>CM036187.1:78868047-78988301 GCA_020631735.1 Saccharum officinarum
TTTGTCTTGTTTGGCCTTGTTAGCTATAGATCATCTTAATATGATAATGAGAAGGTTATATACAACTTAATAAGCTTTACATAAAGTTAAGGCTCAGCCTTGTTGTGTCCCTAGAACTCCAGTTATGCATTTTTGAAGTTCTTGTCAGTTTTCTGTCCATATTAGTACAGATCTGAAACATCAGCATGTTTGGTCATGCTAACTTGTGATTTAGCTTTTGGTATGAATAACAAACACGTGGAAAACTTCCTAAGCTTTTGAGAAAGTCTAGGATCACCTTTGTGGGATTTCTATAACCTCAGTTATGGTTGAAACAAGTAACTATTGTGCTGCTGTCCAGATTCTGGGCACCTGCTAAGTTGGCCTCCTTAATTAACGTTTGTTTGGACTAAACCTGTAGTTAGTTCATGCTTGAGATGAATACTTATTTTGGGTGAGCCTTGTGCTTTTGTATTGGTTGTGTAAGCCCATTCGTTTGAATTTTCTCCAATGTCTGCTTGATTGTGATGTTGTATGTGTGCTTGTTATCTAGGTAGTGCCCTAGTTGTCACCTCGTTTGTCCTCGGTAAGCATACGAGGGTCACATAGCTTTAGCCTAGAACAACGTTCATGTTACGTAATGTATGGTTGTTGTCTTCAATTAGGTTTTCTCTCTTAGGAGTCTGAGCCTGTAGACTTAGTGGTTAGTCCTTGAATGTTTGTATCCATGCCTTTGCTTGGCCGAAAACCAAAGTTTAGTTCTCCTATATGTTTGCCTAAGCCGTGGATGTTTTGCAACCCTCTTTGTGAAGACCCTTATCGACTGATCCACTAAGTTAACTTCTATCAACGCTAGCCTTTGACCATGGTTCGTACGTTGCCAGTTGTGGAGACCGTACCCAAATCCATGTTGGACCTTCCGGTTACCTCTCCCAAGATTAGCTAGTCTGACGCAATGTATCTCTGCTATGCCTCAAAATCGTGTGCTTGCAAATTCGTGCATCTACCTTATCAACCCAATCCGTGTCATTGAAATTCCTCATCGGGTGCATGTTCAGTAATGGTGTTATGAGTAGCAACTAATGGTGCCGTGACGAAACCGAGAGCCTCCTGTGGGTGCACACACAAGGTTGTGCTGCTCGGCACGCGCTGGTATCATGGTTTCTCATCGTAATCCATTACAGAACAACACTGATGTGATTTTCACGTGACCTTCTTCCTTGATTGTTTTCCCATATCTTGTCAAAAGACCCTTATATTGAACCAAAAGTAGTAAAACTTCCTCCTGAAGTTGCTAATAGGAGAACCTTTGAAGAACAAGCCACCGACATAAACATTAACATACTACAATAGGTGGTAGACAAGTGACTCTACTTAGTTATTCCAGTATTGACGAACGTCATCTAGTGAGCAATGTATCTCATCTCTATTGGATAAACCGGACACACAACACTTACAGTTGGACAAGTCATCCGTTGGATCAGACTCAATCGTCACATTATGCAAGTTTAACCTTGTATACATAATGGCCATACCGTCGAAATTAACCATCTCTGGTGTGACTCCTTATTTGCTAACTTCGATGGCAACCATCTGTTATGCATCAACCACAGTGTTGTGGTCAAGAGTGAAGATTTGAAACTTTTAGTGTTGAGAGGCAACTGATTAGTTACCGATAGGAAGGTTAATCTCCAACTAGGTAACGACTCTTTGGTAACTACAAAGGCTATGTCTTACAGAGCAATAACCAACAAGAAGTTAATCAACTAGCCAACAACTTGAGTGATATTCTATCTTCTAGAGCCATTGTGACCAAGTCATTTCCATCTTGGACAATCACACAGATAGTGCAAGGTGTTCTATCAGCTAAGGTGAAGAGTAGAGAAAGTATGTGTTTTGCCTTGCAAAAGTAACCCGCAAGTTCAAAGCGTGTACATCCTCGAATTGATATGTAATTTAATAGTCGAGATCTGCTGTTGGATGACCCTTTTGAGGTCTCACAGATACTAGTTTATACTCTTTCATTTGCTTTTGCTTTCTCGTATCCCTATTGTACGAGCAGCCTTGGTTTCTGCAAATCAATGTATGCCATCGCGAATCAAAAGCAATTTGAAAAGTGTCAAACAACAGATTTCCCTCTTAGAGCTGCTGTTTGATCCTAAAAAGGAAGCCTCAAGGTGAAAGTTGGCCTGACAAAGTTGTTATGCTGCAAGTCAACTCAACTTATAGTGCAACTAAGTCACAAAGGAAAATTTTACTCAACCGCTTGGTGGTAGACTACTTCCCGCGGTTTAGTAAATATTATAATTTTTGCTGTCCTTAAGGCCTCGTTACATCTTTCTTTGGGAATTATTTTTCAATAATGACATACCTTGGTACCTTATACATGTTTTTACCAAGAGGTTGCATCTGATTCAACCCAGATAACTGTTGTCTTGGATAAAAGTATCTTATTAGGTAGCTGTTGGCAGGAATACGAAGCCGACAGAGTCAGCCATCACATTCATTGACCCCTCGACAGACTCAGATAATACACTGTTGTCATCAGAGAAAGAGAACTGCACACATGGAACCACAAAGTAGTTTCCCATTAGTTGGTGCCTAAATGAATGAACATTTACGACCAACCTAGACCCTGTCTATTGGTTAGTCAGTATCCTATAGCCTCTGAGAATGTTTGTCATCTATGGTCTCACCCTTTTGGAAGGTTGTACTCAAGCCATTTTGGTAGAGAACTGCTTTTCAAAACCGTGTGAACATAGAGTCATTTCAACGAGTATACTTCTGAATGTTTCGGTCTAGTGTCAAGTTCATATGGACTATGCTGTGTTCCCGAAAGAATCAGATACTTGTTAGTGGTTCGCTCATGGACCAAACGATCTCCATACATTGAGAATGCAGTACGTGCTATCTTGGATTCCTCCCAAAGTAACAATGCTTCATGGAAGTCAATGAAGGAAATTCTTCAGATGAATTTTACCATAAAGAGTAAGTATCATAAAGTGCCTTTGACCAAATTGTTCGCCGATGTTGAAGCTTTATAGTTGAATGCTATAGCAGATTGTGGGAACTAGATAACGTGTCTCTCTTCCTTAAAAGATCTTCCATTCCGAATCTCGGGATGTGATTCTTTTAAGGGGGGAGGGCTATAACACCCTAGGTGTTTATCACCAATTAGGCAGTGGGTTTGAGCTCAAACATGATAGATTAGTGGAGATGACGATGCCAAAGTCAAACCTATGGAAATAAACCCTAACCTAAACTTGGATATTGCACCCTTGCTTACATATAGGCCATTTTCAAAGATATATGTTTGGATGGTGTTATTACCATATATTCATGTGTCTCACCTTAGTACCTATCTATATTGATCCCTGGAAAAGTTTCATGAAGTTTGGAATAAAAAAGTCACATGAAATGATAAGTTATATGCTTGTTTGGATTATAACTGAAATATGCCCTACCTCCCATGGGAACTAGTGCTTATGCAACATACAAGTGCAACATGTGCAACAAACCTTTGCAACATGTGGAACAACCTAGGGAAACATGGGTAGCATGTATCTTGAAACAACTATAGCATTTCACTGAATTCTATGTTTCAAGGCATGTGAGGCCTACACTTTTGTGCAACCTATGCATGGTGTGTATGTTTGGCCTCTACAACACCTTAACTACACTTAGGACACTTAATGGAACAATGTTCATGTTGATCATTTTGCCTAAATGTGCTTCTAAGTGATGGTTGACCATGTATGGACCCTAGAACCCTTTTGTTTGACCATTTCAAAAGTGTGACCTAGAAGTTCTACATGACTAAGCACCCTTTTACAAAGTTGTAGAGAATTTTATAAGGAACAAACTTTGTTTAAGAGTCAAGTCATGAAAATATGTGGAACATGCTCAAAAAGGGCCCACAAGTCAGAATTAGGGCTGTTTCCAGCACTTAGCATTTTCTAAGCCTGGAAATTCATCGTCGTCGACATTGGCATCTCGCGTTCTCCGAATTTTGTTGAGTAACTCAAGTTGACCCAAAAATGAAAGTTGGAAACAATTCTTTGGAGAACAACATGTAAAAAGTTGGGATCAATTTGACCAAGTTTGGCATTGCAAAATCCCAAAATCGAGCCCTAGCTTAACAGGTTGACACTGATAATTTGGGGGCTGATTATCTCCTAATCTACAACTCTAATAACTTTGCTCCCTAAAGGAAAATCATAGAGCTTTGAATGGGCTTCAAACTTTGTTAAAGGCCCTTGGCCCAAATATGAACAGAACCGGCCCAAAATGGCGCCCCAAGATGCCAACAGCAATGCATGCCACCTGTTCGACGAGGGCCCTAGCAGGGACACGCGGTCACCATGCCTCGCACCCTTGCTCCACACGTCAAGGGCGCTCTGCCGCAGGCAAGCCGTCGTCTCACGCGGTGCGGACGCACGCCCAGCTCCTTCACTCCACTTCCTCTCCCACTCGCTCGCTCTCTCTTGCCGCTACCGAGAGCGCCGGGCGCGAGCGTCGCCATGGCCGGCTCCCGAGCTCGAGCTCCCGCTGTTGCTGCTAGCACTACTCTGCCCTTCTACCCCACCGGCTGCTCTTGGCCGAGCTACCACCACCCGTGCATACAGGCGTAGCCGCTGCTACCCCACGCATCGCCCTCGCCGGCAGAGACCACCGCGCCGAGCAAGCACCGTCGCGCGTCGCCTTCCCTGCTATGGCCGCGCGTGGCCAGGCCACCATGGACCACCTCCGACAAGTCCGAGTGCACCCACGGGTGCAGACGGACGTGTGGGTACTCGCGCTGTCCTTCCCCTCGGCCCGCCGCCGTCTGTGCTCGCCGGCCGCGGTTGGTCACGGCCGCCGCCGCCTGCACATGTGGCCAGGAGGCCACGGGCCACCTCGGCCCACGCCACAAGTGCGTGTGGTTGCGCCTCGCAGCCACGAAGCTGGCCCACTCGACCACCGCCGTCGAGCCGCCGGCGGTCGGCCGGTGAAACTGGCCGGCGATCACCCCCCTTCTCTGTTTTCACCGGAGAAGGAAGAAGCCGACGCCCCTCTCTGTTTCTTTGTGTGGGTGACAAGTGGGTCCAACGGTCCAGCGGGTCCCGCGAGTCAGCGTTATGAATGGCAGGGATGGGGTACATGTTCGGGTGCGCCTAGCGATTTCATTAGGGTTTGAGTAATTTCTGGATTTGAATTTCAGAATTTTGTAAATCTTCTAAAATGCATATCTCTTGCTAGGAAACTCCAAAAATAGTAAATGAGGACTTTTTGGAAACCTTGAGAAAAGATCTATGCAGTGGAGTCATAATATGTTACATGTTTGTAGGTATTTTCTGATGTTTCTATTTAAGCTTTAAAAATGCTCTAAAATGCTTATAAACTTGACTAGAGCCATATCTTGAGTTTTAGAAATCCAAAAATGATGATTCTTGTTTTGTTAATTTTGTAATGACATGTACTTGCTAGGAAAAATATTAAACACACTATTTGTTCACTGTTTTCTTAGGGTTTTGTTGTGACCTTGTTAAATAAGGAAATCTGCATTTATATTGCTTGTCAAATTATATCTTGAGTTGTGCTGCTCCAATTGATGTGAAATTTTTATGGTAGGCTTGTCATGCTATGGATGTACTTTGGTATAAAGTTCATGGTCATTGCTTACTGTATACTCAAGTTATTGATTTAACTTGTGTATAGCTTGATAAATAGCTTATAAATAATATATAAATGATAAAATAGAAAATGTTGTTCCATTACCTTAGTATGATGTTTCTCTATCATATTGATTCATAATATGGCCTTGTGTTCACAGAAAATATTGAGTGTTAAGTTTAACTTGCTCTCACATGATTTATTGATATAGCCATTTGTCTTTTTCATAGAGGTTGTTATACATGTCCAAATAGTTTCCAATTTGGATAGTAGACTTTTGGGAGCATGTGTAGGCCTCTGTAATTTTTGTAGAATTTATTATGCACTTTTGATATGTGTTCATAATTCCCCCAAATTATCTAAATAAATTAAGAAAATGCATTAAAAGAAATTATTTAGGAATGTACACTATGTTTTCTGATGTTCATTAGTCATTTATGAAATGTTGGTAAAGTTGGTTTTGTCCAATTATATGTTTGCAACATAAGTTAAAAATTATTTCTTGCAAATGAGGTTCCTGAACAGATTTGAGAATATTGTTAATTACCCTATGTAAATGATGTTTTCATGTCTTGGGTGCTATAACAAAGTTGTTGTGAATTTTATGATCTAGCTGCTGTTAAATTTTGGTGGTATTTGGCCATGTGGTTTAAGAGTTATAGCTGTTTAAAGTTAGGTTACAGAATTGCTTGCTCTCTGTCTTGTTAGACCAGTTTCGGTGTTTGTGTAAATTCAACATATTAAACTTTGGAATCATACTGTGATGTTTATAAATGAAATGTGGACAATTTCATAAGCTTTCTAGGATGTCTTCTTGCAAGTCATTTGGATTTGTAGATCTCCAGTTATGATTAAATTACTTAGCTACTGCATGTATGTCCAGAATTATTGAAAATACATGATTGCTATAGTCATTGCACTTCTATGCATTCACACATGTGCATGGTTGCATCTCATATAGGTACGCTAGCAGAAACGTGTGAAGGATGTGGCATAGGAGTCAAACCCGAAGACGGTGTTTGGTGGATCCATCCCGAAGATAGAAGGATCGGGCAAGTGCTAGATGGGAGGATGCTCGCCAAGTGAATTCATCTGACATACTCTAACTTGAGTCGGATACCAGGCAAGCCCCGGAGCATTATAAGCCTCCTACCTTGAAAGCAATTTATTCTATATATGTTATAAGTATTGTTGCATTAAGTGGTAGGAGTTGGTTGAAAACCTTGCTGCATTATATCATTCCTTGTCCAGATATATGAATCCTTGAATCCTACATAGACTAGGATCGAGTAGATGCTTAGCCCTGCTTTAAGCGGTAGAAGTCAGGTGATTTCCTGTCACCTGCGAGATGTACGAATATTCATATATGGCACGGTTGGCTATATGTGCTATCGTGGAATAGAACCATGTGTTAATAAAATGAAATGAGACCGGGCGGGATGATGATAGTGAAGCGACAAGGCATGGAGGTCTTGGGTGTGGATCTATTCCCGTCTGAGTCGTTTAAGGACCGATTCGCTGTACGTCCTTGAGTCATGTTGAACGCAGTCTAACACTTAGTTGGCCGGATAAGCCGTTCCGACCGCGAAGCCGAGTAATGTGATTCAGGCTGGGAATCGAATGGTAGGTTGCTTCTTGGAGGAGAGAAATGATGTGCTTGGGGACATTGGCGTGAGACCAAGGGGGGTTAGAGTCCCTATCACCTGGCAGAGTGTCGCCCTTGGGGTCGCGACATCATTCGGACCCGCGATTCCTGAATCATATGAAAAGGTGGCCTGTGCGACCCTGGCAGGGGTCTGCACGGTGAGTGTTAGAAATACCCCTCCAGCTGGATAGGAATTCGATTCGAATCGCCGTCGCTCCCGGTTAGTGAGCACTTGACTTGAGCAGCGGCAACGTAGATTCAATTAAATTGAACGGATGGTTAATTGGATCACGATGGAAAGGTTGCCTCAATTTATACCTGCTATGGTTAATATTGTTTGCTCCTAATAAAGTGAGTGCTCTAGTACAGGTTCTAATATAGATGATAGGTTAATGATAATTAACTTGATGCTTAAGCATTAATGATTGATCATCTATATTAAGCTTTTACGCAAAATGTTGTCAAGCTAGCCCCACTTTATATCAGCCTTGCATAATCCATGGTGTCACCTTATTTCTGGTTTCTAACGGGTAAGTCTAGCTGAGTACCTTCTTGTACTTAGGGTTTTATCCCCACTTGTTGCAGGTATGATGTATCATGGCGGCTGCAAGAGTTGGTTGACTCCTGCCGTAGAGGCGGAGTGTGATCATGGGCATGATCCTTCTTATTTACTTTATCTCTAATGCTTTTGTTGGAAGTCGACCGTGGTACTGTCATGTATTTGAAATAAGATTAATGTTAGTTTCAAATTACTTTGCTTCCGCTACTTTTCAATGTAAGTTGTAATAACTATGTTGAACTCCGATGTATATTGAATTACTTGCGAAATGGTTGTAACATGTGACTTGTTATGTTGAATCACTACGATCTTGGCTTGTATGTTGGTTGGTTTGAAATCCCTCGTGATTTCATTGGACTACCAGAGTTATATGGACTCAAGTGCGAGAATTTGATCATTTCGGTGATTGTTTTTGTACTTGTGCTCTTATAATTTGGTCGGTTCTGTTACAATAACCATCATAATATGTTACCCATCTGAGATTTTTATCCAAGTAGTAAAAATAAACAAGCGTAAGTACATCTCATACTCAACAAGAAGAACATGGGGTTCATAAGGCTCAAAAGGTAGAGACGGGTTTAACCGCAATTAGCTTTTAATGAGTCACATTTTTAAGCAATTGAGTAACAACAAGTTTATCATAAGCCCATATAAACACATGATTAGGTAACACATCAATAATGAATAGCATAAACAATTAATAAATAGTGATCATCTATTCCATAAGGAGTCCAAGGCCGCTCGTGACCATGAGCATGGCTGATATACTAGTTTTACACTCTGTAGAGGTTGTGCACTTTCACCGTGAGTCATGTTGTCTATATGCTCGGGTTAATTACTCCCAAAACACTTCCAAGGTCAGCAGATAGGGTACACTATGAAGTTTTTCAAAGGTTTGTCTAACAAGTTAGTAGCTGCTAGGTTTATGTGCACTGCAAATGTAGAGTCCCCCATCTGGATGGCATATTCCGCGCAGGCTATGCACATAGGAACAGAGGCTGCACTACACCCAACCTGGAACACACCCCTTTTGTGCCTTTTGGTAACTACTAGCAAGCTAAAAAAGGTACTTCTACTGAACTAAAGTCAAAGCCATGTAGCCCTCATGGTTGTACTGTAAGTCCCGGATGATCACTTACAGATAAGTCCTTAAGGAGAGGAATACCACAAAAACTGTACTCTAGCCCCTTTATTCTTTGTTGCTAAAAAGCATCTTTTAGTGTTTATAGTAGATACCATTAGTCAAGTTACAAGATCATGGTCGTTGTTCGAGCACTAGCATCGTACTACCCAATGCAGATAACCCATAGGATTCAAGGTATAGGGTAGCAAAGTACTTGGATATCCTTAGTGATGACAAGGCAGACACATGCATCATGTGTTAAGTGACATTAATGGTTATTAGGAAACAAGGATGGTCGTATGTTATACTTGTCTTGCTCAAATAGTCCATACTGGTCCTGCTCATCAAAATATTGCTCCTGATCACCGTAGTACTGCTCACTGTACTCGATCATACATCAACACAAAAGCATGGAAAACACATGGTGAAAAGTTTATAAAATTAATCAACGCATCACTATGAACACACAGGCACGAGAATCATTGAAATCGGAGCTAAAATGGTGAAGATATGCTAATTATAAGCTATTGATGGCAAAACCATAATTACTATGAACTTTTAGTGAATTAAAATAAATAAAATCAGGTTTTTAAAACGTCCAGAGGACTGTGGGTGCAAATATCCAAAAGTTGGAGGGTTCTTTAGCAAGATTGCCAGCGGAGGGGAATGGGGTGTTTTCAGCCGCTGATCTCCAGATGAACGGTGGAGGGTGTTGGGGATTTCTGGACCGGTTGGAACAGGGAGGTTTGGCGCGGTGGACTCCATTGCCAACGGCGAGAAGCTCACCGGCGAGCACGAAAACGGCCCTAGAAGCCACGGTTAGGCACGGTAATGGCATGGGAAGAAAGAGCGGATGAAGGCGATCTCATCTAGGGCTTTTTCGCGGCCGGGGAATTGGGGAAAGCTTGGAGTCAGCGTGGGGCTCGGCCGGTGGACGGCAGCTTCTCAGCGAACAGATGGCAGCGATGAGCAGCGAACAGAGAGCCGGAGAGTAAATAACGAGGCGGGGAGATCCACTAGCACGTGGATATAACCGGCGGCCTGCTCGGGTTGACGGGGTAGCAACAGGCGGCCGCGGCGACTTGGGCGGGCGAGCTCGGCGTCTCGGCGAGATGCAAATGGCGGCTGTGAGGTCTGCTAGGGAAAAAAAACGACGGAGCTGGGAAAAACGGGTGCGGTAGGGTCTTGCTCCCTTTTATGGGGCGCTAGGTGTGGAAAGCAAGCCCAATCGCGGAAGATTCGGAGCTCGGCGGGTGCCGATTTCCTGGGTGGGTGTCCGTCTCGGGGACGGCTTGAGGAAGGGGATTGCACTGACGTGCGTGGCATTGAGAGAGGGCACGGGTCCCGGCTGGCAGTTGGCCAGAGAGGGAAGGACAGCGTCCGCACACGCCGACTGGGCTGGACGGAGTGAAGCTGGGCTACGGGCGCTGCACTGGCTAAGGCCTTTCGGCCGAGGGTGGAGGGGCTAGCAGGCCGAAAGAAACAGAGAGGAAGGGGGAGAAAAAGAATTATTTTCCTTTTCTTTTTCCGAAAACTGAATTTTCAAAGCTATTTTCAAAAGGATTTGAATTCAGTTTGAGTTTCAGACCAAAATCACACAGTAAATCTAATCTATATCTGTACCTAATAATAAAGAGGCAAAATTTCAAGTCTTTTTTTTCGTCCACCTCCCCCTAACTACCGGTAGTCGAGAGTTTCTTCCGTCTAGACTTATATGACCTAGATAGTTATAATAACTAAGAATCCTAATTCCAATCAAATAGATCTCTTCGATTTTGAGTAATTTGAATAGGAATCTTAATTCAACCCTTTTTGTTTGAGAATCGGCTATTATATTTTTCCAAACTGTTTTTGCATGAAACCGTTTTTTCCCGTCTTTCTCCCATGTAATGCACGTGATGGTTTGCGTTTATGTTTGGCAACTGTTTTTTTTCTTGTAGCTATTTTTGATTTAGAGGAAATAATAATATAGATATAAAATAGAAAAAATAGGATATCAATCTGAGAGAAGCCTCGGTCACCAGGCCATTGCGAACGTGGTGTCTTTGAGTCCAAATCCGATTCCACACCGATCGATCAATTCTTTGTTTTGGTTTTTGATATCTTTCTCTTGTAGTTCTAGGATTTCTGATTTTGTTTACTAGGCATGGCCAAGTCGGTGCGGCACCTACACGTTTCCTGCACGTTTGGCTGGGCAATAATGTAGATTGAAAAATTGCACGTTTCCATCAATATGGGTCTATATATTGTATATATATATAAGAAATACTATCCACCCTATATCTACATAACTAACAAAAAAATGCGATCAAAAGGGAAGAGGAGCCCACTGTTTTCCAAATTACATGATTAAAGTGGTTTACACGCTTCAATAACTAGAACTCTTATTTATTTATGTTAAAAAAACCCAGGGGTCCACCAACAACAAATTTTATTTTCAATCAAAACTACACGAATAATTTGGTGGTGATTTTTTTTAGAAAAGAGTCTATGTTAAAAGACTCACAATGCTACATTTATTATTTTTATGTAATTATTATGGAAAAAAACCCAATACAACCTAAGTGGATAAACAAATTAAAGCACGGACGACCAGGGAAAAAAAATAGAAACACGGATACTAGGTACCATTTTCTCGTCATCGTTTTCTTTAAATATTAGATAGTTTTTCTCTCCCGTTGCAATGCACGGGCACTTTTGCTAGTTAATATAAAAGCACCAGCATGTATTCAACATCATGTGTCTAGCCTTATATTTGATTTTAGTTCAACAAAAAATATTATTTCCTATGTTTGAATGCTCACATACATGCATAAATAAATCAAATTTAGCTATTTTGAAAATTTTAGGGTGTTACAAAGATGTTTTACCATAGGTGGCTCTATAAATGCATTCCTAGAGGCATTCAGAAACTATTTTTAGAGGCAGTTGTTGATTGAGCCGCCTCTATTCAAACAAGGTGGCGTCCACAAAAATCATATCTCTAGTGATGTTTTTGGCCCGCCCCGAGTATATTTCATTTTTGGGTAGTGATGATCCCTGTATCTTATAGATCTAATAACAAGATATTTTAACTTTTTCAATTATCTTCTATGAGGTAATATGGTCCACTGTTATTGTGTGTTGTAACTAACAAAAAAAATTACAGAGTTCCATGTTGCGTGCATGTACTGAAACATAGTTGAAGTCAACAGTGGCCACAATGGGGGTACAGGAGATGCCCATTATTATCATGAAAATAACCGGCCCGGTGGGTCAGGGTTGCTTTGGGAGAGCGCCGCGACGACTGGGGCCATGGCCATCCGAGTTCCACTGAAGCAGCATCCAGATCATGGATGTCACTGCAATGAAACATATATGGAAAATCATGTTAAATATCAGTGTCAAGGAAACAAAGTATGATTATGTGTTGTACCTGCGATGCAGGTGAACGGCGCGAGACTAGCTGCACTGATGGTGTGGTACACCACGCACTCGACGCTCAGGTAGCCGATGGCATAGACGAAGGACAGGAAGGTTGCCACGTACAGCGGCCTGCTGCTGAGGTTGAAGGCGCACAGGAAGCAGAGCGTGCACGACAGCAGCGTCCACACCGCAAACGTGCGCCCATGCACGCCGTTCACTGAAAAGCCCAGACTGTATGGTCTAGAAGTTGAGCATGATGAGGACATACTTTGAAAGGTTACCAGCACGCACCTTGGGTCTCAGAGAAGATGGCCGAGCAGAGCGACGCGGAGCCGAAGAAGCACGACCAGGTGAAGGCGGAGCGGAAGGTGCCGACAGCCATGAGCCACCACCCAAGTGCCGGCATGCCGCCCTTCAAGGCACTGGCGGGCATAGGTGCACAGGTGAGCGATCGAGAGCCTTCACGCACACAGCGATGCAGCAGGTTACATGTACTTTCGAAACGCCAGTGGTGTGTATTGCTCCGTTTCTGCCTCGCTCCATTTATAAAATAAAATGGACAGGCTTGTAGCTTTTTGGCTAATTAGCCCACATCAGTTTCTTTAATGCTACGACGATATATGAATATGGCCATCTGGGCAAAAGAGTTTTGCCACAGACCTCCTGTTACCCATAAAAGATAAGATTTCAAAAAATTCCAAGCCTTGATTTTGGTTTATTAAATAAACAATGAAATAATTAGGTACAAATGAAAAATCTGTCCCAAAAAATAAGTAAATACCGAGCACCATGGGAGTGGTTCACCGGTCATTCTATTCACGTGAGATGTTATATCCCTATCTCACAGTGCCAAGAAAGTTGCTGGGCACATGTTTTTCACTACTACACGATTCATTAACGGAGGTAGGCACGGCGTCCACCTCCATTAATGAGGCTTTTCAGAGGCGGAAGACATACATGGCAAGCATCTTAACACGTCCGCCTTTGTTAATGCAATTTACGGAAGTCAAGACACCTGCGCTAATCAGGTTTTTTTTGGAGGAGGGCATCATACCTGCCTCCATTGGCGTCTTAACACGTCCGTCTCTATTAACGCCATTTACAGAGGAGAGCGCCTTAACGGTTGATAGTCTCCATGAAACCTAAAACCCAAAAACCAAAAAAAAAATTGTGAGTTACAAAATTCAAACCTACAACCTAACACTCAACAACACTACCTCGTCTCCACCACTCTACACCAAACACTCATCATGTCCATATATAATATGTCATTTTATAGCAATGTTTCATAATCTTATATTGGATATTTTGGCTACTAAACGAACTCAAATGAAAAAAACTTTTAACTACAAAGTTTTAAATCTTATCAAGTACCACATCTTTGTTATAGGATGTATCTCCATCTGAGATCGTTTGAAGATTTCAAAAAAGTGAATCTAAAAATATGTGAATTTAAAACACATATTGTAGACTCTAACAACTTTAAATAAAAAACTTGTCAACAACAAACATGCAGCTCAGGTCGGCCACTACAACTTTGGTATTCACTATGTGAACATTTGAGATCGTTTAGGAATTCTAAATTTTAAATTTCAAAATCTATAACCTTCGAACACATATTTGGGACTCAAAACAACTTCAAACAAAAAACTTTTCAACTACAAAGTTGTAGATTCTATTGAGAACTGTAACTTTCTATAGACCATGTCAACAACCGAGATTGTTTGATAATTTTAAATTTAAATTTCAAAATATCTAAATTTACAACAATATTTTGGCACCATAAACAATTTCAATTCAAAAACTTTTTACTACAAAGTTGTAGATCTCATTGAGGGCTACAATTTTGATATAAAGCTTGTCTTCATCCGAGTTCATACGAAGAAATTATGAATTATTTTTTAATAAAACTATTTAATGAGGCGGACATCTTAAGACATCCGCCTGCATAAATCGATTTTAGGAGATGAACCCTTAGAATGCCCACATCCGAAAATCATCGATTAATGGTGGTAGTTGTCTTATGACGTTCACCTCCGAAAATCGATTTACAGAGGCAGACGTCCTAGGACTACTGCCTTTTCGGAGGCGGTCGTCTAAGGATGCCCGTCTCCGTAAATGATTTTGGGAGGTGGGCATTTTGCAGGAGCGCTACTAACCATTTACGAAGGTTGCCGATAGATGTGCCCACCTCCATTAATATTTTGGCTTGCCTCGCAAAATCATTTTTGTAGTAGTGTAAGTTTGCTTTTTAAGACAAGGACATCTTTATTTTTGTCCTTGCTAAAAATCTATACAAAAAGTAACAAGTGTGCCAAAAGTATGTTAAACAATAAATCACATCATCATGACACCTATCTCTCTCTATATATATACATATATAATATCATGTTAAGAAAACATTATAATTAAGGAAGAGTCACATCGGAAACATTGTCATGTCTCTGAACGAGTGGTTAGGAACTTTCTTGGCATTAAATTTGCAGAGAAGTGTCATCTTAGCAACAAATTCCCTGTCACATTTAAAAGGTTAACAGGTCGAACTGTGACGCAGGGATTTAAACAACTCACATGAATAGCATGATCCGTAAAGCACTCCCGTGATGCCAGGGAATTATTTATGTTTTGGGGAGAATTTTCTTTTTTATCTAATTATTTTAATTATTTCATTGTTTATTTTATAAATCAAAATCAAGGCTTTGGATTTTCTAAATCTTACCTCTAACTGGAGCACTGTAGCAAAGTTCTTAGTTACAAGTAACTGAAACAGTAGCAATATACTAGCCTTGATTGTTGAACTGCACTTGTTCGGCCGGACTTGGTTCCAATATTTTTGCCTTGGACTTGCATGACTCGTAGTTCTTCTACTTAGTTTCAAAAGTATTTCTTGAGGTGTTGATTATCGAATCATCTCGTTGCCTTCCTCCAAGTCACGTTTGCAACTTATTGGACTACAAAATAAATACTTGCAAACATGTTAGTCCAACTTGGTCATGTTGATCATCAAACACCAAAATCCAAGCTAAATGGGTCGATGGTCCATTTTCCTCAGATTAGGTATCTACAGCCGGTTCCAGAACTACCAAGACAAATAATGATTGCGAACCTCTTGAACCAACAGTAAATATGTTTATGACTACTAGTTTTACCTACTAACCCGGTAGTGTTATAGCATTGCCAGTTCCAATAACAAATACATAGAAAAAAAAAATGAAAATACCGCTGCAGGTTCGTTGTGCAACCAGGCTAGTAGTAAAGTTCATTTCAGCCCTCAAATGAATTCAGCCCGTTAACAGCCAACATAACCAGCCTCCCCTCAACTATCCGATCAGATTGATGGTGGAGATCACCACCAGTGAATACATGAATCAATCATCATCCTCTCCTCACTGTTGGCACCACCTCTGACTCAGGCATTTAACTATTTAATTAACATCCTTACAGGAGGGAAATATTCTATTTGACAATTTACCATCCTTACAGGTGGCAAATATTCTATGTGACTGGTTTACAGGCCAACCTGAGTTTCTATCACTATTTAGGGTGCAATTTGGGCTGCTATTCTCTTCATAAGGAAGACAAACTGGCAAATATTCCCCACTGCCGCCTCCCTCTCCAGTTTCCACACTAACACTTGCCCCTGCGATCCTTATCCTCGGACCACATTCTGTACCACTCAAGAGGATGATGACCATGACACGCGCCATGGTGAAAACAGTCAACTATGAATGTTTAACTTTCTAACATTGACAGATCTCTAGTTTAAGGATGATGTGCATAATATATATTTGTTTGCTTTAATACCAGGATTATAAACATATGGAGAGTTGGAAACTACAGCTTGAATGACTCTGCTTTTAGAAGATCTGACTTGAAGTGCTCATGGGGAACTCATCTATTGTGGTAGTTCTTTTTTACCAGAGTACAAATTTTCTTATGCACTGATATGAATATATGATACAGAAATTCACTGCCCATCTAGAATATGTGTATTATAAGATGGCATCTTTTATGGTAGTTTCTTTACACAAAATGCACACATGTCACTTGCAGAAACTCAGAAGGATGGACAATTCCTGCAGCGCTCTATGGATAGATGGAAATAGCGGTGAAGTCTCTACACTGTTTCAATATATAAGATATGTACCACTGTTGGAAAGGCCAGCATATCCGAACTGATATGCCGTTGTCCTGTAGTGAGGCTGTGTACTAGGTGGATGTTGGAGCTTTTTTGTAGTTGTTTTCTGTATGTACCATATACAATTCAAAGAATAAATAAAATTATTCCCAGCAGCTACTCGCAATTGTCCATTTTTTGTTCTCCTACGTTCTTGAGCCAAAGCTTTTGAAATTGTAAAAATATTGATATAGTTGTGATGTATATGAAAAGAATATTATAGTATACATTGCCTATCCAAGCTGCAATGCATATAAAGTGTTGGTGGCAACTAAATATATGCGTTGGCAGCTAGGAACACATTTTTACACTAGTTACCAACGCATATGTATGTGTTCCAATAAATCCTTGCAATGCCATATCTTGCAACGCATACTAAATGCGCTGGTATAGATGCTAGCAACACTTATTTGCACTTCTAGCAACAAATAGATGCGTTGCAAGAGGGGTGTTCCTTTTGTAGTGTAAGAAAGTGGATGTGGTTGAAGTGAAGGATTTCCAGCCTATAAGCTTGACTCATAGCTTTGCCAAATTGGTGACTAAGATCTTGGCCAATCGGCTGGCCCCTCTTTTACCTTCCTTGATCTCTACAAACCAAAGTGCTTTTGTGCAGGGAAGGAAGATCCATGATAATTTTATGTTGGTTCAGCAGATGGTAAAAACTTTGAATCTGAAGAAAGAGGCACATGTCCTACTCAAACTGGATATCTCCAAGGCGTTCGACTCTGTTTCATGGTTGTTTCTTCTAGAAGTCATGAGCAAAGTGTGGTTTGGTCAGCAGTGGTGGGATCTCATATGCTTGATCCTATCCACCTCTTTGACACAAGTCTTGGTTAATGGAGAGCCAGAGTGTAGCAGACCGGGATTTCCAAAATAGAAATTCCGATCCTTTTGCCCATCTGTGATAGTCCCAAGATACCTCAGCTATCATAGGCTTTCATATTATAGATGATTACAGAGTCATACAACATCAGAGTGCACAAATAAATATATTACAATATTTTGGTTACAACTAACAACGAACAAAACACCATTGTCCTATCGTGGAAGCGAAGCTTGGCGATCTCCCATCCCGAGGCATCTTTGAGTGTAGAATGAAACCAACTACCAATCTCAACATCACTGCAAGTCAAGAAATCTACACACCGCTAGATGTGTGCAGGCCATGGTCAGCACCGATGAGCTTTAGTGGAAAATAGAAAAAAGGGATCTAGCGATCCTAATAGTTTGGTTGTGGTTTGCATCCTTAGCGCATGTAGAGTAGCGATAAATATACAACACAGGTATCTCATCCCAACCATCCATCCATCCCACCCCACACGTCTCGCCACACTCTCACTCTCCAGGCGACAAGGACAACTCCCTCTCGTGCCTTGCCTCAACGGCCCAAGCCGGAAACCAACAAACCCAAGGGGAGAAGAAGAAAGGACACCTCTCACTAATCAAGTGAAGCGTAGGTCATAGGAATGTCCATATCCGAGGACATGGCTATACGTATAGATGGATCAACTCTGCAGAGCGTGTACACCTAGAAATCCACAAGATCACCATCATCGACGGTGGCCCCCCGTCTAGGCTGATACTGACTGCCTCCCAACCGGTATGGTGCCACCCTACCACTCAGCCCTAAGCCACCCTGGAGTCCACCGAAACACTGAGACTGTGAGACGTAGTACCGGGCCCCCAGAGGTCACTACGTTGTCTGAGGAGGGTGTGGTCCCCCATGCCCGTACCTCCCTACACTATCACCTTCCATTCTAGTAGTAGTGGCATCATCCTAGTTAGTCGAGTAATCGTCTCCCGCCCATTCAGGAGTGAGTGGTGTGCACGTAGGGTCCTATGATTCCGGTTCTCAAGACATACCAGTCCTTAGGGGGACCAGATAGGATATCTTCTCAAAGGGGATAACCAACACCCCGTGCCTCGATGGCACCCCCATCCCAGGGCTTCATCCCACAAAGACACTCCACCCCGGGATCTCCTCATCTCACATGCACCCGCCACAGGTACCTCTCGTAGGGGATGCCCAGGTCGCACCCCCCTGGCGAGACTCGTCCTAAAGACTTGTCATAGGATCCTGTCCAGTCGACTCAACCCTCGCCACTCACCCAAGACACACACCAGAATCACTCATCCATGACATAACCATAACATCCACACACATCACATATCAAGGATTATATGTAAGTATGATGGAGTAATGCAAGCAAGCAGACAGGCATATATAAGTGCGAGTGTGGAGCTAAGTGATCAGGGTGAAGTGGTTTCAATCAAGGCAATCAAGGCTCAAGCAATAGCATGCAACACATAATCTAGCACAGGAATAAATGTAAAGCGCTAGCAGATCTACTTTGCAATGCTTAATAGGATTCTCTAAGTAAAAAGTGCTGCCATGACACCTGTGATGTCGAGTTAGTAGTGGTACAAGTCTTCGTCAGTCGGTGTAGATGTTCAGCGCGGACCTCCACCTCCATGGTCGGCTCCACTTCACGGGTCCTCCTCCAGAGTTGTCGCACGTCCAATCGATAACCTATAACCTACCAGTTATCACAAAAAGAGCCAAAAGAAAGAAGAAGAGCCAAATTCACTCTTACATGGCTGTGAACCTGTGGCTTGACTTAAGCTTTGGTAGGCGCAAGGTGGCTTCGGGTCTAAGTTAAGTGCCATGATGAGACTGGGTTTGTCAAGGACACAAGGGTGATGGGCCCCTTATGACGGCGTCAGGTCCTCAGGGCCACCAGGGTTGAACTGCCGCAGTTATGTCAAGCTACGCTTGGGTATAGACGAAGCGGTCAAGTGGAGGTCTGTCTAAGCCAAGGGCTAGGATTAGGTCGGTCTTGGCATTACCACACTCGAAAGATGAGGTAGATTGCACGGGTGTATGCTGGGACTCTACTCGATCATGTTGTGACCGAGTCATGGTGGCACACTTGTAGGCTTGATGGCATGGTTGCATGTGGTTGGCCCTGCTCCAACGGGGGACAGCCAAGGTCATGGGCACTCGGATATCATGACAGGACTGGCAAAGGGCCTTAGGCTTGGCTCGGCTCAGCCCAAGCTGAGTGATCATGATTGTGCTTGATGTGGCTACATGGGCAAAAAGGCTCGCTTTGGGTAAGGGTGGCGGCCTAGGGCTCAGCACGACCGTGCCCGTCGACGGCGATCACGGTGGCACAACACCGTGCGCAGCGAGGCCTCATGGGTGTTCTGTGTTTACGTGGGGGTGTGTAAGGCGGTTCCCTTGGTCGCAAGTCGAATGACGCTAGTGACCATAAGGCACAGGGAAGGCCATTCGACAACAAAGGCTTAGATAGCTATGGCTTTGGGCACCCGCATCCTTCAGTGGCAACAGAAGGGCGCATGCCACGTGCTCGACAAAATGCCCGAGGAGCTCACCAAGAGTGCTTGGCTTGCGCGTTTCGGTGGTCATGCGTGCAATGTCGTGTGGCCGCGAGGCTCTGGGTTCGTGCAGGTTCAAGGGGCATGGCATCCACGGCGATCTGCGACCGGCGCCAAGGGTGGCAGACGACGGCCATGCGGGCGAGGCTGAGGTTCGAGCTTGTGCGAGGTCACGGTCATGGCAAGGTCGCGGTGGCGTTGCATCTCTGACAGGACCGTGGGTGTGTGCAAGGCGGTGGCTTGGCTGTAATGGCGAGGCAAAAAGATGTCTTGGACCGGCGAGTGCGCACGCGTGATTGTCCAAGCGGCAGAATCGGCAAGGGCGTACTGTTCGTGTGCGCCGCGTGCGTCAAGCTGCGGCAGATCGTGCGTGAGCACAGCATGGCACACCGAACGACGACATGATGAGGCCGCGGGGGTGTGGCGGTGAGGCGAGGCACGATGAGCTCGTGCGAGCGCAGGCACCATGGCAACGCGTGTCCGCGGCTCGTGGCGTTCGAGCATGAACAGCAGTGGCGCCTCTGTAGGTGTTTGGTGAAGGTCCGAAGGGACTTGGCTTGTGCGCCGGCGCGTGGTCACGACCGTGAGCGGTCCGCTACGGAGGTGAGCTCGCGCAGCGGCATGCATGGCACGGCCGTGCGTCACCGCGACGCGAAGGCCGGGCTGCGGTGCAGGTGCGTTGCCATGCCGGCGGCAGCCGTGAAAGGTTCCACCTTGGCCTCCGTGAAGCAAGGTGAAGCGGCTAAGGTGCAGGGTTGCGTGCGTGCAGGGCGATGCCCTGGCCGCGAGGGCGGCGAGGCATGCTGGATGCTTAGCTGTGGGTGCATGCGTGTGTAGGCACCACGGTGGCGCGCGTGCTAGGAAAGGAAAGGTCTGGGCTTGTGTTCGTGTGGAGCCGTACTCGTGCATCCACACCAGGGCATCCGAGGCCGGTTGGTTTGGCTTGAAAAAGCAGCGGCGAGGCGACCATCTTTAATCCGACGGAGCGCAGGCAACGGGACAGGTAGAAGAAGGACGGACACGGTGATGCTGACGGTCGTGCGACGGAAGGGCTTCGGCTACCGCTCCTTCCTCCCGCTATCGCTGGCGAGTGGGTCCTGGCGACGGCGTCCGTACGGTAGCATGCACGAGACGGAGAGACCGTCCGAGGAAAAGCGGCGGCGGCGGCTTCTGCATGCAGCTGGCGTCGGGCCTGGAGAGAAGCTGGGCTCTGGTATTTTGCAGCACTAGTACGTGTATACACGTATAGAACCTTGCATGGGCTTGCGTCCTGCATGCTTTGCAAAGGGTGCTCACGTATTTAATTAACGAAGCAAGGCACAGGACCATGCATGATCGTGAGACGTGCTGCTGCTTTGATTAGTCTTCACGTAACTTGGTAGCGGGACATAGAAGCATGTACGCCCGTGCATCCGGCTGGCCATGGGACTAAGGAGAGGTGATGTGCATGAACTGGCTCTAGGGTTCGGGCGTAGGTGCGGCCGCGACTTGGTCCTTCGACGCAAGATGGGGCTAGACAAAGGGCAGGGCGAGCGTAGCCAGGCTGGGCTATTGGTCCCGCCTTGGGCCGAAAGATGGGAGAAGGGCGGGGTAAGGAGCTAGGCTGGCTAGGAATTTCGGCCCAAGGGTGAGAGGGTGGCTTTTCCATTTCTAGATCCCTCCAAGCTAGCTAAGTAAACTACAATCAAACAACAAACTCCAGCAAGAACCAACTCACGCCACCCAACATGCGACTAAACTATATGAGTGCATTATGTTTTATTGCGAAGTCACTTTGAAACAAGGGAAGGGGATAGAGTTAGGATTTTTATTTTAGATATAAATCGAAATCATGTGAGAGTTGACATGTTGAATTCGAGCGGAGCTGGAATTCTGCCAATGTTTATTTGACTTTGAAATATTTCGTTTTTGAATGTAGCTCTTGTCATGATGTTGACTTAGCCAACACTATGATAAGTGGCGTATTGTAAAAATGACTTTTAAATTTGGGTATTTTAAGTTAGGTCAGGAAGGGAAGGAATTGGCTTAGGTTCAACCTAGCATCTATATGCAACAGGCATTGCAAGAAAAATTTTAAAAAGTTCATATTTTTTGTGTTGCACAAAAATCCGGGTTGTTACACAAAGGAGACAATTTATCACCATCACAGTCTTAGACAAGGAGATCCCCTATCACCCATGCTGTTTATTCTAGTTATGGATGTACTGAATTCCTTGGTCATTTATGCCACATTGAAGGGACTGATGCAGCCTCTAGCTATTCAGCAAGCTCGGCACCGGGTATCCTTCTATGCTGATGATGCAGTCTTATTCTTGAGACTCAACAATTTGCATTTGGTCAATGTCAGACACCTCCGGTCTTAGAACCAATCTGTCCAAGAGTTTAGTTTCTCCTATTCATTGTATTGATGATGAGTTGGCACTCACTGCAAATATCCTCTCCTGTTCCATAAAGGCTTTTCCTTGTAAGTATCTCGGCCTCCCACTAACAATTGGCAAACCAACTAAAGAGGTGCCGCTACCTCCGGTTGATAAGGTGGCAGATTATCTCCCTGGATGGAAGGCTTCTCCATTGAACAAGGCGGCTAGTATTGGCGAAGGTGGTGCTGCCTATTGTCCCTATATATCTTTTAATAGCCATGGACCTCCCGAAATGGGTTCTAAAAGCTATTGATAAAAAGAGGCGAGGATTTCTTTGGAAGGGTCATCAACAAGCCAAAGGTGGCAATTGCCTGGTAGCATAGTAAAAAGTGTAGAGACCACTTGAATATATGGAGGCCTTGAGATTCATAACCTTGAACTTCTTGCCTAGGCACTTAGGATTCGATAAAACACAAATGCTAAAAGGCCTTGGGCCGGTCTCCCAATCACTATTCCTCATAAAGCTAGGGCCCTCTTCAATGTTTCATACAATGGCAGATAGATGGTTGGATGGGCATACCATGGCAGACATAGCGCCTAACTTGTTCAAAACTGTTCAAAACCGAACAGCCCAAAAAAGGACTGGCTCAAGAACTACATAATAGAAGCTGAGTTCAAGATATCAAGGGCCTGCTTGAATTTCTCCACATTTGGGATATGGTGGATGGCTTTATTTTGCAACCAGACATTCCAGACCGATATAGATGGAAGTTAACGCAGGATGGTTCTTATAGCAGCAAGTCTACCTATGCGGCCTTCTTTGTGGGCTCCATCAAGTTCGGTCTGTGGAGAAGAATTTGGAATACCTGGGCTCCCCCGCGCTGTAAGTTTTTCATCTGGTTAGTGGCTCATAACCAAGTTTGGGCAGCCGATCGCCTAGCAAGGAGGAATCTACCCCATCCAGAGTCCTGCCCCCTATGTGATCTAGTGCATGAAACAATAAACCATTTGCTAGTGGGTTATGTCTTCGCTCGACAAGTTTGGACAACAGTTGGGGCTGCTGCAGTTTGCACCACTGCCTACTGTGTCTCATTTCTCGGGGTGGTGGAAGAGATTGATTGCAACTGTCCCCAAGGAAGTGCGTAAAGGACTCAACTCCTTGATAATTTTGGTCGCATGGGAGATCTGGAAGCATCGCAACTCTTGTGTCCTTGACAACAAGAGGCCAAGTGTTCAGGAAGTCATTAGGGCTGTTTGCTCGGAGGGAGGACTCTAGTGCTCGGCTGGTGCCTCCAAACTCCATGAGCTCGTTCTCAGGTCGCTGCCTACTGGAGCTTAAAGCTCGGAGGCATTTGGTCGCTTCTATAGTTTTTTTGTGGCAAGTCTGTAACTTAGTGTCCAGGGTGTGGTGTGTGTGAGTTGGGTCTCTTAGACCCATGTAATATTTTTCTACCTTAATGAAATGATGTGCAATTCTCCCGTGCTGTTCGAGAAAAAAAAAGTTATGGTTCTCAATATGATGTACAGTTCTGTGGTTAACAAGTTTTCAATTTGAAGTCATTTAGGCTCCTAAATATTAATTTTATATTCTATGATTTAGAAACTTAAAAAATAGAAATTTCAAATGACCCTAAATGTTGACATGCATGATCTAAACCAAAGTTGTAGTTGTCAATGGAATCTACAACTTTGCAGTTGACAAGTTATAGATTTGAAAACAGTTAGAGTCTCAGATATTCATTTGAAAATTCTAGTTTTTTTGTATTCAAATTTTTGAAAAATTCAACTATCTCGGATGGAGGCACACCTGGTATCAAAATTGTAGTGCTTGTAGTTGAAACTTTTTTCATTTAGAATCATTTAAGGGCTAAATTATTTAATACTAGATTAAGAAGTGTTGATAAAAAGGTGGTATCATATATATACTCACCAATGAGTGTGTCATGTAGTGGTGGACATGCGTTGTCTGTGCTAAAGGTCCTGATTTTGAACATTCAAATTTAGACACTTACTTTTTTGGAATTTCTAGATACCATTAACAGAGATGGGCATCTTATAACATCCGCCTCTATAAATGGCATTAAGAGATTCTGCCCACCCTGGCTCCCTCTGGAATGACTGATTAACATAGATCATTTGCTAGAGGTGGCTGGAATACCTGCCTCTGAAAATGAATTTTGACCACCTCTGAAAATTCTCTTATCTAGTAGTGTGAATTTGTTTCTCATTTCCTTCTATTAGCTCTTTTAAATTGATATGAAAATAATTATAATTTTACTGCCTCCTGTAGGAAGCTGTTTGTGATCTTAATGTTTGTCAATGTAATGAAGAATCGAATCGCTTCTTTTCAGGGGAAAGGAAGAGCATTTTGTGCTGGAGGTGATGTCACTGCTGGTGTCCAGTCTATATATAATGGTAACTATACCTCTAGCTAGCCTATTAGATATCTAATGTCCAATGATGATTTCTTTCAATATTTTTCACCGTCTTTTGTTACCTGATTCAAAACCCATGTTACATATTGGAAATGGGTCTAATATTGTTCCACATGTTCTTTTGGCCATGCTGTGTGTCAAATTGATAAACCAGAAAGCTGGAAGTGGGGTGCTGATTTCTTCCTAGATCAATATTTGTTAAACTACATAATTGCAACATATGTCAAACCTCAGGTGAGTTACATGGCTTTATATTCATTGTAATTAGTCACTTCTCTGTTCATTGCCTCTAAATGTTAGACAACTTAACTATAGGTTTCTCTTCTTACTGGAATTGTCTTGGGTGGAGGTGCTGGTGTTTCTTTTCATGGAAGATTTCGAGTTGCCACTGATACCACGGTATATGTTAGAAAACAAAGTCAACTGACATTTCTCTTATATTGTTACTTTTTCTTATCAATTCATCATGGGCTTTGGAAGCACAAAAATTTCACGTGCCATGATGCAGCTTGAGATATGCATGTATAATGTTCTGCTGAATATAAACATTCAGGCATAATATTCATCACAAAAAGAGTCAGCACTGCCTTTTACTACAATTTCTGATGAATATTATACCTAGAAGTTTATCATATTAGGTTTCCGTTGTGGTACAAATGTTTTTGAGCTTGACCAGTGCTAGTAATTCTTTTACTCATTTGGAATTAATGTGGCGTTTTCTTTTTATTGGAAAATCATAATATTTTGATTTGCCAAAATCTAGATCACTTACATTTTGAATATTCATGCAGGTTTTTGCAATGCCAGAAACAGGTCTTGGTCTGTTTCCAGATGTAGGGGCCTCATATTTTCTATCTTGGCTTCCTGGGTTCTATGGTATCTAATATCACCCTTCTTTGTTCAATTGATACATGTAGCTATGTCATTGCCATGTATTTAATATTCACGTATGTCATTGCTAGGAATATTATGCATCCTCATATTCTTGTTTACTTTGCTATTTCATACCATGTGGTCAATTAAATTTTTACTTACTGATACTACACCACAACACCGACATTGGAGATGGATGATCTGACGCTAAAAGCAGATACAGCGATAGATGATCTGTCGCTAAAAATTTATAGCGATAAACTTCGCAGGCGGTGTAAGTTCTGTCGCTAAAAATCTTTAGCGACAGATAGTACTCTTACCAACAGGCATTCTGTTGCCCTGAATACATATAGCGACAGATAGTCCATTGCTAATTTTTAGCGACAAGTGTTCTGTTACCAAGCAATACCGACAGACCATCCAATAGTCGATGTATTTATAGCGACAGATTGTTCAAGAGGACAATATAAATATACAAAAAAAATACAATGAGAAAACATGTAGCACATATTATACCCATATTCAAGGTTAAGGTCCATCACATAAAGGTACACACATACATCACATGAAGGTCAATACATATATAACATACAATCTTGTCTTGCACACCGTTTGAATCATCCAACAAAGTCAGGCACCAAAAGATTACATGAATGCACATCCCAGCAAACAATACTAGTAGTTTGTGTTTGACATACTAAGGTTTGTGCACAATTATTTCTAGAAATTCAAAAACCAAAAGCAATGGCTTGCCAACACTCCATCAGGTTGTGTGTGGAGAACGATTTTCCAAAAACTCAAGCCAAAGACTTGTGCACAGCACTTCCTAAAAAAATATAACAACCATGTAATTAGGCAAGTGGAGAAAATATATAAAGTTGCTGTATAGTATGAGTTTGTAATCATCCAAGTGTAGACAACCATTTTCTAGAAACTCAAGCCAAATTACAGGTTTTTTTCTCCTACTGCAGTTAAATAGTCATCTACTACAACCAATGCAGAATAAACAACCAACCCCAAGCATGTCAGGATGGAACAAGATGAAATCATCACCTCTAGTAGTACAGTTGAGTTAAATGTTATGTTGCTGGTTCCTAGCTTTCCTATGTTGAGCATGTCAAGATGGAACAAGATGAAATCATCACTTCTTTAGTAGCACAGTATTGAGTTAAATGTTTTGTGGCTGGTTCCTAGCTTTCCTATGTGCTAAAATCATCACTTCTGTAGTAGTACAGCAGTGAGTTAAATCAACACTTGAGAATGCCCGATGCATTATGGGCCAAACATGTGTCTATTATTTTATTTCAGGCTATTCAATTAACTTGAAGTGATGCATAATGATAAAGATAGGAAGCAGTTTCTGAACTTGCAATGCCCGATGGGCCAAACATCAAGATGCATCATATCCATTACCTAAATGGTGATAACAAAGATATATATGGGGGATTAATTAAATTGGGATAACAAAAATGGAATTAAAAACCAAAACTAAAGAAGATTGCATATGTGAACTATCTGTCAATTTAAAACGTACAGAGCATCAGCCTAATGCTAGATCTGCGACAAGCAGAAGCATTTTAAAAGAGCAAACAAGAAACAATTCTTATTATTAACCATTGTACAGGTCTATTTGGTCTAGAACAAAAATCACTGAACTGTGTATATAATATATTCCTCACTGACCTGGTTGCCAGCACATGCCTGTAGACAGACACAAATGCAGATCCTGTATGGAATGGATTGGCAAAATTCAGTATAGAGAAGAGAGGGCCCTTCATTCTTTTCTTCTAATGTATGAACTGGCAGTTACTTCCTAATGTCAGACAAGACAACAGATTCACTTGTAACCTTAAATTTCCAAACAAAAGCAGTTATAGATCAAACGAGCATTTTGATTGTCTGTCAGACAAGACAATGAAAGTTTCCATCTGTTCGTTACTAGCTATATCCAAGATCATTGGGGATATCAGATCAATCCTTAGTAATGAAAGAAATTAATAAAAAGGTCTAAGCACAAAACAGAAATGCAAACTTCGGTGCTGGAATGGTGGATAACTAACCAATTTGTTTTTACACAGATCGAGTACACAGTTGGTTCCCTAACTTTGACCATATTTTATAGACAGATATATTAACAAAATGCAATCCAAATCCTGTAGGAAGACCATAACAAGGACATCTATTTTGCACATACATGCATATACTTGGGATTAGTTCAGATCAGGTCCATTCCAAATACGGATAGCCAAGTGTCGAACTGCAAGTCAGGAACGAAAATTAGTATGATAAGATATGTACATGCGTGGAATAACGCTAGCTAACTTAAGAATGCTTCAAGTCAGCATGGTGCTCACACTATATTCTTCAAAGCCAAGGCCTGGCCCATTGGTACAGAATGAAGGCACATCCTTGCATTGTGCTCCCTAATATTGAGCAGATCATACCTTGGAATTGGAGCATCGCCGCTTCAGCTGCCTGCCGTAGGGACAGTGGGCGAGATTTCGAGTAGCACCGGCGACCAAGGTCTGGGAGGGTGCCCAAGTTTACACTGCAGTATTTCATAACAAATGGCAATTAGAAATGAGATTAACTAACAGCTACATTTTATTGCCACTTGGCCATAGAATATCTATTTTTTAAAATAAACAAATGGTATGTATTTGAGTATGTGAACACATAAAAAATTCATGGTTGGGCATGCATAGGAGACACGCTTAGGATACTATCATGGTGCAGAAATTCTGCTGTTATTTCCATTTCGACATTGGGCAAGCAACACAAGTAGAAATATAAAACAGCAGATATCCACAGAAGAATAAATGTGGAGGCAAAGTGTGACAGACCAGGAACATAGAGATGCATCCATTAGTTCCGAACATAGAAAGCACAAGTTTTTTTTTTGTTTACGATATAATGAACGATGGAACACCATGTTCCTCTGTCCAGCAAAAGCATCATCTTCCAAGGATGAGATCAGGTCCCAAAAATGTAACCAGATCAAAGGGTGCAAATGACTAAGCAGATTTCACTTTGTTTATGTGGAAATGTTAAGTGCAGACTCACAGAACTTCCAGTTCTTCACTACTAGTCTGAACAACATAGATTCTCAAATCAAGTCAAGAGCAGATCAATGAAAGTGCTTTTGGTGCTGCCCTGCACTACAGACTTGTCTACAATCAAGCACAATGCTCAAACAGTACATGATATGATATTAGCAGCCAACCGTGATGCATTGCTGACTTGATCCATCTGACACCGTTAAGGGAGCTAAAACTTTAATGCTAATACAGAGTAAAAACAACGAATATGTAATAGAGGCTGCAGCAAACTCATAAAGCGACAATCATGAATACTAACTAGTATTGAGTGTGTACCTGCAAGGCTTGAATTTGTTGGATGCAAGCAATGAGAGGACGGCGATGCAGCTGCTAGCTTCAGTGTCCACATGAATGACAGCAGCAACAATAGATAAATCTAGATCACCCATCACATACTGTTCACGTTATTAATTCTTTCCAATGGTTTGTTTCATGCACACGTCACATACCAACTGCTGCTGCTGTTTCCAATGGTTCACAGAAGATGAGTACAAGTATGTATTGTTGGTCTACAACAAGATACATAGGTAGTCAGTGCTATATTCATATTGCTTGCAGATTCTATTTTTCCTTCATCTTTTGCAATTTTATCTCCCACTGCATTCTTCAAAGGCCTGACCCACTAAGGCAGGAACTATATATTACCATAAACTAAACCAGAGTAATTAAACTAATAACAGAAAGATTGCCAAGGTACATAGAAATCTCTAAGAATATTAAGTATGTCAGGTACTTTATTGCCGAATTAGGTTAGGAGCTCATTGGCAGGTACTGATATTGCAGCCAACTGCAAATGGGAAATTAATAAACGTATATGTGATTAGCAAGTACTGGTACAGAATGAAGGCACACCATGCATTGTACTCCCTAATATCGAGCGGATAGTACCTTGAGTTAGTGTCACACTCTATTTTAAGGACAAGATAAGAGTGCATAAACATTATGTGCGCCCAGGGACAGTCGCACACATAAGTCAACAAATTACAGGAAGTATCATCACACTGTATCTTACATCACGTTTAATATAGCACTTAGTCTTATACAACACAATAGGAAATTAAAGATATCTCTTAAACGTGGTAGCTCCAACACAGGGACGATCAACTGGTTGACTCGAACCTAGAAGTCCTCTGAGTAATCCTCATACCAACTGTCATCTGTTACCCATCCGGGATTTTTATCCAAAAAATAAAAAAAATGAACAAGCGTGAGTACATTTCGTACTCCACAAGCATAACATGGGGATTCATGAGGCTCAAAAGGTAGACACGGTTTACTGCAGTTAGCATTTTAGTAAGTCAAGATTTTATCATTTATTAGTATCAAGTTATGCTTAAGCTCCCAAATTAACCCACATGATCATATACCCGAATCATATAGAGTCATTGAACATCATTATAACATCATCATCATCATGAGTTAACAACATAACAATTATCCATTTATTTTGTGAGTTTTTCAGGCCGCTCGTGACCGTGAGCACAGCTATAACAGTTTTTAACCCTCTGCAGAGGTTGTGCATCTTTACCCGTGAGTCATGTTGCCCAAATGCCCGGGGCCCGTCGACCCCCTAACACTCCCACGGTGAGCAGGCAAGGTACACTATGAAGCCTTCCATAGGTCTCTCTAACATGTTAGGGCCACAAGGTTTCCTTGGCAGACAGATGGAGGAACCCCTTTCTATGGCATAAATCCTTCACAGCTATACACATAAGAACAGGGGCAGTCCTATACCCAAAGTGGCAAGCCCCTCTTGCGCCACAAAGGTGACCTCTAACAAGCTAGAAAAGATCATATTACTGAGCTAAAGCCAGAGCCATGTGACTCTCACGGTTGCACTGTCAATCCCAACTTTTGCCGACAGATAAGTCCTTACGAAGGGTTTAGGGCACCATGATCAACGTCATTTGCACTTTCACCCTATAGATCAGTTGTTATAAAGCATGTTTTACCTTTTGTTCCATAGAACCAATAACCATTGTATAGATCATGTTCAGTTAGAGCACTAGCAATCTACCCATGTGCAATTAATCCGTAGGAGTCAGGGAGCATGTCATCAAATACTAGGAAGTCCTTATGATGGTCAAAATTAGACACATGCAAAATAAGTAGATGTTTAAAGTGAATACGACATCAAGGTAGGCCCATGCTATACTTGCCTTGGTTCACAAAGTCCTGCTTATCCTGCTGCTCCTCGAAAGAATCCGGGTTCCCGAAGTACTCCTCACCGTCTGAACTCGATCAACACAAACCAACAACACGCATTCCGAACACAATCATACAAGAAAAACAATCCTATGGTTGGAACAGTACACCAGTAGTAAATAAAACAAGATAAAAAAAGTTTATGAAGATCATCTACGTCTCGCTACGATCACATCGACGCGAAGTTCACGAAATTCGGAGCTAGAACGCGAAAGTTACGAATTAAATAAGATTCCTATAGCCAGTTAATTAACTAAACCTAATCATAAAATTTAAAAGTTGCTAACGGGTCTAACAACATCATCGCGTAGATTATGAAATTACAAACCTAACGCAAGTTCAACGGGTCGAATCGGAGCTAAAATGACGATTTTATAAGCAAAACAGTGCAGTGGCAATTCTGTAAATAGATTGAACTAATTTTGAATTTAAATAAATCAAAAGAAATTCTGATTTGAATTTGGACCAAGGACTGCGAGCACAATTCGCCAAAAGCCGAGGGGCTCTTTAGCAAGATGACCCACGAAGGGGATATTGGGTGATCTAGGACATCAGATCTAGGATGGACGGCTCGGATTAGAACAGAGAGGGAAGAGGGGGAGGAGAGAGGCAGCCGGCGCCCAGAATAGTGACCAGGCGGCGGCGCAGCCATTGCTGGAGACCGGAAGCTCGCCGGAGTGCGTGGAAGTTGGCCTACTACCCACGGTTTCGAAATGCGAGAGCATCGGGATGATGCGGGGGCAACGGCGATTCCGCCACGGGGCTTAGCGCGGCTGGGGAAGGTCCCGTGCGGGGCTTGCCATGGCCGGCGATGAAAGGAGCTCGTCGGTGATCATGGCTACGGCCCTAGAGGTCATGATTCGCGAATTTAAGGGCATGGGGAGAAGGAGGGGAACAAGGCGAAGCTCACCAAGGCGAAAAACGGAGGCGGAGGCGGCTCGGGGACGACGGGCAACGCGGAGGGGCGGACGGGGAGCTCCGACAGGTCGCTGCCATGCTGCGAGTGCGGTTCTGCAAGCTCTGGCGAATGGAACTGCAGCGGGGGAAAGGCGGTGAAGGGGTCTGGCTTCCTTTTATCGAGGCCAGGCGCGGGGAAGGCACTCCCATGACGTGAGGATCGGGTGCGGGGCGGCGGTTCTGCCTTGACCGCGCGTGACACGGGAGCGGCGAGAGGAGGGAGGCGGCGCTGCCAAGCAGGCCCAGGGCGTCAGCAGCTTGAGAAGAGAAGATGGGTGGCACCAGCGGTTGTCCAGCCGGACTGGGCTGGCCCAGGAAGGAAATGTGGATGGAGGGGAAGGAAGGAGGGGCGAGCGGGCCGGCTGGAAGCTGGGCCAGCAGGCCGGAAAGGAGGAAGGGAGAGAGAAAAGAAGATTTTACTTATTTTTTCTAAATTGATTTTCCAAAACCATTTTCAAAAGGTTTTTAAATCCTTTTAGCATTTGGATTAAAACCAATCATCACAAAAAAAAAAATAGAATGCAACGGCATGAGTGCATCATCATGTAGCTAACCTTATAGTTGATTTTAATTTCACAAAAATTATTATTTTCTATATTTGAAATGCTTAATACCCAACTCGGCCACATATATATTATAACATTTATTTATTGTTATTCATATATATGTACTTGCGTATATTTTTATCTACTATAGATGTTATATAAATAATGATATATGATTATGGATAGGATTAACGATTTTGATCAACACCTAGGGTATTACTAGACCCATCTTGGATTTAGAGTGGGTCACGGGCCTGGCTAAATTTTGTGCCCCAATGATGTGAAGGTGGGGAAGAGAAGGGCTAGTGTTTCTTGGTGTACTTGTGGGCCATGCCAAAATTTGCGTGTGGGCTGAATGTAAGCGGAGCCCGCGAGCTAGGTAGGGCCCATTTTTTGGCGATAGACAGATTGATGTAATACCTGTTTTTAGCGATAGACATTTGAACATTAAATATAAATATCTATAGCGACAGACAATAAATCGTTAAATGAAGAATTAGCGACAGATGGTCTGTGAGTTATCTTTAACGACAGATCATCCATCGATAAATATAATTTTTAGCGTTAGATGTCTGACGGTGAAGCAATCAGCCTTCTAGTTGGTGGTAAGGGTAGCTTGGGAGATCTTGTTAACTAAAATGTTATCTTAATTTTTTACAGGACAGTATGTTGCGCTTGCTGGTGCTAGATCGGATGGTGTGGAAATGCACGAATGTGGTCTGGCAACTCATTTTGTCCACTCAGATGTACGTTCACTTGTTATATTTATGTTTATTATTGTTTGGAACATACTACATAAATCCTGATCTTTGTGTGGTTTGCATCATTATGGTCAGGTGTGTGGTATAGCATTTGCATGCTTTCAATCTTTGTTGGCCTGATTAGGATCATGTAAGTGGTATATCAGTCTACGACTCCTAGTAAATACTCTTTTTTCCCAGAGGCTGCTATTGCTCGAAGAATCCCTTAAAAAGCTGGACACTTCCAATCCTTTTGTTGTGTGTAGTACTATCGATCAATTTGCTCAACAGCCATCACTGAAAGAAAACAGTTCCCTGAATAGGTAAGGGTGTTTCTGATTGAATGACTGAAATATGCCCTATTCATAATGTCACTAATTTTTCATTCTCTGGTGCACCCCAGGTTGGAAATAATCAACAAATGCTTTTCTAAAGGAACAGTTGAAGAAATTATATCCTCTCTAGTGAGTTTGTTACAGTAAATGTAGGTTTCTGTGTTCACCTATTCTGTCTTGACAAATTATTAAATATATATTTATCATGTCAGGAGCAAGTGGCCTCAAATTTGGCTGATGAATGGGTTGCTAGGACAATCCAGTATTTAAAAAAGGCTTCTCCTACTAGTCTGAAAATCACTCTGAGATCGGTACTGTATCCATAAGAAATGAGAAACCACACCCCATATTTGTACTGTTAGTCTATGATTTCAGTTGTGTGCACCAGAATATAGTTGTTTCATTATTTGTTTTATATCGGGAATATAGAATGGTTTGCCATGTTGTACGTGGTGACGTCAGCTGAGACTTCTTTGAGGTAATTAAATATGGACATCATGAACACTGTTCTCTACATTTTGTTGTCACTGTCCAGCAATGTTTCTGTAGCTAACATCCAATTCCGGTTGCAGGGATGCAGGGCTATACTTGTTGATAAAGATCAAAACCCAATGGTTCAGATAATTTCAAATTTAGCACATCGGCATCAAAATTTATTGCTGACAGATTATATTATTTTATCTGATGCAACCTTTAGATAATGGTGATCTTTTCTGGGGGACTTGCAGTTGATGCCTCCAAGTTTGGAACAAGTACATGACGAGGCAGTTGAAGGATATTTCTCAAGAATTGATGATCCACAGTGGGAAGATTTGAACCTACCCACCAGGCATTCCCATGGAAGAATTATTGAGTCCAAGCTTTGATGGAAGTCTTCGGCGTACACATTAATGGAGTCTCGGTTGTGGTCAGAATAACACATCATGTCATGTTTCAAGAGTCTCTGTAGATTGAAGACTATTGCTAAAATGAAACTGAATGTTCCAGTATAGTTGAACTTATATCACCGAAGATACTCTTTTTTGTTAATTTATACGGCTAGACAATACTAGCCAGCTTACCTTGTTTGACCACTGGAGCCGAATCATTTAGCTTGCTAGTCGCGGTAATACACTGCTACAGGATATGATATCACTGCCGGCTTCAGAACTACCAAGCCAAGTAAAGATTGGGAACCTCTTGAACCAGCACTAAATATGGTTATCACTACCAGTTCTAGGTACGAAACCGTAGTGTTACAGCACTTCCGGTTCCAATAACAGATACACAGTAAAAATGAAAATACCACTGCAGGTTTGTTGTGCAACCCAGCAGTAATGCTCATTTCAGCCCCCACTAGCCAATTTAACCTGCCTTGGCCTCAACAATCGAATCAGATCAACCATGGAGATCATGAAGCAGTGAATAAGTAAATCCTGACCCTCCGACGCTAGTGGCACCTCCTCTGATTGGGCCATTTACTATCTACCATCCTTACAGGTGGCAAAAATTCTATTTAACTATTTAACATTCTTATTGGTGGAAAGTATTTTATGTGGCTGATATATAGGCCATCCTGAGTTTCTATCATTAGGTAGTGTGGAATTTGGACTGCTATTCTCTTCGTAAGCAAGACAATAATTAAATATTCTCCTCTAACTCCTCTCCTTCTCCATCTTCCTCCCCTCCTAGGCCTGCCCCCATGGTTCTTGTCCTCCGTTCACATTCCACACTGGTCGAGACAATGATGACCACGACACGCATCATAGTCACCACAATCGGCTACGAATGTAACAAACGTAGCTCATCCTCTATTGGTTCACAGTGAGATGTTTTGTGATCCTACCCAGGCAGACACCAATGACCCCACTTGCTGCCCTAACTATGGTGTACGGTTACCGCATCCCAGCTTGGAGGACTCCGAGAAGGAGTGCAAGTATGACTACATCTGCAAAGTTTATATCTCTTCTCCTCCTCCTCCCCGTCCACCTAGATCTGCTCCTCGATTCCACGACCTATTTCTAGAGGTGGACAGGGGCTAGTCAATTCTGGCTGTGCGTGATGGATTTGGGAGCAAGCCAGCAACAATAAAGCATGCTTGACAGGTTTTTTGGGGGCATTAAACAATCAAATCCTGCAATGGCTAGCCTGAGCACACTTGAGGATGTAGGTTCGAATCCCTGAATTTAGAAAATCAAGTCCTGCAATAGTTTGCTGTAATCCCTTGTGCACCTAAATTTTTTTCATAATTAAAAAAAAATCTAAAAATCATTTTAGTGAATTTTATCATTCATGGAAATGATTTTTTGGCGAAGTTGACTAAACAAAACAGCCACTGAAAATCAATTATCAAGGACGGTTTTGAAATATAATCGTTCCTGAAAATGACTCATGTTTACAATAGATGGTGTAGTAATGGTATTAACGATCCGCACTAAAGATCAATTTGATTTTAGCCGTCTCCGGAAATCTTTTGTGCACTACTATGGATGATGTGGACAGTGTGAGGCCACATGGCATCTAGAAGGACTCGTGGTGTCAGGGTCCGGGCACTAGTAGCCCCATTTTACCAAACAAGCTCGTCGAGGCATACCCAACATTTTTAGGCAAAATTTTAGTAGCTTGTAGAGGCATATACATGTATAATATAGTTAAGGTTTCAAATTGCTATTATTTGCTATTTTATGGCTCTGATTTGTGTCAAAAGCAAAGCAGGCCACAGGCCACACCCGACCTGACGGCCCAATGACCCATCTGGCCTACCCACTCCCTAATCCTATCCTCTCTCTCAAAAAAAAACTCCCCATCTGCGAAACCAATAGCCCATCTGGCCTGCATGACTGGGTTCAGTTGTATTCATTGGGGGGAAAACAACCTTATTGAAACCACCATATCTGTGTTTTGTAGACCGACTAGTAAATTTATACGAATGTTGCGCTGCTCCAGGAAGACGATGGTACCATCCAAAAGACACGAAGAGTTATACTGGTTCAAGCCAGAGCCCTACGTCTAGTCTCAGAGAAGATCAAGTGCGTGTTCCTTGCTTGAATGCTCTGAAGTTCTTACAATGGTGGGTGCAAGAATGGTGGAAGAGGTAGGAGAGTGGAGCTAGAGCTAGTAGATGGACTGCCCAAACGGAGGATTCAGGAGTCTGATAGCTTGGAAGGGCACCCTGGCTGCCCTTATATATAGTCCGGGGCCAGGTCATGTACAAAGAGAGATGTTCTCCCAACCGAGGGGTCATGAGCCTGAGGGAGAGAACGTAGCTAACTTGGCTTGCAAGAAATACCATCTTGTCTTGGTGTAGCACACGTCCAGGCATGGTTGTCGTCATGGTCTTGTGCCCACATCGCAGCATGGTGTGGCGTGATGCTACTGTGCCGGTTTTGGTGGCACTGTAGGCACAGTGGTGATTCACCATCCGTCCTGTGCGACGTGGCCTTCTTCATCGTTTCCTGAACTCCCAGGGGCGTCATACGGGAGTTGGTATCTGCCCCTAGGTCGGTGGTGGTCTTGCTACTTGTGGAATTGGTGGCCATGATCCCAAGCTCTGGGGTGTGGCCTTCATTGGCTTGGATGGCCTAAAAAGTCAAGGCCATCATCGTGTGTCCCATCCCGTAGTGGGTGGAGTCGTATATCTATCTCGTTGGGCCGTATTTGGATGGTGGGTCGCCGTACTGGCCACCACCGCTTGGCGGTGTTGTCTTGTCTACGCTGTGTGGTGCAGGGATGGTGTCTGACCGGGCTGAGGGGACTACTGTCTCCTTGGTCCTTGCAAGGTCAGTGCGGCGTGCCTACTCTTGTCAGAGCGGGTGCTCCTAGTGGAGCCCGATCTCTCCCAGTCCCTCCTAAGTGTCGGGGCGTAGGAGAGGTCGTGTGGCACTGCGTGGCGCACGGTGAAGGCAAAGAGAAGAGGTCATGGCCAACCCCTGCCATAGTGCCTGGCCTAGGTTCACATAGCTTAGCAAGGCCTCGGTCGTTCGGGCTTATACCAGCTCATGTACTATGGGCCACCCGAGCGGCTGACTAATCAGTGCCTTGAGATACCTAGAGTATCATAACCCCGACAGTAGCTCCCCGAGCATTTTTGCGATCACGAACTGATCGTGAAAGTGCTGATACTCGCGTATATCGAATGCAGGTTCGAGGTCATGGCCGGTCCGAGCTTCGGCGCTCGTCCCCTTGTGGGCTAGTGCGTTCAATGAGGTAGGTGGCTGTTACGTCCCATCCTGTCAAGCTGCCTTGACGGTGTGGTGCGCGACTACTGAGCCTGGCTGTGTCTGTGTGCTACGTATCGGGGTACATGATCCAGGCGAGGCCAAGTGGTCTCGTCGATGCTGTACTGGCTCTGCCTTTGGGAGGATCATAATTTCTTTAAGGTTCGTCATGCGGCGCGGGGTCTCAGGTGGCTCAGTCCGCCCTTGGGCATATAAATAAGGGCCCTCTATCGTTTGAACCACTTGCAGCCACTTCTACAAGCTTGCTCTCAGACTCTTCGAAGAGGCTAAGTGTCGCAGGGTCAAAACCACGGCTAGCATTATTGTTCGAGATGGTGTCAGAGTACGTATCTCCGGTGACTCGGGTGGACTCAAGAACACAGGAATCATAGAGGGGACGCAACGGTTTATCCTGGTTCAGTCCAATCGATGCCCTACGTCCAACAGCTGATGATCCTTATCTTGTTTGGCCACTCGAGCTTGCTCGTTTAGCTCATGAGCCATGGTAATACACTACTAGAGGATAGGCTATCACTGCCAGTCACTAGTATAGAGACATACTATACAGGCGGGTCTATACACATTTCCACTGGCGTTTTCCAGCATTGCCTGAGCTGGAGGCCAGTGGAAATAGGACCTACCACCGCAAGTCTCCGGTTTCCAAACCAACACCTGCCCCTGCGCTCCTTGTCCTCGGACCACATTCTGTACCACTCGAGAGGACGATGACCATGACACGTGCCACGGTGAAAACAATCAACTATGAAGGTGGTAGGTCCCAATGATATATATGTTGTGTGATTCTACGTAGGAAGATGCCAATGACCTCCCGTGCTGCCACCGGCCATGGCATACAGTGACCGCATCCTACCTTGGAGGACTCCAATAAGGAGAGAAAGTATGACTAGTAGACCACAAAACTTATGACATGGCCACTAAATACGAATAGATTCATGTTCTCATACTTATACTGTAATCATTAGAAGATGCGGCTCTTATGACCATGGAGGCCTCTATAGAGGTTGCTGGGAATACAGCAGCCTGTGCCCCAAAATGCTAGCGTTGCTATACTTCTATTTCATAGGTTTCTTAATGACTATTCATTCGTTCGAAGCCATAGGAAACTAGAAGGGAAAGCGACCATTTTTTTGAATGACTGATTTCGAGAATCAACTAACCAACAAATTCGTAGCCCAGGTGATTCACTGCCTCCCTCTCGCCTAATGAAATTTGGATGATCTAGCTTTTCTATTTGATGTAACATGACATGTGGATAAGATCTAAAGTGTCTTTCTTCTAACATGATAATTTTGCAAAAAAAAATTGATCATGATTTGTTTGTAAGAATATATCATTACTTTGAGGGTTGTAGAAAACCTGCAAGGATATGCATATTGATGACATCACTCATGATACTCCATTGGCCACAGTTGAACATGATCGTGGCCGTCGTGAACAAAGCACCCCTTAAAAAACCCACCTCTGTTTGTGTTTAGATCTGTTTTTGTTCTGAAAAATCCACCCACAGGTGTATGGACCAAAAGCGACTATGACTGGAATCTGCAAAGAAGCAATTGAATGCATCATGGCTGCAGCGTAATCGGAGCCTAGTTCTGGGTAGTTTGGGATCTGCAAACACGCAATTGAATGTGTCATGGACTCAACATAAATGAGAGATGGGGAGTAGTAGTTGCAGTAGTTCAACACACATGGTTGTTCTCTTTTGTTTCAGATGTGTTGTAGCGTCTTGTTTGAACAAAACCTTTATAGATCATACTGCAAAGAAATTATTGTTATCTTAAAATAAATCCAAAGTCTAGTATCGTGCATTTTGGAATGCACATTGAACTCATATGCAATGAAATGACCATCTCCTTCTTTGATTTGTAATTAGGGATGGCAATGAATTTGTAACCCATGGGTGTCACCTGCCCATACCCAATAGAATTTATGCTAGGATATTATTGTCCACCTCCTAGCTTGTCTCTGTCCCTGGTGCATGGATATTATTGTTGTCACGAAATACGTGGAAGAATAAAAGTAGAGAACTAAAAAGATAGAATATATAAAATATACTCCATCCATCCCAAATTCTAAGACATTTTGGCTTTTTTAGATACATTGCTTTTACTATGTATCTAGACATAGTGTATATCTAAATATATAACAAAAAATGTGTATTTAGAAAAGTCAAAACGTCTTATAATTTAGAATGGAGGGAATAAAAGAAAACATGCACGAGGTCCTAATGAAAAACAAACATACAAATACTCTAGCTAGGCGCTTTTAATGTTCATGCATCATTGGAACATGATGCAGATTGCATGGTAATTAAGCGGAAAAAGTCCAATTTATCTCCTACTATCGTGGTCATTTGATTTTTCTCCCTAAACTATGAAACGAGTTTTTTGACCACCCTCAACTTTTAAAACCGTTTTTTTTTTCATCTTCGGTTGTTTTCATGGTGGTTTTGTTGATGAGGTGCCACTTCAGAAAAGGTAAATCAAACTAAGTCGAAAGTTTAGGGAGTAAACCAGACAACATTATTTTTTAAAAAATCCAAAATTTCATAAATAAAAATTCATAAATTATTTAAATATTTTTACATGGAAAAATGATTAAATTATAAAACCAAAAATCTATTTTAATCTTAGGAAATTTATAGAAAATTTGTTTTAACTCAAAAAAATCTCAAACTATAATATCAGTTTCTTGATAAAAAAATCCATAGAAATTTTTTTTTCTGTCATATGGTGCCTTGATTAAATAGGATGGAGCATGATTTTTGAAAAAATCTAAAACTAGTTTCATAATTTTTTTAGGTAAAGCAAACTTTCTATGTTTCTAAGATTAAACTAGATTTTAGGATTTTTATTTTCATTATTTTCCCATGTAAAATATTTCGATAATTTTGAAATTTTAAGATTTTGTGCATATTATTTTGTAAAAAATATTTCTTGTCTAATTTACCTTCTGAACTTTCAACTTATTCGCACCACATCACATCAGCAAAACCACCATTAAAACCACTAGAGGTGCAAAAATAAATGATTTCAAAAGTTGAGAGAGGTCAAAAAAAAATTGGTTTTATAGTTTAGGGAGAAAAATCAGATGACCGGGATAGTTCAAGGAGATCGATTGGAATTTTTTTTCCGAAGCGTAATAATATTGCACCCAGACCTGGGCTTCGGCCTGTTGGGCTGGACAGGCGCGGGTAGCCGCAGCCCGAAACGTGAGTTTCTAATAGCAGTACAAATGTACGCCAAGGCAAGTAGCAGCTAGCATGGTTGTTGCTTTTGGCAACGGCGGGCCGTGGGCTTGATTTTAGTTAGAACATTTTAGGACCTAGCGTTCATTTGTAATGTCAATATAAATAAAGTTACTGTAATGCTAGCGCCCGGAAGTCTGAACAGACACCCACGTGCTACACACCGTTTCGCGCTCCATGCGGGGCCTGCGCCACCCTGAGCGGCAAGTGGGGAAGGGCACGCGGCACCTCCGATACAGAAGGACCCGGCCGCAGCTTCGTATGGATGCCTACCGGCACCGGGAGAAACGATACAACAGAAGGTGGGGAGGAGACATGCAACGCCCGATTAACTTTTGAAACATTCAAATACACCAATTGTAATATACGTCTGAAGGCAGTTTAAACACTTAAAACGTGCTTCTGAAACACTTAAAAAACACCTAAAAACATTTGAAAACCATTGCAACCATACACAACATTCAAATAAAACACATGCAACGTATGTGTTAAATATATGCAACATCCAGATAAACACACCTGCAACACGTGCCCAGAAAACACAGATGAAACATACCTCTGAAACATCTAAAACACTCAAAACATACGCTTGCAACATGCCTATGCAAACAACTGCAACATATATAACATCCTCTGATCTACTTTTACAACATCCATATGAAACAAATGCAACATACATTTAAAAAGCCTGAAACACTTAAAACATACATATGCAACATAGGGGAGGGGAAGATTAGGCCGGTCTCTTCTGGCCGCTAGGGTGAGGGTGGGGGAGCTCGGTCGTCAAGGTGAGAGAGAGCGCAACCGGGGGTGGGGAGGGCGCCGCACCGGGGTGGGAGAGAGTCGCCTACTCCCCTGCAACACCGCCACATCACCTCCATGGATCTCGCTCATGCTCCATGGATCTTGCCGGGGTTAGGGAGAGGATCACCGGATCTGCAGGCGTAGGGGCAGGGGGTGGTGTGCTACTGGTGTGGGGAAGGGGCCACCGGGGTTGGGAAGGAACCCACCAGGGTTGGGGAGGAGGCCGCTTGGGTCGGGGAGCGTGCATGCCAGGGTGGATGAGGGCGACGCTGCCGGCCAGGGAGGTAGCCATGGCCGCGCGTCGGGGTGGGGTAGGGCATGAGCGCGGAAGGGATAAGAATGGGAAGGAGGAAGGGAGGGTGAGCGGCGCGTGTGGGAATGAGCGGTGGGAGCCGCTTCAGGAAGCAGAGTCACGGATGGGTGTCCTGATTGGAGCAATATTGATAAAGTTAATATTCATTATTTTACATTTCAAAATTATTGACATAGTAAACAATACACGTACTAGTACAAAATAATTTATTTGAGACAACACCTTTTATTTATATAGAATCAATATAAAAATTCATGTGTCTCCTAAAATTCATGTGCCTTAGTTGCCATAGCCTTCTTCACCTCGTAAGGAGCAAGGGCCTGATGAGATGCAATAGCCTTCTACGAATAATAACGAGCAAGGGCCTGATGCGGACTCAATACATATTTAACAAGAAGGTGCCCGCAAGGAGCTAGAAATTCGACAAAAGCATCCAATGACCATAAGGCCAGTTTATACACCAATGGAAGGCATCTCGTCGATGCCCAAGTGGTATGCCCATGACCAGCTCAAGCCTGAGAACCGAGTCAAAGAAGTCCCAGTATCTAAGGAAGCAATCACCAGCAAACAACAACTGGCAAAGAGGTATCCAAATATTGGTGCCATCAAATGGTCAAAGGATTGCCCGTTAACCTATGAAATAGGCAAGCCCTTCCTACCAAACTGGGACATCTAGTGCCTACCACTTGGAATGAAAAGATTTCATGATTGGTACTTACGTGCTCTCCCGATGACTATAGAACTCATACAGGCACCCTTCCGGTCAAGGACGTTTGGAGGCCCAAAAGGGAAATTGCCTTTGACTTTAATGACATCTAGACAACCTTTCACCTCTTAGAAATGGAAATGAATCTAGTTCGCACGTGATGCCTGTAAGTCCTTGCCCTCTTCATATGATATGAGTCTAATATTTAGATTTTGTTATAACTAACACATGTCGTGATTTGTAGAATACAAGTGCACCTTTCAAAACAAATGTCAAGTGTGCAAGATGGGTACTTAGACCCTCAATGCATAGCACAGACAAACTTTAATTATGCCAAAGACTGGGCACTAGATGGCAAAGAGCTAGCTGCTGGAAAGACCATTGTGGAGAAAGAGAAAATCTAGCAGAAGGAAATAAGGGAGGCGTCCCTTAAGGTTGCGGCGTATATTTCTGCCTAGCTTTTAATTATCTCCAACATAACTCTACTATATGGCATTCATGCAACTTCGAGTAAGTTGAACTATATACTCGAAGCTTTAAGAATACAAATTATTTTGTTCGATGCAAAAGAGCTTATCCATTTCTATGATTAAATTCATACAACCGCCACTGGATTGTTATAGACGTCAATGTTGGGATGGGCATGGCGTGAGTCTTTGATTCAATAGATAAGGACCCCAAGACATAAAGAATTCATATCGATTCTAAGGACGTATACATATCGACAATCCTCTTATATGTTTGTATATATACTTATAATGTTCACTTTTGGATACTAATAAGTTGCATTTGTTAAATTCATTCGAATAGGGCGTACAAGTTCTACATTAATATACATAAAGGGAGGCATGATCCACAAAGGAAAGATAACCTGTGTGTTGAAAACAAAATGTGCGGTGAATGTAACTTACTTTAGTACTTCCATTACGTTACTATCAAAAGAATTACTTAATATTTTTATATGTGAAAGCTTTGTAGGGGCTGCTCAAGAAGGTTTGTAGGTGCGGCTCGGCCGCCGCCCCTACGAAACGATTGCTACAAAGGCTAGTTCTGTAGGGGCGTTAACCAAGCCGCCCCTACAAATCATATTTGTAGAAGCGGCTGATGTTACCAGCCACACCTACAAATTATTTTGTAGCAGTGGCTAGTAACACTAGTCGCCTCTGCAAATCAGTTTGTAGGGGTGGCTGGTGTTACAAAGTGCCCCTATAATTTTCATTTGTAGGGGTGATTGACTTTACATCCGCCACTACAGTCCGTTTCCCGCAAAAAAAAATTCAAAACTTCAAATCAGATTTGATACTGAAATTTTGAATTTTTTTGCGAGAAACGGACTGTAGTGGCGGCTGTAAAGTCAATCGCCCCTACAAATTTGATTTGTAGAGGCAGCTGGTATTTCTAGCCGCTGCTACAAAACAATTTGTAGGTGTGGCTGGCAACACCAGCCGTCTCTACAAATATGATTTGTAGGGGTGGCTTGGGAACCGCCCCTACAAAACCGGCCTTTGTAGCAATGGTTTTGTAGGGACGCCGAGCCGCCCCTACAAACCTTCTTGAGCAGCCCCTACAAAGCTTTAGCGTAGTAGTGTTTAGAGGTGCTTCAACCAAGCAGTCCAAAAGTTTGCTAGTTTTACTCCTCAAGAAGTAATATCTTGAACAAATCATACCCGACTTAATAAAAAGATATACTTTTAAATGCAATAATATATTTATATAATTAAAAATAATGGAAAAACAAAGATTATCTTGGCTGGCCTTTCCTTTCCTTATCCTGACGCCGCAAGCATGGAAAAACAATAGGGAAAAAAATCCTGTTACGCGATCTTCATCCGAGATTTTTGTTAGTATATGGTGCACATGTTATGTGAGATTGTTCGCCTTATACGAACGTACAAGAGATGCAATCAAGACGAGGTCATCTCATGGCTCGGTTACACGTAGCATACGAGCGTACAAGATATTGTGCAATCAAGACGACGCACACATAACAGAAAAAACTAATTCTAGTTAGTACCTAGTAATTATATGTACTTACACGTAGCAAGCTGTCATGCACCTTGTATTGTTTGACATATTATTTTTTTCGGAAAAGGTACATCGAGGATCTTTCATTTTGCCCTAATGCCCTTGACCATATTATAAATTAAAAAGTTTTATAGTGACGAAAGCTGTTTGTCATGTACGTTCGCATCCCTACTAGTCGATGCCATACACACCTCGTGTTAAAAAAACACCGTGCACCTATGTATATCACATTCAAAAAAATTGGTACCATTATGCTATGCACGCCATACATGCACACATCTATCACGTTAAAAAAATCATTGCTAATTCTCTATAATGTTACTTTCCAAAAAGAAATAGTCCACATATTTGAAAACTTTCCTTTCTTCCAAAATTAAAAGCAATTAAATATTTAATTTTATTATTACCTCCTATGAAGTAATATGCGGTAAAAGACATCCAGGTCAAAAGTCCACGGTTATTTGGAAGTAGCACAGGTACCACATCATCACCATGCATGATTGTTGTGCAACCTAGAGTTAGAGGCCAGCAGCCAATGCAATTTTCTTCTTCCAGTGGCGTCCTTGGAAAAAAGTCAAGGCCAGGCAAGATCCATGTTTAAGGTCCGTAATACTTCACATGCTACTTTCGTTCTTTATTTAATGAAACAAGTAGGGTTTTCAGGAAGAATCCTTTGAACCCGCGCAAAATATCATCAAATCTGATGCATGTTATATTAATAGCTTGCGTCAATATTCTTTGTTAATTTCATTTATGTAGATGGAATTGTGTCTATGATATAGTCTACTTTTCTAATCCTTTTAGCAAATAAAATGCACTACTGTTTGGATGTATGGCATATCTTTCATGTTTGGACACTTAGAAGAACTAACATACGTAAGAAGAAACTATTACCCACAAGGTACATTGTTCTTTAGTAACTTTCTAAGCTAACCCACTAATTTTTTTATTTGAGAAATAACCATCAAGCTTGTTGTAACTATAGACACTAGGTTTGGCAATTTGACAGCCATTTACAGAGGTGCTTTGCTTAGGAGCGCCGTCATAGAAGTAGCTAGGGCATTGGATCCTCCTGGTGAACTCCATAGGTGCACTACTGGAATCAGCCGCTTTGCCGAGTGTCCAGGGCACTCGGCAAAACCCTAAATACACTCGGCAAAGGCTTTGCCGAGTGCCACACTCGGCAAAGAGCACACGACAAAAAAGCTGTCGGTAAAGCGGCCTTTGCCGAGTGTCTTTTATCGGGCACTCGGCAAAGGTGCACTCGGCAAAGGACGAACCGAAAAATTCTGAAAAAATAGGAAAAAAATTTTAAAATGTTTTTTTAATTAAGGAGGGACCCCACCGGCCAGTCATATGGCAACTGCTGCCAAGTGACTAGCCAAAGCAATTTTTTGAAACTTTGCGCCCAGCGAGAATCGAACCTGTGACCTCTCACACACACGCGAGCTCCTCTACCACTACACCTCTCTTTCATTTGTGTCTATATTCTATTTCGGTTCCCCAAATATTATACCAAATCAAGTGTAAATTGATTGTTTAAGGCCCTAAACGAATTAAAATTAAAAAGTTGTCAACTACAAAGTTTCATAACTTTTCGAGATCTACAATTTTTATTTAGGAAGTTTCTCCATCCAAGGTCATTTGAAAAATTCGAATTTTAAAATTTTGAATTTCAAACGTAGTTTTGCATGACAAGATGATTTCAAATTAAAAAGTTGTCAACTACAAAGTTTCATAACTTTTTGAAATCTACAATTTTCATTTAGGAAGTTTCTCCATCCGAGGTCGTTTGAAAAATTCAAATTTAAAAATTTTAAATTTCAAACGTAGTTTTGCATGACAAGATGATTTCAAATTAAAAAGTTATCAACTACAAAGTTTCATAACTTTTCGAGATCTACAAAGTTTATTTTGGTTATTTTTCCATCCGAGGTCTTTTGAAAAATTCGAATTTTAAATTTTTGAAATTCGGATGCAGTTTTGCATGACAACATGATTTCAAATTAAAAAGTTGTCAACTACAATGTTTCATAACTTTTCGAGATCTACAATTTTTATTTAGAAAGTTTTTCCATCTGAGATCGTGGTTCTAACATTATTCATAAATCTTATATATCTCTCTTGTAGTTTTATAAAACTATACGAGAGACGTGTAGATTTTGTGAACAACGTTACTATCGCTCTGTCGAATGAAGAAATGACCAAAATAAACTTTATAGATCTTAAGAAGTTATGAAACTTTGTAGTTAAAAACTTTTTAATTTGAATTCATTTAGGGCTTCAAAATATGTTTTGAAAAACTGCTTTGCCGAGTGCCAAAAAAACACTCGGCAAAGACCTTCTTTGCCGAGTGTTTTTTTTGGCACTCGGCAAAGCAGCTTCTTTGCCGAGTGTTTTTTTGGCACTCGGCAAAGAATGTCTTTGCCGATTGTTTTTTTTTTGCACTCGGCAAAGCAGCTTCTTTACCGAGTGTTTTTTTTGTAGAGTGTTTTTTATTTAGCACTCGGCAAAGAGCTTCTTTGCCGAGTGCCCGAAAAAAAACACTCGGTAAACCACATGGCACTCGGCAAAGAACCGGATTCCGGTAGTGGTGGTAGCCCAGCTAGTCTGCCTTTTTTTTAGTACGAAGTTTATACACAGCCTGCATGCAACGAATTATTGGGGTGATCTGGTTAAACTAGTAGGCATGTCTTCTTAAAGAATTCGCATAATCATCAGTCTACCATTTGTGTTTGTAGTTGAGGTTGTACATGTGATTAGCTGGGTGCGCGTATGATATATATGAACACAAAGTATTCATATATACAGACTTCATCTTAGGAGTCTTCCATTTATTCTCTGATGGTGGTGGACCACACAACTTCTGTATATCTTTACATAAGTAGGGAAATAAGAGCACGGCCAACACACCATGCTGGCTGGTGGTCTCATCAGGCCATGTAGGCCATGTAGGCATGGATGCCACCTGTGAAGAAACGATAGCACCGCAGGTCATCAGTGCGACTTGCACAAGACACAGCAGTTTCAGTTCACTTTTTCCAAAGTGTCACACAAACACCTTTTCTCTTAAAAAGTACTCCTTTAGATTACGAACTTCAGTGTACATGAAGACCCTGCTTGGCACAGCTTGGTGCCAATTCGGTAGTTTTCAGACAGCTTCATAGGTGAAGCTCCTGAAAACATATTCTCATAGATCGGTGTGGGATGAAACCAACAGCTTCTCCCAGGTTTCACCTGCACCAGTGGCCCAGCACAGGCAGAGGTCGGATTTGACCACAGACACTATGGAGGGTGGGCTCGGCGGCCACCGGGGTGCATGAGCACAAGAGCTCATGACTGGAGATGACGACATCAGCGGGGTGCATGGGAGCTGGGGCTGGGCGTAGATGCGTGAAGGAATGAGGGGATAACGACGACGAAGAAGAAATTGGAGAGGAGGAAAAAAGAGAAATAGAAGGGCATTATCGCCATTTAAGACTTTTTGTGTACCATGAGGAGTCGTTTTGCCAAAAGTTTTACTAAAAAATATCTATGAAGCTGAAGCAAAAAAAATTGACAACTAGTGAAGCAGATTGAGCTATGGCAACGAGGCATGGGATTTAGGAGCGTTTGCTGTGGCACATTGGGGTTTTAATTTATATATTTGGAACCCTAAATGATCTCAAACAAAAATTTTATCAACTACAAAGTTTTAGATCTCACCGAGCTCTACAATTTTGATATAAATTGTGTCTTCATCCTACTTCATTTAAAAAAGATATGAATTTATTTGTGCTATTTTTAAGGATGATTGACTTAGTCAACCATCCTTGAAAATCGATTTTCAGAGGCAATTGACTTAATAAAACCGTCTCTAAAAATCACTCATTTCAGAGATGGTTAACATAAGCAACCGTTCTTGAAAATAGCATTTTCAGAGGCGGTTCTCTTAACGGAACCACCCCTAAAAATGAATATATTTTTAGAGGCGGATTTCTTAGTGGAACCGCCTCTAAAAATTGATTTCTAGCAACGGTTGTATAGCTACAGTGCTCCCCGCGAAGGTTAGTGATGGGATGCTAAGACAACCGCTTCTGTCACAAAAGGGAGATGCCTCTCAAACTCATTTTTGTACTAGTTGACTGTAGTTGTGCTATTTCACTGTTTTAAATTTGTCTACTCTGGTCTAGTTTTCCTCATATGAATTAGCAACTTGGGTGCCTATAGAAACTAATTTGCCATGTCCCATTGGGTTTGGTTTAAGTTGTGAGTCATCGTTTGCTGAAGCATTCACGATACATGTCGTTTTCTATAAGAAAACGCGAGAAACGTTAAAAATAAGGAACCGGCAATTCCAGAGATTAGCTATAACGATCCAGGGTCTAGTAAAGTCTAAATTCTAAACTGTCCAACCTGCGTAAAAATTACATTCCAACAACTTGGGAGCAAATGCGCGCATGCCTCACATGGAACACACCGGAACTGGACTTGTAAAATTACTTCTTCCGTCCCAAAATAAATGCACGTCTCCTTTATCAAGGAGTCAAACTTTTTAATTTTAACTAGATATATAGAAAATAGTACAGCATTTATATCCATAAATAAATTTAGTATGAAAGTAGATCCAAGATGAATCTAATAATATTTATTACACATCATCAGTAATAATACTTTTTTTATATATTTAGTTAAACGAAAAATGGTTGACTCCTCTAGAAGCAAGATTTGCATTTATTTTGGATTCAAGGAAGTATTGCGAACAAATGACACATGCCTCACATGAACACTGAACCTGGACTTCTGACCAATAAGAGTGAACAGTTTGCTTGCACACCCGCTCTCCAAAATCTATCCTAGATCGAGCTGACATCTACAGACCGGCTGCTCCGTGTTTTTATTTGACACAATACTATATACAGGAGTCTTAACAAGCCTGAGTGTTGAATAGTATAACAAGTTAGGTCAGATGTCCACGAATAATCAGTTGTGGTTGGCACTTGATGCCTTGTTAAGGGAGAGAAGCCCAAGACGAAGGATGTTTTGTGTGGTTTTGTTAGTGATTACTTATGTTATGAGTGCAATTGTTTCAGATTGCAGGGAGTATTGAAATTTGGTCTACTTTGACGGGACTATGGCTGCTTAGATATAGTAATTGAGTATTTGGATATTATTGGGTACTTTCACGGAAACCTGTAATTCGAATAGCTTCAAGCAATGTTGCTTTCAAGAATTTCAATTATGTCGACGGCCATATATGTTGTCATATACGACTCAGGAGCACTGCACATTGTACCTTTTAGGGCCTCTTTGGCACAGCGCAGCTTTACAAAGCTGTTTTTTTTTTGGTAAAATGGCTTCATAAGCAGTTTCTAGACTAAGCTGAGCTGTTTTGAATAAATTGTTTGGTAAAACAGCTTGATATAGGCTAGAGCATGATTTTTGAAAAAAAATAATCCGAAACTAGTTTCATAATTTTTTGAGGTAATGCAAAATTTTCTAAGATTAAACCAAATTTTAGGATTTAATTACATTATTTTTTATGTAAAATTATTTGGATAATTTTATTTGAAATTTTATTTTAAAGATTTTGTGCATATTTTTTTAAATGATTTCTAGTCTGATTTATCTCCTGAACTTTCATCTTGTCCGATTTACCTGTTGTGATATGGCATCACATTAGCAAAACCACCCTCAAAACTACCGAAACAAACGGTTTTAAAACCGCAATCAGCCTTGGACTTCTTATATGTATTATGATATGGTCTTATTCCACTAGGAAACACATCTCCGCAAAATTTAAATCTAAGTGAATCCTAAAATTGGATTGTCACACCCATTTTTAAGGACAAAAATAGGATGCATAAAAGACTCATGTGCGCCCCAGGAAACAGTCGCACACATAAGTTGACAAATTACAAAGTATCATCACAGTGCTTATTACATAACGAATAAATATTTAAGACATAGTCTTGAACGATAGGTAATAATAACTAATAGTAATTCTTCAGCGGAAACTCCACACAGGGACACGGTTGACTGGTTGACACCAAGACTAGTACTCATTCCGATAATCTTCCTCAATATCTTCATCTGTTATGGTGAAAATAGCAAGGGTGAGTCCATGTCGAACTCAACAAATATAACACAGGGTTCATGAGGCTCAAAAAAGGCTAGACATTGTTTAACTGCGTTTAGCTTTTAATCATATATTAGCAATTGAGTAGCATCAAGATAAACCGCTTCCCATTAAAGAACCAATGATCAATTGTAATAAGGATAATGAATAGCATTAACATGAGCAAATAATAATCAACAATAATTAAGCATGATATAACAGTTATGATCAACTATTCCATAAGAATCCCCAAGGCCGCTCGTATCCGTGAGCACGGCTAGTATACCAGTTTTTAACTCTGCGCAGAGGTGTACACTTTCACTGTGAGTCATGATTTCCAAATGAGTGGGGAGATCAAGCCCAAACACCCGAGAACCATATAAAGCCACTCAAAAGTTCGTCTAACAAGTTAGGGCCATTAGATTCACTCGGCAGGCAGATGTAGAACCCCCCTTCCCTGTGGCACAACAACCGCAGCCTATACACACTAGGCCAGGGGCTCGCACTACACCCAACGTGGCAAGCCATTCTTACGCCATTTAAGTTAACCTCTAACAAGCTAGAAAAGGTCTCTTGAACAACTAAAGCCAGAGCCATATAGCCCTCACAGCTGTACTGTATATCCCGGTTATCACTTACAGATAAGTCCTTATGGAGAGAAACCAGAGCATCAAAATAATACACATGCTCTAGCTCCCTTTTAACAGTAATAAAATCATCTTAATAGTTGATTGCTTAATCCATTAATCAAATTACAAGATCATTGTTCTTAGTTTAAGCACTAGCAGTAGCTACCCATATGCATTCCCAAGGTTGACAAGGAATCAAGATAACAATCACTAAGTTATAATCTCTAAGGTTGTCAAGGTAAGCACATGCATATGTATGACAATTCAATGTATAGGTAACAAGGATAGTCCTGTGTTATACTTGCCTTGATCAAAGCTTTCCAAGTGGTACTGCTGACTTGGCTCAAAGTAATATTCCGAATCGTCCAGATACTGCTCACCTTCTATACTCGATCATCAATCAACAACACACATGCATCCAATCAAATAAACACGAAGCAACAAAGAGATACAATTAGAACAGTACACCAACAGTAGCAAAACAGTAATAAAAGTTTATAAAACTCTTCTACATGTTTCTACGATCACACAGACGCAAAGATCACCAAATTCGGAGTTAAAACGTGAAAGTTATGAATTTTCTAAGATTTCCTATAGATAAATAAATACTTAATTATAAACTCGAAAAATAAATTATCAAAACTAACTGTACAACTACACTAACATGTAGAGCTCGCAAATACGAACCTAACGCAACTTGAACGGATCAAATCGGAGTTAAAACGAAGATTTTATGACCAAAACAGTTCTAGTGGCAAAACTGTAAAACCTGAAAACGTATTTTTGAATAAACCGGAAGAAAATATGCTTGCCAAACACAAAAACGTACATTCAGTTTTACGCTACGGACCGTGGGTTGATAACTAAAAAACTGAGGGTCTCTTTAACAAATTTACCCGCGAAGGGGTAAGTTCTAATCTGGGCCGTTGATCTCGATTTGGACGGCTCGCAATCATCTGCAACCCTACAGTGCTATTTCGGTCACCCCCCTCATGTTCGGCCGGCGGCTCCCCCATGGCCGGCGGCTCCTCCACGGCCGGAGATGATGGATCTCCCCTCCGAGACCACCATTCAAGCCCAAACTTGAACCAATCGAACGAGATGCTTTGCACGAACTCCCCCAAGCAACAAAAACTAGCTACAACTACCCATATCCGACGCGCGGCAACAAGGAGACGGCGGCGCCATTACCGCACTACGGTGAACTCCAAAAGCTCGATTCGAAGCCTCTCCAACCAAAAGAAAAGCATGAGAAGGTAGAGGAGAAGAGTGCGGTCTCACCAATGCAAAGAATACGGCCTCAAAAGCGACCGAGAGCTCCTCCCACGAACAACCGAAACCTCTAACTACCTCAAACCCTAAACCTCGATTTCTCACGGTGGAACTCACGGTTTAGATGAAAAACGGAAGGAGGAGAGTCACAGCTTCCTATTTGTAGCTTCAAGTTGCCGTGTTCGGGTAAGATTTCTCGGAAATCACGAGAAGAACGGTCGGTGGTACTCCGGTTCGGAGTCTAGCTCGAACACGGGAGGAGGAAGACGACCGACAACCGGGCCCCACCGGTCAGCGACCAAGAAGAGAGGGAAGGCGCGACTGCTGGCTCGGTTGGCTCGGGCTGCTCGTCTGCTGGGCCGGCCCACGCGGTCGCAGGCACGGAGGAGGGAAGGCGGCAGCGGCCCACCGTGCGGCCCAGGCGGGGAGGAAAGCAGGCCGGCGGCTGCCAGGTAAAAAGGTAAGTTGTTTCCTTTTCTCTTTTTTTCTTTTCTACTTTTCTTTATTTACTTGTTTTCAAACTATTCCAAATAAAATTCTTCAAACCAATTCAAAATAAAATAAATCCACTACACAAAAGAAAATAAATGCAGCAGCATGAATGCAACACCAAATAGTTTTCAAAATTTCAATTTCCCATTAATTGTTATCTAAATTATTTGAAACTCATTAATTCTAAAATTTAGAATTTTGGGTGTTACAAATTCTACCCCCCTTAAAAGAATCTCGTCCTCGAGATTGGACTGCTTACTCAAACAACTGCGGATATGATTTCCTCAATTCATCCTCTCTTTCCCAAGTTGCCTCTGCCTCTGAATATCGATTCCACTGAACCTTGCACATCTTAATAATCCGACTTCGAGTAACTCTCTCAGCAGTTTCTAAAACCTTAATCGGAAACTCTTCATATGTAAGATCCTCTTTAACAGTCAACTCTTCTAAAGGTATCTGCTCCTCAGGCACCCGTAAACACTTCTTAAGTTGTGAAACATGGAACACATCATGTACTCCAGATAAATTCCCAGGCAACTCTAATTGATAAGCAACTTCCCCACGTCTAGTAATAACTTTAAATGGTCCAATATACCTTGGTGCTAGTTTACCTTTCATGTTAAACCTCTTCACACTTCTCATAGGTGACACTTTCAAATAGACATAATCACCTACCTCAAAAACTAAATCTCTTCTTCTATTGTCAGCATAACTCTTCTGACGAGACTGTGCTACTCTCAAATTCTCATGAATCACTCGCACTTGATCTTCTGCGTTTCTAAGAACATCTGTACCAAACACTTGAGATTCACCTGTCTGATCCCAAAACAATGGAGTTCTACACTTACGTCCATACAAAACTTCAAACGGTGCCATCTTAAGACTCTGTTGATAACTGTTATTGTAAGAGAATTCTGCATAAGGCAAACTCTTATCCCAACTAGTTCCATATTGCAATGCACAAGCTCTCAACATATCCTCTAATACCTGGTTGGTCCTTTCAGTCTGTCCATCTGTCTGTGGATGATATGCTGTACTAAAATTCAATTTTGTTCCCAATGTTTCATGCACAGCTTTCCAAAAATGTGACGTAAACTGCGATCCTCGATCAGATACAATCTTCTTGGTACTCCATGCAAACAGACTATTCTCTCCATGTACAACTCTGCCAATTTTGGTCCATGGTAAGTAGTCTTAACTGGTATAAAATGAGCAACTTTAGTTCACCGATCTACTATCACCCAAATAGAGTCATAACCTTTCTGAGTACGAGGTAACCCTACTATAAAATCCATACCAACTTCCTCCCACTTCCATTCAGGAATCTTCATTGGTTGCAACAATCCAGCAGGTCTCTGATGCTCTGCTTTCACCCTCTGACAAGTGTCACACAATGCCACATACTCAGCCATATCTCGCTTTAATCCAACCCACCAATATTTCTGTTTAAGATCCAAATACATCTTAGTACTACCAGGATGAATAGAATAAGCTGACTCATGAGCTTCGCGAAGAATTACCTGTCTAACAGTTTGATCCTCAGGTACACACAGCCTCTTTCCAAACCACAAAATTTCATTATCATCCATCCGAAAGCCTGGTGACTTACCAATCATTATATCTTCCGCTATCTTCTTTAGTTTCTCATCCTTCAACTGACCCTTGTAGATTTCTTGCTCTAAGGTAGGCTCTATCACTAATTCCATTGTATTAGTAACAATGCCCAAATTCAAATATTCAAATTCAGCACATAACTCACTAGTCATAGACAACGTCCGTATCTCATTGGCATAACTTTTCCTACTAAGAGCATCAGCTACTACATTAGCCTTACCAGGATGATAGTGTATCTCAATATCATAATCCTTAATCAACTCTAACCATCTGCGTTGCCTCAAATTCAGATCTGACTGAGTGAAAATATACTTCAAACTCTTATGATCAGTGTATATATCACTCTTATGTCCAATCAAATAATGTCTCCAAATCTTTAAAGCATGAACTACAGCTGCTAACTCCAAATCATGTGTAGGATAATTCAACTCATGCTTTCTCAACTGCCTAGATGCATAAGCCACAACTCTGCCTTCTTGCATAAGAACACATCCCAAACCTTGACGAGAAGCACCACAATAAATAGAAAACTTCTTACTCAAATCTGGCAAAACCAAAACAGGCGCTGTAGTCAACCTCTTCTTCAATTCCTCAAAACTAGCTTGACATTTATCTGACCACACAAACTTGGCATTCTTCTCTAACAGAGATGTCATAGGTTTAGCAAGTTTAGAAAACCCTTCAATGAACCGTCTGTAATATCCAGCTAATCCAAGAAACTACGAATCTCGCTAACATCAATAGGTGGTTTCCAATCTAATACATCCTTTACTTTACCTGGATCCACTGATATCCCTCCATTAGAAACAATATGACCAAGGAAAGAAACTTCCTTCAACCAAAACTCACATTTACTTCGCTTCGCATACAGTTTATGCTCTCTAAGTTTCTGCAATACCAACCTCAAATGTTCAGCATGCTCTTCCTCCGTCTTGGAAAATACCAGTATATCATCAATAAATACCACCACAAACTTATCCAAATATTCCATAAACACCTTATTCATCATGTACATAAAGTATGCAGGTGCATTGGTCAATCCAAATGACATAACAGTATACTCATACAATCCATACCTTGTAGTAAAAGCTGTCTTTGGAATATCAGAAACACGAATCTTCAACTGATGATAACCAGAACGTAAATCAATCTTAGAGAACACACAAGCACCTCTCAACTGATCAAACAAGTCATCAATCCTGGGCAAAGGGTACTTATTCTTGATAGTTACCTCATTTAGTGACCGATAATCAACACACATCCTCTGACCGCCATCTTTCTTATCAACAAAAATAACTGGTGCTCCCAAGGTGATGAACTAGGTCGAATAAAACCTTTATCTTGTAATTCTTTAATTTGTTTCTTAAGTTCTTCTAATTCATCTACTCCCATCCTATATGGTCGTTTGGCTATAGGTGCAGTTCCAGGAAGTAATTCAATAAGAAATTCAATGTCTCTGTCAGGTGGCATACCTGGCAATTCATCAGGGAAGACATCCGAAAATTCCTCAATCACTGAATTCTCCTTAATAGTATCTTCAAGCTGATTCACCACAGCGGTTGGTTGCTTCTGCACTGCTACATCCACATTGATTTTATCTCCATTAGGTGCAGTCACAACTACCACTTTCTGCTGACACTGAATCTCTGCCTGATTTTGCTTCATCCAGTCCATACCCAATATCACATCAATACCAGATGTCCTCAACACTATAGGAGTTATCTTAAACTCTACCCCCCTTAATACCATACTAATTGGAAGACAACGATTACTGGTTTGCATGGTACCTCCAGGTGAATTTACTAAGAGAGGTTCTTTCATAGCTAGCATGGGTATACTATGCATTTTAACAAAAATGTTGGATATGAATGTATGAGATGCTCCAGAGTCAAAAAGAACAGTTGCGGGAGTGGAATGTACATTGAACGTACCAATCATAACTTCTGGTGCATCATGAGCTGTATCAGAAGACACGTGATTCACCCTTCCAGTACCAGATTGCCTCTGGTTGCTCTTCTGGCTCTGAGGAGTCTGCTGGTTCTGCTTCTCAGGACAATGGTAAGACATATGCCCCTCTTTACCACAGACAAAGCATCTAGTAGGCGTGCTGGGAGCACTATTCTTCATGGGGGTAACATTGGAATTTCCAGTGCGAGGAGTCTGTTGCCCAGTCTGCTGATACTGTTGACGCTGTGGATATGATGAACGCTGTTGTGACTGATTACTTTGCCAATTCTGGGACCACCTCTGATTCGGATTACGATTCCACTGGCTAACCGGTCCCTGAAACTTCTGATGGAAACCATGCTGAGAATTAGTGCGCTGACGGTTGTTGCTTCCTGAGCTTTGTACCTTCATCTTCCTCTTCCTGTCCATCTCTCTGCGCTCATTATCAAGCACAATAGCTTTATTTACCAGCTCTTGAAAACTAGCATAGTTGTTCCCCTTCAACTGCAAGCGAAGATCATAATAAATTCCCTTCAAGAAAAGACGCTGCCTGTCTGCATCTTCCCTCACTTCATTAGGAGCATAGCGAGCCAACTGGGTGAACCTGTCATGATATTCACTAACGCTCATCTGTCCCATCCTAAGGTTTCTGAATTCTTCCTGCTTCAGCTCAATTATACCTTCAGGAATATGACGAGCTCGAAAATCTCTAACAAACTCATTCCAAGTGATAGGAGGAGCATTGTCAGGGCGTGCAGCTTGATACGACTCCCACCAAGTCTGAGCTGTCCCCTGTAACTGACCAGATGCATATAACACCTTCTCCATATCATTGCATTGGGCTATATTCAGCTGTTTCTCCACTGCCCTCACCCAATCATCTGCCTCTAAAGGATCAGCAGCATGAGAAAACACTGGAGGGCGTCCCTTCAAAAATTCTCCACGCTTATCCCTCACTTGCACAGACGGTGGTCCTCCTGCAGGGGGATTGTTCTGCATGTGCTGCATAAACATCTGCATCATTTGGTTCTGAGTTTGCATGAGTTCCTCCATAGTAATGGGTGGGTTAACACCTCTACGACCTCTGCCACGTCCTCTGCCTGACATCTGTTTCCCAAAACACAGAAATTGAAATTCAGTACGATCCGAGATGATGTATTCAATAGATAAGCAAAATCTGATTTTTCTGGGCGAACTCCAATTTCAGCAACTCAGTAAAACTGTCATATCTCGAGCTACAGACGTCCAATGCAGATGATCTTTACATGGTTGGAAAGCTTACAAAATTATCTACAACTTTTATTCACAATCATTTTTTTGATTCTGTCAATAAATTGGCCAAAAACTGAACTTAACCAAAACTGTTTCAGAATTCCAGACTGTGCAGTAACTCCAACTTGGAACAGGTATATCTCTTAGCTCATAATAGATATTAAAGTGATTCTTCTGGGGTTGGAAAGATATAGAAGTCTAATTATTCCCAGTAAAATTTCTTAAATTTCTCATGAACGGATTTTAAGTTATTCCTAAAACATCCCAAACTGATCCAAAAATCAGCAAAGGACAGAACTAAGTTAACCTCATATTCAACTAATATATTTTGATCAAACTTAATATTCTTAACCATGAAACTTGTAGGCATGTCTACAAAACTCCAGCACACATTACAAAGATCCAAATCACACATTATCATAATAACAATCCATCAATCACACAATTGTTCACACCACAAACTGACTCTTAAAACAATCCAAACTTAAAATTAACTCGCAACTACTATCGTTCCTATTACATAGGGATTTTTCCTATTTCCTAATTAAGCTTCTCATAAATCTTGGGATGACCTAACTCCGCCCTTAATTGGTCAATCTCCTTATAAGCTTGCTCCTTAAGTTCTTTTTCCTTCAGCAACTCATCCTTCAAATCCACCTCATGGAGAGCCAATTCACGAGCTAATCCCACCGTAGCTTGTAAAGTCAAGGAGGAATCATCTGTAGGCGGCACGGTCCAAATACCCTTGTCATGTAAGAAACAAGGAAAATGCCGGAGTGCACCCTTTAACATCTTGTCCGAGCGTAGACCATGGTAGTAAACAAATGCATTGTAAGCGACATCCTCCATGCTTGTCTCCACGGTTGCCCGGCTCACTCTGGTAATGAACTTTGACTCCACCTTAGGTTCCTTAGTGGTAGGATCCCTTTTCTTAACCCATAACTCCGTTTCCCAATAGGAATCCATCCATGGATGACTATACTCTGCACTGCGATACTCCAACGTAGCTTCCCAGTCGTAGTAGTAGTTGTCCAAGGTTCTTGTCAACATGTCATGGAAAAAAGCATCAGCTTTAGGAACCATGATATGAAGCTTCGTAGTCCACCCCATAACTACATTCTCCATTGGTGTATCACCAACTCTTGATTCAGCATCAGATAGCTCATGATCACCATCTTCATACTGCTCCTGAGGTTTGAAACGGGCAACGTACTGTGCAGCTGACAGACGGGGATAAGGAGACATCTACAAGATTTAGACATATATTAGATAGAATCAATGTATTTTCGCAATAGAATAAAGTAGAGGAAGCATAAAACTTTAGTAATTAACAAGGTGAAAAGAGAAAGCATGAATTAAGTGAAGTATGGATGCTATTAACGACCATTCTAACTAGGCTTGCGTCCTACAGTCAACACGGCTCTGATACCAATCTGTCACAACCATTTTTAAGGACAAAAATAGGATGCATAAAAGACTCATGTGCGCCCCAGGAAACAGTCGCACACATAAGTTGACAAATTACAAAGTATCATCACAGTGCTTATTACATAACGAATAAATATTTAAGACATAGTCTTGAACGATAGGTAATAATAACTAATAGTAATTCTTCAGCGGAAACTCCACACAGGGACACGGTTGACTGGTTGACACCAAGACTAGTACTCATTCCGATAATCTTCCTCAATATCTTCATCTGTTATGGTGAAAATAGCAAGGGTGAGTCCATGTCGAACTCAACAAATATAACACAGGGTTCATGAGGCTCAAAAAAGGCTAGACATTGTTTAACTGCGTTTAGCTTTTAATCATATATTAGCAATTGAGTAGCATCAAGATAAACCGCTTCCCATTAAAGAACCAATGATCAATTGTAATAAGGATAATGAATAGCATTAACATGAGCAAATAATAATCAACAATAATTAAGCATGATATAACAGTTATGATCAACTATTCCATAAGAATCCCCAAGGCCGCTCGTATACGTGAGCACGGCTAGTATACCAGTTTTTAACTCTGCGCAGAGGTGTACACTTTCACTGTGAGTCATGATTTCCAAATGAGTGGGGAGATCAAGCCCAAACACCCGAGAACCATATAAAGCCACTCAAAAGTTCGTCTAACAAGTTAGGGCCATTAGATTCACTCGGCAGGCAGATGTAGAACCCCCCTTCCCTGTGGCACAACAACCGCAGCCTATACACACTAGGCCAGGGGATCGCACTACACCCAACGTGGCAAGTCATTCTTACGCCATTTAAGGTAACCTCTAACAAGCTAGAAAAGGTCTCTTGAACAACTAAAGCCAGAGCCATATAGCCCTCACAGCTGTACTGTATATCCCGGTTATCACTTACAGATAAGTCCTTATGGAGAGAAACCAGAGCATCAAAATAATACACATGCTCTAGCTCCCTTTTAACAGTAATAAAATCATCTTAATAGTTGATTGCTTAATCCATTAATCAAATTACAAGATCATTGTTCTTAGTTTAAGCACTAGCAGTAGCTACCCATATGCATTCCCAAGGTTGACAAGGAATCAAGATAACAATCACTAAGTTATAATCTCTAAGGTTGTCAAGGTAAGCACATGCATATGTATGACAATTCAATGTATAGGTAACAAGGATAGTCCTGTGTTATACTTGCCTTGATCAAAGCTTTCCAAGTGATACTGCTGACTTGGCTCAAAGTAATATTCCGAATCGTCCAGATACTGCTCACCTTCTATACTCGATCATCAATCAACAACACACATACATCCAATCAAACAAACACGAAGCAACAAAGAGATACAATTAGAACAGTACACCAACAGTAGCAAAACAGTAATAAAAGTTTATAAAACTCTTCTACACGTTTCTACGATCACACAGACGCAAAGATCACCAAATTCGGAGTTAAAACGTGAAAGTTATGAATTTTCTAAGATTTCCTATAGATAAATAAATACTTAATTATAAACTCGAAAAATAAATTATCAAAACTAACTGTACAACTACACTAACATGTAGAGCTCGCAAATACGAACCTAACGCAACTTGAACGGATCAAATCGGAGTTAAAACGAAGATTTTATGACCAAAACAGTTCTAGTGGCAAAACTGTAAATACATGAAAACGTATTTTTGAATAAACCGGAAGAAAATACGCTTTCCAAACACAAAAACGTACATTCAGTTTTACGCTACGGACCGCGGGTTGATAACTAAAAAACTGAGGGTCTCTTTAACAAATTTACCCGCGAAGGGGTAAGTTCTAATCTGGGCCGTTGATCTCGATTTGGACGGCTCGCAATCATCTGCAACCCTACAGTGCTATTCCGGTCACCCCCCTCATGTCCGGCCGGCGGCTCCCCCATGGCCGGCGGCTCCTCCATGGCCGGAGATGATGGATCTCCCCACCGAGACCACCATTCAAGCCCAAACTTGAACCAATCGAACGAGATGCTTTGCACGAACTCCCCCAAGCAACAAAAACTAGCTACAACTACCCATATCCGACGCGCGGCAACAAGGAGACGGCGGCGCCATTACCGCACTACGGTGAACTCCAAAAGCTCGATTCGAAGCCTCTCCAACCAAAAGAAAAGCATGAGAAGGTAGAGGAGAAGAGTGCGGTCTCACCAATGCAAAGAATACGGCCTCAAAAGCGACCGAGAGCTCCTCCCACGAACAACCGAAACCTCCAACTACCTCAAACCCTAAACCTCGATTTCTCACGGTGGAACTCACGGTTTAGATGAAAAACGGAAGGAGGAGAGTCACAGCTTCCTATTTGTAGCTTCAAGTTGCCGTGTTCGGGTAAGATTTCCCGGAAATCACGAGAAGAACGGTCGGTGGTACTCCGGTTCGGAGTCCAGCTCGAACACGGGAGGAGGAAGACGACCGACAACCGGGCCCCACCGGTCAGCGACCAAGAAGAGAGGGAAGGCGCGACTGCTGGCTCGGTTGGCTTGGGCTGCTCGTCTGCTGGGCCGGCCCACGCGGTCGCAGGCGCGGAGGAGGGAAGGCGGCAGCGGCCCACCGTGCGGCCCAGGCGGGGAGGAAAGCAGGCCGGCGGCTGCCAGGTAAAAAGGTAAGTTGTTTCCTTTTCTCTTTTTTTTTTCTTTTCTACTTTTCTTTATTTACTTGTTTTCAAACTATTCCAAATAAAATTCTTCAAACCAATTCAAAATAAAATAAATCCACTACACAAAAGAAAATAAATGCAGCAGCATGAATGCAACACCAAATAGTTTTCAAAATTTCAATTTCCCATTAATTGTTATCTAAATTATTTGAAACTCATTAATTCTAAAATTTAGAATTTTTGGGTGTTACAAATTTCGGACAGGGTAAAACCGACTTGAGCCGGTTTCTTTTACCTTTTTGGCTAGTATCAAAACAGTTCAAGCCAGTTTTTGTTACTATGCAAATCGGCTCAGGTCGGTTTCCTATTCAAGGTAAAAAACTGCTAAAAAATTGCCAGTCTTATCAAGGGATGACTATATAACTTAGAGTAACATCAGGCTGAGTAATGGACGTTAATCAAGACATGTCACTAATGACATGTGCAAAGTGACGTGCATTGTCTAGGCCCAACACTAATGACTAGGTACATCCTATGCCTGTCACTAACTCATGACCTCTTAAAAATGATGGCCAGATGTATTTCTTACCCCCAAGGCCACATGATTGTTGACGGACATCGTCTAGGCACATGACTAATGACATATTAGTGATAACGGCCCAACACTTTGCCTGTAGTGTGCTCAATTTGCTTTAGCAAATGTTTCATGCTTGTTTGTAGTAGAACTGAAAGCATTTTTTTTTCTTATCCTCGATTTTCTAGCTTTTGGTAGAAGTAGATGGCTCGACAAGGACACTTATTTTGAATAGGCCAAAGCAGCTGAATGTACTCTCCTCCACAATGGTATGTTAGAGTTCACTAGTATTAGAATACCCATGTTAACTTTTAGAATAGTGTGCAAAATGATGAATGGTCTTCATGTTTCAGGTTTGTTTTATAGCTGAGGGGGTTATATAGTCATCCCTCGATATGTTAGGGGGTTATATAGACTTTTTAATATGCCATGTTAACGAAACCACCTGCAAAATCGCCTTAGGGGGGTTATTTAGACAGTTTTCAATAGTTCAGGGGGTAGAATAGCCGGTTTTATAGGTGAGGGGTAAAGTAGACAACCACCAATAATTGAGGGGGTTAAGTAGACTTTTTTCTCACTATATATATATATATGTCTAGATATAAATTGCAAAAATAGAATTCAAATAAAATGACGGATATGAATTTATTTGAATCTAGAAAATGATTAATAGAGGCGGGCGCCTTAAATGTTCCCTTCTCTTTTAATCCATCAATGGATATGGTCACCCTAGCATGGCTGGCATGGTTTAAGGTCTAACGACATCCACCTTTGTTCATTTTATTAACACAGGGGGTCGACTTAAACGGATGCCCGCCCCTGTAAAGTCTAGGCTTTGTATTAGAGATGGACGCGTTGTGTAACACCTGGTTTTAAGAACAAAACCAGATACACACCATATGTGAGCCCAGAAAGTCAAATCTCACATATAGCTACAAATAAGGGTAATATCAAATGACAATGCTTAATATATAACGTACTTATTATAAAAGATATAACCTTATAAAGCAAACAACGGAAAGACAACTCCGGTCTTCAGGTGAAGACTCCACTCCACAGGGACAACTGACTGGGCCTGTCTGCTCCAATCTCTAGAAATCTGGTACCCATCCGGGATTTTTCCAAAGTATTGAAAATAAACAAGCGTGAGTACATTTCATACTCCACAAGCATAACATGGGGATTCATGAGGCTCAAAAGGCAGACACGATTTACTGCATTTAGCATTTTAGTAATTCAACATTTTGTTATTGATCAATATCAAATTATGCTTAAGCTCCCAAATTAACCCACATGATCATATACTAGAATTAAATAGAGTTATTGATCAACATTATATCATCATCATCGTCATCATCATTATAATACCATCATAGTTCACCATGAACAACATCATCATAAGTAACCATTTATTCTGTGAGTTTTCCGGACCGCTCATGACCATGAGCACGGCTGTTATAACAGTTTTACACTCTATAGAGGTTGTGCATCTTTACCCGTGAGTCGTGTTGTCCATATGCCCGGGTTAATTACTCCCTTAACACTTCCAAGGTGACAGGGCAGGGTACACTATGAAGCCTTCCATAGGTCTCGTCTAACAAGTTAGGGCCGCGAGATTTCCTCGGCAGACAGATATAGAGAACCCCCTTTCTGTGGCACAATTCCCGCAGGCTATACACACCAGAACAGAGACAGTTCTATACCTAAAGTGGCAAGCCCCTCTTGCGCCCTTTCGGGTAACCTCTAACAAGCTAGAAAAGATCCTATTACTGAGCTAAAGTCAGAGCCATATAACTCTCACGGTTGCACTGTATGTCCCAGCTTTTGCCCTACAGATAAGTCCTTGCAGAGAGTTTAGGGCAACACGATCGACATTATTTGCACCATCACCCTATATTTCAATTATTATCATCATGTTTATCCGTTTGTTCCATTAATCATAGTACTGATCATGATTGAATAGAGCACTAGCATTCTATCCATATGCAACAAAACCCATAGGCATCAAGGTATAAATCATCAATGGCTAGGATGTCCTTATAGTCAAGCAATATTAGACATATGCATAATGAGTAGATTATATAATGAATAGGAATCAAGGTAGGCCCATGCTATACTTGCCTTAGTTCACGAACTGCTGCTGGTCCTGTTGCTCCTTGTACGTGTCCGGATTCCCGAAGTACTCCTCACCGTCTGAACTTGAACGACACGAAGTACAACACGCATTCCAGAACAGACATACAAGCAAAACATGACTATGATTAGAGCAGTACACCAACAATAAATAAAACTGTATAAAATGTTTACCAAAATCATCTAAGTCTCGCTACGATCACAACGACGCGAATTGCACTAAAAACGAAGTTACAACGCATAAGTTACGAGCTATTTACGATTCCAAAAGCTAGCTATTAAACTAGACTTAATCAAGAAATTCAAAAGCTTCTAACAGGTCTAATAGTAGCACTAATGCGTAGATTATGAAATTATAAAACTAACGCAAGTTGAATGGATCAAATCGGAGCTAAAACAATGATTTTATAAACGTTTTACTATAGTGGCAATTCTGTAATTAATTTGAAAACGTATTTTTCATTTAAACCGAAGAAACTACGTTTTCAAAATAGGCATACATATTTAGGGAATACGCCAAGGACGGCGGGTTCAAAAAGATGAAAATCGGAGGTCTCTTTAGCAAAAATGGGCCCCGAAAGGGAACCTTTCTTTCACAGCCGTTGGATTCGGAATGGGCGACCGAGATTAGATGGGAGGGGGAAAGAGAGAAGCAGTCGCCGGAGTTGGGGGAGATGCGGCGGCGCCGCCATTGCCGGCGACCGGGAGCTCGCTGGAGTGGTCCAAACGGCGCTACGGTGCACGGTTTTCAAAACCAAGAGCACCGGGGTGACGCGGGGAAGAAGGCGAACTCGATAGGGTACATTTCCCGAGCGGAGGACGTCCGGTGCGGGGTTCGCCATGGCCGGCGGCGAAGAGAGCTCACCGGCACACTCGGAGAAGGCCATAGCGGCTACGATTCGCAAAATTAAAGGAATAGGGAGAGATAGGAGGTCATGGGGAGGCTCACCGCGAAGAAAATGGAGGCAAGGGGCGAATGGCTATGGCAAAATCAGAGAGGAGGCGGACGACGGTGCTCTGCGAGGTTCAAGGATGTGGATTGAGCGAATGATAAGGAAATTCAACAACATTAGAGCCTCGGAGACTTTCTTACGGCACGGAGATGATGCCCGGGGGTCGAACGCTGCAGCAGGGCGACGGTACGACGTCTTCCCACGGTGGTGACTCAGTGGACTTCGGGCGGAAAGCTGTGGCGCTTCTTTGCTGCGGTTTCTTGCGGGGAGAAAGACGGGGTACGCGCTCCTCTTTGAAGGACCCGAGGTGCGGGGAGACACTCCCACGAAGCGGAGAACGTGGGCGCGAGGCGAACGGTGGTTGCGGCTCGGCACGTGCGAAGCAGAATGGAGCAGAGGTGGCTGGAGGTTGGGGAGGGCGCCGACGTGTGGGACCATCGAGTCAGCAATAGGGGAACCAGGGTACGGCAGTGGTTGCGGCGCTGTGGGCCGGCCCAGCATGGAAGAAAAGAGAGAGAGGGAAGTGTGGGCGGGCCAAGAAAAAAGAATGGGCCAGCAGGCCGAATTGGGAAGGAGGGAAGAGAGAAAGGAAGAATTCCCTTTTCATTTTCTAAAATGACTTTTCCAAATACATTTTCAAATGATTTTCAATCCCTTTTGGCATTTAGATAAAACCAGACATTGCATAAATTAAAGTGCAGCAGCATGTATGCATAAACAACTTGCTAATCTTATGATTGATTTTATTTTCACAAAAATTATTATTTCCTATATGTGAAATGCACACATACATACATAATTAAATCATATTTAGCTATTTTAAAACAAAACAAAATTCAGGGTGTTACAATTCTACCCCCTTAAGAGAAATCTCATCCTCGAGATTCGTGAGACGGTGATCAAAGAGATGTAGATACTCTGCCTTTGGATCTTCTTCATTTTCTCACAACGATCACGCTGTAGCTTGCACGTTGTTACAACCTTGCTCCTAATTGCTTGATCAACTCTTAAGCATAATCCCTTAGTCCTTTATGCCATTCCTCCAATTGACCTTTGCAATTCCTTTTTTTTAAGATGATCAATATTAGTTACCAACTTTGTAGTGTAGGTGACATCACTCAAGTTTCTCACACAACTCAACCTTGGTGTCGCCGAACCTCCCTAGCACACTCTTTATGCTAGGGGCATCGGCAACAACTTTTGCTTATCCGGGTATTAACACACTTCCATGCCAGAATCATTGATCGCTCTAATTCATCGATGATTTCATAAGATCAAAACCAACTTAGTGAAGATATCCTTTAGATTCTTACGATCCTTGTAGATGTCACCCTTATATCCAAGATTATAATGCCTCCAATGAACCTCTAACGATATCTTCTATTCCTAGGAAAACTTTGAATCTCACCCACATTCTTTGGTGGGTTCCAACTCAACACATCATTAGCTTTCTTAAGTTCCCCATAATTCCACCATTTGAGATAACTTATCCAAGGAGAGATCTTCCTTAAATCAAAAATTTCTTGCCATATTTGATGCCGCAACGAGTTTTTCGAGTCTCCATAGAACCAACTGTAGATGAACCATATCTCCTTGCCTTGTCATTGTTGCTGACTTGTCTTGGGTATGTTGAAGTTCAAACACCCAATTGTGCTTTGTTGGTGACTTCTCAACCATAGGGATAACTAATTCTTCTAGGTGGAGTACTTGAATGTAAGAAACCTTCATCTTGTTACTTCTTCACTCGGCTACCCCCTTAAGAAAATACCAACTAGGGGACACCAAGTCACTTGCATCTCCCTCTGGGTAAGTTAACTATCATAACGACCTTCGGATATCCCGTAGAAACTTATATGTGCAAAGGTATGAACAAACAACCTGATTTCTTTTGCGAGCAGAAAAATAGCAGTGCACTAAAATAGACGTAACTCTCATTCTGTTAATCCAATGAAGTTGTAGTTTATACCGCTGGAAAGCTGTTGAAATCCTCTACAACTTTTGTATAGAACACTTTTCCTGATTCCAAACATAATTTGGTCGAAAACTGTGCACCACAAAAACTACTCCAGGTTTCAGACAGCACAACTATATCGTCTTATGATTTCCATAACTCCCAAACCAAAACAGTTATAGAAGTGATTCCAGCGGCAAATGAAACATAGAAGAGTCTACTTTTATCTACAAAAGTTTCATAACTTTTGGATGTCCAGATTTGGAGATATATCATGATGAACACAGACTGCTCTAGAAAACAGGATGGATAAAACAGGAGAAAACCAAAACCCACATATTTACTTCATTAATCCTTATGCCTTAGGCCTATAGACTAAATGAAATTGTGGACAATCCCCATAAGATCATTACAATCATTACAAAGATCCAAAACAAGCACATGCATAATGACAATTCAACAAGCAATTAAGGTGCATACTTCAATCATTGACTCAGCTTGCGATACTATCGTTCTATTCATATTAAGGGCAAATATCCTAAAGCTCCGCTTCCGATGTCGCAGGAAGATGGTAAGAGAGAAGATTCTAAGAGCATATCAAAGCAATGAGTGAAGATAAGAATAAAGTCTTAAACAAGTATCAAGGAGGAGATGAATATCAAGGGTAGAGAAATAATAGAGGAGGAATATCAAGGTTTATAGAACAAGGGTCTTATAGCAATTCCTAAACCTTAAGACGGTCAATTCCTAACTAGGCTTGCGTCCTACAGTCAGCATTGCTTTGATACCACTTTGTAACACCTGGTTTTAAGAACAAAACCAGATACACACCATATGTGAGCCCAGGAAGTCAAATCTCACATATAACTACAAATAAGGGTAATATTAAATGACAATGCTTAATATATAACGTACTTATTATAAAAGATATAACCTTATAAAGCAAACAACGGAAAGACAACTCCGGTCTTCAGGTGAAGACTCCACTCCACAGGACAACTGACTGGTTGATCACAAGCCTGTCTGCTCCAATCTCTGTAAATCTGGTACCCATCCGGGATTTTTCCAAAGTATTGAAAATAAACAAGCGTGAGTACATTTCATACTCCACAAGCATAACATGGGGATTCATGAGGCTCAAAAGGCAGACACGGTTTACTGCATTTAGCATTTTAGTAATTCAATATTTTGTTATTGATCAATATCAAATTATGCTTAAGCTCCCAAATTAACCCACATGATCATATACTAGAGTTAAATAGAGTTATTGATCAACATTATATCATCATCATCGTCATCATCATCATAATACCATCATAGTTCACCATGAACAACATCATCATAAGTAACCATTTATTCTGTGAGTTTTCCGGACCGCTCGTGACCGTGAGCACGGCTGTTATAACAGTTTTACACTCTGTAGAGGTTGTGCATCTTTACCCGTGAGTCGTGTTGCCCATATGCCCGGGTTAATTACTCCTTTAACACTTCCAAGGTGAGCGGGCAAGGTACACTATGAAGCCTTCCATAGGTCTCGTCTAACAAGTTAGGGCCGCGAGGTTTTATCGGCAGGCAGATATAGAGAACCCCCTTTCTGTGGCATAATTCCCGCAGGCTATACAAACCAGAACAGAGGCAGTTCTATACTCAAAGTGGCAAGCCCCTCTTACGCCCTTTTGGGTAACCTCTAATAAGCTAAAAAAGATCCTATTACTGAGCTAAAGTCAGAGCCATATAACTCTCACGGTTGTACTGTATGTCCCAGCTTTTGCCCTACAGATAAGTCCTTACGAAGAGTTTAGGGCAACATGATCGACATCATTTGCACCATCACCCTATATTTCAATTATTACCATCATGTTTATCCATTTATTCCATTAATCATAGTACTGATCATGTTTGAATAGAGCACTAGCATTCTATCCATATGCAATAAAACCCATAGGCATCAAGGTATAAGTCATCAATGGCTAGGATGTCCTTATAGTCGAGCAATATTAGACACATGCATAATGAGTAGATTATATAATGAATAGGAATTAAGGTAGGCCCATGCTATACAAGCCTTGGTTTACGAACTGCTGTTGGTCCTGTTGCTCCTCGTACGTGTCCGGATTCCCGAAGTACTCCTCACCGTCTGAACTCGAACGACACGAAGTACAACACGCATTCCAGAACAGACATACAAGCAAAACATGACTATGATTAGAGCAGTACACCAACAATAAATAAAACTGTATAAAATGTTTACCAAAATTATCTACGTCTCGCTACAATCACAACGACGCGAATTGAGTTACAACGCACAAGTTACTAAAAATGTATAAAATGTAAAACTGTATAAAATGTTTACTAAAAACGGAGTTACAACGCACAAGTTACGAGCTATTTATGATTCCAAAAGCTAGCTATTAAACCAGACTTAATCGAGAAATTCAAAAGCTTCTAACAGGTCTAACAGTAGCACTAATGCGTAGATTACGAAATTATGAAACTAACGCGAGTTGAATGGATCAAATCGGAGCTAAAACGACGATTTTATAAACGTTTTACTACAGTGGCAATTCTGTAATTAATTTGAAAACGTATTTTTCATTTAAACCGAAGAAACTACGTTTTCAAAATGGGCATGCGTATTTAGGAAATACGCCAAGGACGGCGGGTTCAAAAAGATGAAAATCGGAGGTCTCTTTAGCAAAAATGGGCCCCGAAAGGGTACCTTTCTTTCACAGCCGTTGGATTCGGAATGGGCGGCCGAGATTAGATGGGAGGGGGAAAGAGAGAAGCAGTCGTCGGAGTTGGGGGAGATGCGGCGGCGCCGCCATTGCCGGCGACCGGGAGCTCACCGGTGTGGTCCAAACGGCGCTACGGTGCACGGTTTTCAAAACGAAGAGCACCGGGGTGACGCGGGGAAGAAGGCAAACTCGATAGGGTACATTTCCCGAGTAGAGGACGTCCGGTGCGGGGTTCGCCATTGTCGACGGCAGAGAGAGCTCGCCGGCACACTCGGAGAAGGCCATAGCGGCTACGATTCGCAAAATTAAAGGCATAGGGAGAGATAGGAGGTCATGGGGAGGCTCACCACGAAGAAAATGGAGGCGAGGGGCAAATGGCGACGGCGAAATCAGAGAGGAGGCGGACGACAGTGCTCTGCGAGGTTCGAGGATGCGGATTGAGTGAATGATAAGGAAATTCAACAACATTAGAGCCTCGGAGACTTTCTTACGGTACGGAGATGATGCCCGGGGGTCGAACGCGGCAGCGGGGTGACGGTACGGCGTCTTCCCACGGCGGTGACTCAGTGGACTTCGGGCAGAAAGCTGTGGCGCTTCTTTGCTGCGGTTTCTTGCGGGGAGAAGGAACTGTGGCAGGGGAGAAGGACGGGGTACGCGCTCCTCTTTGAAGGACACGAGGTGCGGGGAGACACTCCCACGAAGCGGAGAACGTGGGCGCGAGGCGAACGGTGGTTGCGGCTCGGCACGTGCGAAGCGGAATGGAGCAGAGGCGGCTGGAGGTTGGGGAGGGCGCCGACGTGTGGGACCGTCGAGTCAGCAGCAGGGGAACCAGGGCGCGGCAGCGGTTGCGGCGCTGCGGGCCGGCCCAGCAAGGAAGAAAAGAGAGAGAGGGAAGTGTGGGCGGGCCAAGGAAAAAGAATGGGCCAGCAGGCCGAATTGGGAAGGAGGGAAGAGAGAAAGGAAGAATTCCCTTTTCATTTTCTGAAATGACTTTTCCAAATACATTTTCAAATGATTTTCAATCCCTTTTGGCATTTAGATAAAACCAGACATTGCATAAAATAAAGTGCAGCAGCATGTATGCATAAACAAGTTGCTAATCTTATGATTGATTTTATTTTCACAAAAATTATTATTTCCTATATGTGAAATGCACACATACATACATAATTAAATCATATTTAGCTATTTTAAAACAAAGCAAAATTTAGGGTGTTACATGTTGTCCGCCTGTTTTAAGTCAAAATGGCCACCAGGCATAATGTGTTCGGTAGTAGCGCTAGTAGCCCCTTTTTTTGCAAAACATTCTCACCGCCTCATCATAAAAGCTGACTTCTCTGTGATTAGTATAGCAACCCAAGTGAGACGTAGAGAGTAGTGTGCAATTTTAAGCTAGCGGGCCAAAAATTTATGGGTCAGTTTGGTCGCAAGGCTAGCTTTGCCTTGTCTTCCTGGTAAGAGCAAGCCTTACTTTGCCAGGTTTTGGCTCACCTGAGTTAGCAAGGATTTTCCTTGCCTGCACGGACTCCAAGGTAGCTAACCTATCAACCAACCAAGGACCTCTCCTGTGTATCCTTGCTGGGTAAGGCAAGGTGAGTTTTGCTATAGGATGCAAAGGCCCCCATGTGCCCCTCAGTCCCAATTCATGCCATTGGCCATGGCGTTCCTGCTCTGCAGATTAGGACTAACTCCCGGTGCTGCACGACTGGGCTCAGCTTATTCATTGGGAAAAAAACTACGCTATTGAAACCACAACAACAAGTACAATGTTTTATTTGGCGAGCCACTTTATTATTTATTGAAACAAGACGATACATATATTAATACTAGTTGTTAGTTCAATGGATCAAAACAATAAGCACATTATTCGAATGTTGGTGAACAGGAAAGTAGTAGCTCAGAAACGTCATTCATACAGCCTTAGAAGTTAGAATACATTTGCGCAGCAAATGTAGAAGGCGGTACTGAACTGTTTATTGGATAGTGCAGGCATAATTTTTGGCTCCTCATGTAGTGAAGACATAATCTGTTAATGGACTGCCAAGCTGTACCCGTAGTGGTACCGTGCCGAGTAGTGGAGCCTCTGTGTCCGGGAAAAATTTCACTCCTTCACGCTCTGTCACCGTGCCATCACTCTTGACATCAATGGGGTAACTCAGCAGGTGTCCATGGAGGTTATCCTCCAGGTTATCGCTGGTGTACATCTTCCAGAATTCGTCAGCTCTCTTGTTCACCTTCCGAACACACTTGAGGGTACCCGGGTCCTGGAACTCCTCCTGCAGCTCGCCAAGGTGCTCGTACCACAGTGACATCCGGAGGCCATGGACCTGTCCTCTGGAAACATCACCATCGGTGTTGAGGTGGAACGGCTGGTACGCACCCATGGCGATTTCAGAGTCCCTTGCTCCGTCCATCGACCGCTGGTTGATGTTGGCCGATCCGATAATGATGTATTCATCGTCCACTGTAACAAAACACAGGCACATTACATGTTACAATATTAAAAGTTAGAAGAATAACAACTTGAACCACACGATGATTAATCCAATAGCATAGTTTGTAGTAACTGAAAGAAGACCAAAAGATTTTTTTTTGAATTTGGTGCAGCAGGGTTGGAGTGAATATATATGTGATTTGGCATACCTATCATTAGTTTGGAGTGGACATAGATCATGGAGCGCCGCGCCTTCTGGGCCCGATCGTAGTCGGTCCCAGGTGTCGGATGACGTTTAGGTTCATATTCACCTGGTACCTTCACCTCCCTGTTACCCAAGCAGAAGAAGGAAAGGTAATCCTTTGGGTTTGCATCGATGTTCTTTGCCTTGAGCGCTTTGGAAATGTCGGTGTACATCATCTCCATCGTCCTACTCTGCCAACTCAGCATAGCCTGGATATTCCAAGCCGTTGGAACGCCTTCCGGCCACATTGGAACAACAATGTAAACCGCAAAGGGTTCGCCAGCTTCGATCTTGCTCACAATCTTCAATGACAGCTCTCTGGGGACCAGCTGCAGTGCTCCGATGTCCTCCGGCTTTATGCCGTCGGGTTTCCACGCGAAGGAGCTGCCAAGAAAGTACTGGTTCTCGATGTAGATGAAGCGTTTGGCGCGGCGAATCGCGTGGATGTAGGCGTCCTGGATGCTCCTGTCAATCACGTGGTTTTTGCCACTGATAAGCCCAGACTGAGCTGCCTCCTGCGGGTTCTTGGGAAAGCCAGAGCAGGCGCTACCATCGATGGACCTGAACACCTGCACGTTCCACGCCTCCTGGTCACCGTTGGCGACCGCCGGCGACGACTGCGGCGCGATCACGTTCTCCATACCTTTCAGGTCGACGAGGAGATCACCTTTGTTCTTCCACGGCCAGAGCACGTTGTGCAGGATGTCGTCCTTGCCGCCTTGCTTCCTCCACCGCTGCTCGAAGTTGTGGAGCACATCCCACGCGGCGGGGCCTTCGATCTTGCAGTGGATGTCGTGCCACGGTTCCCTCGGCCCGCCCTTGTTGATGGACGCGTCATCGATGTTGTTCTGGTAGAAGTCGTTGGAGTGCGCCGTGTTGAGCGTCCTGAACAGGGAGTGGGACTGCGTGTCGTAGCGGCCGTTGGTGAGGTCGATGCCACCGACGAAGCTGACGACGCGACGGAGGCCGGAACCGCCGCCGCCATCCTCCGCGTCCACGATGACGGTCTTCTGGTGGTGGCTGAGCGCCACCGTCTTCCGGAACTCGATGGGGTACTCGCTGTCGTCGAGGTTGCGAGGGCAGGGGACGCAGTGCACGCCACTGCCCCTGAAGTAGTTGAACGTGTGGGCATCATTGGTGCCCAGCTGGCTCGGAAGGAGACCAAGGTTGAGGAGCGAGGTGGGGTCGTCCCACACCAGCATGAGCACCCGCACGCCCTCTTTCGCCTTGCGCTTGAGGAGCTCGCCGAGGGTGGTGCCGCCGCCGGGGTGCTTCCGGCTGCCGTCCCGCACCAGCGTGATCTCGACGTACACCGACCAGCCGGTGACGTACACGAAGTGGCGCGCGCCGTCGATGGCGTCGTAGACGTCCTCCCAGCACCGGCGCGGCACGTACGCCTCGCCGCCGGCGAGCTGGATGTCCGGCTTGAACGTGTCCAGCACGTGCGCGTCCTGGTACAGCGTCACCTTGCACCCCTGGCGCTGCCTGAAGAAGGTCCTCGGCACGCCGGCGTACTGCGCGCCGCCGACGCCGCTGGCGAAGCTGGGGTCTGCGGCCACGTCGGTGAACCGTGCCCGGACGTGGATCTTTGGCCCGTGCGGGAGTGGTTTCTTCTGCTCGTCCAGGACGTCCAGCCACCTGTCGATGTCTGCGTCCTTCGGGGTCACAGCCAGGAGGTCCTGGACGGGGAGGTAGGCGCGGCCGATGAGCACGGCGTCGATGGGCAGCCGCGCCTTGATGGAGAAGACGACGTTCGTGCTGTAGTGCGCGCAGTAGATGTGGAAGGACTCGTTCCACCGTGGGTTGTCTGGGTTGCTGTCGTCGATCCGGGTGCGGCCCACACGAGCATTGTTGAGGTCCACCGTTGCGTACATCTGTGGCAGCCCAGTGGGCCGGCCCTCGACTTGTGGCACCAGCCCTTGGAGAAACTGAAATCAAAGCAAATACATTGTACCACATCCTGTGAGACTGGTGAGCAAATCACTTTTAGTTTGGTCAAGCAAATAATATTTACGTGAAAAAATTGTCGAACAAGAGCCATCGAATACTACACACAAGTAGTATAACTCAATACAAATAATGCAATTTATATTTATATCTTTGGGCATGCAATGCAATGCAGTTTCAATCATTTTTTTCTTCTTTTTAGTTTGGTCTCTATACTCCGTATCATAGTAAAGTGCTTTACATTAATATTTATGTGTAAAACATGAGTAACAACGCAATGCAGTGGTACTTTAGGTTAGTATATATTGCCATAATGGTAAGTAGGGTAATTCACAAGTATTTGTTTGTGTTCTCTAGGTTATTAGTTTGTCCTTAATATTAGCATGTGTGGATAACTTAGGAGACTAACTTAAATTATTAATGTAGTTACAATATCATTAGATTTGTCGTATATATTTTTTAAAAGAGGGTGGGTGGGGGTTGAATCAAAGAACAGAGTGGCTTAAGTGCAAAATGTGCTTGGCTGTCGGCGCTAACCAGGTCATTGTGGACTTGGAGTGCCACGTGGCATGCTGATTTGGCTGGAGTTTGTGAACTTGTGGTAGACTCACACAGTGGATCGGTTCTATGGTCTACGGTGGGCTAATTACACAGATTGACAGGGCATGACATCAGGGTCTTATAGATCTAGAGAAGAGCTTTGGGTTGAGCCACATGTTTGACATAGATAAATCAACATGATCATGGCTTCCTAAGTTCATCAGGTCTAGGTGTGGTCCGAGTGGCGATACACATGGTGCAGTATACCTTGAGTCAATATTGCCTAGATTAAAAATGGCAGAAAATGATTTTTTTTGAACCTAGAAAATGGTATTTTAACAGCATATACGATACTTCTGGTTCTGGAACCAATTACCATCCATAGTACATTGTAGTAAAAAAAATATCCAATGCCTGTTAGAGTCTACTGAATATAAGGATCAATGTTTCTGATCTTTCGCGTAATTTTTAGGATATACATTATCCAGCCACGTGTCATGAGGATTGTCGTGAGGCTTCACAACGTGTCACTAAATAGTAATAGTAATAAGATATTAACTTGAGAAAAATATTAACATACATTTCCGCTAAAACGTGTCCGGTGAGGTTTCCTAAATAAAGGAATTACAGTTTCTAAATAAGATGTGAAAATACAATAATAATGTGGCCAGTAATTCATTTTCCTAAATAAAGGAATTACAGCCTCTGAATAAGATGTGATGTTCTAGCTAGCAAGGACGCGCGTATGCACACATGGTTGTACAGGCGTCAGGGATTTACTGAGCTCACCTTGCTAACTTGGTTGCTGTTGTTGAATTTGGCCTCGAAGATGATAGCATCGAGGGTTCCATGTAGCAGCGGCATGGCAGCCATTGCTAGCTACTTCCTCCTCTCTAGTACTTCCACGACAGATCAAGAGGTGAGGAACAATTGTAGTGAGCACTGCTACTACTGAAGCTTGTGGTGTGCTCGGTAACAGGGATGGCTTGCCAATTTATAGTGGCAAGTACGGCGCTTGTTGATGCTTCAGACGAAGCTGCATGCCTTCACATACACTTGCAGTCAACTATCAAGAGTAGCGAGCAAAATGATCACATGTTTCTCGTCCGGCAAGCCATGGAGCAAGAGGATCGAGATAAGGGAGTTGACATGGATCTAGCGGGCTGCACGTGCTATATACATTAGATCTAAAACCCACTTGCGCGCACGCATATATATGTGAAACAGACCTACTGGCATTATTGAGTTTGATGCTCTTCCTCTGAATTGCAGCTGCCATTCGAGTTTTAAAAATTGACAACTTGTGGGGAGACTCCAATAGAAGTGTCGGGCAAGGAGATCTTGATCCATAAACAATAACTAATCTGTTCGCTAGCACCCGGATATCCGGATAAACGCTCGCACCATGCCCACGTGCACGCATGCTGCTGCGCCTGCCAGCACACACCTGCTCCTACTTCACATCGGGCCCCATGCCACTTCGTTTCCCACGCCTGCGCGCGCCCTCGTGGGGGCCTCGTCTCGATCTGCGCCCGCTCTGTTTCTCGCGCCCCCTCACGCGGGCCCAGCAGTTGTAGCAGACAGCTGTGGTAGGTGGGTCCAATTGCAACATGTACGACACTAGATCAACTTTTACAACATCTAGATGAATACTGCAATTACGTCCGAAACAGTTGAATCACTTGCAACATACATCTGAAACACCAGGAAACACCTGTGTAGCCATTGCTAAACATATACAACATCGAGATAAAACACTCGCAACATACGTCTGAAAACAGATGAAACATTTAAAACATACACTTGAAACACTATTACAACATGCGCAACATCCCGATTTACTTTTACAATTCGATATAAAACACTTTGCCACATACCCTGAAATAAACGATTGCAACATGCGGTTTCAGCAGAATATCTCCTTGCTGCTTGGGAGAATGGAGGCTCGTCGGCATGTGGAGTTCACTGGCGTAGAGCTCGCCACTCTGGTGGTGAAGGCCGTGGCAGATCTGGTGGAGAAGGCTGCGGCGGGTCTCCACACTATGCACGTGGAGTGTGAGCTGTGCGTGGGGTAAGCTCCGCTATGCGCTGTACGTGGGCGAGTTCCATCCCAGCCGTCGCTAGCTGCGCGCAGACGAGATCCACCCTAGCCACGACGAACTGGGCAGGCGGAGTGCGAGATGTGCGCGGGCAGGCTTTGCTCGGGTTGCTGTGAGCTGCTCACAGGCGAGCTCCACCCCGGCTGCGCGAACTGGGCAGGCGGAGCACAACAAGTGTGCGTGCGGCCTCCGCCCTGGTCGGTCGCTGCTAGCTGCGTGGGTGGAGCGCTGCAAGCTGTATGTTTTTTTTTTTGAGAAATTATGGTGTCCGGAGAGTTAGATGAGCTGATAGGAGGGGATCGTTTAGGCTTGCGTTGCGGCCCATGAACGTGAACGTCTGGGAGGACGAATGGCCCAAGGAGAGCATTACCAATAACTAATACTCTCTCTATCCTGTAATATAGCGCATTCCAAAAAATTTAAGACAACTTAAGGAATCATCGAATGACACATGTACCCATAGTTTAATACCAATTAAGTTGTTTCTCCTAAAATTCTGGTTTCCTTTTTAATAAACTTTGTCAAAACTAGGCATTGACACTCATAGAATACATTATATTTCAGTAACAAATTATAGAAGTCACAGTGCACTGTATTTTAGGGTGGACGGACTAGGCAATTTGCAAAGTGAGTCTGGTGCTTGGCAAGTTTTAGGCGTCAGATTGATTTTACTCGCCCTAGAGATGTGGGGACTGAATTGATGTTTAAGATTTTAAACGTAAAAGTGAAGGCCAGAATGGAAAAAAAATAGCCAATTTCCCTCGGTGCAGACAGCTCAAGTTTACATATATATGTTTGTCTAATCTAATGATATAAAACAGTTGCAACCATGCATGTAATATAATAGTCCTAATTAAACAATCAGCCAATTTCTTTCCCTACACTATCATGTACCTTGGAGATATTACAAGTTGGACAGCATATAAAAAATTAGTATTGGCATTCTCCCATGGATCTGTCTGCAGCTGCCCCTCTAGATTGCTGCCAGCTCCCAAAAGATTGAAATCTAGCAAGAGATATTCCAACGGGCCAAGGCTACGCAAGTTGCCGTATTCTTAAATGGCAGGATAATAAGGATTCTAACGCGTGAAAAATTATCTGGATGGTACGAAATCATCACATGTTTCTCGTCTGGCAAGCCGTGTAGCAAAAGGATCGAGATAAGAGAGTTGACATGGATCTTGCTAGTGGTCTGCACGCGCTCTGGATCTACTTGTCATGGATAAATGAGCCAGAATTAAGCAACATGCATGTGAAAGGGACGACCTACTGGCATTGTGTTGAGATTGATGCTCTTCCTCTGAATTGCAGCTGCCATTGAGTTTCAAAAATTGACAAGCTGTGGGGAAACTCCAATCAGCCAACTTTTTTCCCTATACAATCATCATGCAACTTGGACAGCATATTAAAAATTATTGTTGGCATTCCCATGGATCTGTCTGCAGCTGCACCTCTAGATTGCTGCCAAGCAATTGAGAATATTACAAGTTGCCTATTGAAATCTAGCAAGAGATAGGGCCAAGGCTACACAAGTTGCCGCAATTTTTTAATTGCATTGCAGGATAAGGATTCTACACGTGAACAATGGTCTGGATGAAGTGGAAGGGACGGTTTAAGCGGAAATCAGTCTCCCGCTGATCACTGCGCACGGTTACTGCAAATGTCGTCTTGGGCCTTGTCTTGACACCGGCCTGTTGACGGCATCAGTGAAGACCCGCATGAATGTGTGGGGCTGCTTCGCGGCCGCGCCAACATCCGTAATCAAGCACGATGCGTACGATGCGCTTCTTTTTTCTTCTTCTTCCATGCTCTATTTTTTATTTTCCCTGGTGTTTTTTCATATTTTAATATTTATATCCTTCTTTTATTTCTTTTTGTTTAGTGAAATTAATTATTTTCTTTGTTTTCTATTTTATTTGCCTTTATTTTCTTCTGTTTTCCCCCTATGTTTTGTTTTATTTTTCCTGTAGATTTTCTTTTATCAAATTTTCCCATCTTTTCAATTTACTCAAATTATTTTTCCATTTTATCATTTTCATGTTTTTTTCTATTTTCTGTATTTGATGCATGATATTCATGTATTGTATACGAGATGTTTTATGATGTATTTATTCACAACGTATTTTTTATTTCTTCTTCTTCCTCTTTCCTTTTATTTTCTGAATATTTTCTTATTTTCATTTCATTTATATTTTAATTTTCAATTGATTTTATTTGTTATTTTCACTTTCTACTTCTATATTTTTTATATTCCATGATATAAATAAGATATCCATGTAGTATATATATGTTTATTTTTTATAACTCAAGAATAATCATGTGTTTTTCCTTTCTTCTAGTTCTTTCCCCTTTTGATAAGATAAAGGGACTTGACATGGATCTAGTAGGTTGCACGTGCTAGATACATCCGGATCTAAACCCACTTGCATGCACGCACATGGAAACCTCCTAGATAAATGAGCCAGTTAAACCTGCCATTCGAGTTAAAAATCTCAGATCGATTGACAATAATTACTAATACGTACGCAATTTGCAAAGACAGTCTGGTTCTTGGCAAGTTTTAGGCGTCAGATCGATTTTGCGTACTCACCCTACGGATGTTGGGACTGAATTGATGTTTAAGATTTTTAAAGTGAAAACGGATGGGCTGGATGGAAAAAAAAACATAGCCAATTTCTCACGCTGAAGACAGCTCTAGTTTACATGTGTATGTTTGTGCCTCATATAAAACAGTTGCAACCAAGCATGTAATGGTCCTAAACAATCAGCCAATTTTTTTTCCTACACAAACATGCAGCTTGTTCAGTATTGGTACATGGATCTGTCTGCAGCTGCACCTCTAGATTGCTGCCAAGCAATTGAAAATTACAAGCTGTCCTATTGAAATCTCTTTTTCTGGAGGAGTTGGAGGCCATTAGGGATGCATGCTCGGGACCTTGGGCTGTATGTGGCGACTTCAACCTAATTCTTAATGAGGCTGATAAGAACAACCGCCGTATCAACAGAACTAACCTGTCCAGGTTCCGGCAAACGGTGGCCGCGCTGCAACTGCAGGGCCTTCACCTGCATGACAGATGTTTCACTTGGAGTAACGAACGTGACAGCCCCACCCTGGTATGTCTGGACAGGGTGTTGGTGTCCGTCGGCTGGGACGAGCTCTTCCCCAACTCTCTCCTGCGCAGCCTAGGCTCCGACGTTTCCGATCACTGCCCTCTGCTTCTGAGCACCAATCTAAAGAGTGCTTTTAAGGCGAGGTTCCACTTCGAGATCTTCTGGCCAAGGTTCGACGACTACCAACAGACAGTTCTCTCCGCCTGGCTTAGACCGCAGCCCGTGCTACCACCTATGTATCGGCTCGACCGCATGCTGCGAGGCTTGGTCAAGGAGCTGCAGAGGTGGTCTTCCACCAAGATTGGCGTGATTAAGGAGCAGCTCCTAATCGCACGAGAGCTTGTGTACTGCCTGGACCTTGCGCTAGAATCGCGCGGGCTCTCGGAAGCGGAAGCTGAACTGCGCAGGAGGATGAAGATGAGGTGCCTCGGCTTGTCGTCTCTCAAACGCACCATGGCCAGGCAACGTTCCAGGATCCGACACCTCAGCGAGGGTGATGCGAACACAGCATATTTCCACCTTATCGCCAGGGGGGGGGGGAGGCGTAGGAGTGCCATCACGTCCTTGACCGTTGACGGGCACATGGTCTCGGACCATGAAGGCATGGAACAGGCGATGTACGACCACTTCAGCCGCGTCTTCGGAACGGTAGTGCACTCTGGCATGATCCTCAACTTCGACTCACTTGCTGTACCCTTGCTATCGCTTGAGGAGCTCGATGCAAACATCACGGAGGACGAGACCACAAGAGCCATCCAAGAGTTGCCGGCTGATAGAGCGCCCGGGCCAGACGGTTTCACAGGCGCATTCTACAAGGCGTCATGGACGGCTATACGTGTCGAGGTCATGGAAGCTATCGAGGCCTTCAACAGTGGCGATCACCGGGGCCTTGAACGACTCAACAACGCACTTATCGTGCTTCTTCCGAAGAAGGTCGGGGCGTCCTGCCCAACTGGCTTCAGGCCCATAACGATGATCCACAGTTTCGCCAAGCTGATCTCCAAGATCCTCGCGCTGCGCCTCGCCCCACGGATGGACGAGCTTGTCGATAAGAATCAGAATGCGTTCATCCGCAACAGAACCATCCAGGACAACTTCAAGTATGTCCAGCGCGCTGCGGTCATGATCCGGAAGAAGAAGACTCCCATGCTACTGCTCAAATTGGACATCTCAAAGGCCTTTGACACCCTGTCCTGGCCGTTCCTAATTGAGCTCATGCAAGCTATGGGATTTGGGCCGGGATGGTGCAGGTGGATTGAGGCCTTACTGTCCACAGTCTCCTCATGGATTATTTTAAACGGACAACAGGGACGATCGATCAAGCATTTCAGAGGAGTTCGCCAGGGTGATTCCCTCTCGCCGTTGCTCTTCATCTTGGCGATGGATGTCCTGCACAGGCTGATTGAGAAAGCTTGCGCTGATGGAGTTCTTCAGTCGATCGGGCCACAACAAATCCGGTTTCAATGCAGCTTATATGCCGATGACGTGATCCTGTTCATCCGGCCCTCGGTGCAGGATGCAGTGGCAGTCAAGGAGATCCTAGCAATCTTTGGAGAGGCCACGGGTCTTCAGACCAACCTTGCCAAATGCTCTATCACGCCCATCTACGGGGCTGACCATGTGCTGGATGAGATCATCAACATCCTCGGCTGCCATGTCCAGCACTTTCCCATCTGCTACCTGGGCCTGCCTCTCAGTACAAAAAAATCCCAAAGCCACAAGTCCAATCCCTGGTGGAGTCCGTGGCACGCAAGTTGCCACCATGTCACGGTTCACTCATGGCGCGAAGTGGGCGGCTCGTGTGGATCAAATCGGTCCTCAGGGCGGTGCCCATCTACTCCATGATGGCTGACAGCCTACCACCATGGGCAAGGAAGGAGATTGATGCAATATGCCGAAATTTCTTCTGGGTTGGCAAGGACGAATCGGTGCGCGGCCGATGCATGGTCACCTGGGAGACTGCATGCAGGCCTAAGGAGTTGGGCGGGCTGGGGATTGTGGACCTCAAACTCGCAGGTTACGCTCTCCAGGCATGATGATTGTGTCTTCAAAAAACGGACAGCCAGCGTGCATGGAGCCAGCTACCGATCAAGGTCGACCCGCAGGTGTACGCATTCTTCCGTGCCTCCACCTTCACGATCGTCGGGGACGAGAGAAAGGCGTTATTCTGGGAGGACCGCTGGATTGATGGCGAGGCGCCGAGAGACATTGCGCCGAACCTATTCTTGATGGTGCCAGCTAGGACTAGGGCTCAAATGTCCGTCCTCCAAGGGCTCACCGACAGGAACAATGTCCATCCTCCAAGGGCTCACCGACAGGAACTGGACGCGCAGCTTCTCGGGGGCTCAACACGACAACAGCAGTGGAGTATCTCGACCTTTGGAATGCCACAGCCTAGTTTCAGCTTCATGACCGGCCAGACCAGACGATATGCCCGATGGGTCTTATTCCGCCAAGTCCGCCTACACCACGATGCACACCGGAGCCATTCACTTCCGCGGCCACTCCCTGATCTGGAAGACCTAGGCGCCCATGAAGGTCAAGATCTTCCTTTGGCTAGCATTCAAAAGGCGCCACTGGACAAACGACTGGCGGGCTAGACATGGGCTCGTGGCAAGAGAGGAGTGCTATCTGTGCGATCAGGCGCCTGAAACTATTGACCATCTCCTGACATGCTGCCCGTACTCGAGGGAGCTTTGGTTCTTCATGTGTAGTGCCTTGGGACGCCCGCTACCGCCAGCCTCAACGACCGTGCGGTCATGGTGGATGCGAATGCGGGCCGGACTACAAACCAGCCAGAGGAAGGGCCTTGACTCACTCTTCGCGTTGGTGTCCTGGCAGCTGTGGAAGGAACGCAACGCCTGCTGTTTTAGGGAATCCGCATCTCCGGTTGCCGAGTTACTATAGGTCAAGGCTCAGGCGGAGCTGTGGGTGCAGGCCGGGGCGAAACACTTAGGGAGTATTGCGTCAGGAGGGTAGCCCACTACCTGCCGAGTTCATGGGAGTTGCTATAACAATGTAGCGATTCTTGTCCCGGTTTCGACCATTCTTTGTACTTGCATATTGCTTACTCCTTTCTTAATGCAATGATATGCACTCTCGTGCATATTCGATAAAAAAAGAGATTCCAACGGGCCAAAGGCTACACAAGTTGCTGTATTTTTCTTTTAATTGTAGGATAAGGGTTCTACATACACGTGAAAAATGGTCTGGATGAAATGAATGGGACACTTTTAAAGTGGCAACACACGGGTCACATGTATAGGCGACAAGATGGGCCAGGCTAAATGGCTACCATGAGGGTCATAATTTTGGCCGACACTAAGCACACCCCAGCACAAAGCCAATAGCGCTCGGGTTGGGCAGTCGTAGTGCCCAGCATGGGGCTTGTCAGTGGCCCATTGGATGGCATGAGCACGACTAGATTAAAGGGCGACCAAATAACATCCCAATACCCTCATCCAATATAAAACAAGCACCGGCTTCCCCATCCCCAAAACCAAACCCTAAATGTGTCTTATTTCAACTCTTGCATTCCACAGTCATTAGCCTCACCACTAACAGAGTCTCATCTTAGACCCACTCATTCTTATTCTCCAAATCAAAAGTAGGCCTTGGCAGGGTTCAACAACAATGGCACCCCCTAGAGCCCATGTGTGGCATCGGCTACACCACCTAAGCCGCACCCATGGTGGTGGTAGAAATGTCCCGTAGCTCATACGTGGCTTCAGACACTAGCCCACTACTCCCCACGGCTATTTTAGAACTCACATTGACATAGTATTGCTGCCGGTTCATGGCTTCAGCTAGTAGTGATAGGACAACCAACAACGATAGGTGGCCTATTGCTGCCGGTTATTTTGGAACCGAGTGATAGAGCGCTGCTGCTGGTTCATGGCTTCTACCAGTTAAAGCCATGAACGGGTAGTGATAGGTAGACCCATCGCTGCCGGTTCATGGCCTCAACTGGCTGTGGTAGACTTTTTTGCATGAGATCAGATTAAGATAAACTTTATATAAAATTTCGGAAAAACACCTATCATTTAAAGCTGGAGCTAATTTTATGCTATTCTTTTTATTTAAGATGAAATAGTTTTTCTTAAGGTATAATATTTTTCTGTGTGAAACTAAACCTTTTTCAGTATAGAAAGTTTCATAAATGTTAAATTAGAAAAACTTGAGTTAAAGAAATGCCGGGGTGTACAATTAGCTGTTATCACATTATCGAAGAGCAAGATACATAGTTTAGCTTGCAAAAATATTATCAAAAAACACACTACACCACAATCTGACCACATGGAAATGCGACAAGTGGGGTCATATCTTGCATTTAGGTGTGACAATAGTCTGCCGATCCTTCTTTCAGCTTTAATCTTCTTCGTGTGCTAGCCATAGGGAATTGTCAGTTTATTGAACACTGCAATCTTGAGCATCTTGGGAGTTTACTTCACTTGAGATATCTTGTGCTAAGAGGTACTAACATTAATGAGCTTCTGAGACAAATAGGGGATCTGAAATTTCTGCAGACAGTTGACGAGCATTCTCCTGCTAAGAAAGTTCGTGTGCCTCTGTGCTGATTCGTGGGACCTGGATGGAATTGGGAAGCTCATGTCCCTGGAGGACCTGAGGATACGTTCCTGCTGCGGTGATAAGTCCAGCGTTCAGAGTTTTGTGAAGGAGCTCAGCAGTCTGCGAGAACTAAGGGTGCTCGAGATCACAATTGACATGACAGATGAGGCCACGCAGAGACATTTTGTGGAGTCTCTAATAAGCAATCTGCAGTCTGCAGAAGATCGATCAGGCATCTAAGCCTATCGATCGGAACATGTTACAGATACAGATACAGACATGCGGGAAGCAACAGGGTTTGAGCTCCCAATGTATATCTGTTACCTGTGTTTGAGCAGCATCCGATTCACTAGGCTGCTGTCGTCATGTATCAATCCCTCGTGTCTTCACAGCCTCTCCATCCTGAGCCTGCGTCTGGCTACCTTGGAAGCAGAGGATCTGAAACTCCTTGGTAGGTTGACGGAGCTGTGGACCTCTGTTGCCCGTCGTTGTCTACGTAGTCCACTCTAACAGTGAGTGATTTCGATGCCCGTGACGGCTTCTTTCCGAACCTGAGGACGTTTTGGATGGCGTATTCGATGCTCCAGTTCTTCCGGCACAACCTGGATGAACCAAGTGTTTCACTTCACATATGGAATGGAACTGATGCTATGCCCTATGGTCATACTACAAGAAACGACAGTTTCAGCGTGTCATGTGCTGTGATGCCAAAGCTTGAAATACTTACTGTCGGTATCTTTGTGAGGGCCTCCGAGGATGGCAATGGTGACTTCGAGAACATCGGCCCGGAATGCCTCCCCTCCCATCGCAAACTTCGGGTGTCTATTGATTCTGGGCGTGCATCGGCTGCAGAGGTGGATGAAGCAGTGGTTGCACTGAAAAACACAGCGGACGGACATCCCAACCATCTCGGCTTTGGAAGTGCAGAGGCGTAAGGGTGGAGACCAAGCGGTCTCAGTTTTCCCGGACCCAGAGGTACGACGATTATTGCCATCCTGCCAATTGTTTCTTTTTGATAATTTGTAGGTTTTACTGCAAAATATATGCTGATGTTATTTCGTTTCTCCTTGTCGTATTTAGGGACCAGGACAGATATCGTTCTATCAAGACTGCTAGAGCAATGCAATGCAACTCCTCGCCAAGTAACAATTGATGGCAGGTGGTAGTTTAGCAACCGGACTGTCTCGTCTTGATAACCAACTCTTTCTCTCACCTTATATTCTATCTCCAAATAGTACTTGATAAGTCCCTAATATATGTGTCTCCACTCAATACTACTGTACTTCATCCATTCTAAATTGTAATTCATTCATGCTTTTCTTAGATATACATAGGTTTTACTATGTATATAGACATAATGTAAATCTAGGTGCATACTAAAATATATATATACCTAGAAATTCCAAAACAACTTACATTTGGATCGGAAGGAGTACTAGCCATGACGGATAGGTGGTTTGTTTAGATGGGTGTTAAGGTAAACTAAATGATCTTTTGGAAATCGCACCTGGAGAACATTAGTGTCTAGATGCTGCACCTTTCTTGATAATTTGTAGACTTCACAAGAAGTTGTATGTCCTGTTTCACGCATGGGCATGTTTGCTTTCTCAAACAAAAGATGCATGAGAAACTGAGCAAAGAATTCCAGAGCTGGTCCTCGTCGTTGTTGGTCAGAGTTGTTTGTCTTTGTTGATGGAATCTGTGATATCTACGGTGGGTTAAATTATATCCCACAAATCAGAGATCCGCTATAATCTATAAAGTGGCCTGAGTGCACATGACATTGGTTTCCCTGCGATTAAATTACATCCAACCAGGCAGAGATCCGTTATTAGCGCTGAAGCAACGTGCATGCACATGACATTGATTCCCTAAACCCTGCTTGTAGTGTATATATTAGTATCATAATATCAATGTACCATTCCAGCAATGGAATCATGATGAGGCCAAAACGAGGTGCCACTGCCACATAATTATCGTTTGTTTCATAAAGCCTGCAAGTTCTCACTCCTGTTCAATGGATATTGAGCTCATTGGTTTGTGATTCGGATTGCTGTAGTTTATGTGCTACCGATGAGCTTTTACCCATTTTATTCATTCATGTAATGTGCATTTCTTAATAGAAGGGTCTGAATGAACGATCATGTTGAGTTTTCTTTCTTTCTTGCCCCAACGCAGTCGTGATGGCAAGCACAAGATAGTTGATCAATTAGGTAACAAGCTAGGAAGAAAAATTCGGCTGCAAGTGGTAGCCCAAACAATCTTTCCGAGCTGAGTCCTCAAAAAACTGTGTTCACATAAAGATCAGTGAAATACCAAAGTACTGGCGAGTTCTCCATTGTCACTCTTTACCTGACCACTCTCCTGTACAAATGGAAATTCACTGTAGTCTAGCTTAGACTGATCCTTATTATATGGGTCGCTCTTAACCTGGCACTTTATGAATCGTCTGCATCTTTGGCCACCCCATGGAACTCCTCTGCAGCTGCTCCTACGGTCTCCTTGGTGAGTCGAAGCATTTTTTATTTCAAAAATATACACTGGCCTAGATTTTTCTTCGAGCTAAAACAGAAACAATTTTACCTAGCTTTTTGAAAAAAAATGAGGTTGATGTCTTTGTTTTTGAGCTATAAACATTTGATGACCTTAAATCTTTCTTTACAAATCGCTCCAACTTAAAGTTTCTTTACCTTGTTTCAGTTTGATTTATGTGGCACTCAATGAGGAAACATAAAACAAGTGAGGGGGAGCAACTGGAACAAACTAGGAGCACTTGCATTCCCACAACACCACCATACCACCACCTTCAGCCAAGAAGATAACTAGCAGAGTGATTGACTAATCTTGAGCGGCTGTGAGTATGGACCTGGTGACGGGTGCGATGGGCAGGCTTCCCTCCAAGCTGCTCGAGCTGCTCAAGGAGGAGTACAAGCTCCAGAAGGGTGTCAGGTTGAAAGTCTAGTCCCTCTCCCGAGAGCTCGAGTGCATGCACGCCGCCCTCCACAAGGTGGCGGCAGTGCCAAGGGACCAACTCGACGAGCAGGTCAAGATTTGGGCACGCGAGGTTAGGGAGGCTTCCTATGATATCGAAGATATACTGGACAGCTTCCTCGTGCATGTTGATGGCCATGAGCAGGCTGATCTGAGCAGACTCAAACGCGCCATGAAGAAGATGGGAGATCTGTTCAGCAAGGGCAAGGCTCGTCGTGAAATTTTGTGCGCCATCGAAGACATCACGAAGCAACTTCAGGAGATGATAAAGTGGCATGATAGGTACAGGGTCGATGATCTTGTGACCAAGCCTGCTGCCACAACATGTATCGATCCACGACTCTCGGCTCTCTACACAAAAGTGTCACAGCTTGTCAGTATCGAAGAACCAAGGGATAAGGTCATAAAAATGCTGACATCAGGCATGGAGACGAAGATAGTCTCTATTGTTTTGTTTGGAGGGTAGGCAAGACTACTCTTGCTGAAGCTGTATATGAGAATCTGACAAATGATGTCCGTTTCAAAGCTTTTGTTCCAGTTGGTTAGAATCTAGACTTGAAGAAAGTGTTAAAGGACACTCTCATTGGTCTTGACAGGTGGCATTATATGAAGGAGTTCAATTTAACTATATGGGATGAAAAGCAGCTAATCGATGAACTTTAGGAATTCCTAAAGGATAAAAGGTAGTCATATTCTTACTCAGAGCCTTTTTGTTAAGATTTGCATGTTGAACAATCATTTGGGGAATGTATAACCTGCAGAATGAATCTACTAAAAAAATAAATATATTAGTTTTCATTTTTTTGTTCTTATCTAATCACAAGATAGTATTATCTAATGTTTTTCCTCTATTTAACTGTTTGCGTCATCTCGAATGATTTATTCCATAGTTTTCATTTAACTATATGACACCTTCGTTTCCATGCATATAGGTACTTCATTGTTATAGATGACATATGGGACGTACAATCATGGAACATAATAAGATGTGCTCTTGAGGACAACAGACTGGCAAGCAAAATAGTCATAACTACCCGCAATCATGATGTTGCCATGAAAGTTGGTTATTCTTACAGCATGGAACCCCTTCTCTATGAGAGTTCTAAAGAATTATTCTATGGAGAATAATTGGCTCCGAACAAAAATGTCCTAAAAATTTTGTGGAAATATCTGAAGAAATAATTAAGAAATGTCGAGGTGTGAGATTAGCTATCATTACTACATCAAGTTTGTTGGCAAATAAGTTGGGAAATATGAAAGAGTGGTATGAGTTTTGTGAATCTATTGGTTCGGGACTTGGAAGCAATCCTGATATGGAAAATATGAGAAAGATATTATCTTTGAGCTATTATGATCTACCAGCTCATCTGAAGACCTTCTTATTATACTTAAGTGTATTTCCAGAAGACTATGAGATTGAGAGTGATAGGCTGATATGGAGGTGGATAGCTAAAGATTTTGTTCCAACTGGAGAACGGGGCAAAAATTTATTTGAGCTTGGACAGAGTTACTTCATTGAGCTTCTAAATAGAAGCCTCATCCAGTCAGTATACATGGACGAGGAAGGTATACCATGGGCCTGCCGTGTCCATGATATGGTGCTTGATCTCATTTGTTCGCTGTCAAGAGAAGAGAATTTTGTTGCAACTATATTTGGTGACACCAAGCAAAACACACCTTCTTGGCGAAGCAAGGTTCATAGGTTGTCCCTCCATAATGTTACTTGGCCTACGATGGACATGTCAAAACTAAGGTCACTTACTATCTCCAATGATGCTATAATTAATTCGGTTTCATCCCTTTCATGTCATCGTCTTCTTCGTGTATTGGATCTAAGGCTGCAATCTTGGGGACCATAAAAATTTGAGTTTTGTCAGGAACTTATTTCACCTGAGGTATCTAGGGCTAAGAGGTACTAGATATGCTGGTGAGCTCCCATTAGAGATAAGGAAGCTACAGTTTTTGCAGACATTAGACCTGTTAGAAACTAGTATAAAAGAATTGCCATCGACTATTGTTGGGCTAAGACGACTGATGTGCCTGGGTCTTAATTATATGTCTGCCGAATGGATTGAGGAATCAAACATCCTTAGAAGTGCTATGGTGTACAATTGTTGATTCTGTGCACATTGCAGAAGAGCTAGGCCATTTGACGCAACTGAGGATCCTTACTCTCCAACTAAAATTGGACAAGGAAGCAGGATGTGATGATGAGGTCATTTGTAAAGCTTTAGTGGAGGCCCTAGGCAAACTGCAAATGATCAGAAAGCTAACAGTAGTCTCGGAAGACGTGGTGATGAATCTTGAAGGTTCGCCGGAGTCTCTAGGCAACCGGTCCTATCTTCGTATCTATAGAACTAGTTTGTGTCCCAGATGGATTAATCTTGGATTGCTTCTCCTCCTCTCCTCCCTGGGCATTACGGCGGGTCAGGTGCGAAGGGAGGATATCCAAGTCCTTGGGATGCTGAAGGCTCTTTGCATCCTGAAAGTGAGTGTGTCTGAGGACAACACTACTACAGATTCAAACATCACTGCCGGCCCATCACTGCCGGATTGTATTGGGCCGGCAGTGATAAATCTTCACTACCGGTTCAAACTCTGACAGACATTCAAATGATTGGGGTAGGGGTCAAACCGGCAGTGAAGCTCATTATCACTGCCGGTTCGTGGCTGGAATCGGCAGTGAATCTTCACTGCCGGTTCGTGGCTATAATCGGCAGTGATAATGAGCTTCACTGCCGGTTCGTGGCTGGAACCGGCAGTGATAATAAGGTTCACTGCCGGTTTTTGAACCACCAGTGATTACGAGCTTCACTGCCGGTTCCAACCACGAACCGGCAGTGATAATTAGATTCACTGCCGGTTCGTGGTTTAAACCGCCTGTGATACGTCCACAGTACATATAGCTCGACCTCCCTCCCTCCTCTGTCCGAACGGAATAGAACACTGCTCGTGAACCCTAACTCCCGGCTCCCCCTCCCTCACGGGATCTCTCATCTCCGCCCCACTGCAGCAGCACTCTCTCTTCCCATCAGCAGCCGCACTCCCTGAGCTCCCTCTCCTCTCCCTCCCTCGACAGCCATGGGGGCGGGGTGGTCTCGCACGCGCACCCAGAGGTGGGGGGCCACGCGCCATGGTAGCAAGCGCTACCCTCCCCGGCGGCGCCGGGGCGGCCTCGCGCGCGCACACAGGAGAAGGGCGGCGGTGCAGCAGCTCCTTTCTATGGCCGTCGCCGAGGCCGAGCAGGGCCGTTAGGCCAAAACCGAGCCCAGCGACGTCTTATGTAAGCAATAAGGGTCTTAGCTGATCTTAAGGGTGGCGATTTGGATTAAATTTTGGGGATTTCTTATGCCAGGGTCAACGCCACGCCCGGGGCAGATGTCCGAGCTCATCGTTGGGAAGGAGAAGCTCACTCTATTCAACACAGGTAAACACCTGTTCCCCTGGATCCAATCCTCGTGAGTTTTATTTTGTCTCCGTTACCATTTGCTTTATGAGCACCAACGGAACTTGCATCAAGCTACTAATTAGTCTGAAAGCAAGAACTTAGCTGACTATTACATACCGTTTCTACCTCCAAAACAAGCTGAAGTACCATGGTTAGTAGCGGCAAATCCTATGAACTATTGTCGGCCATTTGAACTATCTTGTGTGGAAGCTTTATCAGCAACCCTCGTAATATGGTAATTTTTTTTAAGCCTTGCCTAACAATATTGTTTGGAATATATAGGTCATATAATTGTGTAGCTTGATTTATAATTAGTTACTGTCAGGCATCAGCTTATGTTATATACATATTTGCAGTGGGGAGGAAGATACAACACATTTGCTGCTTGGGAAATTCAAGTGGGGTCACGCATTCTTGTCTCTAAACAGGTCAGTTCAGTAGAATTTTTTGTGTTTCATACCTATACTGACAAATCTTATTAAGCGATGATACACCAATCAACTAGTTTATTGTGATGAAATTATTTTTCTAGTTCCAAATGATGAGTTCTTACCAAACTCATTATCCAGCAATGCTAAGGATAGAGATATTATTGAGTACTGAAACTTGTGTGCTAGAAATAAAGAGATGCTTAGAACTATATATGTTGTAGATATTGTTCTGGATGCGTGGGTTATATAAGGCGCTAGCGCGCTCCAACGCCAGTGCACGACACTTGCGCGCTCGACGCTGTCCGCCAGTGCACGCCTCTGCCGCTCGACGCGAGTATGTGTTCTCGACCCTTATTTTAGCGTTTCTTTTCTTGATATGTCATTCAATAACATGGACTCTGTGATTGCAGCAACCATTTCATCCTCGTAGATATCTATCTTCAAGATTCACATATCGAGGTGTGGGACTCAAAGAAAAAGCCACTTTCTCTTATTGACTCCCTAGTCAAAGTGCTGAATAAGTAAGTGAACCCAATATCACAACACTTTCTAATCACATAGGATATTGTAATGTCCTCGGCCTTCACACTTCATTTACAATGTCACATAGAATGAAGGCATTACCTGATTGGAAAAATCTCGATAGCAAGATGCAAAAGCAATGGAGTGCCCCATTTAGTGTAAAGTATATGGAGGATCTCAAGACCCTAGATCAACCGATGGGGAACAACGAATGCGGGTTCTGTGTGATGTGGGCAATGTTAAAATACTTTGGCGCAAAAACAGATAATGGAGATGATATGGTACGTAGGCATCCCATTTCTATTGTTTTGTCTTACGTTTGTTCATCTCAATATCATCTTGCTTCAATTACAGCGCAAAGCAAACAATCACAACCAGTTGCTAGATTTTGAGATGAGAGGAATTCAAGAGGAGATAACAAGGTTTGTGATGGACGAGATATTGACCAAGAAAGGATCATTCTCCATTGCGAGGACTAAGAAGTACAAGGCCCAGTACGGAAGAGACCACATCGATAGGCTATTGTAATGCGACTCTTAATTCGATACTTAAAGTTTTTTTTGGAACTTTTGTAATATAAATGTTGATGGGTTTGTATTGTCGCTGATCCACAACCACCTCCACATCGATATCAAATTGATCGATAGCAACCACCTCCACCTCCCCGACCTCCCACCCCACCACCTCCCCTCGAAATGAAAATAAAACAATTATTAAAATGCAAATTGTGAAAAGTATATCACTACCGGTTCAAAGAAAACCGGCAGTGATAATATAATCTACACAACCGGTTGGTTAAAACAACTGACAGTGATGGCTCAAGTATCACTGCCGGTTTGTAACACAAACCGACAGTGATTGCTCAAGTATCACTGCCGGTTTATAACACGAACCGGCAGTGATACACGAGCTATCACTACCGGTTTGGCATAACCGGCAGTGATGTGATCAGCTTATCACTGCCAAGTTGGTTATGGCGGTTCAAAATCCGCCAGTGAAGGGGGGTTTTGAACCGCCAGTGATGTCCTTCTCTGGTGTAGTGCAACATACAGTGCTGGGAAGGTTCATGGTTGCCCCTGATGCCTTCCTATGTGCAAGACTTGCAGATTGTATGGTTTGCAAACTGTGCCGTCTATGTTCCCACGAGGAGCTATGCCAGGCTTGAAAATTTTCATTTCCCTATCCACCTGCAGGATTTCGCTAATGGTGAATTTAGTACAGGTGACCTGTCCTTGGACCACCTCGCATCCCTTCGGAGGCTGTCTGTTTTCCTACATCTTGGAAAGGAAAAGGTCGACGAAGATTTGTTAATGAAAGTTCAAGAGAAGCTGAGGCACGAGGCGGATGTCCACCCCAACCACCCTTCCCAACAAATATAAAAAATAGCGCCTATACTGATCAGATCGGATTCCTTTCTTCTCCAGTATACATGCGTCTTCTCCTGCTGTTTGTCCACACCAACACTCATGAGTTGTTCACTGCATGCATGCTTGCTTTCCGCACCAACACTCATATGCATGTATGTATGTATGTATGTCCAGAATACTAAGGAAACTAGGATGCATACAAAGAGGAGGGTTCTGCACTACAAATGCTGCCAATAGTATTCGGTATACAGTCAGTATTTTAATTTCTATACTCTACAACACTGTTCTAAATTTGAAGCCTGAGATCTTTAAATGTCCCGCTACAGTCCAGCTTTACATCGAAACAGAGTAGACAACGTCAAGGTGAACACTATTGCTCAAACCTACTTGAACCAAGAGGACGTGCCGTTTCTCACGCGTATTGCAACATGTGCAACACCCAATCAATTTTTGCAACATCCTGATGAAACACTTACAATATACGTTCGAAACAGGTGAAACACTTATAACATACGTCTGAAACAGTTGCAAAACACCAGAAAAACTGGAAAACACATGTGTAGCCATTGTAAACATATTCAAACATGAAGATAAAATACTTGGAACATATATATGAAAATACTTGAAACACTTGCCTATATATGCAAAATCCCGGTCTAATTTTGCAATATCCAAATGAAACACTTGCAACATACATTTGAAACAGATGAAACATTTAGAACATACACTCGAAACATACGTGTATAACCCATTGCAACATGTCCAACATTCTTATCCACTTTTGCAACATCCTTATGAAACACCTGCAACATACCTCTAAAATATTTGAAACATTTGTATTGTACACTTGCAACATTCATCGTATCCTGGTGCGGCCTCCTCCGCCATCTACATCGGGGCGCCACTGCCGTTGCAGGAGATAAGGTCAGAGGGCTTCCGCGCCAGAGCTCGATGCTTCTCCCTACGCTGCGGCCTTAGTGACTAGCTGACGACCCATGGAGCAATAACCACGCGTGGGCGCGGCGATACCCCCATGTCGTCAGGCGAAGCAGGCCGCAGAGCAAAAGCAGCTTCAGGAAGCAGAAGGGCAACACGGTGAAGCAGGGGAAGGAGCAGCGCGGGTGACTGTTGATGGTGGAGCGGGCCGTGCAAGAGTAGTGGGGCGGCTGACGGAGCAGGAGCAGGCCGGGTCACCATCGATGTGCGGAGCAGAGCAGAGCAGGTCTCCTGTGTCCATCTCCTTTCCTTATCCAGCCGGCACAACATAAGAGATGGACACGAATACCGTAATAAAAAATGAGTGAACGCAGAGTGGAGGTTTATTGGGCTGCATGTAGGCCCACGAAGGGGCATTCGGACGGATGGACGCCTTATACGTAGCATTTCCGTTACATACGTGAACCACGTTTGAAGTAGCAACGTGTCTCCCTGTTTTTCTTGCTATCTTCTGGATGCATGGTCCGCTATTCCTATCTAGCATCTGGACCTAATTTCCTTAGACCAAATTTGTCTACAAATGTAATCCTATTAGATTCAAAACTTTGTAATTTAAAACTTTCTTATGCTCCAAATTTAGAAACTTTTAACTATTATTTGTAAACTTTGTATTCCTATGTTTTGAAATATGGAAATGTCAAACATGTTAGTTAAAATACAATATATCTAAAGTAACAATCTATATAATTTATAAGCAGTTTGTTAGTATCATTAGTATTTGAGTTGTTAAGAAAATATTTATATGTGAGGAAACATAACATATGTATTTTATTTCCCATGCATGTTGGCGCGACACATATATTTATATGTAGATTTGATGGGTATTTACTTTTTCTAATAATGAGATGAAAATTAAGTTATGTAAATTGTCAATCATAACAGGAGGACATCGGTAATTAAATGCAACTTCAGCTTTACTTTAAATCATATCTCTGTGACATATTTGGGTAATATAAATTATAGTGATGAGAGAAGAAGTGGACAATTATTTAAAAAATAGAATATATCCAATATCTATTATTATTATCATTATTATTATTATCAATAGTGATTAGGTTATAACTAATTGATGGTAAGATGTTTCTGACTTTTATGGGATTTTTAGGATCTATTTTTTGTTTCCTATCAAGTCTTATGAGGATTAACATGTAGGCTCCAATGGGGACCTCTGGTTAGAATTTCTAATATTTATCATTTTTTTCTAGTGTCACATATATTTAGATGAAATATATTTTTAAGATTTATAAACTCTTGATACAACCCTTTTTGTGTCCTCATAAATCTATAGTTTATCTTTTAACTATTAATCAATTTGCTGTAATTTTTCACATGTTAATTAAACATTATAGTATTCTTTATCTTTTATTCAAAAATTATCTTTTATTAAAAAGAGTCTAGGTCTTAGTAATATTATTTTTCACATAAGTTGAAACTCTGCTTGCATCCCGACACTAAACATATTGAATTTGTTACGTCATAGGATTATATGTGCCTAGTATTATTTATATATCAGTGCATAAAATTAATTTAATAATATTGATATGACATAATGTTTCTGTAAGATGTATAAACTTATTTAAAATAACAGCTCATGCAATTTATTATCATGGAGTATTAATATAAAGTGTTATTGCTATTGAAGGATCCGAAATATTTGGCCGCTGTCCCAAAATCACCGCCAAACAAAAGCCAATTCCCGAAACTAGTATACTCAAGTCAATCGGTGACGAGAGTACCTATAGAGATTGCTCGGAACGGTAGAAAGCCAACTCAACAAATGGAAAACAATTCGGAGCACGAATGACCAGACTGCGCATAAAACGGAAAATCAGGGCCGGAGAAAATACACCGGAAAACATCCACCTCACCAGCACTGGGATGGGCCACTTGGGCTTATGAATTGCTCGGCTTGTGGCCTGGCTGCTGGCGCTCCAAAGACTGCACAGAGAAGAGGACCAGAGGAGAGAAGAAAATGCACGGCACCTGAACCTGCTCGACTCGATCCCTGTCAACACATGCACGCACAGGGGCAAGCGCTGCCCCAGACGAGCACGCACGGTGCTTGCCCTGCCTCCACTTGCAAGCGCTCGGCCAGGAGCCTGAACGGATGAACAGAAAAAGCAGTGCCTCTGCTAGTCACGAACAGGAAGGAGAAACCAGAAAATCGAAAGAAAAACGACACCAATCTCCATGGTTCGTTCCTAAAATTTGCACAAAAGAAATTCAGCTTAGCACAAACCTATCCCTGAGAAATTATTGCCTGAGACTGACCCAAACCCTGGGAAATTCACACCTCAAACAAGAACGGGAAAAAGAGGAAAATAAGAACGAAAATCACACACAGTGAAGAACAAAATCACAAACATAAATTTGGAACTTGGGAGGACAACTACAGGATTCGAGGCTCCATTCCCAAACCGAATCTCGGGTTTGATTACACAAATTTGAAATTTGTGGACCTTAAGAATAGACCCTCGGAAGGAGGAAAACTAGAAGGGGTAAAATAAAAGGCTCAAAAGGTGATGCTGAATAGAGATAACCCCATCTTATTTATAGGCCTATTACACAATTCCACTAATGACCCTAGATATTTTAGAGCAAACCACTTAGCCTGAGGGCATTATGGTCCAACCCGAGATAGTTTTCATCCGACGGCCACCGCGCTCTTCATGAGATAGCTTCGCCTCGACACGAACTCCTCGATGCTGCCACGTGCCGTCTGTTCCTTCTATGAACCTCTGCCTTGGTTTTGAGGCCCAAACACGGAAACCGTCCACCTGATGGTATTGAGGCCCAAACCACCAAACCGTCCGCGAGTAGCATACTCCATACGCGTCCCCCGTAACTCGACGCATGTCTCCTCCGTCCTCGACCGCCCGACCGGCAAGTCTTCCAGGGCCTCTACTCGACTTGCGCTTGTCGATGTCCCTAGATGTCAGCCACCGCGGCTAGTCGCCCAGCCTCCTGGTCCTTCAGTCGAAGCCTTATGTCCGTTCTTCACCACTCCCGGTCCATCAGCACAGCACGTCCCTATTTGGCCTTCACCTCGGCGTTGACCACTGTCTCCGAGCTCCACATCTGCGCACCACAAGCCAAGAGACATGTTGCACAACTCAACTCACGCCATGGTTAGTTCACAAATTCAATCCAAGACGCGAATCACATTGACAATCACTCATCACAAATCCGAACCATAAGGGCACATATTAACCTTGTGTTCGCACCTACGTGGTTTGTTAAGTGAATATTTTTACATATTTCATAAGTTGTTAAAATAAATATTTATCCTAATGTATACATGTAAATTTGATATACATGGTGCAATATAGCATTATAGTTATTTTATTTCATGATTATAGAAGTCTATAATTCAAAAGTATATATGTATCATACTTTACGGATATTGATGTATTTGCTTGTAATAATATATATTACTATTTATGTGTAGATTCTAGAGATTTTTTGTTAATTTTTTTATAATGGCCAAGGTACATACGGATTCTTAAACGTCTTTCACGCTCATGTCACATTGAAAATATAAAGATAATACCTTATATCATCTTTCACAACGACATATATGGACAGGATAAATCCAAACTTAGAATATTAATTTGCATTATCTTTGGTAATGGTAAAGGTGGAGAATTTATAAAATTATTAAAATTCGTAAGGTAGATGTGGGTAATTTAGTACAAAGTTAGAGGATTTTATTAAATTATCTTTCATAATAACAAAGCTGGATAATTTAGACTCAACGTTAGGGGGTTAATTAATTAAATTATGTTTCATAATGGCTATCATGGGAAATTAGATGCAAAGTTCGGTGGTTATTTTGAATTATTTGTTATAACAACAGATGTGGATAATTTACATATAAATATAGGGGGTTATTTTTGAATTATCATTTGTAATGGCAGAGGTATGTAATTTAGATACAAAATTTGAGGGTTACTTTATGTATTTTTTATAATGGCAGTGGTGGATAATTTTTTAATGAACTATAATAGAACTAATGGTTATTATCGGTGATGATGATTAGAGTCTACCAAATCAAAGGCCAAATGTTTTTGATGATTATTGTGAGAATTTCTACGATTTATTTTTTTCCTAGCACGTCAGGTGAGAGTTAACATTGTGCCTCCGTTAAGGTATCTAATTAGTAATAGTAAGATAACATAGGTACCAAACTACCAACAGCCTTAGATGCACGTACGTAACCATTGACTAATCCACCATTATATCGCTGCCCCGTCCCCACTTCAGTCACTGAGGTCCGCCATTGCAGCCTGTCCCCAAGCCATATCAGATTATCCGCACTTATGGACCTCTATATTCATCTTCTAAAAGGAATATTTCATCCTAATCACCATAAAATATACAATTTCCCGGCATTCATTCATTCTCTATATCATCCTCCATCCACTATGGGGTCCACTTGTCACTTTATCTAAATATATCCATGTGACATCTTGTTTTAAAGTATTTATTAAAACAAATTTAATGGTGCAATCGGAATTTAATTTAGTTTTTTGGTTTGTGAGTTATAATATTTTTTTTATCGTTCATCAAGTGGGGCCCGCGCTGGATACTCCTCTCTCTCCTGTTCTCTCAGGCGCGCTCTCCTGCTCTGTGCCACGCGTGCGGACAGCAGCAGCGGCGGGGCCTACACATGCAGGTAGCGGTTCCTCTGGATTTAGCGGACGTAGTCTGTGTGGCGTATGTTTTACCGTTCCCGGTGCAGCTCCTTCCATCCGGTATATGCCGACGTGGATAGGTAACGGATGCGTTTACAGGTACCGGTGCGGTTCGTCTCACGGGCTGCATATTGCGCCAGCAGTAGAGGACAATAACGGAGGCATCATGGAACCCACCCAGAACGTCCGCTGCCTGCAGTGGTCCGAGGAGACCTTGACCCGCGCAGCATCTGAGACAAGTCATCGGCCCCCACTCACCGGAGTCACTGGGACCACACATTTGCTGCCTCGCTCGAGTGTCATTTTTTGGGCACTCGGTAAACTCTTTGCCTAGTGTCCGTTTGACACTCGGCAAACAAAAGTTGCCGTGACGGATGCAAGACGGCATCATATGGTTTGCCTAGTGTCGACACTCGGCAAAACCATTTTTTTAAAAAAATAGTTTGCCGAGTGTTCTCCCGGACAGCACTCGGCAAAGCCTAATTTTGGAATTTTTTTTTGCTTTGCCTAGTGTCAGCACTCGGCAAAATTATTTAAAAAAAATTGATTTGCCTAGTGCCAGCACTCGGCAAACCTTTGAAGTTTGCCTAGTGTTCTTGCCATGACACTCGGCAAACTCAAGACACTAGGCAAAGCATGTTTCTAGAAATGCTCAATATGCTCTCTTTACCGAGTGTTTTGACCTGTACACTTGGCAAATGCACTCTTTGCCGAGTGTAACACTAGGCAAACTGACCTAAAACCGCCGCTTTTATTTGTTTTTTTCCGTTCCATCCAAACAAACAGAATATGTACATAATAGACGTCACCAACATCACATATATATCACCAACATCACTTATATATCACTAACACCACATATATATCACCAACATCACAAACATATCACAAACGTCACATGTCTCACAATATATCATAACAACCAGCTCACAGAGTTCACAAATCCATCGTAATTACATTCATCCCCAAATCCAGATCAACAACAGTGAACAAGTCATAATATTCAAATATTAAATACAAATTAATATCTTACATCCTCCCCTCTCTCATTGTAAGTATCTCCTGGACCCTTTTATTTTGTTGCCTTATTTATAAAATTTTTGATTCACCGTGGGGAACTCCCCCATGGTTTTCACGTCAAAAAAAATATCTTACATCCTCAAATCGGTTATAGTTTTCTAAGAGATGGCTAAATCATACCAAAAGTTTAAGGTAATCACCAAACTCACAGCAACATCATGGCTACAACCTCTCTGTCACAAGTCCATGTCCATATCTAAAGCAGGAAAAGACAACTATCTCACAAGCTTCAGAACTTACTGGATCATCACTCTTGGGGATTGCAATCTATCCAGCATACACGAACTGCATAAGAAAAGCAACACATTTAGATATTGGCAAAAAGATCTATAACCACCTAATATGTTGGACAACAACAATTTTAATATAAATAGGTCGATTGATATAAATACATCCTGAAAGAATAAGTGTTTGTTGTTAACTTTGCAGAAAATAGATAATCTCTTGTGCAAGCACTACAAGCTCAAAAAGGACCATGTGGCTGCTAGTTTGCACAGAAAGCTACCAGCCAATTGTAGTCATAATGGGTACTTGAATTATTGACTATTGTAGCTAGAAAAAGGACTTTGCAGGATAGGAGAAAATGACCCACTGCTGCTCTGAAACAAATTGCAGATTGCAATGATGAAGACCTCATTATGGTACTGTCGAATAGCTACTAGCTGCTACTACTGGTATTCATTCCTTGCAAAATAGATGGAAACAGAGAATACTAGAACACAAGCTACTACAAGAAGTTGTCAATGAAGTCAGACCAACGCTAAATAGAGCCTTCTTTAGTTAAATGGACCAAACTATTGCTGGACTGAAAAATAGAAGGAAGCTGAAGCACTGAACTAAGATGTTAGCAGTATATTTCTTTGCATTTAAATAGCTACAATAACCCAAACAAGTCTATAAGTAGAGGATAATATCTCATTCAAGTACCTAAAACTAACAAACTAGCTAACTTCACAATATTCAGAGAGCGCTGTACAGCAAGCAAAAGAGAAAAAATGGTAGACAATCAATTAAAGGAATAGAAAAACAACTCACCAAATCAGCACCTATCTTCATAATATTCGCACACTGAAGCATATCACAATTAATCCATACAGGTTTAGAAAACATTCAGTGCACTAGCATTACACCAATTAAGCCTACTAGGTTTAGAAATCTGAACAGGTACTAATCTAGCACACAGATTTAGTGCCCTGTGTGTAGTCTGGTCATGGGTAGTAAATGGAAACCTTTATTAGATGCCTTGGATGGTGAAAAGACCAGGCCCTTGTTTAGTTCCCCAATTCTCCCCTAAATTCCACTATGCAAACCCGTCACATCAAAATATCAGCAAATGCATGGAGTACTAAATGTTGATAAAATCAAAAACTAATTGCACAGTTTTGTTGTACTTTGCGAGACGAACATTTTAAGCCTAGTTAGTCAAAATTTGGATAATTTTTACCAAATACAAACGAAATGCTACATGAATTCTGATACAGTGTTTTTCTCCCCAATTCTCTGAACTAAACGAGGCCCAGGCTCAATAGAACTGAAAGTGGGAAGAGTTTCTTAAAGAATGAGCGAGTGGGCTAGGCTGGGCGGAGCACGCCAAAGCTAGGGACACTGAAAATACTAAGCTGAGGATAGGATAAATGAATGCATAATGCCCACTTGCAGGTGTTGTTTTTCAATTGTAGAACGCAACAAGATAAATAAATACAAGGGGGAAAAAATCCTACACTGTAACAGGGCTGAGCAGATGAGATTGAATGCAGGTGTTGTCTTCGAATTGTAGAACGCAGGTGCTAATTTATTTTAATGGTGCTTACCAAAATGTCGCTTGCAGAAACTCCAAAGGCCTTAACTGAAAACAAATGTTCCGAAATATTAGCATTAGACTACTACTGCTAGCACTAGTACACAATCACCATTCCAGGGAGTACGCCCAAGCTCCAAACCCATTGTTGCTCCAAATTAGACTTATGAATTAAAACCAAAATGCATGAGGCATTGTAACTGTACTGAATAGAAGTCTAAAAGTCAAGATCATCTCAAAATACTAAAATGGCACACTGTACATATAGAGTTGACTCAAGATTACTAGATTTGGTAAAGTAATAATTTAGGCTGGTGCATAGTGCTCTCAGTAAATCAGAGATTCAGAGAAGCATTCACACTGCAGTAGCCAATAGATGAAGAGATTATGCAACAGTCACAAATAAAACATATAACCAAGGTAAACTGACAGCAAGTCACACAGGCTAACCAGATATGAAAGGGAAGAACTAATTATCCATATCCTTCAGCTCGATTTTTAATTCACTAAATCAAACGAAAAGCTTTACACCATTTTCCACTACTACAAATCAAGATCTGGGAATAAGAGAGAGCAGCAGCAGTACCTCAACTTGATAGGAAGGGCTCCGGGAGTCCGGGTCGACCTCGAGGGATGCGGTCGAGTCGTCGTGGAAACAACATCCGACGGCGTGCGGCCAACAAACCCTAGATGCGCCGGCATGGAGACAGCCGCCAGCGTCGTGGAGGCAACGTCACCCTGCTTGCTATATAGTGGATGGTGCGGGAGGCGGCCGGCGGCATGGACGCAGGGAAGACGACCGGCGGCACGGAAGCGGGAAAGACACCGGGCGGTGCAGACGCGTGGAGGACGACCAGTGGCGTGGGGCGTGGGGCCGGCTGCGCGGGTCGCGGCCGGTGGCGGCGCGGGGCGCTGCCGGTGACGGCCAGGCTCCTGCGCCGGAGGCGGCGCGGCTCCTTCGCCGGTGGGTTCGCCGGTGCGGCTCCTGTGCTGGCCGGGCTCCTGTACGTCGGTGTGTGTGTGTGTGGGGTGGCGGGTGGGTGTGTGTGGTGTCCTGCTGGCCGGGTGTGTTCTATTGGCTTTCCTGTTCGGCGGTTTGCCGAGTGCCATGGATCCGGCACTCGGCAAAGTCAAAGTGAATTTTTTTATTTTAAAATCATGTACATATTTTAAAAAAGTCAACTTTCAGAGCTTATAGACGTAGTATTAAAAAGTTTATAAATGTATTTTTAATGCTATTTTTATTTCAATAATCTTATATAAAATTTAAAAAATCAAATAAATATAGACGTATTATTATATCTACTAGATGCTAATTTGTTCTAGTTAATCAACTTCTAAAATATTTTCTTAAATGCACTCTACGCTGTATGCTCGATGCTTTCATGAATATTCAGACATTATTTAATGCGGTTATATATAGCTCAAATTCTATTTATCGGAATTATAAAATTCTATAATTGCGGTTAACAAATTAAAATTAGCAAACGGAACTGAAAAATTACCAATATTTCACATGAAACAATCTCGGCCGTCTATTCACTATACAAAAAGTTTTGAAGTGAAACTCCAACTCGACACTCAATTTGACACCAGATCTTACCGGATCCTTCTCAACTCTCTGAAACTTGTACGGAGATGTTCCGATTTGTAAGCATCGACGTGATAACTTTCGTGAAACCTTATCAAATTTTTATCACAGTCTCGACATATGATATCATGACATCTTGACAAATCTTGTAATTTTCAGACTTTGTTTGCTTTTTATATAATTTAAAAACAATTCAGTGAGAAGTTCGTGCTCATGTTTCATGAGGAAGATGTTTGAAATTTGATGTAACTTCGAGGATTTTAACGTTCTTCTATTTCAAATAACATGAATATCAATTTTCCATTCATTTTTTTCAATTATTCGAATCTCCTGCAGTTCAAATTTAAGTTATCCCCAAAAATTCAATTAAATGAGATAAGTTTACTAAATATAGCAAATAGATTGAGAAAGGTACCAAACTTTAACATGGAGTCAAGGTTACTGTATGACGTTAGCAGAAAAAAGTTTGGAGTCCAGAAATGAAAAAAAAATAGTTTGCCTAGTGTCTAGTGAAAACACTAGGCAAAGTTGTCACTTTACCGAGTGTTCAGTGAAAACACTAGGCAAAGTTTTCACTTTGCCGAGTGTCTAGTGAAAACACTCGGCAAATACTAACGGCGTGTTAGTGGACGTTGGCTCCTGTCAAGGTTTGCCGAGTGCAGCAGTTTGCCTAGTGTCACGCACTAGGCAAAGCTAGAGTTTGCCGAGTGTAATCCTTTGCCGAGTGCTCGACACTAGGCAAACTGCCTGTTTACCTAGTGCCTAACTTTGCCTAGTGTTTGGCACTCGGCAAACTACAGATTTGCCGTGTGTATTTATTTGCCGAGTGCAACACTCGGCAAACCGACCTCTTTACCGAGTGCCCGATGAAATACACTCGGCAAAGCATGTGACACTAGGCAAAGAACGCGTCTCCGGTAGTGACCTGCCTGTTCATCAATCGTCTAAAGCAAGTCCACTAACAGAGCCAAGTGTCGAGCTCTAAGTCAAGTTACAGGAGCTAAGTATTTATCTATAGAAAACCTTTTTGTTATTACTTTTATCTATGCTCTACGTTCTCTTTTCTAATTATCCTTACATTCACTTGATATTTGGGCCCAGCGCTGCATAGGCTTCCGTGTTTTGCTGGTTGCTTGCATGAGAGCCAATCTGTTCTCTCCGACCTCTCTTTTCTCACCGGATGATTCCAATAAGTGTGTCCTGTCTTGTGCTGGGAAGGTTCATAGTTGCCCCTGATGTCTTTCCATGTGCAAGAGTGTGTAGATTAATTGGCTTTCAAAATTTTCAAACTATGCCCAGGCTTGAAAATTTTGATTTCCTTATGTGCCTGCAGGATTTGGCTAAAGGGGAATTCACTACAGATGGCCTGTCCTTGGACCAGCTCCCGGCCCTTCAGATTGTGGGTGTTTTCCTTCATGGATAGGAAAAGATCGATCGACGGAGAGTGGGCAATGAAAGTGAAAGAGAAACTGAGGCACGAAGCGGATGTCCACCCCAACCACCCTTCTGTCTATACTACTGCTAGTTAGTAGATCGAATTGGATTCGACGTGCGTATGTGTCCCTGCCAGGAGTGCATGTACGTACTCCTTTCTTCTCCTGTATATATATACATGCATCTTCTCCTGCTGTGTGTCCACATCCACACCAACTCATGAACGAGTTGTTTCACTGCATGCATGTTTGTTTTCTGTAGCAGTATCTAAGTTTAAATGAGCAAATTAATTAATCTAGAGCGGGTTTTCTTTTGTGTGTGCAGGGGCTTCAAAATGGTCCTCTGCATGTGCGTGGTGTCGTCCGCCGCAGCCCTGTCCGCGGTGAATGCGTACGGCCACGCCTGGTACTCACGCTGTACGTGTTGTACGTATACGGAGGAATAATAAAGGAAACTATGATGTGATCACGCAAGGATGGACCTTAGTTCTTTTTTCCACTTCATGTTAGAGATTTATACATATGTATGTATGTATGTATGTATGTATCTCGAGAATAATAAGGAAACTATGATGCATACAAAGAGGAGGTTCTGCACTATAAATGCTGCCAATAATACTCGGTATACAGTCAGTATTTTAATTTGTACGGAGTATACTCTTGAACACTGTTCTAAATTTGAAGCCTGTGATCTTAAAATGTGCCGCTACAGTCCTACTTTACGTGGAAACAGATCGAGTAGATAACGTCAAGCTGAACACTATTGCTGCAGCCTACACGAACCGAGAGGAGGTGCTGTTTAAAAGGTCTCGACTGTTCACTTCGATCATCCGGTTGAGTTTAAGACGTTTGCTTCAACGCATAGCTGACCTCTTTATAAGCCCGACTCCCTTACTCGGCGAGCCTGCGCTGGCGGACGTGCGCGCGCGGGCGGACGTGAGGAGCGCGTGCGATCGTGACGCGCCTGCACAGCTTGATGCAGTTGGTGCGCGGCTCATTTTTTGACGCCACAGATCTTCATGGGTCCATCTCTCTCTTTACATACGCGGGCAGTGCTAGGATCCGGATGTCCGGACGGACGCTTGCGTCTACCCGTGCCGCACTTCTGTTTCCTGCGCTCGGGCCAACATGCCCCCCGCCTGAGCCTGCATTTTGCGCGCCCATGCTATTGCAACATGTGCAACAGCCGATCTATTTTTGCAACATCTAGATGAAACACTTGTAACATACGTCCGAAACAGCCGAAACACTTGCAACGTACGTCTGAAACACATGCAAAACACGAGAAAAACTGGAAAACTCGTATGTAGCCATTGACACTTGCAACATACGTATAAAAACACTTGAAACACTTCCATATATATGCAACATCATAATATAATTTTGCAATATCCAAATGAAACATTTGCAACATGCGTCTGAAACAAATGAAACATTCTACTTTTGCAACATGTGCAACATCCTGATCTACTTTTGCAACATTCTTTTCAAACAATTGCAACATGTCTCTAAAACATTTGAAACGTACACTTGTAACATTCATTGTATCCTGGTGCGGCCTCCTCCACCATCTGCATCGGAGCGCCGCAGCCATAGCAAGAGACGAGGCTGGAGGGCTTCCGCGCAAGGACCTGACGCTTCTCCTTGCGTAGTGGCCTCAGTGGCTAGCTAGCGGCTGAGGGTGGCAGTTGCCACGGGTACAAAGTGTTAGAGATGTATGTATGTATCTCGAGAATATTAAGGAAAAAGTGGAGGTTCTGACGGACAACTACTACAGAGAGGTGGTATTGGAGTTTTGAGTTTTTATATTATGCAAATTCCATATTCAAGTTTTTTCACAAAAAAAATCCATATTCAAATTCATATATACGCCGATGGGAGTAGCGTTGATGGGGCGTCAACGGAGCAGCACGCTGCAGCATCAGTGTGCTCTTTATGTCCTTGTTGTGTGGGTTTGGTCATTTGATAGAGACTTGTGAGTTGCCGGTCTCCGCGGAAGCATCACAAGGTTTTCAAAAGCAGCAATCATGCGTCAAGTTGTTATATATACAGGAACTTTACGAGGTGTGCTACACAATAATAAATAAAAAAGATCGCCCTCTTGGGTTAGGTGAAAACTTGCGTGGTGCAGGTTGTCATGGAAAGCAGCACAGGGTTTTAAAAGGATCAATAATGCAGACGCATCTTCTACAAACTGACTAGCTAGGTTATCAGCGCACTACTAGTGGCCTTATCACGGTAGTCTCTGCCTTACTGCCTAACACGCTGGTCGGGCTCTGTGTCTTAGCAGGACGTCGATGCAACTCATCTTCAGCTCCTCCCACGGCAACCTTGGTGAGTTGAAGCATTTTCATTTGGAAAATACAGACCTAGATTTTTCTCCGTGCTGAAGCAGAGATAATTTACTTATCTTTTCAAAAAAAAATTGGTTCATGTCACTGTTCTTCAACTATAAACATTTGACTCCAAATCTTTCTTTACAGATCGCTCGAACTTGAAAGTTCTTTTCCTTGTTTCAGTTTGATCCCCTCCAAGACGATTATTATTTGACTGATTGATTAATCTTGGGAGCCCCCTGAGTACGGATCTGGTCACGGGTGCACTGGGCATGCTTCCTTCCAAACTGCTGGAGCTGCTCATGGAGGAGTACAAGCTGCAGAAAGCACATCAGGGTGCAAGTCCAGTCTCTCATCGGTTTTAAATTGTAAGTCATTTCATGCTTTTCTTAGATATATATAGCTTTTGCTATGTGTGTAGATATAATGTAAATCTTGGTGCATACCAAAATCTATATACCTACAAATTCTGCAACAACTTACATTTCGAACGGAGGGAGTACTAACCATGACGGATAGGTGGTTCGTTTAGATGGGTGTTAAACTAGACTAAATGATCTTTCTGCAAATTGCACATGGAGAACATTAGTGTCAAGATGTTTTGAACCTTTCTTGATAATTTGTAGACTGCACAAGAAGTTATGTCCTGTTTCACGCATGGGCATGTTTGCTTTTTCAACCAAAAGATGCAAGAGAAACCAGCGTGCATGAACATGACATTGATTTCCTAAAACCCACTTGTTGTATATATTATTAGTATCATATCGATGAACCGATGCAGCGGTGAAGTCACGAGAAGGTCAGAAACACAGGTGCCACATAATTCTGGTCTGCGGCGAAGGCGTTTGTATATATTGTTAGTGATTCGGATTGCTGCAGTTTATGTGCTGCCGATGAGCTTTTACCCATTTTATATTGTTTCACGTCATGTGCATTTCTTAATAGAAAGGCCTGAATGCACGGTAATGGTGGATTTTGTTTCTTTCTTGCCCTGACGCAGTCGTGAAGGAGGGATGGTAGTGGCCGCAAGGATAGATAGTATATAAGGCCCCGTTTGGTTACAACGTGTTAAAGTTTAACTCCCATCACATCAGTGTTGCGGCAAATGCATGGAGTACTAAATATAGACTAATTGCATGCATGTCGACACAGATTAGGAGTAATTTACGAGACAAATCTATTAAGCCTAATTAGTCCAAAATTAAAAACTTTTTATCAAATAAGACGAAAATGCTACAGTGTTTGTTAAACTTTAATACCCAAACCACCCTAAGTACGGCAGCGGCCACAACTAATTAATTCGATACCACTTTCAGTTTATCGATGTTGCTGCCCGACCAGTCTCCTACGGTCCTACCTTTCACATTCTTATAGTGCTGTCGAGCTTTTGCATTTTCTCTCTTTGCCTCACTACTGTCCTACCTTTCACATTTCTAATACAGGTCGCTCTTATCCTGGCACTTCGTGAACCGTCTGCGTAAATTCCTAACACTTGGCCGTCCTCTGCATCTTTGGGCGCCCCTCGCAACTCCTCTGCAGCTGCTCCTATGGTTTCCATGGTGAGTTGAAGCATTTTCCATTTCGAAAATATATACTGGCCTAGATTTTCCTTTGAGCTCAAACAGTAACAATTTACCTAGCTCTCTGAAAAACAAATTTGAGGTTTATATGTCTTTGTTGTTGAGCTATAAACGTTTGATGACCTCAAATCTTTCCTTACGAATCGCTGTAACCTGAAATTTCTTTTCCATGTTTCAGTTTGATTTATGCTGCACTCACTGAGGAAGCATACAACCACATGCAGCCACGAAGATTAGTTGCATAGTGATTGACTAATCTTGAGTGGCCGTGATTATGGACCTGGTGACGGGTGCGTTGGGCAAGCTTCCCTCCAAGCTGCTGGAGCTGCTCAAGGAGGAGTACAAGCTCCAGAAGGGCGTCAGGGTGAAAGTCCAGTCCCTCTCCCGGGAGCTCGAGTGCATGCACGCCGCCCTCCACAGGGTGGCAGCAGTACCATGGGACCAGCTCGATGAGCAGGTCAAGATCTGGGCACGCGAGGTTAGGGAGGCTTCCTATGATATTGAAGATATACTCGACAGATTCCTCGTGCATGTGGACGGCCATGAGCAGGCTGATCTGAGCAGACTCAAATGCGCCATGAAGAAGATGGGTGACCTGTTCAGCAAGGGCAAGGCTCGCCGTGAAATTTCGTGTGCCATCGATGACATCACGAAGCAACTTCAGGAGATGACCGAGCGGCATGCCAGGTACAGGGTCGATGATCTTGTAGCCAAACCTGCTGCCACAACAAGTATTGATCCACGCCTTTCGGCTCTCTACACAAAAATCTCACAGCTTGTTGGCATCGAACAGCCAAGGGATAAGGTCATAAAAATGCTGACATCAGTAGGGGAAGATATGGAGACAAAGATAGTCGCTATTGTTGGGTTTGGAGGGTTAGGCAAGACCACTCTTGCTAAAGCTGTGTATGACAATCTGACAGATGATATCTGTTTCAAAGTTTTTGTTCCTGTTGGCATGAATCCCGACTTGAAGAAAGTGTTAAAGGATATTCTCATTGGTCTCGACAAGTCGCATTATACAAAGGAATTCAATTTAACTATATTAGATGAAAGGCAGCTAATCGAAGAACTTCGGGAATTCCTCAAGGATAAGAGGTAGTCATATTCTTACTCAGAGCCTTTTAATTATGGTCTGCAATTTATACAATCATTTGAGAAAATCTATAAACTACACATTGAATCTATTACAAATTAAATATTTTAGTTTTCATTTCTTTTTGTTCTTATTATCTAATACCCGTATGGGTCTTGCTATGGTACCTTCTTTACCTCATAAGAGGTAAGATGTCAAACAAATCTCAGCCCTTCATTTTTAAAATCTAGACAAAAATTAAGTAATTAATTAACAAATAACTAAATCATTTAAAAGGAAAAAAAGAACAAGGCTACCAATCACATCGGACATCCTTCTTTATCTGCCTAGGCATCCTTCCTTATTCTAACCATTGACTAGTAAGGAAACATATGTGAGTATTTTTTAAAAAAAAGATAGCAAACAATTGATATTGATTTTAGAGTCCAACGTCCAATACACATCTATGGATATATTCTACACTGAATCTATTACACATTCTTAAAAAAAATTGGTCACATTAGACACTAGATGTCACACGTTAAGAAAATTACAATAATCGGTCACCTTACACCATGAATGTCCTTATCTTCACACATAAAGCATACATACACAAGATAACAGTTAAGCCTTAGATATCACATGTAAAAGAATATTACTTTGATTAGTTATGTTAGATTAATAAAGACTAACAACTTAATTATGGATGCATGTTACACAAATGTGTATGTTGTATTCCAATATAAATATTACAATTCATGTGAGACCTACAATCTTAAATAGGTCAAATTTCAAAAAATAATAATTCAAGTTCACGTAACACACTTTGGGATATAAATTATGACACATAGAAATAATCCATAACCTAAAAATCTTACATACTAGACGTTTGGGAATATCGGCACACATCCATGCAGCATGCATGTGCATGCACGCCAGATTTGTTTAGATTGTTTGAGATATTTTCCTTGTTTTTCCTATTTCCCAAACTAAAAATAGATATAAATACATATTTCTCATATTACCTCCTAGGAAGTAATATGTACGTGCTAATAACCATCAAGATCAACGGTCCATGATTATTTGGATATACCACAACAAAGCCCTCCGCGTATAGCATTTTCCAATGTTTTTCCTCTATTTAACTGTTTGTGTCATCTTGAATGAGTTATTATGCATTTTTCATGTAACTATATGACTCCTTCATCTCCACACATGTAGGTACTTCATTGTTATAGATGACATATGGGATGTACCATCATGGAATATAATAAGATATGCTCTGTATGACAATAACTTGGGAAGCAAAATAGTCATAACTACGCGAAAGCATGATGTTGCCATGAAAGTTGGTTGTTCTTATAACATGGAACCCCTTCCCTATGAGAGTTCTAAAGAATTATTCTATGGGAGAATATTTGGCTTGGAACAAAAATGTCCTAAAAAATTTGTGGAAATATCTGAAGAAATAATTAAGAAATGTGGTGGTGTGCCATTAGCTATCATTACCACATCAAGTTTGTTGGCAAATAAGTCCGGGAATATTAAAGAGTGGTATGAGTTTTGTGAGTCTATTGGTTCGGGACTTGGAAGCAATCCTGATATGGAAAATATGAGAAAGATACTATCTCTTAGCTATTATGATCTACCAGCTCATCTGAAGACCTGCTTATTATACTTAAGTATATTTCCAGAGGACTATGAGATTGAGAGTGGACGGCTTATACGTAGGTGGATAGCTGAAGATTTTGTTGCAACCGGAGAAGGGGGGCAAAGCTTATTTGATGTTGGACGGAGTTACTTTTATGAGCTTATAAATAGAAACCTAATCCAACTAGCAGATGATAATGAAATACTTGCTACTGCTACTTGTCGTGTGCATGATATGGTCCTCGACCTCATTTGTTCCATATCAAGAGAAGAAAGTTTTGTTGCAACAATACTTGGTGATGCCAAGCAGAACACACCTTCTTGGGGAAGCAAGGTTCACAGGTTGTCCCTCCACAATACTACTTGGCCTATGATGGACATGCCAAAACTAAGGTCACTTACCATTTTCAGTGATGCCATAATTAAATTGATGCCATTCCTTTCATGTCACTGTCTTCTTCGTGTATTGGATCTAGAAGGTTGCAATCTTAAGGACCATCCAAATTTGAGTTTTGTTGGAAACTTATTTCACCTGAGGTATCTAGGGCTACAAGATACTGGATATGCCGGTGAGCTCCCATTAGTGATAGGGAAGCTACAGTTTTTGCAGACACTAGACCTATTTGGAACTAAGATAATAGAATTGCCATCGAGTATTGTTGGGCTAAGACGACTGATGTGTCTGCGTCTTAATTGGAGTATGTGTCTGCCTGATGGATTCACGAATCTAACGTCCTTAGAAATGCTATGGTGTCCAGTTGTTGATTGTGTGCACATTGCGGAAGAGCTAGGCCACTTGACCCAACTAAGAATCCTCACGGTGGAGCTAAAAATAGACAAGGAAGGTGGATGTGATGGGAGTGAGAGCATTTGCAAAGCTCTGGTCGAGTCCCTAGGAAAACTGCATAAGATCCAACAGCTAGTAGTATTCTCAGAAGTCGTGGCGTTGAATCTTGATGGCTCGGTGGAGTCTCTAGGCAACCTGTCCTTCCTTCGTATTCGTAAAATCACTTTGTTGCCTACGTGGATTAATCCAGGATTGCTTCTCCTCCTGTCTTTCCTTGACATAACGGTGGGTCAGGTGCGAAGGGAGGACATCCAAGTCCTCGGGATGCTGCAGGCTCTTCGGTTTCTGGAAGTGACTGCGTCTGGTGACAACATACAAGTGCTGGGAAGGTTCAAGGTTGGCCCAGATGCCTTCCCATGTGCAAGATACTGCAGATTCTATGGTTTTCAAACAGTGCCGTCTATGTTCCCACGAGGAGCTATGCCTAGGCTTGAAAAATTTAGTTTCCATATCTGCCTGCAGGATTTCGCTAAAGGTGAATTCACTACCGATGACCTGTCCTTGGTCCACCTGCCATCCCTTCGGAGTGTGTCTGCTCAACTTTATCCTGGAGAGGAAAAGATCGATGAAGAGTTGGTAACGAAAGTGAAAGAGAAGCTGAGGCAAGAGGCGGATGCCCACCCCAACCACCCTTCCGTGTATTATTGATTGGATTGGATTCAATGTGTGGTCCCTACCTGAATGCATGTACATACTCCTCCTCTCTTCTACTGAATGCATCTTCTACTGTTGTTAGTCCACTCGTGACTTGTTTCTTCATATAGTCTGTAATTGGTGCAAATTATATATTCTTCAGCGGACTTCTTTTGCTGTGCACGAGAACAACGGCTACACACATTACATTGGGATGTGGATGAAAACATCGATCAAGCAAGGTGTGCAACACATGAAGCAGCCACGCGCTGTGTTGGTGTACACGCGGCGGAGCAGGACAAGCTGTGATCAAGCAAGCTGTGCAACACATGAGCCGCATTCTTTGCCGCTTTTGTCGCTCAGATTTTCTTTTTATTTCTTTCATATTTGCTTCCGTTATTATTCGAATTATGTAATTTTTTTATTGGTATTTTCCTCATCCTCTGGTCTGTGTATCATGTCTAAGGAGGACGAGGAAGAATCATTAGCATCCTCCTCATTTTCTACACCGAATTGGATCTCGAAGGATGATGTGATCATGGTGCTTTTTTGGTTCGTTATGTAACAAGATAAGTTTAACTGAGTACTCCTTTAGGTTCGATACTGTATTAATTCCGTCGGTATATCTAGCACTAGCCTCTTGAGATAGACATGTCCCTCGTTGACTGTTTCTGCGATGTAATAAATATAGAAAATAAGAGTACACAACTCAAGTGTCTGGGCAAATGCGAGAGAAAGTGGTCACTTCAACGAAATGATTCCACGCTTATCTACCATAAACAAAATCAAACAGTACAGCAGTTTTTTTTTAAATTATGTATGCAGACGTTCAATACGCACACACATTCACCCCTGTCAACACATGTAACACCCTAAATTTTTGAATATTTTTAAATAGGGAATTTGATTTAGTTAAGCATTTATGTGTGCATGAAAACCTAGTGAAATAATATTTTTGTTTAAAATAAAATCAAATATACGGTTAAAATGAGTGTTTGTGCATACATGCCGTTGCATATTTTTAATTGTTTTGATTGGTTTATTTCTAGAAGAAAATTATTTCAAAAATCATTTGAAAATGTATTTGAAGTACTAGAAAAAGAAAAAAAGAAATAGAAATAATATTCTTCTTAGTTTCGGGCCGAAAGTCAGTTTCCCTCCTCTTCTCCTTGGCCCACCCGCGCGATCTTTTCTTGGTTGGGCCGAAGCCAGCGAGCGTTTTTCTTCTCTCGGCCGTGGGCCGCGCAATGGGCCGGCCCATCCTACCGGAGCCGCAGGCCGTCTCGCCCCTCTCCTCTCCTTGTCTCGCTGCCACCCGGGCCCGCTTGTCGGCGTCGTCATCTTCCTCTTGCTCGTAGGCGACACGGACACGCCGATGGACTCCGATGCCGCCCTGATTCTTCTCCTTGGCTTGCTCCTCACGTTTGAGCCTCTCATAAATAGCCAGGAGTTCCACCGCCTCCACCTCAACCCTAATCGTGATCCATCGCTTCGAATCGGCCTCGCAGCAGCACCGCAGCCCAAGCTCCGCCATTGCCAAAGTCGGTTCGACGAATTCGTTGATTTGGTCATCTCCGTAAGCTTCCGAAGTGCTTCGGGTTGCTGCTTGGAAGTTCCCGAGCCCTTCTTCTCCTTTTTCAATTTGGTTAGCTAATTGTGCATCACCGCCGTGTACAGGAGCTTACCGTCCTCCATTGCTAGCCGCGGGACGTTCTCGGCCGATTCCCGTCGCTCCAACCCATCTAGGTGAGTTCACGAGCTTCCGCTCTTGCTTCCCATGCTTTTGGATCGAAGAATAGTGCGGTATCTTGCTTGATTGGTCAACGCCGACGAGCATAGCTCACCGCCGCCAAAACGCCGCCGTCGGGTCACTGTTGGTGGCCGGCGTTCTTATTCTCTCTCCCTCAATCTAATCTTAGCCGTTCGTTTCAGATCTAACGAACGAGATCGGCCGATACCTCTTCGGCCTGTCGGTTTTCTAAAAGAGCCCCTCTGTTTCTTTAAATTTGAACCCGCGGTCCATAGCGTAAAGGCCGAATACGCTTTGTCCTTTTGAAGGCGTAAACGCAGTCGGTTTAGGTGAAAATACGCTTTCTAGTATTTATAGTTTTGCCACTAGATTTATTTAGGTCATAAAATCTTCGTTTTAACTCCGATTTGACCCATTCAAGTTGCGTTAGGTTCATAATTTCATACTCTACCTGTTAGTACTACTGTATAGTAGATTTTCCACTTTTAAATTTTGAGGTTAGATTTAATCTATTACTTTAATAAAGTAAATCTCGTTTAAATCATAACTTTTCCATTTTAGCTCCGATTTACGTGAAATTTGCGTCTGTATGATCCTAGTGCGATGTAGATTCGTTTTAAAAACTTTTCATCTTATTTTTCTACTGTTTGTGTACTGTTCTAATTGTAGCTTTGTTTGCTTTGCATGATTGCTCTTGGATGATTGTTGTGGATGTGCTAATCGAGAATAGACGGTGATCAGTTCGTTGGTGATCAAGACTACTATTACGAATCGGATCAACAGGATCAGCTGGATCAAGGCAAGTATAGCATGAGATTATCCTTGTTACCTATTCACTTTAATTCACTTAATTCATGCTGCATGAGTCTCCTTGTTAAGGATGCCTTAGTATTGATCTTGTTCCTTGTATCCTATGGTTATGGCATTGGGTAGTGGCTAGTGCTCACATAAACAATGATCTTGTAATTTGACTTATGATATATGCAATAACACTAAAAGATGATTTTTAGCAACATGGAACAAGAGGGCTAGAGTTTTTCTCTAGATTCCTCTCTGTAAGGACTTATCTGTAAGCGAACATCCGGGACTTACAGTACAGCTTTGAGGGCTACATGGCTCTGGCTTTAGTCATATAAGAGGACCTTTTCTAGCTTGTTAGTGGTTACCTTTATGGCGCAAAAGGGGTTGTGTTCCGGGTTGGGTGTAGTGCGGCTCCTGTCCTTATGAGTATAGGCTGCGTGTCATTGTGCCATACGGAAGGGGGCTCTACATTTGCAGGCCACAGAAACCTAGCGGCCCTAACTTGTTAGACGAACCTGAGAAAGACTTCATATTGAAACTTAACTGTCCAATGGGGAGTCATGACCTTGGACTTTTGGAGATCGCGACTCACAGTGAAAGTGTACAACCTCTGCAGAGTGTAAAACTGGTATATCAGCCGTACGCACGGACACGAGCGGCCTTGGACCCTTACGGAATAGAGATCACTATTAATTTACTTGTTCTTGCTATTCATTATTCTCTTTACATGATCATGTGTTTATTATGGGAATATCACCTATTTGATGCTACTCAATTGCTTAAAATATGATCAACTAAAAACTACATGCAGTTGAACCAGTGTCTATCCTACTTGAGCTTCATGAACCCCATGTTACACTTGTTGAGTACTTTTGGCTCACCCTTGCATTCCCCACACCACAGGATGGACTTCCGAAAGTGCAAATAGTGATTACTACTACTACTTTCCTGAAGATTACTAGACTTGTGGTTAACCAGTTGACGTGCCTGTGCTATGGAGCTAGCTACCACAAGAATTGTTCCATGTTTCCGCTTAATTACGTGAAGACTCTGTGATATTATTCGTTATGTAATAAACATTTGTGATGATACTACTTATATTTGTCATCTTATGTGTGATTGATCTCTGGGCGCACATAAGATTATACATTCCATTTGTTTCTTAAAAATAGGTGTGACAGATTGGTATCAGAGCTATGTTGACTGTAGGACGCAAGCCTAGTTAGTAATGGTCGTCTTAGTTCTCTTTTCTTCAATTAGTTCATGCTTATCACTTTACTCTTGATAATTGCTAAATTCTTATGCTTTTTTCGCCTCATTCTATTTTGAAAATATTGTCTCTAATTCCGACTTACCCTTGGCCTAAAATCTGTAGATACCTCGTGCCCGCAAGATTGCTCGTATCACCACTGGAGGCTACTATCCACCCAGTTCCCTGTACGAACCAGAAGAGCCTCAGGTGGAACCAGAAGACACTACACCAACCCCGCCACCATCACCAGATCAGGCGCCAGAACCAGTTTTGCCCCAAGAAGAACTTGAACCTAAAGAGGAGGTTATCTATTTGAGTGATGATGAAGATGTTGAGCTTGCCCATGATGGAGAACAGCCCCCTTCACCTCCACAAGATGGTTCCGCTGAAGTTGGTGTGCCGTCCATTCCTATGGGTTGGATTACAAAGATCCATCACAAGTCAAGCCATGACACTGCTTCACACCACCGACTGGTTGGCATGCTTAGTGCCTACTTCACAGATTGGGATCCTGCGTTTGAGTATGTCTGCTGGGAGCATAAGCATCCTTTGGAAGCTACTTATTGGAAGTGCAATGTGCGTATCTTCGTTAAGAACGAAGAGATGGGTACTTATTTGTTGGACCGGTGTTTTTCCCATAGTGGTCGTCGTGCCACTATAGAAGATGGCATAGAAGATGCAGCCTTTGAAGCATGCTTGGGACTTCGTCACCTTCGCTATGAGGTTATGCAAGATGATCAATATCGCTATTTTCCCCGTGGAGACCCAGAGCATGGATGGGTAATGATGAACCCTGGGAATTTGGAATTAGTTCCTCGAGTCATGGTGGATTTTGGTCATGACATGATGGTGACAAATCGTCGGTTGGTAGCCCTAGTTAAAGCTTTGGGGAAGGACGTCAAGAGGTACCAAGAAGTGATAGATGGATTAAGGATTGACCAATGCATGGAAGCGATCTATGATTATTATGAACATCAAGCCCGTCCCTAGGAGTTGGAATACCATTTATGTAATAATACGATAGTACGAGTAGTGTCGAGTTAAGTTGAGTTTTGTGGTGTCGTGTGAACTTTGTGTGGTTAGTTGAGTTATTATTGTGCTTATGTGTGAGTTGGTTTTTCCATGTAATGAGTGCTGGAGCTTTGTGGGCTTGTCTACAAAAGTTCCTAATTATATAATACTAAGTTTTAGTGTGATAAATAAATAATTTAGTTGGGTTAATCTTTCTCTCTGTTCTGTCCTTTCTGGAGCGGTCTGTCTTTTCTGAAATTTTTTATAAGGGAATCTAGACCCACGTACCTTTCCAATGCCTCTGGAATCACCTTTTTATCTATTCTGGATCATGAGATATAATCATTACAAGATGAAATTACTGTGCAGTCTGGGAGTCAGAAATAGTTTCTGTTGTGTCCTGTTTTTAGGTAACTTCGTGACAGAATCTGGAAGTGTGAGTTAAATAAAAGTTGTAGATAATTTCATAATATTTCAACCATATAAAGTACACCTCTACTGGATATCTGTAACTCGAGATAGGTCTGTTTTACCGAACCGCTGAAATTGGGATATGTCCAGAAGGTTATCAGATTTTATTTTGTATCTCTAGAATAGTCTATAATGGGGTAATCTCTAAGATTTGATATTGTATTGGATAACAGATGTCTGGAAGAGGACGAGGTCGAGGCCGTGGTCGTGGAGTTGGTCCACCACCTACTATTCATGAGCTTTTGGCCATACAGACACAGTTGATGGAGGCTCTGGTGAACAATCAGCAAAATCAGCCAGTTGGAGGAGCACCTGCGCGAGATAAGCGTGGGGAATTTTTGAAGGGTCATCCCCCGGTGTTTACTCATGTCACTGATCCATTGGAAGCCGATGATTGGCTTCGTGCAGTAGAGAAGCAGCTCAACATTGCTCAGTGCAATGATCAACAGAAGGTGTTGTTTGCTTCGGGACAACTTCAAGGAGCAGCTCAAGACTGGTGGGATTCATATCAGTATGGCCGTCCTGCCAATGCTCCCGCCATTACTTAGCAGGAGTTTACAGAGAGTTTAGGTCCTACCATATACCAGAGGGAGTGATAGCACTGAAGGCAGAGGAATTCCGCAATTTGACACAGGGATCTATGCCTGTAGCGGAGTATAGAGACAAGTTTGCTCAGTTGTCACGTTATGCGCCGAATGAGGTGGCTAATGATGCCGATAAGCAGCGACTTTTCTTGAAGGGTCTACATGATGGTCTTCAATTGCAGCTAATGTCCAATGCTTACCCAGATTATCAAACATTAGTGAATCGCGCTATTATGGTAGATAATAAGCGTAAGGAGATGGATACCAAAAGGAAGAGATTTCAGGGACAGGTATCTGGAAACAACACTCACCAACGCACTGGTTATCAAGGTTTTCAGCAGAGGTATCCGCCCAACCAATGGAATCGTGGTCAACTTCCTCCACGTAATCAGTTTCTGCAACGTCCTCCCTATCAGTCGCA
>CM036187.1:78988401-79033296 GCA_020631735.1 Saccharum officinarum
GTTCGTTATGTAACAAGATAAGTTTAAACTGAGTACTCCTTTAGGTTCGATACTGTATTAAATTCCGTCGGTATATCTAGCACTAGCCTCTTGAGATAACATGTCCCTCGTTGACTGTTTCTGCGATGTAATAAATATAGAAAATAAGAGTACACAACTCAAGTGTCTGGGCAAATGCGAGAGAAAGTGGTCACTTCAACGAAATGATTCCACGCTTATCTACCATAAACAAAATCAAACAGTACAGCAGTTTTTTTTTTAAAATAATTTATGTATGCAGACGTTCAATACGCACACACATTCACCCTGTCAACACATGTAACACCCTAAATTTTTGAATATTTTTAAATAGGGAATTTGATTTAGTTAAGCATTTATGTGTGCATGAAAACCTAGTGAAATAATATTTTTGTTAAAATAAAATCAAAATATACGGTTAAAATGAGTGTTTGTGCATACATGCCGTTGCATATTTTTAATTGTTTTGATTGGTTTATTTTCTAGAAGAAAATTATTTCAAAAATCATTTGAAAATGTATTGAAGTACTAGAAAAAGAAAAAAAGAAATAGAAATAATATTCTTCTTAGTTTCGGGCCGAAAGTCAGTTTCCCTCCTCTTCTCCTTGGCCCACCCGCGCGATCTTTTCTTGGTTGGGCCGAAGCCAGCGAGCGTTTTTCTTCTCTCGGCCGTGGGCCGCGCAATGGGCCGGCCCATCCTTCCGGAGCCGCAGGCCGTCTCGCCCCTCTCCTCTCCTTGTCTCGCTGCCACCCGGGCCCGCTTGTCGGCGTCGTCATCTTCCTCTTGCTCGTAGGCGACACGGACACGCCGATGGACTCCGATGCCGCCCTGATTCTTCTCCTTGGCTTGCTCCTCACGTTTGAGCCTCTCATAAATAGCCAGGAGTTCCACCGCCTCCACCTCAACCCTAATCGTGATCCATCGCTTCGAATCGACCTCGCAGCAGCACCGCAGCCCAGCTCCGCCATTGCCAAAGTCGGTTCGACGAATTCGTTGATTTGGTCATCTCCGTAAGCTTCCGAAGTGCTTCGGGTTGCTGCTTGGAAGTTCCGAGCCCTTCTTCTCCTTTTTCAATTTGGTTAGCTAATTGTGCATCACCGCCGTGTACAGGAGCTTACCGTCCTCCATTGCTAGCCGCGGGACGTTCTCGGCCGATTCCCGTCGCTCCAACCCATCTAGGTGAGTTCACGAGCTTCCGCTCTTGCTTCCCATGCTTTTGGATCGAAGAATAGTGCGGTATCTTGCTTGATTGGTCGACGCCGACGAGCACAGCTCACCGCCACCAAAACGCCGCCGTCGGGTCACTGTTGGTGGCCGGCGTTCTTATTCTCTCTCCCTCAATCTAATCTTAGCCGTTCGTTTCAGATCTAACGAACGAGATCGGCCGATACCTCTTCGGCCTGTCGGTTTTCTAAAAGAGCCCCTCTATTTCTTTAAATTTGAACCCGCGGTCCATAGCGTAAAGGCCGAATACGCTTTGTCCTTTTGAAGGCGTAAACGCAGTCGGTTTAGGTGAAAATACGCTTTCTAGTATTTATAGTTTTGCCACTAGATTTATTTAGGTCATAAAATCTTCGTTTTAACTCCGATTTGACCCATTCAAGTTGCGTTAGGTTCATAATTTCATACTCTACCTGTTAGTACTACTGTATAGTAGATTTTCCACTTTTAAATTTTGAGGTTAGATTTAATCTATTACTTTAATAAAGTAAATCTCGTTTAAATCATAACTTTTCCATTTTAGCTCCGATTTACGTGAAATTTGCGTCTGTATGATCTAGTGCGATGTAGATTCGTTTTAAAAACTTTTCATCTTATTTTTCTACTGTTTGTGTACTGTTCTAATTGTAGCTTTGTTTGCTTTGCATGATTGCTCTTGGATGATTGTTGTGGATGTGCTAATCGAGAATAGACGGTGATCAGTTCGTTGGTGATCAAGATACTATTACGAATCGGATCAACAGGATCAGCTGGATCAAGGCAAGTATAGCATGAGATTATCCTTGTTACCTATTCACTTTAATTCACTTAATTCATGCTGCATGAGTCTCCTTGTTAAGGATGCCTTAGTATTGATCTTGTTCCTTGTATCCTATGGTTATGGCATTGGGTAGTGGCTAGTGCTCACATAAACAATGATCTTGTAATTTGACTTATGATATATGCAATAACACTAAAAGATGATTTTTAGCAACATGGAACAAGAGGGCTAGAGTTTTTCTCTAGATTCCTCTCTGTAAGACTTATCTGTAAGACATCCGGGACTTACAGTACAGCTTTGAGGGCTACATGGCTCTGGCTTTAGTCATATAAGAGGACCTTTTCTGGAGCTTTTCTCTTGTTTAGTGGTTACCTTATTGCGCAAAAGGGTGTGTGTCCGGGTTCGGTTGGGTGTGCGCTCCTGGCCCTTGAGTATAAGCTGGGCTGTGTGTTGTGCCATACGGAAGGGCCTCTACATTTGCAGGCACAGAACTCTAGTTGGCGCCTAACTTGTTAGTCGAACACTTGAGAAAGACCTTATATTGACTTACATATTTAAAACTTAACTGTCCAATGGGGCATGACCTGGACTTTTGGGAGATCGCGACTCACAGTGAAAGTGTACAACCTCTGCAGAGTGTAAAACTGTATATCAGCCGTACGCACGGACACGAGCGGCCTTGGACCCTTACGGAATAGAGATCACTATTAATTTACTTGTTCTTGCTATTCATTATTCTCTTTACATGATCATGTGTTTATTATGGGAATATCACCTATTTGATGCTACTCAATTGCTTAAAATATGATCAACTAAAAACTACATGCAGTTGAACCAGTGTCTATCCTACTTGAGCTTCATGAACCCCATGTTACACTTGTTGAGTACTTTTGGGCTCACCCTTGCATTCCCCACACCACAGGATGGACTTCCGAAAGTGCAAATAGTGATTACTACTACTACTTTCCTGAAGATTACTAGACTTGTGGTTAACCAGTTGACGTGCCTGTGCTATGGAGCTAGCTACCACAAGAATTGTTCCATGTTTCCGCTTAATTACGTGAAGACTCTGTGATATTATTCGTTATGTAATAAACATTTGTGATGATACTACTTATATTTGTCATCTTATGTGTGATTGATCTCTGGGCGCACATAAGATTATACATTCCATTTGTTTCTTAAAAATAGGTGTGACAGATTGGTATCAGAGCTATGTTGACTGTAGGACGCAAGCCTAGTTAGTAATGGTCGTCTTAGTTCTCTTTTCTTCAATTAGTTCATGCTTATCACTTTACTCTTGATAATTGCTAAATTGTTATGCTTTTTTCGCCTCATTCTATTGTGAAAATATTGTCTCTAATTCCAACTTACCCTTGGCCTAAAATCTGTAGATACCTCGTGCCCGCAAGATTGCCCGTATCACCACTGGAGGCTACTATCCACCCCGTTCCCTGTACGAACCAGAAGAGCCTCAGGTGGAACCAGAAGACACTACACCAACCCCGCCACCATCACCAGATCAGGCGCCAGAACCAGTTTTGCCCCAAGAAGAACTTGAACCTAAAGAGGAGGTTATCTATTTGAGTGATGATGAAGATGTTGAGCTTGCCCATGATGGAGAACAGCCCCCTTCACCTCCACAAGATGGTTCCGCTGAAGTTGGTGTGCCGTCCATTCCTATGGGTTGGATTACAAAGATCCATCACAAGTCAAGCCATGACACTCCTTCACACCACCGACTGGTTGGCATGCTTAGTGCCTACTTCACAGATTGGGATCCTGCGTTTGAGTATGTCTGCTGGGAGCATAAGCATCCTTTGGAAGCTACTTATTGGAAGTGCAATGTGCGTATCTTCGTTAAGAACGAAGAGATGGGTACTTATTTGTTGGACCGGTGTTTTTCCCATAGTGGTCGTCGTGCCACTATAGAAGATGGCATAGAAGATGCAGCCTTTGAAGCATGCTTGGGACTTCGTCACCTTCGCTATGAGGTTATGCAAGATGATCAATATCGCTATTTTCCCCGTGGAGACCCAGAGCATGGATGGGTAATGATGAACCCTGGGAATTTGGAATTAGTTCCTCGAGTCATGGTGGATTTTGGTCATGACATGATGGTGACAAATCGTCGGTTGGTAGCCCTAGTTAAAGCTTTGGGGAAGGACGTCAAGAGGTACCAAGAAGTGATAGATGGATTAAGGATTGACCAATGCATGGAAGCGATCTATGATTATTATGAACATCAAGCCCGTCCCTAGGAGTTGGAATACCATTTATGTAATAATACGATAGTACGAGTAGTGTCGAGTTAAGTTGAGTTTTGTGGTGTCGTGTGAACTTTGTGTGGTTAGTTGAGTTATTATTGTGCTTATGTGTGAGTTGGTTTTTCCATGTAATGAGTGCTGGAGCTTTGTGGGCTTGTCTACAAAAGTTCCTAATTATATAATACTAAGTTTTAGTGTGATAAATAAATAATTTAGTTGGGTTAATCTTTCTCTCTGTTCTGTCCTTTCTGGAGCGGTCTGTCTTTCTGAAATTTTTATAAGGGAATCTAGACCCACGTACCTTTCCAATGCCTCTGGAATCACCTTTTTATCTATTCTGGATCATGAGATATAATCGTTACAAGATGAAATTACTGCGCAGTCTGGGAGTCAGAAATAGTTTCTGTTGTGTCCTGTTTTTAGGTAACTTCGTGACAGAATCTGGAAGTGTGAGTTAAATAAAAGTTGTAGATAATTTCATAATATTTCCAACCATATAAAGTACACCTCTACTGGATATCTGTAACTCGAGATAGGTCTATTTTACCGAACCGCTGAAATTGGGATATGTCCAGAAGGTTATCAGATTTTATTTTGTATCTCTAGAATAGTCTATAATGGGGTAATCTCTAAGATTTGATATTGTATTGGATAACAGATGTCTGGAAGAGGACGAGGTCGAGGCCGTGGTCGTGGAGTTGGTCCACCACCTACTATTCATGAGCTTTTGGCCATACAGACACAGTTGATGGAGGCTCTGGTGAACAATCAGCAAAATCAGCCAGTTGGAGGAGCACCTGCGCGAGATAAGCGTGGGGAATTTTTGAAGGGTCATCCCCGGTGTTTACTCATGTCACTGATCCATTGGAAGCCGATGATTGGCTTCGTGCAGTAGAGAAGCAGCTCAACATTGCTCAGTGCAATGATCAACAGAAGGTGTTGTTTGCTTCGGGACAACTTCAAGGAGCAGCTCAAGACTGGTGGGATTCATATCAGTATGGCCGTCCTGCCAATGCTCCCGCCATTACTTAGCAGGAGTTTACAGAGAGTTTTAGGTCCTACCATATACCAGAGGGAGTGATAGCACTGAAGGCAGAGGAATTCCGCAATTTGACACAGGGATCTATGCCTGTAGCGGAGTATAGAGACAAGTTTGCTCAGTTGTCACGTTATGCGCCGAATGAGGTGGCTAATGATGCCGATAAGCAGCGACTTTTCTTGAAGGGTCTACATGATGGTCTTCAATTGCAGCTAATGTCCAATGCTTACCCAGATTATCAAACATTAGTGAATCGCGCTATTATGGTAGATAATAAGCGTAAGGAGATGGATACCAAAAGGAAGAGATTTCAGGGACAGGTATCTGGAAACAACACTCACCAACGCACTGGTTATCAAGGTTTTCAGCAGAGGTATCCGCCCAACCAATGGAATCGTGGTCAACTTCCTCCACGTAATCAGTTTCTGCAACGTCCTCCCTATCAGTCGCAGAATGGCAATCAACGCTCTCAGCAGCAGAATGGGAACCAGAATCAACGACAGAGTACCCCTAACAACACCCCAATGAAGACTAGTGCCCCTAATACTCCAACCAAGTGTTTCCGTTGTGGGAAAGAAGGTCACTTGTCTTATAACTGTCCTGAGAAGGCCAATCAGCAAACTCCTCAGAAGCAGAACAGTAACCAGAAGCCACTATACTACGGGAAGGTGACTCACGTGTCGGAGGAAACTGTCATGGCTGAACCTGAAGTTATGCTCGGTACGTTCGATGTCCACTCCATCCCTGCCACTATTCTTTTTTATTCTGGAGCTTCTCATTCATTCATATCTCAAATATTTGTTAAGACACATAGCATCCCTTTATGTGCCATGAAAAACCCTATACTAGTCAATTCGCCTGGGGGAAGTATGCAAGCTTCCTATCGATGCCTCCCTATTAGTTTAATTTTAAGGGGGTAGAGTTCAAAGTGAGTCCTATAGTGTTGAGAACAGCTGGGACTGATCTTATTCTAGGACTAGATTGGATGAAGCAAAATCAGGCAGTGATTCAGTGTAAGGAAAAGGCAGTAGCCCTGACAACACCGAAGGGAGATCGAATTAGTGTGGAGATTGTAGTGCAGAAGCCGCAGACAGCTACAGTAAATTGACTTGATGATAGTGTTAATCAAGAGGATCCAGTTATGGATGAATTTCCGGATGTGTTCCCCGACGACTTGCCAGGTATGCCACCCGACCGCGACATTGAGTTTATTATTGAATTATTGCCTGGAACTGCACCTATAGCTAAGCGTCCATATAGAATGGGGGTTAATGAATTAGAGGAACTTAAGAAACAAATAAAAGAGTTGCAAGAGAAAGGTTTCATTCGTCCTAGCTCTTCACCGTGGGGAGCTCCTGTGATCTTTGTTGACAAGAAGGATGGTTCTCAACGGATGTGTGTTGATTATCGGTCACTCAACGAGGTAACTATCAAGAATAAGTATCCGCTGCCTAGGATTGATGACTTGTTTGATCAGTTGAGAGGTGCTTGTGTGTTTTCCAAGATTGATCTTCGCTCTGGCTATCATCAGTTGAAGATTCATGCTACTGATATACCAAAGATAGCATTCACCACACGTTATGGTTTGTATGAGTATACAGTAATGTCTTTTGGCTTGACTAATGCTCCTGCATACTTTATGTACTTGATGAATAAGGTATTTATGGAGTATCTTGATAAGTTTGTAGTAGTATTCATCGATGATATCTTGGTATACTCTAAGACTAAGGAAGAACATGTGGAACATTTGAGGTTGGTCCTACAGAAGCTCAGAGAGCATAAGCTCTATGCTAAGCGTAGTAAATGTGAATTCTGGTTGAAGGAAGTTGCTTTTCTGGGTCATGTGGTCTCTAATGGTGGAATTTCAATGGATCCTAGCAAGGTAAAGGATGTGTTGAATTGGAAGCCACCAACCGATGTGGGAGAAATTCGTAGTTTTTTGGGATTGGCTGGATATTATAGAAGGTTTATTGAAGGGTTTTCTAAGCTTGCCAAGCCAATGACAGCATTGTTAGAAAAGAATGCTAAATTTGTGTGGTCTGATAAGTGTCAGGTTAATTTTGAGGAGTTGAAGAAAAGATTGACAACAGCCCCGGTGTTAGTTTTGCCAGATTTGAATAAGAGCTTCTCTATCTATTGTGATGCATCCCGTTTGGGTCTTGGTTGTGTGCTTATGCAAGAAGGCAAAGTAGTAGCATATGCATCTCGACAGTTGAGGAAGCATGAGTTAAATTACCCTACTCATGACTTGGAGTTAGCAGCAGTGGTGCATGCTTTGAAAATATGGAGGCATTATTTGATTGGACATAAAAGTGATATTTACACTGATCATAAGAGTTTGAAGTACATTTTCACTCAATCAGATCTGAACTTGAGACAATGTCACTGGTTAGAGTTGATTAAGGATTATGATTTGGAGGTACATTATCATCCGGGTAAGGCTAATGTTTTTGCAGATGCTCTTAGCAGAAAGAGCTATGCTAATGAGGTGCAAGTAATGCCTATGTCAAATGAGTTATGTGCTGAGTTTGAGCATTTAAATTTGGGTATTGCTATTAATGCAGTGGAATTAGTAACAGAGCCTATGTTAGAGCAACAAATACGCAAGGGTCAGTTGATAGATGACAAAATAAAGGAGATAGTGAAGAATATACCGAAAGGTAAAGCATCTGGATTCCGGTTGGATGATAAAGGAACTTTATGGCTTGGGAAACGATTATGTGTGCCTGAGGACAAAGCTATAAGAGAAGCAATTCTACGTGAAGCTCATGAGTCCGCTTACTCTATTCATCCTAGAAGTACTAAGATGTATATGGATTTGAGAGAGAGGTATTGGTGGCATGGTTTGAAAAGAGATGTTATAGAGTATGTTGCACTATGTGACACGTGTCAGAGGGTTAAAGCTGAACATCAGAGACCTGCAGGATTGTTGCAACCGATGCAGATACCTGAGTGGAAGTGGGAAGAGGTTGGTATGGACTTCATAGTGGGGTTACCACGCACTCGGAGAGGTTTTGATTCAATATGGGTTATAGTGGATCGTTTGACTAAAGTTGCTCATTTTATACCGGTTAGAACGACGTATTCCAGTGCAAAGTTGGCTGAACTGTATTTGGAAAGAATAGTAAGTTTGCATGGAGTTCCAAAGAAGATCGTGTCTGATCGAGGTACTCAGTTTACATCATATTACTGGCAGAAAGTACAAGAGTCATTAGGAACTAAGCTGAATTTTAGCACAGCATATCATCCTCAGACGGATAGGCAAACTAAAAGGATTAATCAGATATTGGAAGATATGTTGAGAGCTTATGCTTTGCAGTATGGTACAAGTTAGGATAAGAGTTTGCCATATGCAGAGTTTTCCTACAATAACAGTTATCAGAAAAGTCTACAGATGGCACCCTTTGAAGCTTTGTATGGTAGGAAGTGTAGAACTCCGTTGTTTTGGAATCAGACAGGAGAAAGTCAAGTATTCGGTCCCGATGTGCTTAGGAATGCTGAGAAACAAGTAAGAATGATCCGAAATAATTTGAAAGCAGCTCAGTCACGACAGAAAAGTTATGCCGATACTCAACGGAGAGAGTTGACTTTTGAAGTGGGAGATTATGTCTACCTGAAGGTGTCACCTATGAGAGGTGTGAAAAGGTTTAATCGGAAAGGAAAGTTAGCACCGAGATATGTCGGTCCTTTTAAGATTTTAGAGAGACGTGGTGAAGTGGCATATCAGTTGGAATTGCCTGAGAGTTTAGCAGGTGTGCATGATGTGTTCCATGTGTCTCAGTTAAAGAAATGTCTGCGTGTACCGGAAGAACAAATACCGTTGGAAGAACTCACTGTTAAGGAAAATCTTACTTATGAGGAGTATCCCGTAAAAATCTTGGAGACAGCGGAAAGAGTTACAGGAGCCGAGTTATAAAGATGTATAAAGTTTAGTGGAGCCGATATTCGGAAGCAGAGGCTACGTGGGAAAGAGAAGAAGATTTAAGAAAAGCATACCCACAGTTGTTTGAGTAAGCATCGTCCGAATCTCGGGACGAGATTCATTTTAAGGGGGGTAGAATTATAACACCCTAAATTTTTGAATATTTTTAAATAGGGAATTTGATTTAGTTAAGCATTTATGTGTGCATGAAAACCTAGTGAAATAATATTTTTGTTTAAAATAAAATCAAATATACGGTTAAAATGAGTGTTTGTGCATACATGCTGTTGCATATTTTTAATTGTTTTGATTGGTTTATTTCTAGAAGAAAATTATTTCAAAAATCATTTGAAAATGTATTCGAAGTACTAGAAAAAGAAAAAAAAGAAATAGAAATAATATTCTTCTTAGTTTGGGGCCAAAAGTCAGTTTCCCTCCTCTTCTCCTTGGCCCACCCGCGCTATCTTTTCTTGGTTGGGCCGAAGCCAGCGAGCGTTTTTCTTCTCTCGGCCGTGGGCCGCGCAATGGGCCGGCCATCCTACCGGAGCCACAGGCCGTCTCGCCCCTCTCCTCTCCTTGTCTCGCTGCCACCCGGGCCCGCTTGTCGGCGTCGTCATTTTCCTCTTGCTCGTAGGCGACATGGACACGCCGATGGAGTCCGATGCCGCCCTGATTCTTCTCCTTGGCTTGCTCCTCACGTTTGAGCCTCTCATAAATAGCTGGGAGTTCCACCGCCTCCACCTCAACCCTAATCGTGATCCATCGCTTCGAATCGGCCTCGCAGCAGCACCGCAGCCCTAGCTCTGCCATTGCCGAAGTCGGTTCGACGAATTCGTTGATTTGGTCATCTCCGTAAGCTTCCGAAGTGCTTCGGGTTGCTGCTTGGAAGTTTCCAAGCCCTTCTTCTCCTTCTTTTTCAATTTGGTTAGCTAATTGTGCATCACCGCCGTGCACAGGAGCTTACCGTCCACCATTGCTAGCCGCGGGACGTTCTCGGCCGATTCCCGTCGCTCCAACCCATCTAGGTGAGTTCGCGAGCTTCCGCTCTTGCTTCCCGTGCTTTTGGATCGAAGAATAGTGCGGTATCTTGCTTGATTGGTCAACGCCGACGAGCATAGCTCACCGCCGCCAAAACACCACCGTCGGGTCATTGTTGGTGGCCGGCGTTCTTATTCTCTCTCCCTCAATCTAATTTTAGCCGTTCGTTTCAGATCTAACAAACGAGATCGGCCGATACCTCTTCGGCCTGTCGGTTTTCTAGAAGAGCCCCTCTGTTTCTTTAAATTTGAACCCGCGGTCCATAGCGTAAAGGCCGAATACGCTTTGTCCTTTTGAAGGCGTAAACGCAGTCGGTTTAGGTGAAAATACGCTTTCTAGTATTTATAGTTTTGCCACTAAATTTATTTAGGTCATAAAATCTCCGTTTTAACTCCGATTTGACCCATTCAAGTTGCGTTAGGTTCATAATTTCATACTCTACCTGTTAGTACTACTGTATAGTAGATTTTCCACTTTTAAATTTTGAGGTTAGATTTAATCTATTACTTTAATAAAGTAAATCTCGTTTAAATCATAACTTTTCCGTTTTAGCTCCGATTTACGTGAAATTTGCGTCTGTGTGATCCTAGTGCGATGTAGATTCATTTTAAAAACTTTTCATCTTATTTTTCTACTGTTGGTGTACTGTTCTAATTGTAGCTTTGTTTGCTTTGCATGATTGCTCTTGGATGATTGTTGTGGATGTGCTAATCGAGAATAGACGGTGATCAGTTCGTTGGTGATCAAGAATACTATTACAAATCAGATCAACAGGATCAGCTAGATCAAGGCAAGTATAGCATGGGATTATCCTTATTACCTATTCACTTTAATTCACTTAATTCATGCTGCATGAGTCTCCTTGTTAAAGATGCCTTAGTATTGATCTTGTTCCTTGTATCCTATGGTTATGGCTTTGGGTAGTGGCTAGTGCTCACATAAATAATGATCTTGTAATTTGACTAATGATATATGCAGTAACACTAAAAGATGATTTTTAGCAACAGGGAACAAGAGGGCTAGAGTTTTTCTCTAGATTCCTCTCCGTAAGGACTTATCTGTAAGCGAACATCCGGGACTTACAGTACAGCTGTGAGGGCTACATGGCTCTGGCTTTAGTCATATAAGAGGACCTTTTCTAGTTTGTTAGTGGTTACCTTTATGGCGCAAAAGGGGTTGTGTTCCGGGTTGGGTGTAGTGCGGCTCCTGTCCCTATGAGTATAGGCTGCGTGTCATTGTGCCATATGGAAGGGGGCTCTACATTTGCAGGCCACAGAAACCTAGCGGCCCTAACTTGTTAGACGAACCTTGGAAAGACTTCATAGTGAAACTTAAGTGTCCAACAGAGAGTCATGACCTCGGACTTTTGGGGATCGCGACTCACAGTGAAAGTGTACAACCTCTGCAGAGTGTAAAACTGGTATATCAGCCGTGCTCACGGACACGAGCGGCCTTGGACCCTTACGGAATAGAGATCACTATTAATTTACTTGTTCTTGCTATTCATTATTCTCTTTACATGATCATGTGTTTATTATGGGAATGTCACCTATTTGATGCTACTCAATTGCTTAAAATATGATCAACTAAAAGCTACATGCAGTTGAACCAGTGTCTATCCTACTTGAGCTTCATGAACCCCATGTTACACTTGTTGAGTACTTTTGTGCTCACCCTTGCATTCCCCACACCACAGGATGGACTCCCGAAAGTGTAAATAGTGATTACTACTACTACTTTCCTGAAGATTACTAGACTTGTGGTCAACCAGTTGACGTGCCTGTGCTATGGAGCTAGCTACCACAAGAATTGTTCCATGTTTCCGCTTAATTACGTGAAGACTCTGTGATATTATTCGTTATGTAATAAACATTTGTGATGATACTATTTATATTTGTCATCTTATGTGTGATTGATCTCTGGGCGCACATAAGATTATACATTCCATTTGTTTCTTAAAAATGGGTGTGACGTACGCAAACTGTACCCTATGAGTATCTCCGAAGGACTGAGCCGGTAGATCTCGAGATTCATGAAGTCACCACTGACGCCTCGCTGTCGACGTGGACGTCAACTACCACTGAAAGCATAGCGCTATTAATCCTAGAATAAATTTAAAAAATACAAGCAGCCACGCTAAGTCTCAAAAAATGCTGCCAGGATTATGCGAGGCAAATATATTGATAGAGTACATAACAGTACAGCAGTTGTCCCTCCTTTAATTTAGCAAACATAAGATAGGTAGTTAGGTACCAATAGCCTTCGCTGCACGTAACCATTGACTTATCCACTTGAGTCATCACGGGCTACCCCGTCCCCAGTCCAGTCACTGAGGTTCGACATTGCTGCCTGTCCCCAAGCCATCACGGGCTGCATGTTGCGCCTGCAGCAGAGGACAATAACGGAGGCATGCATGGAACCCACCCAGAACGTCCGCTGCCTGCAGTTGTCCGAGGAGACCTTGACCCACGAGGCATCTGAGTCAAGTTGTCGGCGCGCACTCACCGGAGTCAATAGGATGCTGAATTGGCGAGATGCTGAATGATCGAAAACGGTCACAAGAGGGGATTAAATGGGAGCCATAAAATTTTCACAAAACTTTTGGCCACTATCTAAATATCACCACCAAACACGAGAAGCAAATACCGTGATGTCCTTAACCTTAAAAAAGTGGGTGGATGTTCCCTATGAACACAATAGGATATCATAAAAGCAAACCGATCGAGAAGCGCTCACACCGAAAATAGGATACTCAACTCCTATTGAGAAGAAGATAAGCGAGTTTCTGAATGTAAAATACTCAAGCCAACTGGTAACAAGAGTACCTAGATAGGTTCTTTGGATCGATGCCAACACAAAAGACGGAACTCAAATCGAACCACAAAAGCGCAAACCATAGACGAAATAGAGAGCTCGGGAATTAAAGACCGGAAATTCGGGGGAGCTGCAAACTCCACGCTAACAAACGAAATCAGAGAGAGAGACGCGGGTGGAGGGGCTGCTCTCCGATACCACAGTGGACCTGACCGGCCTCCTGCCTGAGCCCAGGACAACTGGGCCTCTAACCCAATCGGTGAAGCACCGAACCGCTGAGGGCGCTCGAGGACAGACCGATAGAAAGAGGGAGAGGAGACGGAGAGAACGCGGCTATTAATATGTTCATAAACCTATTAATCACTAATTATGCATGTTAACATATGGCATGCTAGTGAATACTAGACAAATAACTTCGTATGCGTATATTAATTTATGACTTTGCTCATGTATATTCATGAATATTTAATCATATTATTCTAACTTATTTTTCCGGCTCTCTATCCGTATTTGTTCGTTTCCGTACATTCGCATATCCCGACTCTGTTTTCAAACCCGTATTTTCCGAACCCGATCCCGTTTTCGTCAAAAAAAATATAGAAACAAAGCAGAGGACAATAACAGAGGCATGCATGGAACCCACTCAGAACGTCCGCTGCCCAAACAAACCGCAATCAAAACTCCATGATTCGATGCCAATTCTTGACGAAATATATTAAAAAAGGCACTAGTATTTATGGTACCGAATAAGTATCAGTAGGCTTATTGTGAAAAATGTATTTTCGTATAACAAAACTATTTTAAGGTACAAATGTTTATACAACTTTTACTCGCACTTCAAATTTGATTTGCAATTTTTTGCGAGTAGACCCGTTGGGGCGGAGGAATGGACCGAATGGCAGTGGCCGGCAGGATAGGTACGGTAGTTGGTGCAGCTGATTAATTCCACTATAATTGACCTTTCAAAAAAAAATCCACTATAATTGAACGATGCTGCGCTGGCTCGCCAGTCTTGCTGTTGGCTAATTTAAAGTAGTAGCCCCCATCGAGCCCTTGCATTGATCCCTCTTTTTCTGATTACTCTCGTACAGTACCTTTCACAATCGTGTAAATACAGAGGTTCCATTAATTTCTCCTGACTACTACTCTCTCGGTCTGGAAAACATACAATTCTAACACAGTACCACGTTCCAGTATATTTGTTTGATCAATTATAGATAAAAAACTATAAATATTTATAACATCAAATAAATATAATTAGATCAAGTATGAAATATATTTTTATAAAAATTAATTTAGAGTCACAAATTTAAATATTATTTACTAAAAATTTGGTCAAACATGAACATCTTTATCTGGCACGCAACACATAGTTGCGTGTTTTGCTAGACTGAAGGAGTACTGTTTTACCTTTCACATTGGTATACTAGCAGTATAGTACACTCTAGCTTGATTAGTATAAGACTCTCCGTCACAGAATAGTTAGATCTTCCTAGCAGTCCTCGTTTCTGAGTATGTATAGTCTCTAATTGGTGCAAATTATATATTCTGCATCGCTCTTATTTTGTTGTGCACGAGAAGAATGGTTATACACATTATATTGGCATGTGGTTGAAAACGTCGATCGCGTGCGCTCAACTACAAGCAGCAGCCACGCGCTGTGTCCGTGTACACACGGAGGAGCAGGACAAGCTGTGATCAGGCAAGCTGTGCAACACATGAGCCGTATTCTTTACCGCTTTTGTCATTCACATTTTCTTTTTATTTCTTGTACATTTGCTTCCATTATTATTTGGATTATGTAATTTTTTTTGCCCTCAGATCTGTGTGTAATGTCTAATGAGGACGAGGAAGAATCATTAGCATCCTCCTCATTTTCTACACCGATTGGAGCTCGTAAGATAATGTCATCATGGTGCTCTCTTTTGGTCGGTTATGTAACAGACAAGTTTAACCGAGTACTCCTTTAGGTTCGATACTGTGGTTGTGTTTAGTTGCACCTGTAAAATTTTTGAAAGTACAGTAACTCTTTCGTTTGTATTTGGCAATTAGTGTCCAATCATGGGCTAATTAGGTTCGAAAGATTCGTATCGTGATCTACAACCAAACTGTGTAATTATTTATTTTTTTACCTATATTTAATACTCCATGCATGTGTCCAAAGATTCGATGTGACGAGAAATCTTGTAAAATTTTTGGAAGTTTGAAGGAACTAAACATGGCCTATATTGATTCTGTCGGTATGTCTAGCACTAGCCTCTTGAGATAGACACATCGCTTAGGGCTTGTTTAGTTGGTGAAGAAGTTTGTGTTCGGCTACTGTAGCACTTTTCGTTTTATTTGGTAATTTATGTCCAATCATGGACTAATTAGGCTTAAAAGATTTGTCTCGTGATTCACAACTAAGCTGTGTAATTAGTTTTTTCTTTCGTCTACATTTAGTACTTCATACATATGCCGCAAGATTTGATGTGACAGGTACTGTAGCACTTTTTGGTTCACTTTTTGTGAACTAAACATGCTCTTAGTGTTAGATTTCCTGACCAAGTTTTTTTTTGGACGTTGAACAGGAGGGGCGTACCCCTACAGGTGATTTATTGAAAGAACAAAAACAGATACAGGGGTTCAGGTAAACAGATGAACAGGGGGCACAGGGTTTCCTGATCGAGTTCGTTCAGGGGTCCATATCCCAATTACCTCGTTCACTGTTTCTGTGATGTACGCTGGTCCTGCCCCAGCCACAGCTTCCGGTAGGTTGTTGGGCCTTCCCACCGGCCTGTGAAATGCCTGCACCACCCAGGCCTGAGACTACCCGTACTCATGGACCTCTATATAATCATCCTCTGTATGTTCTAGTCAGCAAGATTCTCTCCTCTATACTTAATTCTTCCGCACTCATCTATCATCTATATCATCCTCTATCCACTCTATCCACTGTGAGACCCATTTGTCACTTTATCTAAATATATCCATGTGTGATCTAGTTTTGAAGGATTTATTGAGACGAATTTAATGGTGCAATCGAAATTTAATTTGGATTTTTGGTTTATGAGTTATAGCATTTTTTCCTTTGTTTAGCTAGTGGGGCCCGCCACTATAGGCCCTGTTCGGCAAGCTGTGTTTTGGCTTATAAGCCGGCTGTGGCTGATTTGCTGTGAGAGAAAAATACTGTTCCACGGCTGATAAGCCGTGCTGATAAGCTCAGCCGAACAGGAGGTATAGTATAGAGTAAACACTGTACTACTCTAAATATAGAGTGAGAGAAAGAATAAAGTATCGTTTTAGAGTACCCAGTGCAGCAGTTTTTACTCTATATTCATACTCTAAAGCTTTAAAGTATCGTTTTAAAGTACCCACTGCGGGTAGTCTTAGCCCTGAAGGCCGGTGCTCCACAGCAGGCCTAGTGAGCTGGTTGCAACTAGCAACTGAATCCTAGGCTGCAACACTTTAAACACTAAGGACAGTGACCACTTGCCCAGTGCAACACAAAGGCCACATTCTTTACCGCTTCTGTCACTTGCATTTTATTTTTGTTTCTTCCACATTTGCTTCCTTATTATTCCAATTTCCAACATCTAACTTTTCTCATTATTTACCTCCTCCTCTGGTTTCTGTATTATGCCCAATGAGGATGTACCATTAGCATCCGCCCCACTTAATTTGGACGCACATAGAATTGGAGCTCCCGTAGAGATGATGTAATTTATTATGCTCTCCTAGTCTATTACGTGACAGAGTTTAACTGAGCCCTTGTTTAGTTCCCAAAATATTTTCCAAAATATTTCAGATTCTCGTCACATCGAATTTTTGGACATATGCATGAAGCATTAAATATAGATAAAAAATAAAACTAATTACACAGTTTAGACGAAATGGACGAGACGAATCTTTTAAGCCTAGTTAGGCCATGATCGGACAATAATTGCCAAATAACAATGAAAGTGCCCAAAATATTTCGCGAACTAAACGATGCCCGAGTACTCCGTTTTAAGTTTTGTCCGTTGTTATAACGCGAATCTCCCAAAACATGTCAATCGGTACCCTGTAGTGGATCCAGCATTCGATTGGAGTCAGGGCCAAGCTCAAGGCATTGATGTGGTTGTATATTTTGAAGCTTGTGACAAATGGGTGGCCACAGTGCGCACGCGCGTGGGAGTCCAGGTGGACCCCAGCTTCTACCACAAATGATGTCAGTTCGTTGTCAGGGTCAACCTCTTGTTCTCTCCATGAATGTTACTATGATGTACTCCCTCCGTCCCAAAAAGAGTGTCATTTTAGAATTTCAGACATCTTATTTAATCATTCGTCTTATTCAAATTTTTTGTATAAATATCATTTATTTTGTTATGACTTATTTTATCATTAGAAATACTTTAATAATGATTTATTTATTTTATAATTTGTATAATTTTTTTGAATAAGACGAACGGTCAAACACGATGTCTAAAAGTCAAAAACGTCACTCTTTTTTTTTGGACGGAGTAGTATGCTTTATGTTATCTACGACAATGTTGGTTGTAGCCATCTATCGTGGCTTGAATAGTCAGTTTTGGTCAAAAAATATTCCTAATTTTGATATGAGGTCAGATCAAGATAAGTTTTATATCAAAGTTGTGGAGTTCAAAGGGATCAAAACTTTGTAATTAACAGTTTTTTCATTTGTAGTTAATAACTTTTTTATTGGGATCATTTAGTGTCAAATACCTAAATTTGGCATAGTGTTGGGTCGTTAGAGAAAATATGCAGTGCAACCGTGAGGAAACTTTGACATAAACTAATTAAGGCCCGGTTTGGTAGTGCTCTGAGAGCCACTCCATCAACAGTTCACAGCTTCACCTACCAAATGAGGTATGGAGCGTCCTCTCCACTCCGATCCACTCCTTCTGAGAATCGTGCTCTCTAAAGCCGAAATCATCAGATGGAGCCAAAAAGGTGGCTTCGGCCTGCTCCTCTGTCTGGGTGGGTGGGCTCTCCAAGAATTGCCCTTCATCTAGGCGTGCAAATTGTGTCAGGCGGAGCAAGGGCGCCAAGCTAGAGTTGTGCGCATGGATTAAGTCATGGGGCTCAGAGTTGTGGCGTGGGGTGAATAAAGTTGCGTCAAGGTGAAGCTCTGGTAGGGCGCTGATGGACCTCCTGCTGCCGACGCCACTGATTACTAGGCTCTTGCCGGTGCCCTACAGTACCTCATTTTTAATCGCCTAGACATTTCCTATGCTGTGCAACAGATATGTCTATATATGCATAATCCCAGTGAGCCACATCTGGCCTTGATTAAGCGGTGCTGGTCAGCCAGGAGCGCCTCTGGCCCCTGCCATGTGACGGTGGTTAGTTACTAAAATTGGTTACCCATGTATATATATGTCAGGGATAGACTGACGGGGAAAGTCCATCTTCCCTGATGGAAAACCGTCACGGGGTGATCCCTGACGGTTTGAACCGTCAGGAAAGGGCTTCAGTGTCGGTTTTACCCTTTCCATCAGGGAAACCTTCTGCGTCGGTTACCCACCGTCAGGAAAAATATAAATCTCTCCCGTCAGCCGAAAACCGTCAGGAGAAATCTAAATCTCTCCCATGAGTTACCAACCGTCAGTTTCAAACCGTCAGGGAAAGCCAATTCTACATATCTATATACCATTATTTAACCATTCAAAACAGTGATTCATAGCTCATTTAATCATGCATCCTAAATGTCACACTCAGTAGTCTTGGTACATATAATCTAATAATCATCATTTAGCCATGCATCCACACAAGTGGTAAATGTTACACTCAATAATCTTGGTACATATAATCATATCTTAAAATTGTACATACATCATAGTACAATGTTCAACAAATCAATCTTAAGCTACATTCTAGTTGTCTTGCAAAATAAAGTCATTGTAAGAAGAAGTCAAGTTACTATTGCTTCCTAACAGGCCCTGTGCTGGCAATGCAGCAGCTACTGCACATCTATGGTCCCTCTCTACAACTAAAACAAGATAAATGGAACCATTCATGAGATCATCATTGTGACGGAACCGTCTGAATCGGCACATTATCGATAATACTCATCTTCCATTGACACTAAGTATTCCGATAATGAACCAAGTCAAACACCTCCGTCGAGCACACCCGAAGGAGAACTCGAATAATCCACGTTTTCATCCAGGATACAATAATGAATACAAGCTTACAATACTTAGTCCATTTCATACAATAGCAGTCTTGGAAATTTATTCATTACAATACCAGAGTTCAGAGTGCAGTAATTAAACAGCGGAAACTAATTAAACATCTAGCGGAAAGCGATACAAGGATCCGTCTGTGCTCACCAGAAGAATCCTCCACACAGCAGCCAACTTTTTAAATTGCACCTGCAACAGGGGTAAAATAACCCTAAGTACAAAATGTACTTGCAAGACTTACCCGACTAGTGGGAATATATATTTTCCGACTCTCAAGGATGTGAAAGGCTTTTTGGTTTGCTGTTTCATTTTTTGCCTGCAAAGCTTACTAAAGTGTATCCTTACTGGTAAATATTTAGCAGTCATTTTTTATTAGCTAAACATTCTAGGTAAGCACCTGTTCTACTTTCCAGCAAGTGATAAGCAATCATGCTCATTTCTCTTTCTTTCCTTTCTTCCACCAACTTTATTATTCCAGTTGTTACTACGATGCCATGCCATAGTCAAGCCGTACCGTCTAAGCGACGGCGATTCGCGAATCAATGTGCCCAGCTGGGTACCCCGAAAAAACACACGCCTCATCTGTACCCCGGGCACAGATGAGACCAACTCGCTCCACTCCTGTCACAGGTTCCAGGTCCCCGTCCAAACTTGGACTCCAAGCCCCCACCCTCGAGGCCCGGCCTCAAAGTGGTGCTTAGACCTCCACCTATCCCCGCCTCCAATCAGTCGGTCCGGAAAGAGCCGGAGCCCATGACAAGAGAGTAACAAGTCTTCCTCACCCCCATCCGTAAGTATGTGCACGGGATAATAAGATCTGTGACAAGACTATTGTCCATAACAACGAACGGTCCTTAATCGACACGGACAGGGAAACGATGCAACCAAGCTAAGCCCGTGGCCGCGGGACATAACTTGTCACACCCACCAGTACCCAAACCATATCCCTGCCCGGTCTCCAATTTTCTTTCACCTTCTTATCATGTGATACAATAATAATCACCTATTGTGAGTAACGACAGGTTACCCGCTACCGTCATCCTAAGCATCGCATCTACACGACCTGTACTAGTAGGACTCATAGGTGGGTATATATGTGCAAGTAGTTTTCATATCAACTCCTGAAACGTAATGCAAACATATATATACCAAGTGATTAGTAAAATAGGGTCATGCACCGGGGCTTGCCTTGGGCAGGCACGGAGTCAACAAAGTCAGTCGGTGGCTCCGGAACCTCCTCCGCTGCAAGGACCTCCTCGATCACCTCCACGACCTCCTCGTACTCCTGGTCGTCGACGGTCACCACGTCCGCCTCCAACTCGTTCACTACATGCATGCAATGATGGTGCAACAAAATTTAATTTCTCATTTTGCCATAAACAATAATACATAAACAAGATGCTCATGACATGGTTTAGTGATTTATTAACGCAGAAACACCGAGGGTGTTACAATCATATGTCATGAGACTAAAACACTTGAAGCATCTAGGCCCCAAGGTTTGGTTTCGGCAATTGATGACAACGCTTTATTACCATGACTAACGTGTGTTTTGCAGAAACATTGGTAAGTTAGGTCATGGAGGTGTTAACTGCTTTGGGCACCATGGTATTCATGCCCCTTGATGGAAGTCGTTTCGGTTTTCAAAAGAGTGACGTCAAGATTAAGGACGGCTAGTTCCAGATGTCGAGGTGTTGAGATACATTTGGAATAGTCGTAGGATCTTCGTTTTTCTCTTTGGCCGTACTATAAAGGGAGGCATGAGCGGGTAGCTTGACCTAGGAGAGTCCTATGTTTAGGTGTGGTGCACACTTGTTAAACTTGGCGCTAGGCAGCACTAGAATAGCTCAAAGTTCAGTTGGAAGCAACTTGGTTCAAGTTGTAACGCGTTTCGAAAAGTTTCGGGTCGTTTTCTCAGGACCGGACGCGGTTCTCGGCATGACCGGACGCGTCCGGTCAGTACAGTTCCGAGGCTAGGGTTTCTGCTCTGAACACCGGACGCGGTCCTCGCGAGGACCGGACGCGGTGGTCAGAAGTCGACACGTGTCACTTGAAAGAACACACGATCGGACGCGACCTGGGTGTGATCGGCGCGTCCGGTCACAGTCCAGTAAGGTCCAGAGAAGACCGGACGCGTCCGGTCATCACCCATCGGACGCCGTGGCGTGTCCGGTGCGAGTACAGTATGCTCACTGCACGATCGGACGCGTCCGGTCATCCCTAACCGGCGCGTCCGGTCACTCAGCTGTTTTTCAGATTTCGACCGTTACGAGCGACCGGCGCGTCCGGTCAGTTCGACCGGCGCGTCCGGTCAGCCCGCGTTTCGCTGAGTCAGAAGGTAACGGTTAGTTTCGTTTGTGGGGTGTATAAATACAACCCCACCACCTCTTTTAGAGGTCTCTTGCTCATTTGATCAGCTGAAAAACACCTTTGGAGTGTAAGTGAGTGCAAGAGCACTAGTGAGGATAGAGATTTGAGAATCGAAGCTTGAGAGCACCTCACTAGCGATTAGAGAGAGTAGCAAGTGTGCATCCACCTTCTCATTTGGGCTCGTAGTGGTCCAGTGAGAGTTCTAGCTTGTTACTCTTGGTGATCGCCATCACCTAGACGGCGTGGTGGTGATTGGGAGTTCGGTGATCATCCGGTGGAGCTTGTGGATGACCCAACTCATCTTGTGAGCGGTTTTGGGTGATTCGCCGCGACGGAGTGTCGAAGAATCAACCCGTAGAGAGCACTTGATCCTTGCGCGGATCAAGGGGGAGCTACACCCTTGCGCGGGTGCTCCAACGAGGACTAGTGGGGAGTGGCGACTCTCCGATACCTCGGCAAAACATCGCCGTGTTTCTTGCCCCTTTACATTCAAGCATTTACTTTCTCGTATTCACTTTCATTGCTTGATTTACTTTCCTAGACTTGCCTTGCTAGACTAGGATTGGAAACTAGGGTGCAAAACTTTGTATCGGTAGACTCTCTAGAAAAACAAGTAGATACTAGGGGTGAATTCCGGCTTGTAGGTTTTAATTCTTGCATTTAAATTTTAGAAAAGCCCAATTCACCCCCCCTCTTGGGCATCTTGATCCTTTCAATTGGTATCGGAGCCTTGTTGCTCTAATTTTAGGCTTTACCGCCTAGAGCAAGATGTCTAACGGGGAAGGACCACCTCCCACCTTTGAGGGGGATGATTTTCCATATTGGAAAATCCGCATGGAGGCGTATCTCGAAGCCATAGATGTCGGATGCCTTAGAGCCGCAACCCAAGGGCTTCCCGCTATCAAGGATCCCGCAAACCCCATTGGTGACGAGGAGAAGTACGACCGGTGGAATGCAAAGGCCAAGAATGCACTCTACCGGGGCTTAGGCAAAGATATCTTCAATCGTGTGCGTAATACAAAGAATGCTCATGATTTGTGGGAAAATCTTTGTGCTCTCCATGAGGAAACTAAGAGTGAGCGTGAGGAACGCTATCATATAGCTTCTAATTGCAGTTCAAATACAAATAGAACACTAAAGCACTAAAGCACTAAAGCTTATGTTTGTAATAATGCACAGCTCAGTGAGGACATTGTGGATGGCACTATGCAGCAGCTGCATGTTTGTAATAATGCACAGCTCAGTGAGGACAAATAAACTACATATATGTTACAACATGCCTTTACTAGATCATCACTTCCCACCTGTTAATTTTATTGAAGAAATCATATTTTACCCGTTTTTTTAACATACCCTTTTTTCATTTAACTTTACTGGAGAATATCACATATATGCCTGATTCCTAAATCAATCAAAAAATGAAAGAGAACAAAAACATGCCTTTACTGGAGAATATCACACAATAGCTGCTACATCATTCATCTCCATATCCTACATTCAAAATAAGCTAAAAATAACAGTTCATGAGAGATCATGTCATAATGCTTATGGAAAACTGATCAGTATTGGTAGATGAAAAATCTGTTTTCAGGCATAACTTGTGCTGAGTTACTCATGAGTGAGTTAGTAATGTTTTTTCCAAGTAAAGTTTTTTACAAGAAAAAAAACATGTACTAAATGTGTTGTCTACCAAAAGCACGCTACAGTTAGAAATAACAGAGATCAAATTTCACAGAACAAGGAATTATCTCAAGTAGTTAACTGGACTTCACATATAACTCTGCAGCAGACCATGTTTCAATGAAGCACCTTAGCCTACATAACAACAGTAATAACTAGACAAGTCAAGTGAATATTTCAGTTTGATATTGTTGCTTGGAAAGCATCTTTACTTTGGGAAAGAAAAAAATAATAATTCTTAAGAAGTAGAATTCCAAATAAGTATAGATTGGGCATCAAGCAAAATTAGGACTCACATTCTGCAACTGCTTTCATAAGGCACTAAGGTCCTGTCCACTGTTTTCCACAGCACCTAAAACATAGTTAAGACAAAAATAGTTCAGATCCCAAATGAATTAGTTGCATATTTGCTAATCACAACATGAGATGCATACATAAGGCACTAAGGGAGCTTATTAAATTTTCCTGTAGGACAAAAGTTTAACTGGCTAGATCTCACAAATTATGAAAACTATATACATGTACAGATTAATCCTAACAATTGAAATGCAATAGTAGAAGGAGCAGATGAGCAGATATAATTACTCTATAATGTTTACAGTGTACTTCACTTGTAAGTAATAGTCTTGTTTCAAAATTGGTTTAACTTACAAAGATGGCAGGTACATCGTTTGGTTTAATTTACACAAGCTAAATCCATGCACTATGCAAATGACTGAAAAACAAGGAAATATTCTAGCAGTTAACTGCATGTCAGTTCAGCGAATGAGCAAGGACATATGGCTGCACACCTCAAGTGCTGCAACAATGTCATGGCCAAGAGTGGGAAAGAAAAGGAAGAAGATGTTAACTGAACTTCACAAAACAAAGGAATTATTCTAGCAGTTAACTGAACTTCACATATAAATAGGTTCTTCACCTACAATTTCAGGATTCGTCATGCCGATTACTAATATATAAAAGTCTCAAATTTTTAATGAGAGGAAGAATGCCATCACAATTATCAGTTACATAAGGCAATATATTACAGAGGAAAACCCTACCAGCTATTTAAAATGTATATAATTTAAGATTAGGCTGGAAGTAGATGTCAGCTTCACTTGGACAAATATGAGGTCGATGGTTGGAGCTCAAACAAATGAGTCAGAAGTATGCTTCCCCTTTCCCACCTTCTGTACAAGTACCACAGTTTGCTTCAGATAGTCAGGTTAATATTATCACAGTTTGCTTCAGATAGTCAGATTAATACTATCATGGTGCATGCAGTGTGCAACCTGAACTTGTTGAAATGGTTGCACAGTACAGAAGAAAAATCAGAGGGAGAACTAACCAACTAGATCTTCACTGGACAATCAGTAGCTCAAATTCTAGCGCGTGGAAGGAGCACCCGTGACGGTAGGGAGCACTTTCCCGGACGGTACAGCAGGCACGTGGGGGATGGTTCTGGGTCCGTGACGGAGGACCCGTAGCCGACGGGGCTAGTTTGGGCCGACGGGAGAAAATCCATCTCCGGTGGTGCCTCTGCAGTGCTGCTGCACCGTCAAGAAGACACAGAAGCCCCCTAGCTTTGCTGCCGCCACCAGCCCAGCGGGGCCCTGACGGCGGCCGCTGGTGACGTCCGCTCGGCCGGCCAGCTTTCCAGTGTGCATGAGCACCATGCATGCTGCGTCCGAATATATAACAAGCATGCCCATTGTTGAAACCAATAGTAATTCCATGCAATGTAATGTAATGTAATAAGTGCATGTATATTCTGATGCAATTCCGGTGTACAGAGATGCAACTCCGGGATCTGAACCCATGTACCAGGATGCTTGCTCATACCATACATAGTTATGCAAGGCATTGTTTTTATCAAGGTATACGTAGATGTAATAGTAATACACACAAAGAGTTTAACTTCAACTGCTAACAGAGTGGATAGATTATTAAAACTCAAGCAGAACCACAAACGGACCAATCTAAGGATATCTGTAGAAAGAAACCCACAAATTAAAGCACGAAGCAAACAATTTTTTTTATTGGAATATATTGAGTGGCCTCCTGATTGGGGACACTGATATCCTTTCAGGACGAGGGTTGCTGAAGGACCTTGAAGACAGGTTTGTCTTTATGCTTGGCAAGTTGCCGCTGCATGTCTTGTTTGAGTGCATCGCTGCAGGAGCCCTTAAGCCACACTTCCTTCAGGTATCCAATCGCTTGTAGCCCAGAAAGTTGCAAGGAGGACCCGCTAGAGCAGTGAACCCTCAGCACACGAACAGCCCCTATATTGTCAATAGTTGCCTGCAAGTTGGTGGTGCAAACAATTTCGAGGACCTCCACTACAGGAAAACGCCTCTTTGCCGACTGCTTGCCCCGGTCGGCAAAGGCATAAACCCAGTCGGCAAAGGTTTTGCCGACCGCAAAGCCACGTGGCAGTCGGCAAAGCCTGGGTCGGCAAAGGCAGATTTGCCGACTGCCACGTGGCACACAGTCGGCAAAGCCTTTGCCAACTGCCACGCCAGCCGTCGGCATAGCCACGTGGCGCCGTCAGCCCTGACGGCAGGCTTTGCCGACTGCTGGTTTCTCGGCAGTCGGCAAAGAATTTTTTTAAAAAATTGTTTGCCGACTGGCCGCCAGCTCGGCAGTCGGCAAAGAAAGAAAATATATTTTTTTTGAAATGTTCTTTGCCGACTGCTTTCGGAGTTGCAGTCGGCAAAGGTTTGACCTCTTTGCCGACTGCCTCCCATAGCAGTCGACAAAGACTTTGTCCTGGGTTTTTTTGCCCAGCTAAACAGTCGGCAAAGCTGGATTTTTTTTTTGCTTTTGTTTTCTGTTTTCTCGCATCAAAACCCTGCAAAATCACAAATTTAAATGTTTTTTTTGGCCCAAATACAAATTGGCATGTCTTTTCATTATAGGCTGGCCCATATAAAAAAACATCACATATTATAAACCACATAAATAATTACATAGTGGCCCATTTAAAAAATCATCACATATTATAAACCACATAACCAATTACATAGTTATAATAACCATACATAATCCTCCTTCATAAATAATGCTTCATTCAACAGAATACAAGTTCAAGCCAAAGGTATAACTCGTTACACTCCAGTGTGTTACTATGAGATGTTGAACACTTTAGTAAAAAAAAAGTGCAAGCAAGCCATAGAGAAATTTTGGAGAAATTAGCACCATATATGCTATCTCGGGTATTGCTTTGTCTGCTTTGTTTGGCTGCATAGTGCAGTCTGCAGCAAACTTCTTCAACCTCCACAGCTTGTTTCACCACCAATGAGAGTAGAGCCAACAGCAGGTTCTGAGTCCTAGATGAACAAATAATGAAATATAAGTATCAAGACGACATGCACAAAGGAGTAGAAATGCAGAAGTGAATGGATCTTTGCTGCAAACTACAGGGAAAAAATATGCCCACGGCACTTGATTATTTAAAAGTGATAGTGTTCCTGTCCAGATTAATAGCAGATGAATATTTGTAAATGGACTGCCTGATAGCATGCACGAACAGAAGGAACATGTACAATAGTCAGCAGGTAATCTGATGATGTATGGGGGACCTAAATATTAATGATATGAAAAGATGTTTAACCAATTGTAGAAGTTAAATAACCAACTTTAAGTAATCCAAGAGAAGGGATGGGAAACATTAACCATTGTGGTTACCACAAAAAATAGTCCGGCGACCTTGACATGAATATAATTAACACCATCGACATTCTGTCATAGTAAAAAAGTAAAAATACTGATTGTCAGATCAAATAGTAAAGCAGCGCACCAATAAGCAGATCACAGGTGGAATCACTGTATTTTCATACACACATGAACTGACTACTATTCTTTCAGTTTAATCAAGTATTTTATATGCCAATGTACAGTTTAGTCAAAGGTTAAAATTTCAAAATGATCCACTGAAGGCTTCATACACAACTGATACAGAGACAATTCAAAATGATTCACTGAAGGCTTCATACACAACTGATACAGAGACAACTGCACATCACACTACAAACCATTTTTCATTGGATAGCAATTTGCTTTCCTTGATAAGCATAGTTCCCGTTAATCCTATACATCTATAGAGTAGCTATTAGTAAAAATGGTCCATTGCAGAATGCACAGTACCCGATAGTAACAGATAATGGGTGGCAGCATAACATGAAAGGAAATTACAATTACACATAGCTGGACTTCCACTGCATGTCCATCCCAATTTCTAAGGTATGGCTGCTCAATCGACAATTCGACGGCGCTTATCGGTTTATAAATGCACACATTTCACACAATCAAAGTGCTAGTTCCAATTAAACCACCAGCTTGCAAGCACATCATTCAGCTAACAAGGGGCAAGCATCACAAGTACTGCTAAGTTGTCTACCAATGTTCGTCAAAATTTGCAGTCTGAATAAGAGAGCGGGAGCAACTAACAGAAACGTACGAAGACTGGGGGCGCCTCCTCTGCCTCGTCGTCGTTCCAGAACTTCACCTTCCGGAAGAAGATCTCCGCGCTGCCCTTGGGCACCTCGCCACGATCTGCACCCAACCCCCAATCCCCACAAATGCCCGCAGAAAGCTTCCAACCGAATCAGCTCAGGATCGCAGAGAATAAGAGAAAAAAAAATCCGCCCAGATCGGGCGGCGGGGACGTGACGGGATCCAGATCTTACAGTCGCAGAAGACGATGTGGTCGCCGCGCTGCGACAGCACGAAGAACTGCGAGATCATCCCTCCACGCCGCCGCTTCCGCTGCCACGTCTTGGGACGAGCATTCTCGGGCATCAGCCATGAGATCGACTGGCACCGTCTGAGATCAGCGCTTGAGGCCGCGCGTAGCTCGCGGAGTCGGGCCATCCCCGCGCCATGCGCGCCGCCGCCCGCTGTTGGCATTGCCGCTCTTCAAGGACGCCGCGCATAAGGGGCGCCACCGTCGCACCGGATCTAGGGGAGAAGAGGGTTGGGGGAGGGGAGGGGAGACAGAGGAGTGGATTGGGAGCGGCTGCTCGGGAAGGAACCAGAAGACTAAATATACGAAGAAGCTAGGGTTTGAGCTAGGTCGTGAATCTCAGCCATTGGATCCATAGATAAACGGCTGAGATGAGGAAGGTGGTAACTGGACCTATGAGAAATTAGGCCCATCTCACATTTCGGGCTAAACTCAAGTTGTCTCGACCTAGGAATCCTTAATGTTTTCTCATTATTTTTCATTCACGTATTTTGAAATTGCAAATTTGAAATTGCTAAACAACCTCGGATGGTGATGTGTTCTATACAAAAGTTATAGTTCTAAATACAATCTACAACTTTTTTGTTGAAAAGTTGTTTATTTGAAGACGTCCAGAGTCCCAAATATGTGTTCTAAGTCCTTAGAATTTGAAATTCAAATTTTAAAATTTCCAAACAACCTTGAAGGTTCACATGATTAATACCAAAGTTTTAGAATTCATCGAGATCTACAACTTTTACTTTGGTCATTTCTCCATCTGAGATTGTTTGTGTAATTCAAAATTTGAATTTCAAAACTTTAGAAATTCAAACATAATTTTGAGATAGTAATTGATCTCAAAATAAAAGGTAGTCAACAACAAAGTTGTATAACCCATTGAGATCTACAACTTTTATATTGGTGATTTCTCCATTCGACGAAGTGGCATTATACATTGTTCACAACTAGATAAATCTACAAATTCAAACAAAATTTTGAAAGAGTAAATGATTTCGTATGAAAAAGTCATCTACAACAAAGTTGTAGAAGTTATCAAGATCTACAACTTTTATTTTGGTCATTTGTTTATCCAACAAAGTGATAGTAACATTGTTCACAAATTTTATATGTCTCTCATGATTTCATAAACTATAAGAGAGATGTAAATTTTGTGAACAATCTTACTATCACTGTGTTGGATGAACAAATGACCAAAATAAAAGTTGTAGATCTTGATTAGTACTACAACTTTTATGTTCATGACTTTTTCAGCTGAAATCATTTACTACTCCAAAAATTTGTTTGAAGTTGTCATTTTCTAAAATTTAAATTTTCAATTGATAAAACAAAGTCACATGAAAATTTAAGAAAAAAATAGATGTAAAAAGACAATAAATTGATAGAACATGATTTTAGAAAAGTTTAGAAAAAAGAATCATCTTATTTGGAGTTAGCACGAGGGAGAAAGACTTGTTACAAATTTTGACTACAGATTAAAAAGAGAAAAAGCTTGTGTTCATGTTCCTGATTTTTCTAGTATTTAAAAAATTTATTTTTTTTACTAAAAATTCATGTGAAAATGTCATGTTCGAAATTTAACATATGTCATGTTCGAAATTTAAAAATTTATTTTTTTTACTAGAAATTTCATTTTGGTCATCTTTTCATGTGACTTTGTTTTATTAATTCAAAATTTGAATTTAAAAAAATGTCAACTTGAAACAACACTTTCAAAGAGTAAATGATTTCAACTGAAAAAGTCATGAACATAAAAGTTGTAGAACTGATCGAGATCTACAACTTTTATGTTAGTCATTTTTTCATCCGACAAAGTAATAGTAACATTGTTCACAAATTTAACATATCTCTCCTATAGTTTATGAAATGATAAGAGAGATATGTTAAATTTATGAACAATGTTACTATCACTTTGTCGGATGAAAAAATGACCAAAATAACAATGGTAGATCTTGATCAGTTCTACAACTTTTATGTTCATTACTTTTTCAACTAAAATCATTTACTACGAAATGTTGTTTGGAGAGGGCATTTGGCCCTTGAGGGAGGCCGCACGAGGCTGCTCAGCCGGACGGCGCGAGGGCGAGCAACCGAGCGGAGCGACGGAATCAGGACGGAGGACGAGCGGCGCGGGGAAGGGGCGGCCTACGGGGAAGGTGCGTCCGTGGGGATAAGATGCGTGCTTTGGTGTGGAGAAGATGCAGGTGAAAGTTGTGTGCACATGTGATAACAAGTTAGCCACCCGACGTTAGTCCAGGTTTTAGCCACCCGACGTTGCCACTTGCTCAAAACTTTCTCAAATTTTTACCACAGCCTCCACATGCGATGGCAAGACACGTCGTCAAGTTTCATCATTTTCGGACTCCGTTTCGATTTTATAAAATTTAAAAACACTTTTCACGCGCGTGCCTCGGCATGTTCCGACACCAACACGGTCGAAATTTCACGCGAGGCCCCGCACACGGCCTCAACATGCTCCAAACATCATGAATATCATTTTCTAAATCGCCGGATTCCATTATTTTATGTACCTGCAGTTCAAATCTAGAGCTGCCGGAAAAAATCAAAGAAACAGCAAAAATCAATGGAATATAGCAAAATAAATCAAAATGACCCCAAACTTGGAATATATCATGTACTTACTGTAACAAGGCAGCACAAAAAAACTGGGATCGAAAATCGAAAAAAAAAAAATAATTCTTTGCCGACTGCCATCAGTGGCAGTTGGCAAAGAGCCTTTGCCGACTGCCAGGGAGGATGGCAGTTGGCAAAGCCTGCACCTTTGCCGACTGCTGACGGAGTGGCAGTCGGCAAAGGTGACGGTGTGGATGGCGTCAACCATGGCCTGCCTTTGCCGACTGCAATTCTTTGCCAACTGCCTGGCAGTCGGCAAATCCATGGCTTTGCCAACTGCCTGGCAGTCGGCAAAGCCAGGCAGTCGGCAAATTCTGCTTTGCCGACTGCAAGAAATTCCAGTTGGCAAAGGGACCTCTTTGCCGAGTGTCGAAAAAAAACAGTTGGCAAAGAAAATTGCAGTCGGCAAAGAGCCAGTTTCCTGTAGTGCTCATGTAGTAACCCAACGAAATTGCGCTCATCATTAATGCCAATACGGAGCTCACCATCTTGAATGGGCTTGATACAGAGACGTTTCATGTAACTTATACTATCCTGATGTATCAATTGGTCCAGGATGACCTGCATGTCGTGTTGTTCTTGTAAGGTTACCTCAAGGTCCAGTTTTGGGACGTTGGCAAAGTTCTTGACCCAACTGCATGATGGTAGTATGCGTACATGCCCATGCAGCTTAAGGCTATCCAGGGTCTCGGGTGGCGATGGGATACTGTGGTCCAGACATGCAAATAGACCATCAATGCTCTTATCCAATCGCACTGACAATCTCTGCAGATGTTTGAGACCTGAGATGGCTGAAAAGAAGTCACGGATGTTGTGCATGTTGATGCCGCACACCCCAAGCCTGCGCAGTTGGGTAAGCTTATGGAGCTCCTTTAGAATGACGGCCTTGTTTCCAGGTCCAACATTAACAATGCCTAAAGTTTGCAAGGCAAAGAGCTTTCCAATCCCTGCTGGAACCTCAACACCGTGATGAGAATTATCATGTCTGCTCCGACGACAACACAGATTGGACAACCAGCTAGGTAACAAAGCATGAGGCATGCTGCTTGGTGCTGCTGCAGACACAGAAGAGTCATCTGCTTGTTCCGGTGAAATTGTTGTAGCATTTTCTACTGGTGCCAATGGGGAGGTTGCAACCGTTGTTCTGTCCTCTGCTGGTGCCGTTGCAGCTGCTGCAACTGTTGTAGCATCTTCTGCTGATGTCCATCGAGCTGCAACTATTGTAGCGCCTTCCGCTGGAGCTGCTGTTGTACCTGTCCTAGCGTCTTCTTCTGGTGCTGATGCAGCTGGTGCAACTGTTGTACTGTCTTCTGTTTGTACCCATGGAGCTGCTGCAACTGCTGTAGTCACTTCTGCTGGTGACAATGGACCTCTTTCAATTGTTGTAGCGTCTTCTGATGCTGCTGACGATGGAGTTGCTGCAACTGTTGTTGCATCTTCTGCAGGTGCCGATGGAGCTGCTGCAACAATTGCAGCAGTATCTTCTGCTGGTACCGAGGTACTAATAATTTCTTCTGGTCTTCTTGTTTGGTATGGGAGTTGGACCATGGTACCACCTTTGTCCCATGGTGCACTATGAATAGTGCCAGCACGAACATACTGCAGCTTCTGTAACTTCAAGATAGCTTTTGGAAGTGTGGCTATAGAGGTGTGTCTGACATCTAGAGTCTGAAGTTGCCTCAGGCGGCCCAGTGACTTTGGTAGATGGGTAATCTTTCTGCATCCCCGTAGGGAGAAGAACTTGAGCCTAGGAAACACCTCCACAATATGCTTAAGGTCATCATTTGTCACACCTGACGCATCCTCCAGATCCAGCACCCGAACATATCTCATCTTTATTTTGGAAGGGTCAAACATGAATGGTCTGCACTCACCAAAAACTGTTAAAGACCGTAGCCGCGAGAAATCAGTGCTGCCAAACACATTCATGTCCCTGTCCCAATTGTCCCTGACGGTGAGGTGCTGTCCCCTCGCACGTTGCGACTGCATGCTGCATGGCCCTCTAGTGCAAAAACAAGGTTATCTTCCATCGGTCGTGAGTTGATGTATTCATGAAAGAAACCGTTTACTTGGATTTTGACCGGCTTGCTTGATTCTTGCAACTGGAACATGCTGCATTCCCAAAGCTCAGATAACAGCATATGGCCTGATGTGTCCGGCCTGATGTAACCCTCTGCTATCCACCGCCATAGCAAACGCTTCAATCTAATGCTATGGCCTATAGGGAATACTGGTAGATAGAATATGCATGGCTTCATGTCATCCTTGCATGTTTCCAAGTATGACTGAGTCCAAGAAAACAATCCCCTTAGACTATGGAATCCTTCCAAAATTTGCATAAAGTTATCATTTATATCCTTCAACGTTGAATAGGGCTCATAGGACATGTTGTAGTGCTTGGCTACAACGTCTATTACTTTGGGAAGCCCACCACACTTGGCCATGATACTTTTTGAAAGTTCTAAGACATGCTTCATTTCAGAAGGCTCCAGGTCTATATTATTGTTGTGAATCTACAATCCAGAAATAAATGAGACTTGTAAGTTAAGTATCAATTTGAAAAGAATGCTACTAACTTCACGTTTAGAGTTTGTTATATAATTTTAGTTTCGTTTGTGACAAAATTCAAATTAATCCGTATTTCCAAGTTACAAAAATTAGGCTCCATGAAAAAGAACCCAATCCCATCAAAGATAATGACATGTTTTCATCTGAATAGCAAGTAGTAAAATTAAATTTCAATCATGCACTACCGGAATCCAGTTCTTTGCCGAGTGGCACGTGGTTTGCCGAGTGTTTTTTTGAGGACTCGGCAAAGGCCTTCTTTGCCGAGTGCCAAAAAAAACACTTGGCAAAGGCCTTCTTTGCCGAGTGCTAAAAAAACACTCTACAAAGAAGCTGCTTTGCCGAGTGCCAAAAAAAACACTCGGCAATGAATTGGCAAAGGTGTGAACATTACTCTAATTATATTATAGATATACTACTAAGACTATACTAAAGCAATGAAAAGTATTACTACAACAAAGGTATAGTAACACTTACATTAGCAAGATAAGTGAATAAAGAAGATAATAAATATATTGCCACCGGGGCCAGTGCGAGGGCGGCGCGACCTGGAAGGGGCTCGCCGTGACCATGCGCGGGTAGGTGTGATGGGCCCAAGGGCGCGGTGACCGTGCCTGAGGTTGGCGCTAGCTGGGTGCTTGAGCGCAAGGCTGGGTGAGGCCACAGTCAGGGCTTACGGCGTGAGGCGAGGCGGGGCTGGGGTTGCCGTGGTTAGCGGCGGGGCCAGCGTGGCCGACAGCTGCCTTGTCCAGCTAGGCGAGCATGCGCTGAGGGCACGGGGATGGGGCGAGCGAGGCATCGGAGAAAAAAGGAACGAAGCACGAACCATTCATTTTCCACTAATTAGTGGCATTGGTGGATAATTTCAACCAACTCTAAGAAATTAGAGTTTTCAGAGCACCCCTTAAGGTGCTCCATGTATTTGGTGGATCTGGGAGCTAGATCCACGTATTTGGCAGATTTAGAGTTCGCGGAGCTAGGATGTTTTGCTGGAAAAATTGGGAGCCAAGCTTCTTTTTTAAGATCTGGAGCTGCGTGGAGCTCTACCAAACACCCCTAACATCCTTCTACATTAGACTCGCGTGACTATGCCTCATTTACGTAGGCGGCCCTCTTAATGGCCTCATAGTTGTATGGTACTTATTCCATGGGTTGAATGGGACTGATTCTGTGGGGACCATGATGTTTGCTTGCAGAGAGGATTGCGGATTAATTCAGAACATAGGCCTTGTTTTTGTGGAGAAGAAACCTTAGGCTCCCATTCAAATCCACTAGACGTACGTAGTTTCTTGTCCGTGGCGACTTTTCCTATAAACTGGGCAAATTATCTTGTTCTACAAAAATTCAAGATTACCTTTTGCCATCCTTTTAGAAAAGGATGCAATGAGCAAGGGGTCAATTGGATATGCAGTTTCTATACGATGGTCCATAGATCACGGGCTTTGTCTGATATGTGGGTGGATGTGTTACAAAATGAAAGCAGCTCTATTTAGATTTTTTTATTCATAGTATATTATAATTAGAAGGGCAGGCTTGGTGCAGCTGGTGAGTGCTAGCTCGCCGAGTCACCAGGTCCTGGGTTCGAAGCCGTCTCTCTGCAGAATTTCTGCGGGGGTAAGACTTTGCTTCGGTTATTCCCTTCCCCAGACCCCACTCGTGTGGGAGCCTCTGGCACTGGGTCTGCCCTTAGTATATTATTATAATTCTGTTGTATGGGAGTTAATTTGGTTTGCCAAGCTAGGGTTTACGCTTTACGGTATGCTTATTCTGTGATTAATTGTAGGGGTGATAAACACATGTTTTCTTCATATAATCTATAAAACCACAGTTCCTTATATGTTAGTTGATTCCAAGAGATAACGTAGCTAGAAAATGGAATATGGGGAGCAAAATATATATGTTCTATTTCATTATTAGCTAAAAGAGGTACTGGGGCATGCAATTAATGGTTGAGTAATATAGACACCGTACCTTTTCGTTGAAGAGATTAAGAGCTTCGTCGGCTTCTAGAGCTCGGATGCTGACCACTTGTTTTTTGTCTTCTTCGTTTACGCAATGCATCGCTACACTTTTTTCAGTTGTAATGACAATGGTCTTGCTATTAGGAGTAGGCTCGGACAAGCAGAAGGCGTCATTTATGGTGTCCCATTCTTCCGTGGACCGCAGGCCATCAAGAACAAGCAACCATCCGTCATTTTGACGCAGCAACAAGCGACACTCTTGAATTGGGTCTCGCTCGCCTTGAAGGATAGAAATCATAGCCTGTTCCTTGCGCCAAGGATCTTTCAAAGGGAATTCATGAAGCAGGCCTAGAGACAGCTCCGCCAGGTGAAAGGGATGGGGCACATCCACCCAGCAGTAGTGATTGAACTCGGAGTAGTACTCCGCGTCAAGCAAACTGTCAGTGAAAGACCAACCAGCCAGTGCTGATTTCCCACTACCAGCGATCCCCCACACTGATGCCACGGCGGCATTTGTCGCACTCTTCATACAGTTGTAGGTTATTTGCGAGTTGTAATTCTTGCATCTTTTAGCAAGACTAGGATGAGATTTGCTTTCTATCCAGTCAAATAACTTTAGGCGTCTACAACCAAAATTGGGTGCCGGCGGCTGCAAGCAATAATAAAATGTGAGTGAGTAAACCTGCTTACAGCATATGCATGTACTGTGTGTGCAAGGGAGAGAGGGGTGATACCATTTCCTCCTGGACTTCGCTGACATGGACCAATAGATCTTCATTACCACCTACACAGTGTCCGGCCACGGTTTGGTTATCCGTGACGACGACCACACAGCAGTTAGTAGGCTTGTCCGTAAGATGGCAGATTTTACAAGGTCGTCCCAGCCTTCCGTAGACTGCAGGCCATCGATGACGACAAGGCAGTTTTCGCGTTTACGCAGAAACTCGCGGCTCCTTTCAATGAACTCTTCATCTTCCTTCGCCTCCCATAACACATTCTTAATTATACGACCACCGAAAGTACGGAACAAATCCACCAAATCACAATCAAGGAATCCATAATAATAAGACAGAGGCAGAAGCAGGAGCGGAGAGAAATCCACCAGCATGGAGGGAACACCATTGCTGGCCATACGGACCCATATCAAGGCCTCGAATCTCATTCCGTCCAATACTCCCCGATTCTGATGCACCATGCTAAGAAATCCACCAGCAGAAGTGCATATGCATGGACCTATCGTCAAATCTACTTTAAGCTATTATATGTTCTATCTTACTATTACTAATTAGGGGGTCCCAATACAGACTCCATGTTAATTCTTACCAAACGCGCTATAAAATATTCTCAAAATAATCAGAAACATTTGCTAGTTAATTTGGTATACTCAAATCATCACTATCAACAATAGTCATTGGATCTATAAAAAGGTCACAATTAACTATAGTCCAGAAGGAACGTACTTGTACCGAGCAACGAATAAGCCATGCAAGTAATGTAGTTATTGTTGATTTTGTTCCAGCCGAAAACTTACCACCTTTCTGTAAAGTGCACAAATAGATGGACGTCCATCAGCGAACCGTCTGACCTCGGACACCAGGTACAGCTCCCTCGTGCACAAGATCGCATGCCGCAAGTTTTGCGTTGTCACGACTATCCGGCTTCCCTTGTTATTGTCTGGCAGGTACATTCTGATGGTGTTCCACTCTACCAAATCGGATACATCTTCCAGAACAACCAGGTACCTTTGGTCCTTGGTCACTTCTTTTATGAGCTCAAGAGTGCTGGTGAGACCATTATTATTGGTTGCTTGCTGGTAGGACGAGCCGACGAACAAGAGTTGACCTACCAAGGTATTGAGGAACACCTCAAGGTTAAAGGGACGCGAAATCTTGACCCAGACACGGTGGCGGAACTGTCGGCAAATTTCTCGGTCGTGGTAAGACATGTGGATATGCTCTGACGCCGATGCATAACCATTAGCTCCCCATAGCCAGATCACTTCAAGGTCATCGCCTCCTACCTGGGAGGTGATCAAATTTGTGAGGCTATCCACTTGGCGTAATCTGTGAGTCTCATGCCTCCACACTAGGCGTAGGACCTCAAATGCTGTTATTGATGATATGTTGGTGATGGTCGACGGCGTCGTGATTGCCGCCTTGCTGGAGTCGAAGCCGGAGCTCGAACCGGAGTCGTCACTATTGAAGAGGTTGTAGCGTGTATTGCGTTGGCTCACATCATGGACCCTAGCCTTCAGCAGCTTCATCTCGGCAGCAGCCTCGTCAAGGCGCCGTGGCACCGCCCAGGATGGCACCAGGCGCCACAAGCATGAACACAGCGACTTGTCCTTGTCGATGTGGGCGACGAACTCGACCCAGTCTTCTACGTCAAAGGCCAGGTCGCGGAGCTGCCGAACCCAGGCCCTCACCACCTCATTCTTCTTGGCGCGCTCCTTGTTGGCGACCTTGAGGAAGGACTGCATCATCTGGAACTCGCCGGTGATGAACTCTAGGTCCTGCTGTACTTCAGCCTTGAGCTTCTTCTCCTCCTCTATTGCCCACTGGATCCGACTCAGTGCCCCCTCCACTACCGTCTTGGTCAGCCCAAGTGCCAATTCCGCCATGATGGACTTGTCTACACTGGAGCAAAAATAAGTAGTCGTTCATTCTTGAGGTCACGAATGGATAGCAGAAATTTATTTATATTCCAGTTGTAGTGCAAGTAATCCATTATATACTTGTTGTTATATGTGGTTGAGATAGAAATATGTACAAAAATTTGCACTTACAGTGTTACGAGAATTCTATATTATGAATTTTAAATTCTTTGACCTAAATGAACTGCGAATGTAAGTATTTATGAGAATTTTGGAATATGGTTGACGATAAAAATTAATAAGGATGATGAAAATTACGATAACATCAGTATAAGTTATTACATCATACTTATGAGAATTCTCTTAATTTATGATAATACTAACAATATTTACAAGAATTTTAACTAATAATGTTTACAAGAATTCTAAATTGTGAATTTTCCTCTGACATAATTTACATTGGTATTTTCGAGAAATGGGTACTATGAATATAAGTATTTACTATAATTTTGGACTATGGTTGATGATAAAAATTTATAAGAATGATCGAAATTACCACAATGAAGATAGGGAGCTACCACAGTTTAGGGTAATGGTATTCTAACGCTACTCGTCCAATGGGTTGGTAAGTAACAAATACAATAATTTGAGCCACTCAAATCAACAATTTAGTTAGGGCCAAACGAAAATTTCTCCTCAAATGATTTATTGAAATATATAGGCCCTTTATATTTAAATTACTGTAATACATTCTGACTATACTACCTTTGTATCTGAAGACAGTGAGATACAAGAATTTTTAATGGACTACTATGTGTCCCTTATATTTGGTTTCCAATGAGTTCCACCTCTTGGGTTAGAAGTGTATTTGGCTATGGCGGGGTCTGGATTCGATCCAACCCAATCCCCTCTGATCCACGCGAATTTTCAGCATCCCCACCGCACACCGGGAAACCTCTCGCTCACTCTCCCTCTCGCGTCGCTTGTCATGTGCGCCGATGCAGCTATCGAAGCCAACGACGGCGGGTGGATCCAGGTGCGCAACGTCTAGCTAAACTCCCCGTTTCGTCCTCCACCTCGTCCTCCCTCTTCCTCATCTCCTTGTTCCCAGTTAGGGTTGATGTCAGATGGCGCTGCGGCTACTCTGACACTGGCCATGGATAGACAGTGGTGATTTCATATGCATTTTTTCTCCTGCTACTTCCCATCGTGCTCCCCTTCTTGCTTGGGTTCCCTTGCTCTGCTAGATCTGCAGCATTAGTGTACGCCAAAGATCCAGCACCAGGTACTACTCCAAGGTTGCATTGACACCAGTATAAAGTACATCTACTGCACCATCCCTCTATGGTGAGGTCCTGTGTCTCTACCCGTGTCTAATCTCTAATCGATGATTCAGAGCACTACTTCATTAGTAGTGTACTACTGTGCACAATGTCTTTTCTGTTTTTTTCTTTTTCATTAGAACAATTCTATTTGGGATGTGGGAGAGATTAAGAATGTATTGCTCAGTTTGCTGATTATTTAATGATATTATTTCTTGAACTACTGCTGCCTAGAGCCTATCCAAGTTCTTGCTTAGCCCTTCTCCCTTCACAACCGGAGCCAGTTGCTTTGCCGAGGGCCCCAGGCTCTCGGCAAAGCCTCTAAGACCCTCGGCAAAGCCTTTGCCGAGCGCAGCTCTCGGCAAAGCGCCCTCGACAAAAATCCGATCGGCAAAGGCTTCTTTGCCGAGAGCCGTTTATCGGGCACTCGGCAAAGCCTTTGCCGAGAGCCCGACGCTCGGCAAAGCGCGAAATAAAAAAATGCGAAAAAAACCTGGAAATTTTTTTTTCAATCGGCAAGTCGCGGCATTTTTCGCGCAAAATTCGCGGCTACGCGGTCGGTGGGATTCGAACTCGTGACCTCTCCCTCACACGATACCTCCTCTGCCACATGCACTACACACTCACATGCGTCTATATGCCATTTCAGTTACTCAAATATTATACTAAACCAATTGAAAATTGATTGTTTGAGCCCCTAAACGAATTCAAATCAAAAAATTGTCAACCACAAAGTTTCATAACTTTTCGAGCACTACATTTTTCATATAGAAAGTTTTTCCATCCGAGGTCTTTTGAAAAATTCAAATTTTAAAATTTTGAATTTCAAACGTAGTTTTGCATGACAAGATGAATTCAAATGAAAAAGTTGTCAACCACAAAGTTTCATAACTTTTCGAGCACTACATTTTTCATATAGAAAGTTTTTTCATCCGAGGTCTTTTGAAAAATTCAAATTTTAAAATTTTGAATTTCAAACGTAGTTTTGCATGACAAGATGAATTCAAATGAAAAAGTTGTCAACCACAAAGTTTCATAACTTTTCGAGCACTACATTTTCATATAGAAAGTTTTTCCATCCGAGGTCTTTTGAAAAATTCAAATTTTAAAATTTTGAATTTCAAACGTAGTTTTGCATGACAAGATGAATTCAAATGAAAAAGTGGTCAACTACAATGTTTCATAACTTTTTGAGATCTACAAATTTCATTTAGGAAGTTTTTCCATCCGAGGTCTTTTGAAAAATTCGAATTTTAAAATTTTAAAATTTGAATTTCAAACGTAGTTTTCCATGACAAGATAAATTCAAATTTCTTTGCCGAGTGTTTTTTTGGCTCTCGGCAAAGAAACTTCTTTGCCGAGAGCCGTTTATCGGACGCTCGGCAAAGGCTTCTTTGCCGAGTGCAGAGGCTTTGCCGAGTGTTTTTTATTTGGCTCTCGGCAAAGCCTTCTTTGCCGAGCGCCCGAAAAAAAAACGCTCGGCAAAGCCTCCGGCGCTCGGCAAAGAAGTGGATTCCGGTAGTGCTTAGTTATGAAAAATAAATTGATGTTTGCTCTTCTAAATCTTGCATTGTTTGTTTGTTCCATGTATTGGATTTACAAACTAGTTCTTGAGGAATCTGTCAACACGATTCTGCACAAACAACTCTCTTGCATACCCTGTGCAGTTGTGCTCCCTTGAGCTCCAGATTTTTGCTTAATTTCAGCCACTGCTTAATTTCAGATTAATTGTTTTTTAATTCTACAACCTAAGTACAAGCACCTAATTGTTGAAAATTTTCCTGACAAAACAAGGGTTTCTCACTCGAGGTATTAATTGTGTTTCTGGGCCTGCTATTCGTGTTATCGATGCTAAATTACTACTGTGCTTGAGTTGTTTTTTAGGCCTGTCACCTGCTATACTGCAACCAAGCTTTCAGCATCACTTGCATGCTTTTATTGAAATTGCTGTAGGGCCGTCGATGTTGTAATTTGGTTGTCTAGCTACAAAAAGATTTTTCACTGGTTTTAGTGTCTCTTTCCTTAAACTAGACTTTACGTCTTGAAAGTGCTGCAGGTCTTTGTGACCACATGACAATGTAGCCCACACGTCAGGTCCACCCATGGAGCTTTTGGTTTCAGTATCATTAAATAGTTAACTTGCTTCCATCTGCGGGTGAAGCAACTGATTTTTCAAGGGTATGAGGTGATTCTGGTAACCTCAGGTGTTGTTGGTGTTGGGAGGCAGAGGCTCCAATAACGTAAGCTTATCCATAGCAGGTACACAAAATTTGGCTTACATTCTCATAACAGTTTGTAAGTGTTTTCTTTCTCAAGTACTAGGAGGATTCCCCTTGCGTTGCCGCGGGTACGAAGGATGAATATAAATAGGTTAGAATGTTAATTAATAAGAATTAGGAGATGTATATGTATGGTGTTGGTAATGCAGGAACATGATATAATATATGTATAGATTTATTAGCATAATCGTGGAGATTGTATCCATAGTGGATGATGTGTCTCGCTGACGTGGATATCATAATTCTTGTGCTTGTGAACTTTAATTGCAAATGATAGTGGACTGCTGAGGTGGACACCTTGCATATCAAGAGAAATTGCTAGTGGCAGATGATAGTGGGCTGCTGAGGTGGACGCCTTGCATGTGAAGAGAAATAGCTAGTGGGGTTTTGTTTTATAAGAGTTATAGATATCTTGCTGACCATTCTCCTTTTTTGCAGCTTCGTGGATTTGTAAAATCCGCGGATGAACTTTGATGGAAGTTCCTGTGTTGCTGTTGGTCAAAGTGGCTTGATCGTGATCTATGACACATTTTTTTTTCAATTTTTCTCTTGTTTCTACTCAAACAGGAGGAGAAGTAGGTTTGATACTACTATTTTTTATGATATTTGTGTTCAACTTTTCCATTGGCTAAATGTGGTCTAAATGTTGTCCTAGTACTTGTTCATAAAGGAAGTACTTACTTCTCATCACTTAATTGTTTTCCTCCATAACAACCTCGACTTGCTTCTACTGTTTAATGCATTGTGCAGAGTGAGTGTTCAATCTTAAATCAACTTTCAGGGGGGCAGAGTACACTATATTTTGAATTATGCTTATTGTCCTCAAAACATGCTTATCTGTGTCACTAAATCAGTACCTATGATATATCTAAGCATGATCTTTTACTAAAGTGATGACCTTTAGTCAATAAGTTTACCTAATTTCCCAAATGAATGAACAGATCCTAACCATATTTTTCTAAATGAGCAAACCATCAGGTTTGTGGGTTCATCACATCTTACAGCTCTTTCAAAACGTGCCATCGCTTGCTGTCGCGTCAGGTGCGGTGGACTAGAGTAGGATTCTTTTTCTTCAGTCGTAAAAGGAAATAAAAGAATTAGAGGGTGAAATTAGGGGAGCGATGGGATCATAGAATTAGCCTACATCTGATAGATTTGAAGCCAAGCTGAGAAGCGTGCAGGCCGCGTGGCAGGGATAGACGCTCGCCAGGCAGCGCTAGAGGGAGTAGATCCTAATATCAAAGATCGAGCAAGAGACTCGATCAAAAGTGCTCCTGAAAGGATGACAAGCAAGAAAGGAACGAGCAGTATAGCTTACCTTCAAATACAGTGGCTAGCAGGATTCATCAAAGGTGCGCCTGAACTGAAAGGGCTGCCGGCCGGGGAAGGAAGATCATATGTGCAGCTGCTTGCAGGGAGCCCTTTCTTATAGTCGAGAAAACAAGGATGTACTCGTAGTCTCGTAGCATTTGTTCAGAGAAGGCACGGCACCTCCGCGCTGATAACAAGGATGTACAAGACGCGCTGCGCCTGCGAGCAAGTGTGAACGGCAAGGACGGGCGATGGCCGGCATGAGGGGGGCCGTGAAATTAAAAGGGGTGGGCCGAGGGAGAAGCGCTGGCACTGAAGTGAGCGACACAAGCCGATGACCACCACCGTACGTACCACTGCAAGCAAGCAAGACGCCATCCACGATCGGACAAGAGCCTACAACGGGCCCGGAGCTGTCCTTGTTCGTACGTACAGGGACAGGGTGCAGGTGCGCGATCCCCATCTCGACTTCATTTCTCTCCATGTGCTCTGTCTGCACCTGCCCCGTGATGGCGGATCGATGGCGAAGGCTTTGTTTAGTTCCCAAAATATTTCAGATTCCCGTCACATCGAATCTTTGGACACATGCATGAAGCATTAAATATAGATAAAAAATAAAACTAATTACACAGTTTAGACGAAATGGACGAGACGAATCTTTTAAGCCTAGTTAGGCCATGATCGGACAATAATTGCCAAATAATAACGAAAGTGCTACAGTAACGCTACAGTTACATTTCCTAAAATATTTCGCGAACTAACCAATGCCCAACTGGAAGTAGCACGTACACCCTAGATAGGTCCCTAAGCTCTAGCTCTAACAGCAGCACCACCTCCACCGTGAGCCCGTTTAGTTCCCAGAAAATTTTGCCAAATTTTTCAGATTCCTGTTACATCGAATTTTTGACACATGCATGAAGCATTAAATATAGATAAAAAATAAAACTAATTACACAGTTGAGACGAAATGAACGAGACGAATCTTTTAAGCCTAATTAAACCATGATTGGACAATAATTGTCAAATAACAACGAAAAATGATACAGTACCATTTTACCAAAATTTTTGCATCTAAACCATCCCCATGTGTTTTGGTCGTCCCGTCCCGCATCAACACATTATTGATATTGATGGGGGTGCATGGAGTGGCCACCACCACGGACTGTGATCAGACGACGGCACACTGAGACATCTAACTATAGTTTGTTTTGTTTTGTTTTTGTTTTTTTTTAAACTCTATCGAACTATATAGTTGGGAGAGTAGCACGTTGGATTATGACTTGTGGAATAGTAGATCTAACCAACCTAGTAATGACTAATACAATAATACCAACCTAGTAATGACTAATACAATAATGGCGACAGGCAAGAATGACTCGTAAATTAACCTATGTACACATGGTAAAAACCATCATTTTTTTACTAAACAGGTGTAGTCCACGATTAAAAAATGGTTCGATTAAATATCACAGCTCCACAGCATCCCTGAAGACATACGGGCTCTATTTACAAATACTGGAAAAAGTGCGGAGCGGGATCTCCAAAAGGCCAAAACGAATCGTCCGATGGATCTTAATTACTAGGAGCTGTTTGGTCGGTGTTTTTATCCTGCAACGCTTCACACCGTTGGTTAGACTGAGCCAGAATGGATAACAGACGGATCACATACGGGCAAGGAAATGCATGCAGTTACCGCTCAACTCTCAGCGTTGTCCGATTACGCGCGTGGAGGAGCTAGCGAGCGACTCCCGCGAGTTCAGACTACAGAGTCCTATGTGCCGACGACTCCAGGTCTCCAACTTCTCTCCCGTATCCTTGCCTGCTAAACTCCATCCTACATGCCTACGCTGCTTAGGCAAACAGAAACCATTACAGATGCCAACCAAACAAATGGCGGTTTCGGTTGCATGGTAACGGATAGCACTGGTTTCCAATTACATTGTCGTTGCCGATCCCAGGGGTGAACCAAATAGCACCTACATGATTGTGCGGGGGCTCCGATCATCGATTGTGAGAGGCTTGGTGCTCATCCTCACAGAGTTTGCAAAGTGCATTAGTGAAATTCTTGAGGCTTGTAGGAGTTCCTATATCGTTGGCTTCTTGTGAATGCCCACGTTGGGGCCAAGCTTGAGGGCTGTTTAGTTTCCCAAGCAACGATCAAAGAACGATTGGTCACAATGGGGATGTGGATTGTCAACAAGCAACTGAAC
>CM036187.1:79033396-79552238 GCA_020631735.1 Saccharum officinarum
TAAATCTTCAAACTTTTCTGAATTAATTTGATAGGATATTGCTTGATGTGATGCTTTACTTATTGTTTCTTTGTGTGTTGTGAGTGAGCAAAGTCTTCCTTCTTTGGCACACCTTTATCGTTTTTTGCAATCAAATTCCTTGTTTCTCAGCTCAAGGTTTCGTTTGCAGGCTCTCAAAATCTTCTTTTTAACCCAAATCACTCCTTTTAGTTTCTTGTCCGTCAATCAATCTCTACAAACTTATCGGGAATTTTTTTGGCTTTTCTTGAAACTTATTCTCACTTTTCTGCGAGCATAATCTAATTTTTTAGATGCTCTGAAATATCTTTTTATGAGCTCCAAATACTTCATTTGGGTTCCTCGTATTCCAAAAGGTCTATGAGAATTTCCCCCGAATTTTTGGAGCTTTCGGAGTATTTTTCACAACTTAAATAATAGTTCTGAATTTTTTAGAAATTATTTTATTCACGAAATTAATTAATTTCAAAAGTAATAAAATATCTCTTTTTTCCACCAAAGCCGTGTGCAATAATCCTAATAAATCTGAAATGTCTGTCTTTAATATTTATTTAGGCCCTTGAGTGCACGTGGATGGTGCAACATCAATTAGTACCGTATCGCTAGTTGACGTGGAGGTGGGGAGTTTTTCTCCCTATATATATGTACCAACCTTTTAGGCAGAGCACACCAAAACTATCGTAAGGGGAGCCTTTAGTTTGGAAAATCCCTCGTGTAGTAAGTTAGAATTTTCTCTCTTCTTGTCGTGTCACCGCCGACCAACTCCGACAACTTCTCCGGTGAGCTTTTCCGGCCATCTCGAGCGTCTCTGGTGAAGACCATCACCACGAGGTTCTTCTCGTCATCATCTACACTGTGGTATTCTCCTTTTCGCAAATCTATCATCGTATGACTAATTTCCTTTTCTTTTCTCTTTTTCGACGTGGTTTTCCGACGAGCTTCTCCATTGGTGCTCTCCGTTCTTCTCTGTTGCTCGCAACCAGCAGCGTGGTGTCTGTGTAGAACGCCTCCCGCGTCTCTGCCACCATCGCCTCGCTACTTCTCGAACATCCCAGCCACGCCGTGAGGAGCGAGCTGCTGCAACGCTGCCTCACGCCAAAGAAGGCCATCGTGCATGTGAGCAACGGATCGAGAGCAAGCCTTCATGCATGCGAGGAAGACCACCAAGTTGTCGCCGTTTAGCACATGCACGTACAAGTCAGCGACTAAGCGCTACAAAGCCAACAGAGTAGGTGCACAATCCATCCTGCTCGTCGATCTCCTATGTCTCTTCGATCTATTTATTTTTATGCTTAATCGTGTTCCTTCCTTTTGTCAATCAACTTCACTCCATCTCGTGCAGCTGCAAATCGATCGCCCTGTCCTTGCTACTGGGAAGCAACATCGTGCAGCATGCAAACGAGCTCCCTGATGAGTAGTTGAAGGTCAGCCGCTCCATGCATTGATCCCTTGCCCATGATGATAATCATCTTTATCTTCAATCTATCGTTTGAACGTGAAGTACCAAAAATATCATTCTTGCCGAATAATCCTTTCTAAAAGTTAAACTCTTGATATCTTTATCGTTTAGCTCCAATTTACTTTGTTCTTGTTGCGTTAAGCTCGTGTCGATGTAATCGATAATTTAGTAGTGAAGTTGATCATGCCACATGTTTCACTGTTTATAGATAAATACTAATTAATTTGATTAATGTACAGGCAACGAGTTTTCTAATTTAAAAGCGACATAGGTGTCACACCCTAGTATTTTATACATAAATGTTAATACGATTAACTAATTACATAAATGTGTTTTTGAATAATAATTTGGCTAGTTTAAACATGCTACATACAATTTGATTAGATGCTCTCATATATTTATTTCTTTTGCAAAGTAAATTTAAATGACTTTAATATTATGTGACATTTTTGTAAATAAATAAAACCTGACTAGTTTTAAGCCCGGCTTGTCAACTCGATGCATGTTGACTAATTTGAATTAAATTTTTTCACATGATTTTGCTTACTCAAAATAAATTAAGTTAGTAGTGGTTTCTTTTCTGCTATAGTATAAGAATTCCGGTAGTCGTTTCTTTTTAACCGAAGACCAGCGTTTCTTCCATTCTTGTTACTGTAGCTTTAGCTCTCTTTTAGTACATTGTTTTCTCGTGTGGTGTATTGTTCTTAGTTGTTTTTATCTATTGCTTATATGTTTGCCTATGTGTGGTGTTTGCTACGAGAGTAGAATGAGAACCACTTGTGAGCAAGGTCAGAAGGTGATGACTAGAAGCAAGGTACGAGGAAAATGGGAGCAAGAGTAAAAGGCAAGTATAGCATGTGATCATCCTTGTTGTTCTATTCACTATTAATCATTTAAATCATTCTGCATGCGTCTATCTTGATTGCCATTAAGGAGTTTTAGCTTTTATATCTTGTACCTTGTCACCTATGTGTTTATGCATTGGGTAGTACGATGCTATCGCTCAATTAAGACCATGATCTTGTAACTTGACTAATGGCATATGCAATAAACATTAAAAGATGCTTTTTAGCAACAAGGAACAAGGGGGCTAGAGCACAGTTTTTGTGATGCTCTAGATTCCTCTCTCTAAGGACTTATCCGTAAGCGATCATCCGAGACTTACAGTATAACCATGCGTGCTATATGGCTCTGGCTTTAGTCAAGTATGAGGACATTTTCTAGCTTGTTAGTGGTTACCTTTATGGCACAAGAGGGGTGTGTTTCAGGTTGGTGTAGTGTGGCCTTTGTTCCTAAGAGTACTTCTGCGTGTGTGTGCCTTTTGAAATGGGGCTTTACATTCGTAGGGCACAGAAACCTAGCGGCCCTAACTTGTTAGACAATCTTTTGAAAGACTTCATATTGAACTCTGCCGGTCTTCCTTAGTAGTGGGTTAAGAGGCAAATCACCTCGGACGAAATGGTAAATCACGACTTATGGGTAAAGATGTACAACATCTGCAGAGTGTTAAAAATTGTTATAACAGCCATGCTTACGGTCATGAATAGCCTTGGAGCCTTACGGAATAGATGATCACTAATGATAATTTGTTTATGCTATTCATTATTCATGTTTACCTGACCATGTGTTTATAGGGTTGTGATAAACTTGTTGCTACTCAATTGCTTAAAACTGTGACTTATTAAAAGCTAAATGCAGTTAAACCATTGTCTACCTTTTTGAGCCTCATGAACACCATGTTATATTTGCTGAGTACGATATATGCTCACCCTTGCTATTTCTCCCACACCCCAGTCTGTAGTCAAAGTTGCTCAGAAGATTGAAGAGGACATGGAGAATTTCCTAAAGGACTGATAGAAGTGTTTGGTGTATGGAGCCCTCAGTCAGCCGTCTCTGAGAAGAATGAAGCTTGAAGATTCGTTATTGTTCCGCGATACTCTGATGTAAGTGTTAATATAGCTATGTATACGTTATTTAATAACATTGTTTCGGATATTTTCTATTTTGTTGTTGTATGTGTGGACTTCCTGGACACACATATGGCAAGTCTGGTTCTCTTATTAAAACTTGGTGTGACAGCGCGGCTCCCCCATCAAGCGCCGAGCTCTAGATTGCTGCGCGGCGTGCCCCCGCTGCTGCACACCGTGCCCCGTCCCCTGTGCATGCCGTGGTGCTGCTGAGGTGTAGGCGAGTTGCTACCGACACCACCGTTCCCCACCGGAAGGTCATGGCCGTTGTCGATGCCATGGCCGCGGCAATGTACAACCTCAGCAAGGAGATGTTGCGATGAAAGCAAGTGTTGCAATCATATGTTTCAAGTGTCTTAGATTTTTCAGAAGTATGTTGCAATTGTTTCATATGGATCTTGCAAAAGTAGATCGGGGATGTTGCACATGTTGTAAGTATTTCAGAGGCATGTTGGTAGTATTTTAGAGGTTTGTTCAAAATATTTTATCTGTTTCAAATGTATGTTGCAAGTGTTCTGATCTGGATGCTGCATATGTTTTACACATATGTTGCAACAATATGTTCCACATGTTTCTGTTGTTTGAGTCTTTTGTTGCAGTAAGTGTTTCAATATTGCAAGTTGCAACTGTTTTTTTTCTAGATGTTGCATATGTTTCATACATATGTTGCAAGTGTATATTTCAGATATTTCATCTGTTGCAGACGTAAAGTGTTTCATGTTGCACATCTTTCATGTCGTTTGAAGAGTCATGGGGCGTGGTGAGCTAGGGGCCGGCGGGCGGGGTGCACGGTGCACCGGTGTCCCACGAACGAGCCGTGGTCGGCACCGGCGGTCAGGGTGCGATGAGGGCGGGGTGCGAGTGCAGGCTGGGGCGAACGGCCTCGAATCGAGTCGGATTGGGCAGGCCGTGAGTGTAAGGCGAGTCCTCCAGACACGCGAGTGCTGCGACTGGGCAGGGTGCGTGTGCGGGGCGGGAAAAATTAGTGGATCAACGGTGGCAGGTGGCGCGGGCGTCCACCAGGCTCTAGCACCTCCGGAGAAACAAAGCTCGCTTTTTAATGGCCTGGACCAGGTCTTCGTGCATGCTCCGTAAAGATGAGATACCCTGTTGTTATCTTCCTTGGGCTGCCATCTATACTAAACTTCCAAATGAAAAAAAAATCCGCTTTCAAGTACATTATTTTGAGTGGATAGATTTCCATCACTTGAAACGGAAAAAACTTCACATACGACAGTATGGTATTGATTCTACTTAATCTGCACGTACCATTCAGTGATAAAAACACATATGCTTCAAGTTAACTCACCACTACGAGTGCACTCAAGATAGAGAATACGATAGCATCATTACATCCATGTAACTATACCTATATCTTACCCGCAAAAAAAAAACTATACCTATATCTTGTTACATATAAGTTATTACAAGCCGTGAAATAAAACCAAGCCATTTCGCTGTGGCGATGGACGTTGGAAGCCGTGCCGGCCGGCAGCCGGACACCAGTCGTCATCAATTCATGCACCGGGCACCCGGCAGCAGCAGTTGGGGTAGTACTGGCCCGGCGTGCAGTACGTCTGGAAGTTCTTGTAATTGTTCTTCTGGCAGTAGTAGAAGCATGTCTCGTCAGAGCACGGCACGATCGCGTGGCAGTAGTCTGTGTGATGATCAACCATACATACATATATACAAATACAAAGGCTTCAGTTCACGCTGTTATTAATTAGTAACGTATCTACATGCAGAATCAGGACAGACAATGAAGTACTTACATGCATGATGCATGAATTACAATATATAATATACCTGCTGCGTCGCAAGCTGATAAGAACATGGCCACGGCAACTACAAGAGCTGCTGCTACGGGCAGGAGACTGCCGGTGCCGTTCTTGACACGATGTGCCATGGTGACCAATCCAACAAGTCCTTCTGTTCTTCTGCTTGGATTTGCATGCCTTGTGCATTACACCATGTAGTGGCCAAAGATAATTATAGGGACGCACAAAAGTAAATCAGAGGAACGGGATCGCAACTTTATTTGGATACCATCATAACCTTCTCTTGCAAGTAAATCGATAACTTAACCCCTTACGGTTGGAATGTCATTTACCAGCGGCTTCTACTTTTTTGAGATGGTCAATTTTGGCTGCAAACAAAATACAAAGTGATGATTTGACATATTGCTGTGCACGTATTTTCAGCCCAAACAGGACCCTGCATGGCCTCGTTCTTCTAGTGGGCCGTAATATATATAAAACAACACAGGACCCTGCATTGGCCTCGTTCTTCTAGTGGGCCGTAATATAAAACAAGTGCTGACAACTGAAATATGTCGTCCATGTTTTCCACTGTTTTGGTAAGAAAGAGTATGAATGCAGAGATGCGAGTTTTTGTTAGTTACCATTAATTATTTTGACGGCTCAAACTGCTTCGCCGGATTCCATGGTACAAAACGTTTCTGTAGTACTGCTAACTTGCCATGACCTCCGTTGTCCATAGGAGAGCCGCCGTCATTGAGATCATAGCCGTTGCCTCTACTAGAGTTCTCTGTCGCTGCCATCGCATATCCTCTTCCACCTAGACTCCTTGGCCTTCGCCATCCCTAGGGCCGCCGCTGCTGACGGTATCCACCTCCTCCTCGCCGAGATCTTCACCAACGCTCAGGCCGACGCCACCCCTAGGGTTGCCGCCACCGCCGATGAGGTCTTTGAACTCTCAGCCTGCCGCCACCCCTAGGACACAACTGGCTACGGAATCACCTTCACTGGATCCACCTTCTCCCTGCAAAGAAGTACTGGCCGTCAACGCTTAGGCTGTCATCATCCTCCGCCACACCATCCGTCGCCGCCAACGCACCCATGTCCTAGTGCCACCGTTGGGCACAACCTCTAGATTACCCTGCGTACCACAAGGCTAGATCCCCAGCATGCGTGCGCCAGATTCAGGCGGGGCAATGCAAAATCCATCGATGATGCTGGCAGATTCAACGGCCACCTAGCGCCGATCTATGCAGCCTTCATCAGACTTGCAACCAACGCGATCACAACCTGCGAGGGAGGCACGGGCACAGGCTGCCGCGGGGTGAGCACAGCCATAAGCCAGGAGCGGGCACCCTCTCCCGGTGAGGATGCGAGTGGGAAGCGGCCGTGGGGCGCTAACGACCGGGCATAGCAAAATCCCACCGCCCCCATCCTCACCCTCCACCAGAACTCCAGCGTCAGGCTCCTGTGGCGGTAGGATTGAGAACGAGCAGAGGAGAAGCTAGGTCATAGTATAACATACTCACTATGGACATATGTACTCACTGAGCCGAAAGATGATGACAAATTATAACTAGCTTATTTATTGGTTTTTTGGGATTCAACTATTTACTAGCAAAATTGTCCGTGTGTTGCAACAGGAGGAAAGATATAGTGGTATCTAAAGTTTTGATATCTATGTGCTATTTTGTCTTGAAAGCTATAATTTTTCATTTACATCATTATATTTTTATTGCACTCGACGTTATGCTCAAAAACGTATATATAAATATTTTTGGCTCAATATATTTTCTTCTACCTAAGTAATCAATTACATCTATGCCATAGCGCAGGCAAACACGAAGGGCTAGGGGCTCACGTTTTTACTTCCACTTCCAATTATAGCATCAAAGAATCCACAAATATAGCAGAGCATACTGCATACCAGTGAATTTACATAGTGTTAAACACTTCATCCTGTAATTTTTGTTAAAGTCGAGACCAATAGCACACAATTAATCAACGAGGAAACATAATACCATTTCTTTTCTCTTTTTCTTTTTTCTCTTCTTTCTCATCGTTATCTGCTAGCTCGGACTCGGAGATCCTTGCATCAGTCTCGCTCATGTCGCTGTCTCTTTAGATTGCCCCTCCATTGCCCGACCTCACCATCATCACCGTGCATCACACCATCATCGTTCCGGCCTCAACATCTTTTCACGCCGCCTCACGGGTGCTGATATGGTGGTTTAATTTGTATTTTATTCAATTTCTCCTATTGGATTCATATTTATTTATTGATTCCACTGCTACAGAAAACTTAACCGAGGCGGGCATTTTGGGTTAACCGAGGCGGTTTTTGCAACCCCCTCGGTCTAAAGGTCACGATTAATCATGGCTTAACCGAGGCGGTTAGGGCGATTAACCGAGGCGGTTGAGTTAAATAGCCCGCCTCAGTTAATAATTTCACGAAATTAAAAAAGCCCAACGAGCCCAGTACCACGCACCGTCGTTGCCCATGGTAGGATCCACACTGTAGCAGTCGCCGATGGCTGGATCCGCTCCGACGCAAGAGGTGCAAGGAAGGGGCCCCATGCTCATAGGAGAGGGAGGGGTCGCCGTGCAGTGCTCGGTGGATAGGGAGGGGCCATTGTGTCATGCTCGGAGGAGAGGTACGGCCGCCGAGATCCGCTGGGGGGCACGGCTGCCGAGATCCGTCGAGGGGGCGCGGCTGCCGAGATCCATCGGGGGGCGCGGCTGCCGAGATCCACTGGGGGGCGTGGCCACCGAGACCCACCGCCGGGGGATCACCATGTGTGCCGCGGTCGTCGGTGCGGGTCGCCCGATATGCCGCCGCCACCAGTGCGGTCCTCCGCGCGCACCGCCGCTTGGTTTGGTGGCGCCCGTGGGCCACCACCCCAGGCTGGGCTGGCTCGTGCCCCTTCTCCTCCCCGTCAGGCGTGGAGGGGACAGGCAACCGCGGCGACGGAGGAGAGAGAGAAGGATGGGCGACGGACGAGAGAGGAGGACGGGTGAGAGAGAAGGATGGGTGTGGAGACGAGGGACGGAGTTTATTTCTGTGTGGCTCCTGGTAGGCCGAGCCACTTTGATTCTTTACGGTGGGACTATGCTGCTCAGATTCAAAACCCAACCGTGCCTTCTCCTGTTTTGCCAAACCACTGCACGTGTGGCGAGCCACGAGTGGCCAGTAGCCCCGCCTCTGGATCGTTTACATGGATTTGTGCTTTCTCACTGTGACCGACATGGGGGCCTCACTCCCACTCCCACTCCTCGAGGTCTGTACAGGGCATTGAATAACCAAGGCGGGTGACTTCCAGTAGTCTGACTCAATTAATGGTTTCTTAACCGAGGTGGTTGTTTGAAATGGCCCGCCTCGGTTAATACATTAACGGAGGCGGTTGTATTAGGGTAACTGCCTCGGTTAATAAGTATTAACCGTGGTGGTTTTGTTATAGTGACCGCCTCCGTTAATATTAACTGAGGCGGTTGCTGGTCTGGCTTCCCTGCCTCGAATAATTGAGGCGGGCAATCAGGCCGCCCGCCTCGGAGCTCCAAACCCAAACACTGTCCAAAGAATTTTGTGTAGCAGTGTTCGTTGAATTGTATTCGATTTCACCTATTGGATTTGTATGGAGAGTCCATCACGTTGGTGGTGGGGACAAAAACAAGGAAATTTATTAAAGATTGGAAGCAAACTGAATAGGACACTGAAAAGAGGATTACCGGACAAAAAACCAGAATCCGAATAGAAATCAGAGTTGGACAAAAAAAGTTGTGGTAGAAATTTTGCCTCTTTATTATTATAGGTATAAATATAGATATAGATAGCAGCCGGCAGGTGGGAACCTTGCCTCTGTCTAAACATACATATACAGTTCAAGCATCAAGCCCATGGTCATCCGCCGCGAGCCGGCAGCATTTCGACGGTGTCGCCAGGAGCCGGTGCCAGTGGCCCAACGGCTTTTTGGTTATGAAAGGTGCAGCAGCACTTAACATCTGTGCGGCAAGCGGCAGTGACAACCATGTAGCCGTGTTCCGTGGCCTCCTTCTTGCATCTGTTGGAGCATGCATCCTTCTCGCAGCGCGGTGATTCCGTATGGCATGCAACAATCCATATGTATATCAAACAAAACACATCTAGCATACATGCCACATGCTTAATTAACTAAATATGATTGCATCTGAGTTAATCTAGCTAATCAATAATTAACAATTAATCTTTAAGATTCTCTTGTTGCAGGCAGCAGCACTGCTGCAGGGATGTTTGTGATTTGCTCGTACCTGCATAGGTGGACGTGAGAAGAGAGGGCACGACCAGGAGAGCAACCAACACAACAGCAGCCATCCAGTGCGCCCTGCTGCTTCTTGTGTTCCTGACTGCCATAGCTATAGTAGCTAGTACTCCGACTGAGTGCTGGCCGATATGCATGCGGGCTGGTCCATATATAGCCAGATAGGTGCCGCTAGGACCAAATCATAAGTGCAGTTCATTCCATCTGCTGCATTGTTAACGATGTGTTGATATCTCAGTACCAAATATATATATACAAGAAAATATAAATATCTATAGTACTAAATTAGTATCATTAGATAGATCTTTGAATATGTTTTCATAATAAACTTATTTGGAGAGATACAAATGTTGATACTATTTTCTATAACTTAGTTAAAATTGTTTCAACAACGCGCTTCTCATAGCGACAGATAATAAGGGATAGAGGGAGTATATTATTGCTGTTTTGTGTTGCTGTTCAAGCTATATCCTGTGCTCAATCAAATCATAAATACAAAAATATCCATCTACTACATCTCTTTCTATCTATCTATCTGTCTATCTATCTATCTTATCTATCTATCTATCTATCTATCTATCTAAGGAGACCCTGTGAACCGAGTCATGGTCTCCTTAGTCGTCACTCTGCTAGGAGGCTAGTCTCTCTGATCTAGTACTCTGATGCTTTACCGTGAGTGCATGTTCACAACAAGGATGGAAGACAACAGTTCCTAGAAAGACGCGTTTGGTGGAGCCCTGAATTTACACCCTTCCTCTACATGCAGCTATGAGTTATTGTTAGCAAGCAGATCGACAAGCAGACGGAGACATCATGAGCCAAGTCAGTCATCATCTCCTCAGTGTGGACGAGGAGCCTAATGTTAGTACTGTCCTGGTTAAGGATGAAAACGGTCGGAAATGGTCGAAAACGGTATTACAATATAGGAAAAACGAAAGCGGTCGGTTCAGAATATTTCTACATTTTAGCAATTAAAGAGTACAAAAAAAAATAATTGAAAATGGTTGTGAAACCAATTGAAACTGACAAATTTTTATGTTAGAAAACGGTATCATAATATAGAAAACGAAAACGATCGGTTCAAATATTTCTATTCCGTTTTCATCCTTAGTTCTGGTCGTGTGGCACATGGGAGAGGGAGGCTGCAAGTAATTCATGCTCCTTGCAGCGTCCACACCTTCCTCTTGAGTCTTGAGTCTTGTGTATGGTACAGCACAGCCTTCCTCCATGTCCATGTGTGCCACTCCACGACTGCCCTCTGGTCTTTCCACCGTCTCCCCAGATTACGGTGATGGTTCAATTGAAATTATGTACTGTAGATGTTAGCAACTAGACTAGTTCAAACGAATCTGGTTCACAGAGTGGGCCAGGAAAATACACAAATCTCATCGCTAGACCATTTATGTCTATTCATTAGAAGAAACAAATCTTCTACATTACATAGTGGCGTGGAGTAACCTTCAGATGGATGGGTTGAAATTCATTCAGTACAGTGCAGTTCCGCCAGAGAAATGAGTCCTGCGAAATTCAAGCTTCATTCATTGATGCCTGTGCTACCAGTCCCAATCTAGGAATCGGACGATAACCAGGAAATGCAGAGTAAAATCAGGGAAGAACAGAGAACAACAGATAGAACAGATAGAAAAGAGACAGAAACGAGGTTCAGAGTTTTTGTTATTCAACACATAACTGTCATCTCTATTACAGCGGCTTACAAACGAGCTCGCACACTGCCACGGCAAAGCACCTAAAGAAACACCGATCCCAACAATGTTGTCCCACATGCCAGCCACTTGATACAGCTACAGTCTTCTCCGCCTTTCCGATTGTCAGATCACGCACAGTCTTCTGAATCTTGCCCTTTCGTTCGCTTGTCCTGACATTCTGCTGCAGCGCGGCCACGCCTATGGATTGCGAAGGTATTTTTTTTAGGAATATCCATGGGAGGGTAGAAAGCTGAATGCCCCTACAAAGAATGACAGAAAGGTGTTAGAGAAGAGATCGAGGTTTAGTTTGGATGGCAACCCCTTGTAGCGTGCAGGCTGGTGCTCATAGGGATTTAGTTCCCATAGGTCGTTTTCGGGTGCCTCGCACGGATGGATCACAACTATCACATCTTATTTCTTATTGGATCTCTAGATGACCAAGGCAAATTCAAGATTGTCGTATCAATCTCTCCACCTAAGCTCCATGAGGTTCATCAGCACTGCTTTAGTTTTTTTATCTGCAGAAGGACGCTTGGCTGGCATCTCATTCAGCTCATAATTTTGCAAAACCGAAGTATAGTAGCAACCAGTACTGCTCGGATGTGCAACATCTATGTCCGAAAAAATCTCATTTTATATAGGCTTTATGTCCACCTCTGTAAAAGGTTTGCATGGTTGTGCACAAGTCTGTAATAAGCCTAGACGTTCAAGCTTTTGTTTCTTCTCAGAAACTGGGTGAGTTGAGGGGTTTGTGCCGAGGGCACTTTATTACTTGCTACCTGTAAAACTGGTATCCCCAGTAGACTCTTGCTTTCTATAAAAAGCGGGACCAATCGGTATTTGGTCTAAAAAAAAAGGTTTGCGTGTCAGTAAAAATAGAATGTCCAGGGTTTCAGCTACAGTAGGCACAATGATTAAATCCCCAGTTCACAGTACACAAACATCTATCAAACTCAACAACAGAAAGCATGAACAGAACACACACTCGTTAATGGACTAAGCAGAAAGTAGGTAAGACGTGCAAGTGTTTGCTGTAGCTGGTGTTGTTCTGCTAGTGCAAAAGTGAAAGAACAGAGCAGAGATATACAGATAAGGAGATCACTGGGCAGCTTGAGGTCTTCTTCCTGGCATGGATTTGATATAATCATCTTTTACTTTCTTGAGTGCCACTACAACATCGCTCATCGATAATCTTTGGTGAGTTGCATCACTTGAACAGAGCAAACCCAACTCAAAGATTGGTGGTAGGAACGGCCTCAGATCGCAGTCAGCAGAGGAAGGACATTGCATGAGCTTATCATCCAGAACATGGACAATCTTTGACAGGAATGCTTGACGAACCCACTCCCTGATGCTTAGGTCTCCTATGAACATAGGATCGGTGGGTCTCTTTCCGGTGAAGACTTCAAGAAGCATGATTCCAAAGCTGAACACATCGCTCTTGCGGGATGCCTTCCCAAATGACTCATACTCTGCTCAATAATAAGAAAATCAAACATTACAACAATTGAGCCATCAGAAGGAACTACAATGATCATACACGCCACTCACAAGTATAGCTACAGTATAAGCTAGCGATAGTACCTGGTGCCATGTACCCAAGTGTTCCAGGCGTACTTGCAGTGACCGTGGAGCTGTTGTCACCCAATAGCAATTTTGCAATGCCAAAGTCTGCCACGTGTGCTGTCATGTCGCTGTCAAATAGCACATTGCTAGGTTTCAAGTCACAGTGCAGGACAACCTGGAAATGCTGATGGTGCAGATACTCCATGGCCATTGACACGTCTAGCATGATCTCCAACCTCTTGAGGAATCCCAAGCTGCTTGCTGTACCTTCGGAGTGAAGGAGCTTGTCTAGACTGCCATTGGGCATGTACTGGAGCACGAGTGCTTTGAAGTCTAGGTTGGAGCATGTGCTTAGTATTCTTATCAGGTTGCGGTGTCGAGCCATGCGAAGCACATGACACTCGGCATCAAAGCTTCTAATGGCCTGTTCTAGTCGCATGTCTAGAACTTTTATTGCAACAACCAAACCATTGCTCAGTTGGCATTTGAAAACTTTTGAAAGACTTCCAGTTCCCAGAAGGTTGTTATCGCTGAAGTTATCAGTGGCAGAAATGATCTCATGGAAGGTAACTAATATTTGTCTTACAGCACTGCCAGGATCAATGACAATAGCTTTCCGTCTAATAATTAGGTAGACACAAAGAACAATGGAGAAAAATGCAACAGTGACAACTGGAAGAAGGATAATTAGAAGGCGTCTTTTATTTGAGTGAGAGTCCTCAAGACAAGGAGGAAATCCAAGATGGGGAGATCCACATAGCCCAAAAATTCCAATCAAAGATATTGACGTGATGTTTGAAAAAATACCTCCCTCTGGTATATTCCCTTCTAGCTTATTGAAGGAGAGGTTCAAGGATGTCAAGACCGTGAAATTGGCAAGGAACATTGGAATGGTGCCAGAGATATTATTGAAGGAGAGATCCAAATTTGCTAAGCTAGTAAGCTTTTGAAATGAATCTGGGAACTGCCCATCGAAGGAGTTATGTGATAGATTTAGAAAGTCGAACATTATATTTTTTGAAAAAGACTCTGGGATTGTTCCATGGAAATAGTTGCAAGAGAGGTCAATGAAATCCACTTGCTTTAGCCCACCATCATCCATGGAAATTGTTAGAAAGATCTAAATAAATAAGTTTGTCCAGGTGGAAGAAGCTTGATGGTATAGCTGAGTTTAAGTGGTTACTAGATAAGCTTATTTGTTCTATCACACTAAGGTTGCCAATGCTATCGGGTATAGAGCCAAAGAATTTGTTTCCACGAAGAAACAACTGTTGTAAGCTCCTCAGCATGCCAATTTCTGTTGGTATAGAGACGGACAAGTCAGTGTAAGTGATGACAAGCCTGACGAGCTCTTGCATCATTGTGATAGAATTTGGGATATCCCCTGTGAATAGATTGCTAGAAAGATCCAACATTTGAAGATGGCTTAGGTTTGACAGTGTTGATGGAAGCCTACCTCTTAACTTGTTATAACCTAAATTAAACCAAAGTATTAAAGGGCAGGTCGAGGACCTGGAGATTCCTACAATTAGAAAGGGAAGACAAGAAGTTAAGATTCCCATCTAAATTATTCCATGCAAGAGCAAGCTGGTTCAGAGCTCGGATGTTCCCAAGCGTTGGGGGTACTGAGCCAGAGAAATTATTCTTGTGCAGAGCTAGTACGGATAATCCCGAAAAATTCCCAAGAAAAGATGGAATGGGACCTGTTAACTGATTGGTTGCCATACTTAGTGTAGTAAGATGGGTGAGATTTCTAAGAACAGCTGGGATAGAGCCAACAAGGAAAGACTGGTGAGACGTGGTAGTTGAGCCAACAATGTTGGAATGACATCCACAAAATAATTGCCTGCCAAACTGAGAATTTCTAAGTTTTTGCATGCTGCAAGTCCTGATGGAATCGGACCCACAAAGTTGTTACGTTTGAGACCAAAGAACTGCAGTAGAGGAAGGCTAAAACTTTGATTGTTAGGAATGGGACCCGCAAAGTTGTTCCATGAGAGATCAAGCTCCTGCGTCTTTGACATGTTGTAGATGGTCGGGGGCACTATACCAGTTAGGTTATTGAACCCCAGGTCCAAGATTTCCAACTTAGGCAAGGAACCTAGATTGGGTGGTATGGGACCTGATAAGCTGTTGTTCATCAAGCTGACGAACCATAGAGATTGTGTATTATTGAATAGGCTTAGAGGTATGTGGCCAGTGAGCTCATTCTTGGTAAGAGAAAATTTCTCAAGGCTGTGCATATTCTGCAGGAATCCTGGCGGGATGTCCCCACACAGCCTATTGAAACCGAGGTAAACAACCTGAAGCCTCGTTAGGTTTCCTATGGCACTTGGATTAGGGCCCGTGAGCCCATTTTGAGAAAGATGCAGAACCTTAAGCCGATGCAGCATGCCAAGTTCGGCAGGGATTGAGCCAGTAAGGCTACTGTTTGTGAGGTTGAGGAAGGAAAGGAATGAAAGATTACCGAGGTGTGGGATGAGCTCCCCTTGTAGGGGAACATCCGACAGCGACAGAGCCGTGACACGCTGCCGGTGGCGGCTGCAGGAGACTCCAAGCCATCGACAGAAGGGCACGTTGGTTGTCCAGCTCCTGTCAAGGACGCCGGTGGGATCAGCGAGCTCGCCTTTGAAAACCAGCAGCGCCTCTGGTGATTAGAGAAGAGGTGGCGGCACCTGGCAAGAGGGCCGAGAGGCAGATGGCCAATACTATTAGAAGAGCCATCAGATCTGAGTGTGCCCTGTTGGTGAAATATGATATACATATATATGCATGGATAACAGTAAATGTTCGCCGCCCTCGTGCACCACACATGCTGCACTGCTGTAGGCACGCAATGGCTCCAGGTCACAAATCAATGATGTCTAGTTCATGGGAATGATTGAACCGGAATTAATGGATTTGTATTTCATGGTGCAAAAACTATCGAAACTCAACCATCATGCATCGGATACGAGTCTGCCATGTTGGTGAATAGTACGGTGACCGGCACTTTGGGTTGTAAATTATGATGCATGCGTGATAAGCGTACTTATCGGGAGACTGGATCCTACAGGGAGCCACAGAATCGCGAATTTGGCCACTATATATGCATGTGTCCGCCACATGACGTACCATCATTTCAATATTTTTTTATGGCGGCTATAAATAGTGGGTGACTTGGTTAATTGTGTTGGACACTAGGAGCCAGCCTGCCGTGTTTCATACTTTTTTGACAACATCGTGTTTAATACTTTAATTGTGTCGGCGAACGAGCCACACTGCACCCATGTGTGCATGCAGTGGCTCCAGGTCAGTCAATGTCTTTGTGCAGGCTAGGATTCAAACAAGAACTACCTGTTACTGTCGTTTACTGAAATGATTCATACCATAATTAATTGGTCAATATTTCATGGCTATTGGTTGTTATTTATGTGGACTAGGCCCGGTTTCTGTTCATTAAAATGCTTTAATTGCTAGAGTGCACAGTTTCTGTTAAAATGCTTTAATTGTTAGAGTGCACTGATATTTATGTTTTGTTTTGCTGTGTTGAGCGACCGGAAAAGATGCTAATCCTAGTTTTCGATCTATGAGACTCGAGGTGAGCTGAGCAGAGATGGCATCAAGCTCAACGGTTGAAGATGTTATGAGGGAGCCGAGCAGATGCCGGAAGGTGATGGAACATTGAGAGAGGACACACAAGCATTGCTAGCAGCCCACTTTTAATGCTTTGTAACTTTTTTTAAGAATAAATGCTTTGTAAATTGGTGGAACCTCTAATTTTCCTTTCTGTTTAATATCTTCTTAGCCGTGGAAAGTTCAAGGGTCTGAACCAAACAACACAACAGGGTAATATAGACTAACAAAACAACACTAATGTTGATTCATTTGTGTTGCTATAGCGTATTCTGCATAGCACTTAATACAATGCCAGTCTTGTATGAGTAACCCGTCGGACCGAAGATGCATAGCGTGGGGCGTCGCCGTACAGAGGGTGCAACCCATTGAGGCATACCACTGAGTGCTGATGCATTGTGTTGCTGACGGAACTGTATGTCATGTAGTTTCAGTCTTTCAGTCAGGTAGCCACGACATAAAATTAAAGTGAAATTTTACAATGTTTGGAAAAAAGTAGAGCCACTCCATTTGGATAGATCCGATGGATATAAAATAAGAAGAACCAACATAGAGGAACTTAAGTTGTGGGCCGGAACCTAAAATATGTGGGCCAGGAACCTAAAATATATGAGATCAGAATTATTTTCAAAATAAATTTAAAGGCTAGAATAGTACTTTTGTTTCCCATTATCTCCATATACAGCTCTGTCTCCTTTGATATCTCCGTAGCTCCCTCGACGCCGTCCTGCACGGCCAGGGCCAGGGTGTCCGTGCAGGAGACCGCTGCTTTTATCACGTCGATGTACTTGCATTTCCTCATGCGGAAGCTCTGCGGGTGTTGGAACCGAGACTGGGCTCGGCTTCCGGTCCGGCCCACAGCTCGCTGTACGCGCGAGCCGGCGCCTCCACGGGCCCAGGTTCACGGAGCACACACATCAAGGTCTGGGCCTAACTCAACCCAAAAGACTAGCTTAATAGGTGAGGACTGCCACGCCTTATATGTTGTGCTCCCCCACCTTCGATTACCGATGTGGGACTAACCCCAACAATCTCCCCCGTAGTCACACATCGGTCCCAACTCTTCAACTCACACAGTTGTGTGGCCAAGACGTTGTCATGACGAGGCTCCTCCTTTAGCGAGCTCCTTCGTCTATGTGTGACCTTGCCGAGATTTGTTACGGGTTTAGTTTTTTCTTACCATAGGCTCTGATACCAATTGTTGGAACCGAGACTGGGCTCGGCTTCCGGTCCGGCCCACAGCTCGCTGTACGCGCGAGCCGGCGCCTCCACGGGCCCAGGTTCACGGAGCACACACATCAAGGTCTGGGCCTAACTCAACCCAAAAGACTAGCCTAATAGGTGAGGACTGCCACGCCTTATATGTTGTGCTCCCCCACCTTCGATTACCGATGTGGGACTAACCCCAACAATTGTTGGAACCGAGACTGGGCTCGGCTTCCGGTCCGGCCCAGCTCGCTGTACGCGCGAGCCGGCGCCTCCACGGGCCCAGGTCCACGGAGCACACACATCAAGGTCTGGGCCTAACTCAGCCCAAAAGACTAGCCTAATAGGTGAGGACTGCCACGCCTTATATGTTGTGCTCCCCCATCTTCGATTACTGATGTGGGACTAACCCACACAATCTCCCCCGTAGTCACACATCGGTCCCAACTCTTCAACTCACACAAGCAGTGTGGCCAAGACGTTGTCATGACGGGCCCCCTCCTCTAGCGGGCTCCTGCGTCTGTGTGTGACCCCTGCTGAGATTTGTTGCGGGTTTACGCAGCGGGAGCATGGTGGGCCCATAACCAATTGTTGGAACCGAGACTGGGCTCGGCTTCCGGTCCGGCCCAGCTCGCTGTACGCGCGAGCCGGCGCCTCCACGGGCCCAGGTCCACGGAGCACACACATCAAGGTCTGGGCCTAACTCAACCCAAAAGACTAGCCTGATAGGTGAGGACTGCCACGCCTTATATGTTGTGCTCCCCCATCTTCGATTACTGATGTGGGACTAACCCACACAATCTCCCCCGTAGTCACACATCGGTCCCAACTCTTCAACTCACACAAGCAGTGTGGCCAAGACGTTGTCATGACGGGCCCCCTCCTCTAGCGGGCTCCTGCGTCTGTGTGTGACCCCTGCTGAGATTTGTTGCGGGTTTACGCAGCGGGAGCATGGTGGGCCCATAACCAATTGTTGGAACCGAGACTGGGCTCGGCTTCCGGTCCGGCCCAGCTCGCTGTACGCGCGAGCCGGCGCCTCCACGGGCCCAGGTCCACGGAGCACACACATCAAGGTCTGGGCCTAACTCAACCCAAAAGACTAGCCTAATAGGTGAGGACTGCCACGCCTTATATGTTGTGCTCCCCCACCTTCGATTACCGATGTGGGACTAACCCACACAATCTCCCCCGTAGTCACACATCGGTCCCAACTCTTCAACTCACACAAGCAGTGTGGCCAAGACGTTGTCATGACGGGCCCCCTCCTCTAGCGGGCTCCTGCGTCTGTGTGTGACCCCTGCTGAGATTTGTTGCGGGTTTACGCAGCGGGAGCATGGTGGGCCCATAACCAATTGTTGGAACCGAGACTGGGCTCGGCTTCCGGTCCGGCCCAGCTCGCTGTACGCGCGAGCTGGCGCCTCCACGGGCCCAGGTCCACGGAGCACACACATCAAGGTCTGGGCCTAACTCAGCCCAAAAGACTAGCCTAATAGGTGAGGACTGTCACGCCTTATATGTTGTGCTCCCCCACCTTCGATTACCGATGTGGGACTAACCCCAACAATCTCCCCCGTAGTCACACATCGGTCCCAACTCTTCAACTCACACAAACTGTGTGGCCAAGACGTTGTCATGACGGGGCCCCTCCTCTAGCGGGCTCCTGCGTCTGTGTGTGACCCCTGCTGAGATTTGTTGCGGGTTTACGCAGCGGGAGCATGGTGGGCCCATAACCAATTGTTGGAACCGAGACTGGGCTCGGCTTCCGGTCCGGCCCAGCTCGCTGTACGCGCGAGCCGGCGCCTCCACGGGCCCAGGTCCACGGAGCACACACATCAAGGTCTGGGCCTAACTCAACCCAAAAGACTAGCCTGATAGGTGAGGACTGCCACGCCTTATATGTTGTGCTCCCCCATCTTCGATTACTGATGTGGGACTAACCCACACAGCGGGGAGGCCTTCTCGGAGACGCTAGTTGTGGTGGGCTCCAGCAGGAGCGAGGCGTTGTGGAACAGGGCTCGCAGTCACGACACCGCCGTGTTGCCGTGCTTTGTGGTACAGGCTGTACCACCGGCTTCTTGACGATGTCCTTTGCTCGTGGGCAGCTCTCTAAGTAATAGCCCAGCCGAAGACCACCACCATCGCCGGCGTCCGTCACGCCTGTAGGATGATCAAGTTAACTTACTTGATCGATCGTTAAGGGACGGAGAAATGATGATGGAAATAATGCTAAGTTTTCACATACGTGAATCTATGAATTGTCACCAGCCCCGACTCATGGCCTCGCCCCACCGTGACTCCCGACGTAAGCGCGGTGAACGTGAGATTTCTGACGCGCGACCATGCCAGCATCCCGTGTGGCCGCCCTCATGGCCTCCCATGCGGCCCTACTCGCCCCGTCCTCCCGATCGACGACGTTCATGCGCATCATAAGTGAGAGGTAGAAGGAGAGGGCGATGAGGAAGAGCGCAGAAGCATGGACGAGTGCCTTGATGGCGATGTAGCGGCGCTAGATAGGTGTGGTGTTGAGGAACTTGTCGGCGACGAGGCTGCGGAGTGACAACCCAGAGATGAAGGTGAGGTAGGAGCAGAACATGGTGGGCGGGTGCATGGCCTGCTTCTTGTTCGAGTGCTCCATGGTCATTGGCACCATAATGCCAGGCTCGAGAAGTGTAACGATCAGCGTCGAGGGCGGCACCGACGTGATTGGCGGTGACCTGGGAAGCGCGAGATCTCGCGACGCAGGGTTAGGGAGTCAGAGATTGTGTAGTGTAGGCAAAGTACTAAACTGCCCTTAATTATAAATAGATCACAAACACCTAAATTAAATGATTAGTCATGTTATAACTAGTTAAACTTAACCTTTATATATCATTGATCACTAGGTAGCGTGCCCGTGCGTTGCTACGGGACAACAAAACTTTTATACTAAAAACACATATTGCACAATAAGATAACACGGAGCTGCTCAACATCGCCAGGAACAGGGCCGACAATTAATTGGCTACACCGGCGCTACTGCTCTGCCTACATTGCACCGACTCGCCACAGCCACACCTCGCCTCCGCACCGCCATCCTAGCCAACCCGAGCCCACGGAGTTGTGTTCAAATTAAAACCAGAACTCCCTGACATCGAGATCACCAACTTGTTGATCACTCAAAACAGTGCCTATATTTTTAGCTTTGCTATTCCAGTCCACATGAAACTGCACTAACTTCACCACATAAGTTTCCATGTACATGTTAATGCTAGGTAAAATAAATTGTCACGATCACATGTAGGGAGTAAAATATGTTGTCACGGTCACATGTGCTGTCATTAGTGTCATAATCTTAACATAATAGGTAAATAGCCGTGCATTGTAACAAAAGAAAAAAATCACTGAAGCTAAGGCTTAAAACCATCTTGCCTCAACTCAGTCGTACACCATGTTCACGTTTTACAAATTCCCATGACTTCGACAGAATGCTGCAATGCTTCCGCGTCGACTACAACTGTGCAAATATTTAGCCTGTAACAAATGAAACAAGTCATCATTGCAACAGCAAAAACAAACATAATTATTTTCTCTCGGACACATCAAAACACTAATTAACTGGAAAAGAGGGATGTTTATTTGGCCGCACAATGGCAAGGATCAGAAGTTCAGAACACCAGCCAGAAAAACCTTATAAGAAAAAATGCTTAAAACTGAATAATTATGCATGTACCTACCTTCTCTCTGAAAGTTAGGGTCCTACCCGCCAAAGGAAACATTCAGTTACCGAAAAATAATTTAGAGATGCAATTATATCAAACAATAGCTCTAGGCAATAATCAGGAGGAAAAAATAAAATAATGATTTCCATGTATCTTTAGGAACAAGATCAAAACGAATAATCGGTGGGCATGTACCAGAGTAGGCTTGCTTCAAAAAAAGTCCTTCCATATACACACACCAACCACGTCCAAGAAATCCTTAGAAATCAAATAGTTGCAAAACAATCGTGATACACAATCAATAATTTCTTAAACAGCTAAATCCTCAACTATTATACCTTTCGTCCATAGCTCCATAACCGATCAAAAGGTGCCATTGGAGTCTTGTGCTTCCCAGTAACCATTGAAATAGATTTCCGTGCAACTATGTGTAAGTCCTTGCTGAACTGGTCAACACAAAAAGGGTACTAACTCCTGAACTGGTTATCTAGAGTTGCATCTCTGAGAGCCAAGGGGTAGTAGCGGCATGTTTATTTTATTTCATCAGAAGCTAGCATGCTTATACTGGGATTGAACAACATTTTTTTTCATCACTGGGTCTCTCACTCAATGAAACAATGTACACGAATCCATAGAAATTGTATGAATTCTTAGAGATTGAAAAACTATCTACAACCTAGCATAAAGAACAAGTCAGCTTGGAGCTCCTTGTTGCGTGCAAATAAATTGGCCACATATTGTTCTACTAACTTCAGCTTTAATTTTAGTTCAGTTTTGACACATTGTCCACACACAGTGACGCAGTGTCACATGGATGCTTATTAATTACTTTTTAATGCTAACCAAAACATGTATGCTAGTGAAGGAGAGTGTAAAGCATAGTAGAGCTGAGCTGAGCTCAACTGTGAGCTTGCCTGCAGCCCTCAAACTGCAACAATGTGGCCTTGTTTTTGACGCATTCCATTTTAATAATTGCTCACTATGTTAAGATACTCCATTCTGCCATTCAGTTATTACCACTGTAAATATTGGAGAGTATCTCTTCTAATTATCAGTACAAATGAAAAAGATACCAATCTCTATTGATCACAATTTGTTTCCACAAAGGCACATTTCACTATGTCTCAAAAACTTAATTTAGTTCTTCATTCGAATATCACTGTCAAGAAAAAAAAAAGAGGTTTCAAGGTTCCGAAATTTCTTGTCTAGTGCATCATTATTTGTAGTTATTTTGAAGCCAAAATCATTTCAGTGATAAGGTTACATTTTTGTTACCTTTAAGACACAAGTTCACCCCATTTCAGCCCAAAGCTGGAAAGAATGATACATGAAAAAAATCATCCTTGCTCTTAGTGTTTAAAATCGCTTAGGTCTGAAATGGCAAAGTAGAACGAGCAGATCAAAACAGAGGACAAAGGAGTATCTGTTACCTTCAGTAGGGGCTGACTGAAAAATCTGTGAAATCCAAAATGGTATACTGCTCACAATATAAATTGCCTTATAAAATTACACATTTGGTGCTAATAAAATGGAAACTTGTGGAGTAAACTTTAAACAAAGGCATCAGGACTTCACGAAAAGATAAATTATTGGAGCAAAAGATTTATTTTAGAAATCTAGCAACAACAAATAGTTTTATTCATGACAATTGCAAAGGCATATTTCAAATCAACTATCCCTATAGATTACAGGAACACAGTTACGCATTGAATCTATGTTGAGAACAAATGAATCCAACAATGTCCATCTAAATTTCAACATCAGTACTTGCATCCAAGCCAGAAAACCACATATCCTGATTTCAACATCAGTACTTGCATCATAAGCAAAGTTGAATAATGTCACCACAAGGCAAGGAGACAAATGCCAAACTGATGAACTCCTATTTTTTTTTTCTTGTGTGTTCCCCAATCTCCAGAAAGAAAGAAAAAGACAAGGCAGGATCGCATTAATGAAGCAGCCAAATTTCCGAGCAAGACCGAAAAGGGAGTCTTCGTCCAAACCCCGCGATAACAACTCAGATTTGGGGCAGCTCAAACTCAACATGATCAGGCCACGTCTACATCAACACCTAACAGCAAGAGGGCACCAATGTAAACGTTACCTGCACGTCGTCGTCATGGTCAGTGCGGACGAGGCAGCGGCGAGGCTGTACTGGTCGTCTCCGGCCTTGCAGTAGGTCCTGTACTTCTGCTGTGTCACTGGCTTGGCACGCCGGTGCCCATCGCCCCCGCTCCCATGGTGCGGGTGTGTCTTGTGGCCATACACGGATCTGCCGTACCCGTCGCCGCCGTGGTGGTGCGGGCGGCCCTCATGGCCGTACTTTGATCCGCCACCCCCCACAGGCGCCACCAAGGCCGCTGCCGCCACCGTAGTGCGGCCTCATGCGCGACGTGGATGACGATGCCGTACCCACCCCTGCCGTCACCAGCATGAGCAACCAAGAGATCGAGTTGAGGGGCAGTCGCGGTGCGTCGGATCGAGGGGATTCGAGTGAGCTTCCTGCGAGGGCGGTGCCTGCTGGTGGCGCTGATGGTGGTGACGAGAGGGCGAGGGCTTGATTGACGTCGCGGTGCGTGCTGGCGGCGGCGCCGATGGTGGTGGCGAGAGGGCAAGGGCTGACGGATAGGGAGTGTGATTGACGTCGCGGTTTCCTTCTGGGAAAAATCGCGAGCTGTGAGGCGAGGGCGGGCAGGCACGACGTTTGGGTGCAGGATGACAATTTTACATCAGGAATTCTTTTTTATTTCTTATTTTTTTCACACCCTTCCACCTCCACGTTTATGTATTCTTTCCCTCCTGTACATTTGTATCTGGAATCCTTTCTTATTCTTTATTTTTTATTCACACCCTTCCACCTCCTACTATTACTATAGGCACGGTTTCGTATGAGGCGGCAGATGGAAGTACTAAATGTTTGTCGCACTAAAAAGTGTTCATCTTTTATTCTTTTTAGTTGTAGGAGATAAATTAAATGACGTGTGCGACGCTCGACCACGTGTTCATGTACAGAGTTCGAGGCCAGGTGTCCCCGACGCGTGCGTCATGCCGCGTGGGTGGGGCCACCGGCGAGGGGCTGGTGCTCGTCCTGCCTGCGGCCGAGGGCGGCGAGGCATGGGATGTGGTAGTGACGCTGCCCATGGAGGCGACAGCCAGGATCTGTCGCGACCCTGAGGTGCTCACAGAGAATGGCTACAGCGGTGAATGGCTACGACGGTGATGGCCAATTGCATCGGCAGGTTTCAAATCTCACAAAGAAGAAAGGAGAGGGATAGAAAAAAGAAATAAAAAAGATGAGGGATTAAATGCAAAGTTCAAGGCATTGTTAGCACCACAGTGGCAATGCCACGTTGGATAAAAAATGTATATGTGTCCGGTATGGACCTACCGTGCACTACTTATCAAGTTTAGTATGCCAAAAATGCACTTTCCATGTTCGTGGACCTACGTAGCACCCCTTGACAAGTTCAGGGACCCCTCATGCATTTAACTCATATTAAAATTATCATATATATATATATAATTCTTATAGTTCTCAATTATCATAAATGTACGTTTTAAAATTAATAAATTAAACTTAACTTATATGATTAGCCCTAACGATATGGATCCGGATAAAGATGAATCATAAAAACACGAATGCAAATACATCCAGCATCCATGTTAAAACCAGATACGAATACAGATACTCATATCGGAGTCCATCTCTAAAGATGGCTTCGTGCACGAGCGGAGGAGAGTTGATTCCAAACACGTCCCCTAGAGCATGTCAATTTGACAATTTATATACATTTTGTAGTAGTAGAGCATGTCAATTTGACAAGAGTAAAGTGTTACTTGAATTTCTGTGTTGACTTGATGAATTCTTTTTAGTAGTAGAGATGTGTCCAGGATTGGCACTGGCTCGCTACTTGAGTTAAGACTCTGAATAAATTGCACCCATCTTTTTGGTACAACAATGCTTTGGGATAGCAATTCAATCTCAACTATGTAGTAATGTGCCCCTAGCTGTTGGGGAGTTTGGGCTCTGGACGATTGCATTCACCTACTAGTGAAAGCACTGGGTTTAGGTGATTGATATTGTCTCGTAACCTTCTTAAGTACGTTTTTTTTGCGCTTTTAGTTTATCTTGCGTATAGAGTTCGCCCCAGCCAAAAAAATATCCTGGCTCCGTCACTGCCTAGAGTCACCCCTCCATCTCAACTCTCATGACCAATGCAAAACATAAACTCCTACTAGCTAGTATTCCACTTGATTCATCTTCTGGCGATCAAAGTTTTTCCGGTGACCATGAAATATTACTGCCGGTTTGACTGACCAAAGAATAGTACTTTAGTTTTTTTTTCTAAATGAAATTATTTTATGTTAGATCAGTTTTATAAAGAATATTATTAACATTTATAACACTAAATAGATGTCTCATAAGAGATTCTATAATATAGATGTAGTGACGCTTACTTAGTAATTTAAACATTACTTTTTTCTTCTGTAAAAACTAACCAAATATATGATATTTGAACTTAAGAAAAAATAAAATTATATTTTTAAAACTAAGGTTAGCCAGTACTAATTCAGAAATCAAAGCGGGTGCATGGACTCATGGAGAGGTTGCATGCATGTCGTATGAGCCATGCATGTGAAATGTAGCAGCCATAGGCAAGCATGTGCCGAGTGCCGTGTGCATATAGGATCTGTAGGTGACATTGCTTTATAATAAGTTCCATCTTGGGGTGACGATAAGATTCGATTCTTTAGATTAGATTGAGGTACTCATTGGTTGGCGTAAGGTTCACAAGGGTAGTAATATAGGCCAGAACATGCGGAACCTTTTTTCCCTGCCATATATTGATCATCTTGTGTTATATGTTGTTTGAGCATTTTTATTTCAGGCTGACTTTAATTTGATTGTTCTTTCCTCGCTTTTTATTCCTGTTGGTCAAAAAAATGTTACTATATATACTTGTTTTTGTTATCTAGAATTGAAGTTCTCTAGGCATGCATCTAAAACTTAAGGGTTTATTTGGAACCTATTCCCTCTGTCCGGAAATATAGTGCATTGTGACTTCTAAAATTTGTATTGAAATATAGTGCATTCTATGCATGACTATGCCTGGATTTGCAAAGTTTGTTAGAAAACTATAATTTGAGGAGAAACTCCTTAATTGGATATAACTCATGGGTACATGCATCATTTGAGTGTTCCCTTAAGTTGTCTTAAAATTTTTAGAATACACTATGTTACATTACAGAGGGAGTAGAAATTTTATAGGAATTTCATACAAATCAGCTCAGTTTCAATGAAAAAACACACGAACAGAAAAAAAAAATTCCTCAGTTGCAAACGGCGACTAAAAGTTTCTGCATACTACATACTACTTCACAAAACTACAAAGATGGCACTAGAGCACTATGTGGTGATGACGGGTGGGCAAAAGTGAAGTGAGAGGCTAGGGCTACTAGAGCACTATGTATGTAGCTGCACATTGCCAAAGTGCACAGGTGCATGCATGAGACCCTCTACGTACGTAGATCTCCCTGGTTTACTTTTCCCTTGCCTCGCATCAGTGCAATTCATGCATCAGACCCTCTACGTAATGCTTCCTTCTGCAGTTTTGTGGCTACATTATGTACATTTTTTTTACGTACGCACCACAGGAAACGGACGATTTGCCGGGTGCAAAATGGTTTGCCGGGTGCTTTTTATCGGGCACCCGGCAAAGGCATTATTTGCCGAGTGCCAGACCCAATGGCACCCGGCAAAGAAATGCACCCGGCAAACCAGCCTTTGCCGAGTGCTGGACACTCGGCAAAGTCCAGCCTTCGGCAAAAATTGTCCTTTGCCGAGTGCCGGGCACTCGGCAAAGTAAGGCCGTCGGCAAAGGTGGTCGACGTGACTGTCTCCACCTGCCGTCATCCTTTGCCGAGTGTCGCGCCGTTAGGCACTCGGCAAAGCATTTTTTATTTTTTTTTAATTTCTTTGCCGGGTGCCGCCTAACCTGGCACCCGGCAAAGGCTTCTTTGCCGGAGGCCCAGGCTGACACCCGGCAAATTATTTATTTATTTTTTGTTTTTTTGGCCCCATTTTTTTGTATGTCCTTGCTACAGTAAATAAATTCCTGTTTTAAAATTTGGGATAATTTTGAGTTTTTGAACTATATTTCCTTAATTTTTTTTGTTTCATTGAATTTTTGTGACTATTCCAAATTTGAATTGTCGGTACATGAAATAATGGAATTTGGTTATTCAAAAAATGGTATTCATGATATTTAGGGTATGTCGAGGCTGTATGCAGGAAGTGGCATGAATTTTCGCGCATCATGTTGACGTAACATGACGATGTACTCGCGGGAAAAATGTATTTAAATTATATAAAATCCAAACGAAGTCTGAAAATCACGAAACTTGTCGATGTGTCTTGTTATTGCATGTGGAGGCCGTGGTAAAAAATTCAAAAAGTTTCTAGTAAGTTGTGACGTCGGATGCCTAAAACCCAGATAACTTGCTAGAAACTTTTTGATCACATATGTGGAGATGTCTGAGTTTTAGGTATCCGATGTCACAACTTGCTAGAAACTTTTTGAATTTTTTACCACGGCCTCCACATGCAACAACAAGACACGTCGATAAGTTTCGTGATTTTTAGACTTCGTTTGGATTTTATATAATTTAAATACACTTTCCCCGCGAGTACATCGTCATGTTACGACAACATGATGCACGAAAATTCATGCCACTTCCTGCATACAGCCTCGACATACCCGAAATATCATGAATACTATTTTTTGAATAACCAAATTCCATTATTTCATGTACCCACAATTCAAATTTGGAATAGTCGTAAAAATTCAATGAAACGAAAAAAATTAAGAAAATATAGTTAAAAAACTCAAAATTATCCCAAATTTTGAAATAGAGATTTATTTACTGTAGCAAGGCCCCACAAAAAAATGGGGCTAAAAAAATAAAAAAAAATTGCCGGGTGCCACCGTGGGCCCCCGGCAAAGAAGCCATTGCCGGGTGCCAGGTCAGCGGGCACCCGGCAAAGAAATTTTTTAAAAAATAAAAAAATTATTTGCCGGGTGCCAGATCAAGGGCACCCGGCAAAGAAATTTAAAAAAATAAAAAAAATTCTTTGCCGGGTGCCAAGTCAGGGACTCCCGGCAAAGAATTTTTTAAAAAATAAAAAAAATTCTTTGCCGGGTGTCTCTGGGCCTGGCACCCGGCAAAGGTTCTAAGCCCAGATGACCGGCCCAACACTCCTCACTCCATATCGACGGTCTGGCCTTCTATTCGAACCCTAACTCTTTCTCCTCCTCCCCTTCTACTCCTCGCCGTCCCTCGGTGCGGCGGCGGTGGCCGGCCCTCGGTGCGGCGGCGGTCACCCTCCTCGCCGTCCTCACCTTGCGCCACACGGTCAGCCTGACGGCGGGTTCGCCGGCTGTTGCGCCGGCACGGCGACTGCTTGCCCCTGTCCGCAGGCGCGAGCGCCTCCTCCTCGGCGACACGCGCGGGCCCTGCCGGTGGCCGCCGGTGCGGGTGCTCACCGGCCATGCCTCCTTCTTCCGACTCACATGCGCTTCTATGCGCGCCGAAACCCTACCCAGTCCCGAGCCCGGGCATCCCCTGGTTCGGGAGGCCTCTAGCGTGAGCAGCGCAGGTGAGGGTGCGTTGCCTCCGGATCCCCTTTCCGTCGTCTCCCTGTGCCTTCCTTCGGTTCGCTGCGGCAGTGCCTCAGCCGCGGGAATCCTGTCGGCAACAACCCCAGCACCAGCAGACCTCCGCCGCGGACGTCCCGGCGACCGGGATGGTTGTTGCCTTCGATTTTGGAAAATTGATGTTGATGTTGGCCGCGTACCCTATGGTTGGGTTTCTTTTGTTCCCCATCTTTTCCATCTTCCTTACCTGCAGATCCGTGCTTAGCTTTACTAATAATGCCTGCTGTTTTCATTTAGTCTTGCTTGCTCCGCTGCAGCATCTGTGCTTCGATTTGCTTATACTAACTAATGCCTCCATGCTCCTTTCTCTAGGAGATGCAAGATGATGCAAGATGGGCAGTCTCCCACCGCTACAGAAAGCCGTGGCGTCCTCCTTCTCCACCACCAGCGTAGTGGTCTCAATCCACCAGATTTGCTTATACTAACTAATGCCTCCATGATCATTTTCCCTTGTATTTCGCTATTGCCTTTCAGGAAGGTTTGTTGCAGCTACACACTGTGCATTAGCGGTCTCTGGTTATATAGCACCTATCCAATAAAACACATGAAGATACATCAACCTCTTGTCTGAAAGCAGGCTTCTTAACTCCCAACCTGTGCACCAGGGAGGTTACATTCTGCCATATTTCAGTTCTACATATTTACGTGCTTTGGTTCATGACTGATGCTCGTATTTTTGTATCATTTGCTTATGCATAGGCTAATTAGAGATGAAAATTTATTATAGCTGCCAATCTGTGTCCATGCACCATGGAGGTTACAATCTGTGTCAAAGCATAGTGAAAACATCTTTATGTTCTGCTTTTTCCCTTTGCCATTGCCTTTGTTTTGGATGACCTTGATCATTTTTACTTATGGTTTGGTGTTCTGACCATTCGTCGTTTGGCATTTTTTCCTTGAGCCTGTGATGAAAATTACATATCCATTACTGAACGATATGCCATGCTGCTCATTTGCTTGTGCGGGTCTATTCGAATGGCCCCATTGGTGGGAGCTCCTCTGCTCCTTTATTCTCAACAATAGCTAGGTTTGCTTACATGAAAAGGGTAGTGACGGACTATGCACATTTGTTACTGATGAGTTGTTTTATGACTTTGGACAGCAGAGACCTCTTTTTATGGTAAGTTTTATGTCTATGGCTTCATGGACTAATATGTTCTTTCTGAAATGGTTTCTGCAACCATTACACATCCTGCAGGTCCTACATGGACTCCCAGCGCAGGCACAGACAAGGTTGCACACAATTTGCGTACTGTTAAGTTTTTGTGCAGATTAATTTCCGATTCATGCTGCTAATGTCAGCTAGCAGTTTCCAGGTTATGGAACTCCTAATTTTGTATCTAATTAGCGCCCATGTTGCAGAGTGTTATCGCTGATCAAGACTCGGAATCTGATGATCTCGCTGATAATGATGAAACTCCCCCATCTCACTTAACATTAGGTCGGAGGTCCAAAAGGTAAGTAGAATCACTCTGTCTTTCCAGGCTGTAGACCTCATAGGGCCTCTATGTCTAGTGTAACCATATTTGCAACTTATCATGGTATATTCGCAACAATAACCAGGCATAAAACCGATGGCTTACATGAATTGGCCACCTCTATGTTAGCGCACAAAGCCTCATCGTTGTAAATATAATTACCATCTTCCACTGCCATTTCTCCTTTTTAGTGCTCTTAACCTATAGCTGTTTCGCCTCGGCGCGCAAGGGCGCGCCATTCCTACTAGTACTAATTATTTGATGGTGGCGGCCTCCCTCTAATTCTGCTTCGATTCAGCACAGGGGTGACTACTAGTACTAATCAAGGACGTGCTCAATACCCTGAAGAAATCATGACTCAGCTGCTTTGTATTCCCATTTTCATGCTACTGTACAGCCGTCAGATTTACTAAAAAAATATTTGTTTACATTGCAGGACATGTGCAACCGAGAGGAGATCAACCTGGTATGATATTGACTTCATGTACTAAGTATGCAACTCGTATATGCTATTTATACTTAGATGACTCATGCAATGTGTTGCTGTAAAGATACAGTTGGTAGTCTATCTGAGCAAGGAACCTTGTCCTGGGTCTGTTATTATTCTATATCATTCTGTACAGTTCTGCATATATTTTGGGTTCACAAAAAAATTCAGGCAACAATATATATGCAACCTAGTTGTTTTTTCTAGCTAGAAATGTACTGCCAAAACAGTTCTAGTGTGTATTCTTCACAAAACAATTGCTACAGTCGATCTCATTTCTTGGCCACTAGCAAACTTAGTTGTTATGGTCTATAGGTGCACGTTTGTATATGATATTAATTAACTTAGGTACTCTTATAATGTTGCTGTTTAATAATAGAAACTTCCACTGAATGATTTTTTTGCTACATGGCAGCCTTTTCCTTTCATTGAACTTCTCAAAAAAGTGGTCACTGAATGCACGTTCTTGTTCATTTTCAGGGAAGTTTTGCAGTGTGCTAATTAACTGGAGCTCTCTGGTGATTATGCATCCATCCAATTGTGGCTTGTGGTAGCAAGTTCTTTTCTTTTGGTGAGCTATTGGATCATTTTTTTGTCTATCTTGTGTATGACTGCGTTCAACTGAGAATACACTTAGTCAGTTGACAGAGAGAGATAGCGTGGGTACAACAAGTTGGTTGTATGTGTGCATATTGCGTGGTGCGTACATGTTTTCTTTAGTGGTGTTGTGCTCCTATGTTGTATGAATCATTGTGTTTGGAGGAAATATTCTGTAGGAATCATTGTGTTTGCTGAAAATGGGCTGTGAAAATGACTAAAATTGGGCTAAAAGTTGGTCCATCTTAGATTTTTTTTTTATTTTTTTTTAAAAATATTCTTTGCCGGGTGCCGCCCTGACAGGGCACTCGGCAAAGAAAATACTAAAAAAATAAAAAAAACTCTTTGCCGGGTGCCCAGAGGAGCGACACCCGGCAAAGAAATTATAAAAAAAATTAAAAATCTTTGCCGGGTGCCTCCCGGTAGGGCACTCGGCAAAGAAAAATTGGAAAAAAAATTAAAAAATCTTTGCCGGGTGCTTCTAACATGGCACCCGGCAAAGAAATTATAAAAAAAATTAAAAAAATCTTTGCCGGGTGCCTCTGACATGGCACCCGGCAAACCAAAGGCTGATGGAGCTAGCGCCGTGACGGTCACTTTTCTTTGCCGGGTGCCGGATTTGCACTCGGCAAAGTCTTTGTCGGGTGCCCGATAAAAAGCACCCGGCAAAGAAATCTTTGCCGACTAACTTTTTGCCGGCGGCTCTTTGCCGAGTGCTGCACCCGGCAAAGGCTTTGCCGAGTGCAAAGTAGCCTTTGCCGGGTGTTTTCGGCACCCGGCAAAGCGCCTGAATCCTGTAGTGACGTACATGCATGGATATGCCAAGCCAAGCCGGGTTGGGATGGCGATTAAGCCGTGAAGCCCGGCCCGCTTTAGTCCAGTCTGTTGGAATGTGATCGGTTTGGCTAATCCCGAACTTAATTACAAGATTAATTAAACGTTAAGTTTTTTGGTCCACCCACTCGTCATTAATATCCAACTAAATAAGAACTGCCACCATCGAGCAGCTCAGCCTCCGCTGCTGCCGCGCATATCATGAGGGCACCTCGACTGCCAAGCTCGACGGAGCTGCGGGCAGCTCTACCGCACACGTGCGCCAGCGAGGGGAGCACCGTGGCGCCGGTGGTTTCATGCGGTAGCAGTGCTGTGGGGCGTGAGAACTGAGAAGCAAGGAGCAGCAGCCGACGGGGAGAGAAATGAGCAAGTGAGGGAATGTGCTTTTTGCTGTCTCGATGATTTGTGACCGTCGGATGAAGATCAACGGTTCACGTTTCTTGGCCATTAGGGTTGGCTTAACTCGGCCTTTTGTTGGGCCATAAGTGGGGGCCGAATGGGCTCTGGAAGGCTGGGAGCGCAGCCATGGGCCACTGCTGAGCAAATTCAGTTTTAAGCCAGAAAGTTTTCCTTATTTCCAGAATTTAAGTCCCTTTTTTTGTTATTTATTATTTCTCAGCACATTATATAAGCACTTCAATTAAGCTTTGAGTTGATTAATGTGAATGAGTCTATTTTATATTTATATAGACTTGCTCATGGTGTTTTGTGAGTGCCCTGTGTGTTTGCTGCACGAGGAAGCTGAACTAAGATTTACTTTTGGAATATAAGTTTCCTTGCTATTTAATATAAGCGCATTATTTAAGTGCCATAATTAAGTTTTGAGTTTTAATGTCCTCATTGTGTTTAGTATTTTCAGCTTAGTTTATGCATCAGTGAATTAATTAGCGCTTTATTGCAAATAAGTTTACGGCCCACATAATGGTGCATATTCCCATTTCATATAATGTTTATGTTGTTGTTTTTAAGTGATCTATAAGTCATTTTTAAGTATGTTTTGGGAATATTTTTGCTGAGGATATTTCGGTTTTAGTAACTTTTTAGTGCGATTTCCTTAATTACCGTTATGCACTGTTTAAGTATGTTTTTACTGATGCTCTAAGATTAAGCTCTGCAATATTTTACATTCAATTATAAGTATTTATATTTATATATACATTATATCCACCGCTGTATAATAAGATGGTCTCTGGTTGAATAGAACCAACGACAAGTTTAACCGGAGATTACTCATAGTTAATTTTGTGACCAACGTTAACTTTAATTATGAGTTATTTAAAACGAATTTTGGTTTGTTTTTGCCCAACGGTGATGCAAATTAAAGTTCTTAAGCATGCTGTTAATACTGACCAACATTGTTATAACTTCATGCTTTAAGTACATATTATATACTGCTTACTAATTGAGACATTATTTTGCTTCAACTTTTTTTAGTAAATTATGCAAACTACATAAGTAAAATAGAACCCCTAAGTTGCACTAATTTTCCTACTTGAAATAATCAGGTGCATGCCATTCTCAAGGAGCTGGACCTTGATTATGTGCTTCATGAGGAAAAACCACGTGTTCCTCCTCCTATTTGTGTGTACTATGCTGAGAGGATGAAGGAGCACATCCCAAAATTAGAAAAATGGCAGAAATCCGATAGGATTGCCAAAATGATTATATAATGGTCGGTCTCAGTTAACATAATCCGGAGGTTCCTATCTAATGAAAATAACAGGAAATTAAGAGCTAAGGAGCTTCACAACTCCATAAGAGCACACTTTACAAAGGTTTTCCTTTTTGATAAGTTACTTAATTCCCGTTATGATGGGATAAGTGTTCTGGGTAACCACGTTAAGAGCTTGTTTGATATGGCTTATGAGTTGAAGTCACTTGGATTAGAGGTGTCCAATGAGTTTATGGTAAATTGTCTTATGAATTCTATGCCAGGAAACTATAACAAACATGCTCAAAATGATAAGTTTCCAATAGTCTACAAATTTTGCAAGTTACTGAATTGATGATGAGTATAAGAATGGTTTCGAAAGACACAAACATGCTCAGAATGGTTTCCCAAAAATTGAGTATTGACATACTGCTATAGGCCTACAATTGAGTTGCAGTATTATTTCGAGTAATGACACATCAAACGCAGATGCCAAGCATATTGATTAAATGTTGTGAAAGAAAAAAACCCAGGATCAAATTATGAAGCTGGAGAAAAATGACAACTAAGCTGATGCTAGCATATTTGGTTATTTGAGGCTTAACACTTATCCCATTTATGAGTGTGCAAATCAATTTGGGTTTTAGTGTAGAGTCTCTAACTAGATTCCTAGTAATAGGGCCATATAACTATGGGTAATGGGATCCCAGTGACGATTAATGCTGCTGATGACGTATTGGTCTGGTCCTACTGTAGTACTGAGTGTGAACATAAGTGTAAGGCGAATATTAGCTGCATAATTGTATTAGCCGTTCGATCGAGTGGGTGAATGTTGGAATATGACCGGTTCGGCAAATAGCAAACTTAATTACGAGATTAATTAAACGTTATTTTTTTGTCCACCCACATGTCATTAATATCCAAATAAATAAGAACTGCCGTGATTGGCAGCAACCCTTAGAATTCTAAGGGTTCAGCCCCCTAGCCTATAGTGCGATTATAAATAAGGGAAGGTGCCCCTGGTGTCTCTATCCCATCCGTCCATGTGCCTATTCACATAACCGATCAATTAGGCGCTGAAGGGTTTAGGAAGATCGTCTACCCACGCCCATCCATACATGGTCTGCTTTGATGTGAGACGGAGTTTCGGCACCACCTCCCTGTTGTTCTCCGGATATACACTCTCCCTACCAGGACGTGTATCGGGAGAACAACGGGGAGGTGCTGCTAAAATTCTATCTCGAATCGGAGTAGAGCATGAAAACTAATCCCATCTACACATCTGCGGGTGGGATTAGGACCTATCCTCACCTATTAGGCAGTAGGCACGCCATGCAGATGCAATTTATGTTTATGTTACACGCTTATATATATGCTAGAGGATGGATGACCATGAGTGGATGTACACGGGACGCATAAGTCAAGGTAAAATCAGAGGTGAATGGATGAAAAAGGCCGAGGAATTCTTAAACAAAATATTTGGCAAGCCAGATGAAGGAAGTCCGACACAGGCCTTCTGTCCCTGCAGCGAATGTGAGAACAAGAAAAGAAAATAAAGGAAAGTAATGGGGGTGCATCTCTGCAAGAATGGATTTATGCCAAACTATACCAGGTGGGTGTGCCATGGTGAAGCCTATCGTTCTAGAGAGGAGGTTGTGAGACCACGCTTGGAGGCATTTGATGGTGGTGGTGGGGTAGCAGAATGGTTAGGTGACTATCAGGATGGGACGCCTCGTTTATCTGTACTAATGCTTTACTCTTTTTAATTGCAGGCGATGCCTCCCACTAGAAGGCTCTGTTACTCGGCTTACGCGAGACCAAGGGACATGACAGTAGCTGAGGAGATGGAGACTAAGACGGAGCCAAGGCAGAGGAGGCTGAGAGCCAAGACGAGGTGGGAGCCGTCGACTGACCACAGACGCGGCTCCTCTCATGACTCTAGGGACGATGACGACCTACAGCACACGGTGGACGAGGCGGTTCCGCACACGTCCAAGGAAGCGGCTCCATAGACGGACGACGAGGTGGTTCCACACAGATCCGAGGTGGCGGCTCCACAGATGGATGCGAGGCGGTTCCACATGTCGGAGGCAGCGGTGGCGATGGCAGGGGGTTCCACTTCCTCTGGTACGTCGAAACCCTACTAGCGAGGTCCCTCGAAGCTCCCGAAGCGACCGATGCCTATTAAGCGGCGCCCATTGATTGCACCCGAGGGGATATGTAAGTGACTTTAGAATTTTTCATTTGATACGTTGAAAATCATAATAAGAACTAATAACTATTATTAACCACTCGTGTAGGAACTGGGTGATTGTGGAAGAGGGGGCCAGCTCACACAATGTCAATGGGATCCTAGGAGCTCTGTGCAAGGAGCACTACCCTGGCCTGGTGTGGAAAGGAGAGGATCCGCTGTCGGCAACCTCGTTCGACCACTACGCCCTCGTCGATGATGTGGAAGATACAAGTCACAGGAAGTTCAGAAACTTGGCGGATCAGGTGATTAGGGAGTTGTGGGTAAGTCTTCTCGTAGTACATTTCTCAATTCATCGCATTCATTTAACATTCTTGAAATAAAATAATGGATACCTTGTGTCTTTATGCAGGACTTCTTCAGAATCCAAGAGGGACATGAGGAGAGGGCGTATCAGGTGGCTTACGCTTTGTGTAAAAAGCATGTCACCAACTTGATCTATGAGGCCTGCGTCCAGGCGCACATGGACTACTATGCGGTGGTCCTCAGAAGGAAACTCATGAAAGAGGATGCAAGAAAGGTGACGCTAACTAGGGAGCAGTACCTACGGGTAAATAGAAAATATCTCCTATTGATTTCTTTTGAGATTAAGTATGCCTTATTTGATCTTCTAATATGTTGTATACCTGATGCTTGTAGATGATTCCAAATTGGTGCACCACCCACCCCGATTGCTGGGCAGCTCATGTGGACAACTGGTTGGACGAGGACAGGAAGAAGTTGCACGATGAGGCTAGCGAGAGGAGAAAGCAGATGCCAGGTGTACCTCACCATCAGGGCAGCCACAACCTCAGCAAATTTGCAAAGGCATATGTAAGTCTCCACAATTTCTCTAATCCAGCCGTGCTCAATTGTACATGATTTCTAACCACATGTTGTCTTTCTCGCAGTCGGCGGCACACGGTGGCCAGCCAATTGGTCAACTCACGGCATATGCTCTGACTCACATGGGCAAGGCGACAGCTGACATCCAGTATGACCCGGATGCCCCACCCGCGGCGTACACCAACTCCAGCGCCCACACCCGCCTCACTACGTACACAAAGGCACAAAGGTTAGTCCACAGGCCGGACTACAATCCGAGGACCAAGGAGCGCCTTGATCCTGAGCTAGTGATGAGGGTGGGGCAAGGCAAGAAGCATGGGCGGTTCTGGATTGGCGATGGCATCCTCGACACGAGATCTACTCCTCCTCTCAACGCGAACGGCCGAGCACGGTGGTGGCACTCAAGGTAAGTATTCCAGTTACATTCGTTGTTCTTTGCCTTTTACGTACCTTTGCATTATTGAAACATTGTGGTCAAATGTTGTAGGCCGAGGTATAGGAATTGCTGGCCCAACAGAAGGAGACTGAACTGCGGGCCCAGCAAAAAATAGAAGCTTTGGAGGCTCAGCAGGCGATGATGATCAGGTTCGTGCAACAACTTGGACAGCAACACGGCTGGGAGATGCCACCACAACTGTTTGCTCCAACTCCACCTCCTTCTACTATTGTGAGTATGTCTATGAGTGTTTCACTTTTCTATGCTCATGCTTAGGATCAAACCTAGTGAAACCTAGTGAAACAATAGTGGACTATAAATGTGATGGTGGAGTTGTTGCTGTTATTGTTGGTGGTGGTGATGTGTTGTTGTTGGTGGTGGTGGTGGTGATGGTGATGGTGATGTGTTGGTGGTGGTGATCTTGGTGGTGGTGGTGATGTGGTGGTGGTTGTGGTGTTGGTGGTGATGGTGGCGGTGGTGTTGGTGGTGGTGTTGTTGTTGTTGTTGTGGTAATGGTGTTTGTGGCGGTGATGTGGTGGTGGTGGAGTTTGTGGCAGTGATGGTGGTGGTGGTGGTGCAATCTCTTTTGTTCACATCTTCAAAATTATTACATATTTACCTTGGCTCACGTGCAATATCTTTTGTGCAGCATCAGTCGGGGGCGGCGTCGAACCACGTCGGAGGGTCACCGGGATCGCAAGTTGGCCCATCCCAACCCGGATCATTGCCGGGATCGCAAGCTAGGCCATCCCAACTCAGACCGTCGCCTTGAGCTTTGAATTGTGAAGTTTGTGATATCATGAACTTGTGAACTATGCACTTTGGACTTTGTAACTTGGAATTTGAACTTTATTACTTTGTTATTCGGACTTTGGACTATGAACTTGTGATATATTTGTGGTGGTGCTTGATTGTGATTTGATGGTTATATATATATATATGTGGAAATGAAAAAAAAATTATCCACCTTTGCCGAGTGTGTTGACCATGGCACTCGCCAAAGCTGGGAACCTGGCATAATCATGTCCACTAGCTTTGTCGAGTGCAATGGCAAAAGCACTCAGCGAAGAATTTGACAAAAAAAAAGAAACTAATTTCTTCGCCGAGTGCAGCGCTCGGCAAAAAAATTATAAAAAAAAATTAATTTCTTCGCCGAGTGCAGCGCTTTGCAAGGCTCGGCAAAGAATTTATAAAAAAAAGAAACTAATTTCTTCGCTGAGTGCAGTGCTCGGCAAAGAATTTATAAAAAAACTAAATTCTTCGCCGAGTGCAACGCTCTGCAGCGCTCGACAAAGAATTTATAAATAAAACTAATTTCTTCGCTAAGTGCAGCGCTCGGCAAAGAATTTATTAAAAAAAGAAAATAGTTTTCTTCGCCGAGTGCTGCACTCGGCGAAGAATTTTCCAAAAAAACAAAAACACTGCCATCACCGTCAGTTGGTGCGTGACGACGAAAATATTTTGCCGCTCGGCAAAGCCTTTGCCGAGCGACCGAGTTTCGGCGCTCGGCGAAGGCAATCTTTGCCGACCGGGGATAAGCTGACAGCCTTCGCAGAGTGCTGCACTCGGCAAAGCCTTCGCCTAGTGCAAAACTCTCTTCGCCGAGTGCATTGGGCACTCGGCGAAGCTGCCGCCTGCTGCAGTGTAAATGCATGCCAGCGGGCACTTGGCGCGGACCGCCGCGGGGCAGGGGGCTAGGCTCGTCGGTGGAGGCGGTGGTGGTGCTGCCGATGGCGCAGATGCGACCGATGGTGTAGAGGTGGTGGTACCGACGCGGAGCTCCTCGACGGCAACCCGCGGCTCCTTTGTCGGCGGAGGCGAGAAGCACAGGTCCCAACGAGCCTCCATCTCGTCGAACCTCTGGTTGAACTCGTCGATGATGAGCTTGAGGATGGAGGGATCCATGGAGCTAGGCCGAGGATCGTTGCTTTGATACCAATTGTTAGCAGCACAAGAAGATGGAGCATCAATTACTTCAACACCACTCAATCAGGCAACGGTAGGAACAATCCAGCACAATCCGAATAGAATGCGAGGGAGGAAGCACAACAGGGGATAGGAACAGAGAAGCAGAGCTAGAATCCGGAGATCTACTAGAGGTAATCTGGGTACAGAGAGAGGGATCAGGAAGATGAACAGTAAAACAGAAGGTTCTGAATAATTTTTTGGATGTCCGTTCCTGGTTCTCTGGTCTCCTCTTATACTGACTCTAGACTCTGGACATATAAGCAGGCCCAGTGTGGTCATGGCCCATGGCCCTCTATTAGTAGCAGGCGGCCCATATAGCTGACATTCCCCTCTCCTTGAAAGGCGGCTTGCCCCCAAGCTGCTAATATTGTAGACGACGACAGATTCTTCAAGTGTACAGAAAACCATAGCAGCAAGCATGTCGAACCTTCCACGAGATTGGAAATAGAGTTGGGGCCCATGATCCGAACCCCTGAATAGCAGTAACTTGTTCTCGACAGCGTCATAGCAGCAGCAGGATGTCCATTGCACAGGAGTTGTTGACTTCATCACGATTTTCAAGTTTCCAAAGAGCCTCACACAAAATTGCAGCCATCTTACTGTGTGGCATGCACCTGCTTGGAATCTTGGTAATCCTCACTGGGCTGCAAATAGGATGAGGGCATCCCAACTCGATCGGCAACTTGGTGGTGCGCACATGAATGCCAGTTACGTCCCTACCTTGCATGTGATGAAGACCACCGGGGAGATGTACGAACCAAGCAAAACGCATGAAAGCAACGACCCTTCCTGTATCTAGTGACCCCGGAACATAGACCGAAAGTAGCAACACTTCTATACAAATATATATGGCGCCATCAATTGTTGTTGCTTCTTTGTTCACGAGAAAAATTTCCATTTTCCCATCTTTAACTTGCATGGCAGTACGCGAACTGAGAGATAGCTTAGCTAATTGAATTTGTCCACTCTAGTTAAGTCATCAACTTGACGCAAGTACTCGCATTTTCCTAGACTTATTCCAGGATTTAATATCGTTGTTGATGTACCTCTCGACAGCAAAGTGCCTGTTGTCACTACAAGAAATCTGGTGATACATGACGAATTAGAGATGATGTTACAAGAAATCGTTATGATACAACCCGAAGCCCACCACGGGGCAAACCGTACCCTAGGATCTCTCACATGTGACTTCGTCAACTTTGATATTTGCTAGCCGAATCTTAGTTTTTTGAAGGTGCTCATAGAGGTAGGGTGAGTATGCCTATATATATTGAGTGCATGTGTCTATATTATGATTCACAAAAATAATTGCATGGTACTATGATTTGGGTACGTTGTCCAACTATAGAAGCCACATAAATTTGGTCATCTACGCGTGGTAAGAGGAGGATTCCTATTTTAGGAAAGTAATACTGATAGTGTCTGGAGAACTTCTGCCGGCGCTTAGACACGGTGAGGTTTGGGCCTAGACCGAGTCAAATCTGTTGGGTCAGGACATCCACGTCAGCTCCGAGTAGGCCTAGTGGAGGGCTCGACGCAAGGGACTCACTGTCCTCCAACGTAGTCCAATCTCCCAAAGCGTAGAACTTGGCCGGGGGCGAAGGAGCCCAGTGATGATGATTTCACTGGAGAATCACACGCCACCCTCGGGGATGGTGTCGCCAGCTCTGGTGGCGAAGTGGGTGGTTCTGGCCAACGTAGAGTGACAGCCACACACGATGCGCTATCCTACCTGGCGTGCCAGCTGTCACGGATTCAGAACCACAACAAGCATCAGGTTTGTTTGTTGAAAGTCGATGTCTGGGTCTCTGATGGCTCAGACACTCAAAACATGCTAGGGACATGATCGCTTTATGGTTTTCGGGTTTGTAAACTCCACATCCAGCAGTATGGTGTTCTTTGTGTTAGGAACACCCAATGGGGAGTTTACAACAGAGGAATTGGGAGATAGCTTGGCAAGGGATTGCGCACTATCCTAGGGTTCTTGGTTTCTTCCTTGGGGCCGCTCTCTCAGCCCTTTGGTTCTCTGGGATCCTCTTGGTTAGCCTTTCGATCCCCCTTCTACTAGAGCCCATGCCTCCTCTTATATTCCAAGGAGGGCTTGTTGTACAAGTGAGTTTTAGTTCTATCAGAAGGCTTCCCCATCAGGTGCTTTTTGTTCCCTTTGTCTTGGCGTCATCCGGTACTTCTTTGTTGTTTAGGAGGGGGTTAAAAGTATCGCAACCACTTCCTAACACTGCTGCTGCTGTCTGGCACTTTGACTGTCAGAGGTTGCCTACCTTTGTGCGGCCTCCCCCGTGTGAGATTTCTCACGGCTTCCTTGGCGCTCAAGGTGCCTCCCCTACCTGGAGGGGCTGACGACCGGGCTTGGAGCCCTCTAAACTTGAAGCTTGGCGAGTCCCTTGTCCTGATGTGTCATGCCATTGTGTGACCTTGCCGACGAAGTGGCTGATAGTGCCTCGCATCTATCAAGCTCTAGGCGCCTAATGGATTCCTAAAGTGGCTTCAGGTCATGGCTCGGGACATTATTTGCTACCGGGTGATGAGACTCAAACATATGGATATGCTGACTCCCGGGGTCAGAAGTTCTCGACCCAAGGACACCCCAACCAATCCCTCTAGGATCGCTCGGGGGCTATACCTATCAGGTACACTCACGTGTACGAATCGACAATGGATCGAGTGAAACCCAAGCATGCTCTCAGCCTCTGCTCGGGACTCAGGGGCTCACCGAGCACCAGGCTCCCGATCGACGGTAGCCCGAGCCTGATCCTCAGCTTCATCCTTGCCCGAGCCAAAGGCCGGGCTGGAACCCAGCGCCTTGAGCATCTAGGGCTCAAGGGCACCTCGACGCCACCCAGGCCAATGGGCGCAGCATCGTCGCCCACTCCTCTGACACGCTCACGCACGCGGCATGACATAGAGGGACAAAACCCTCCACCGGTTCAAGGGGCTCAGGGGCTCCTAGGCCCACTCGTCAGCCCCTCAAGCCGGACGCCTTCATCGCCAACGAAGCCTTGAGAAGGCTCACCTCATGGAGGCTGGTCCAAGCTGACAGCCTCTGACGATCAGAGCGTCAGAATAGAGCAGTCGGACGGCGCTCGAGGCACCTCTGACTCTAGGACAACGCCGAGGTCCATCCGTACCACAACAGCGCCCTCTTGGACTCTGGTGCATGTAGACTATAGACTCAACGCCCGAACCATCTTGTACCCGACCTACCTCAGTTTATATGGTGAGGTCGGATCCTACATAGGGGGGAGGTCGAAACAGAACTGAACAGAGTCCTCTAGACCACTCCGAGCTCTGCATTGAGAGTAGGGCAACCCAGAGAGAAGCGATCGAACGTTCCTCCCCACCGTCTTTCTTCTCCATTGCTAGGGAAGCAACCTCACTGCCAACGAGCCATAGGATAGCACCGAGCGATCCCCTTCCAAATCTCTTACGCATTGCTTGTGCGGGGGTTAAGTCTGGCTCCTGTCGCTCAGGAGTCTGATGGTGTGACCAAGCTCCCGAGCTCCGGGCGATGGCTGTAGGAACGCTCGGGCTCGTCCTGACTCAACTAGAGAGTACGCGGGAGCATACCCGATGGATATAGCCCCCGAGCGATTCATAGAGTCTGCTGGGGGTTCTGCCGATCTGCTATCTCCTTCTCAGAGACTTAACGTACCCCTATGTTAGACTCTTGTCACTATGATTAAGTAGCACCAGATGTCCTGCTGCTATCCTTCCATCACTCGGTGGATGATCCGATGGCACTATGTGTTTGTTCGTTTCTATGCACAATTACTGGTAAACAACGTATGATCCAGTAGCCTTCTGCACTCCTAAGCGGATCATCTGCCTGCCTCTGATTTCTCTAGTTCTTCACTGCGTGACACCTTATGACAGCACACCAGATCAACAAATTCGTTGAATGCTCCGGTGGAGAATCTTCAAGAAATATTAATCGTTTCTTCTTTTGGTTCAACTCAGGGTAAATTTACAAAAAAAAAATGTCCGATGATGGATTAAATCAATCAACTTTTATACTTTGTCCATTTGATATTTTTGTCCATTCTGCCAGGGAAGGAAAAAGCAAAGATACATTTGGTATCTTGCTTGGACTACTTTTGGCACATTGTTGGTGTATTGTTTGGCAACAAGGATTCATGGTTAATGATTTATTACTTTTAGCAAGACTTAGGATTAAGATTAAAATCAGCAGAGTGAAATATCCCTAGACATGGGAAATAATGAACTCATTAATATAATAACTTACTCGTGCTGCTCAAAGCAATGGCATAATTGAGAAAGCAAGGATATATATTAGGCGTAGAGTGATGATGACTAAAAGATGCTTTTTGCACTATTAATTTTTTCTTGTGTCGTGAGGAAAAATACACAACACACAACGTTTCTTCATATAAAAGTATAGCTAGCTAGGACCTAATGGGAGTTGAATCCGGGGGATCGACGGTTTTCCACCCGCTGATTTGAGCCGTTGTCGTAATAATGTGCCATATATCTTCCGACGGGGTACCCATGCACACATCACCCATGCAAGTGCAATAATGTGTCATATATGGTCTTGTTGCTTGTGGGTCGTCGCACATGGATGGAAGATTTGCTGAACTGTCTACTGTTCGGCAGCTAATGTTATGGTGACCTTATTAAGAAGCTGGGGAAGAAGCTGCAGGTAGCCCACTTGTGTTTTGTTCTTTACCCTTCCATGTCATATCATGGGTGCTGGGCGTATGGGTGTACAGAGGAGCGGTAGCCGCCTTCCCGGACACACCAGCACAGAAATGACACAATTGTATGCATCAGACTTGATGAACTGTATCTCGTCAACTGAATTGTATTAGTCTTCAGTTCTCAATCTTCTCAAACGTATCTTAAATGTTTGGGAGTCTTCATCATTTTGTCTGAAGTTTAATTCCTTACCGTGATCCAACTAACCTTATGTAGAAAACATCCTATAAAACAAATGGGAGATAGTGTTTTATATGGCTGCTATGTTACTTTGGTCAGCGTGCATGACAATATAGAAGAACAATGGCAGCAGCTTGGACTGCGGTTTTAGTGGTAGTGATGATGTTGAGTGGTACGTGCATGGACTGTTGAAGATTCTTGCCCTGAGCAACTCGGATGTTCGGATCGGATAGCAGCCAACGTTAGCCAGCTAGACCCTGAACACTAGCGGTGGCGATTGCCTTGGTTGCACGTGGTCCTGTGTGGCGCGAGGAACAATCCTGGGGGTTTCTTATTCCGATCCTCCATATGACTCGACTGTGAGCCGGTCAGCATTTGCTGGCTACACACCTCCTGGTTCTTCTACTTAAACACTAGCAGGCTCGCCTCCGGTGACACACAATCAAATCAAAGTACCTTGCAATGCAAAGCCAGCAATCAAAGGCCAGTGACCACGCAGGACGCAGGTTTGCTATGGCGATAATGCCATGGCTCTTGTTGCCTGTCCTTCTCATTGCAGCAGCAGCAGCAGCCACCACGGACAACGGTAGCATGTCCGTGATGCCGGGCTGCCAGGGGAGCTGCGGAGGCGTAGACATAGCGTACCCGTTCGGCATCGGCAACGTTGGCTGCTTCCGCCAAGGGTTCCAGATCGCCTGCATGAACAACGGCAGCGCCGGCGAGATGCCCATTCTAGCGGGGACCGACCAGAGGATCCAGGTGCTGAGGCTGTCCGTGTCGCCGGTGCCAGAGGCACAGGTGCTCCTGCCCGTGGCATGGCAGTGCTTCAACTCCAATGGTACAAGAACCGGTGGCTACTACGGCACGGTGGACTTCAACAACCACAGCGTGTATCGCATCTCCGACACCCGGAACGAGCTCTACGTCCTCGGCTGCAACACCTTGATCTATGTCAAGGGCGGGAAGAACGACGTCGGGCGCTTCAACTACAAGCTCTACTCGGGATGCGTGTCTGTCACCAATGGCCCCGCCGACCCCCAGGACGGTGTGTGCGCGGGTCGCGGCTGCTGCCACGTCGACGTCCCGCCTGGCCTCACTGACACCACCATGTCCATGGGGTACAAAGGCGACTGGTCGCACAAGAACCAGGAGTACTGCCCCTGCGACTACGCCTTCATCGTAGAGAAGGGCAACTACAGCTTCAAGGCGTCTGACCTTCTGTCCACGCACTTACCCGACAACCGGACCAAGCGGCAGCGCGTCGACTGGACCATGCCACTTGTCCTGGACTGGGCCATCCGCGACGGCTCCTGCGCTCAAGCACCCAATAAACCTGGCTACGCCTGCCGCAGCAACCGCAGCGAGTGTATCGACTCAACCAATGGCCCTGGGTACTTCTGCAACTGTACCCAAGGCTACGAGGGGAACCCCTATGTCGTTGGTGGATGCGTTAGTAAGTGAATTCTTGTATTATCTTTGCTTACATTATTATACACATTCATCTTGTACTAAAGTAAGTAGAATGAGTGGCCGACCCAAACTAATAAACAGCACATGCTTATAATTAATTACTCACAAAAGACGGCAGAGGGCTGGACCAGACTATAGCTATAGCTAGTATCCGGCAGGTTCGTCCTCATCTATATATGCATGGATAGTACTTACTGTTAACACTTGGCGCTTTTTCCAGATATAGATGAGTGTAGACGGCCAGCTGAGTTTCCTTGCTATGGAGAATGCAAGGACACCGATGGATCGTACGAATGCAACTGTGGTCCTGGTTATGAGAGCGACGGCGATCCAAAGCAAAAGCCGTGCCATCCAAAACTTCCTGCTTCTGCAAAGCTTATCGTAGGTATGGCCACGTTAATTAATCTTTAAAACGTCTTCTCTAATATCATAATTGCCACAACTTGACAAAATGGGTTTTCTTGCACAAAATATTTTTTATTATTCACTTTTTGGTTTCATTAATAAAATTTCATGAAGCAAAATCATCTACTTAGGAAACCGGTTTTTGCCTCCTTTATTTACAAGGTCTAGAACGCAAAGTTGGTCTAGAAATATTAATTGTACTTGTTATTTTTGTTAACAACACTAGATCTTCGATACTATCCATATGCTTTTTTCTAATGTCCGGTAACTATGTACTACATACCAAGCCTAGCTCAATTATCTGAGCATATGTAAGCACACTTCAGAGGCGGTTGCAATTCTAGCTCAACACCGAAATTTGTTTCTTCAGAGGCGGTTGCAATTCTACTTGCCTCTAAAAGTAGTGGTAGAGGGGTCAGCCAGCATATCGTGGTCCTCAGAAACCGATTCATAGGGACACTTGGTTACATTGACTCTCCCAATCACTTCTAAAGCAAAGTTTTAGGACTCATGCTTCCTGATTAACACAGACGGCCATTTTGTGCAATCACCTCTATAAATTAGCAGGTGGGCTCGAGGAAGACATCCGCCTCTAGAAAATAAATGTTCAAGAAATTAAGATGATAACTTTTTCATATGAACTCTGATTAAGGCAAACTTTATATTAAAATTGTAGAGCTCATTGCAGTCTACAACAGTATAGTTGATTTGCATGTTATTATAAATTGTTTAGATTCCAAAAATTTTGTTTCAAATTATCATGTTTTGAAATTTAAAATTTGTAATTTTCAAAAAAAATCTCGGATGTTGACACTAAATTTACGCAACATAGTTGTAGTTCTGCATGCGCTCTGCAACTTTGTCATTGACAAATTCCTAGATACTCCCATCGTTTTAAATTATAAGATGTTTTAGCTTTTCTAGATATATTTTTCTTTACAATGTATCTAGACTTAGTGTGTATCTATGTCCACATCAAAAGCTTTGTACCTAGAAAAGCCAAATCTCATAATTTGGAGTTGAGGGAGTAAATAATTGTTTTTCTAGAACCTTATAAATAATTATTTACCATATACCAAAATTGTAAAGCTCAACAACATCTAAAACCTTATAAATAATTGTTTTTCATTTGAAATCATTTATGGACTGAAATATTTAAAACAAGATTCCTAAACGCTAATATAATAGGATATCATCCTGTTTAGAATCAGAAGTGAGTGTTAGTGTACTGGTATGGAGCAAACATAGCTGTACTAGGAACTGTTTGTTTTTATTTTTTGAAATTCATTTAGAGAGGTGGGCCTCATGAGGCGCCTGCCTCTATTAATGGCCCTTTGACACAAACCATTTGGAAAATGTTGTTCGGCACCTTTGTGAATAAAAAAAACTTGCCTTCGCTAATGTTTCTCGTATATAGTAATGTACGTATGAAAGGCTCATTTTTATCTTTTGATACCGCCTCATCACCACAATTTCCACGGACATCGGTCTTACTAACTTCCCATATAGGAATTAGCTTTATATCCTTGTTTTTATCCTTCTCCTACTAATTACTCTTCTTCTTGTCCTTCATTTTTTCCACACTCCAATACTCAGGTGCATGCATTCATTCACCTTATGATCATCTGATGTTTGCTTTTTTTATGGTTGTATACTACCAGATCATTTTGGCCCTTGTATACATTTTTTCTGGATTTGTCTAATTTGTTTGTGTTTTGATCATTTTTTGAGCTTGCTTTTTTGCTTTGATTTCTTAATTCCTATTAGTTCAATAAATTACAATAGAAAAAGTGTTACTCCTAATGACGAAATTCTCATTAAACGACCTAAATCGCAAAGTGCATAGCTTATGTTGAATACAACTGCCATTTAATTGGCATTATTGCAAATATAAAAACAATAGACATTTTATGAATTCTACTAATTTATTTTAGCATCGAAATTATTCCACCCAACATATTTTATGCGCATATGTTGCAGTGGACAAATTTTGTTATTGTGTTTGAAAAGAAATGTCTGGATGGTTGTTTCAAGAAAATAATCACAACTAACTACCACAGCTATGTTGTTTATAGGAATTACGATAACCCTTTACTTATATTTGAACGTATGTTGTTTACAGGAATCACTATTGGTACTTCGATCCTATTTTTTATTATTCTTGGAACTGGGGTATGCTACATGTTGAAGCGGATAGAGAAGAAAGCGAAGGAGAGAGAACTGGAAGCAATTGAAAGAAAGAATGGAAGTGAGAGACTTAAAAATGTGAAAACTCTAATATTATTCACAAAGGAGGAACTTGATAAAATTACCAAGAACAATTCAGTGCCTCTTGGTAAGGGAGGCTTTGGTGCAGTTCACAAAGGGACATTATCTGACAAAACCGAGGTGGCAGTTAAAGCCTCCAATGAGGTAACTGAAGCTACACTGGATAAGTTTATTAAGGAACTGGAAATCCAATCAAGGATGGTGCACAGAAACATTCTCAAGCTCTTGGGTTGCTGTTTGCGGGTCGATGTTCCATTGCTGGTATATGAATATGCTGCTAAAGGAAGTCTCGAAGACCTTCTCCATGGAAAAAACAATTATCAACAGCGTGAGCCTCTCTCACTTAGGTCACGTTTAGACATTGCCATTGGGTCTGCTCAAGGTTTAGCTTACATGCATTCATACACAGAAAATGGAATACAACATGCCGATGTCAAACCAGACAACATACTCCTCGATGGTGGGTTGGTCCCGAAAATATCGGATTTCGGATTATCAAAGGTTTTTATACCAGGCAAAGATTATACCATGAATGTGATAGGGTGCTTGCGTTACATGGATCCAGTATACAAGGACAGAGGGATGCTAACTCCAAAAAGTGATGTCTACAGCTTTGGGATTGTTCTCTTAGAGTTGATTTGTAGAAAGCCCGTTGGATATGGTGAAAACGGTCTTGTCAATCAGTTTAAAAGAGTTTATGAGCAAGATAATATTGGGAAGGTATTATTCGACAAAGATATTGCTGAAGAAGATGTCCCTATTCTTGATGAAATTGGCATACTAGCCATGAAGTGTTTAAAGGAAAAGGTTAATGAAAGACCAGCTATGGCAAGCGTAGCAAGTGCACTTGTGATACTGAAAGATTCCTGGGAAGAAAAAGGACATAGGTTCTCTTGTGATTGACCATGGAAATGTATTTCTCAGGGTGCACTTGTGGTTGAGGATGGAAATGTATTTCTCACGGTTGTTCACTTAACCCACCCGTGTATCACATGCTGAGGTTCCTGATAGTAGATTTACAATGGAAATATATTTCTCATGTTGCTTCACTAGTTCACTTAACACACCCACCCATGAAATGTGGGATATTTAGGCGTCACTAGCTTAAGTTGGCCTCTGCATGGATTTTGTGATCCACCCAATCCAACCACCCAAAACACAATCCAATCCATGAGAAATATTCATGTATGGTTTGGGTACATTCGGTTCCGACACATAAGACCCATGGGTCCAGAACTTCCGCATGACCATCGGCAGCCCTCCGCCAAGCAGGCGCACTGGAGCGGCACGAACAATGTGGTTCTAGGGCCGAGGGCAGTGGTATGCGCAGCAGGAGAATAGCCAGGAGTATTGTAACACCCTAAAATTTGCAATATTTTAAAATAGGAGAATTTGATTTATTTACGCAAATTTTGTGAGCATTTTAACCTAGAGAAATAATAATTTTCATGAAATTAAAATCAACTATAAGGTTAGACACATGTTTGCTCATACATGTTGTTGCATATTTTTGTTTTGTATTGAATGTGTTTGAGAATTTCAAAAGAGAATTCAAATTCTATTCAAATATTCATTTGAAAGTGCATTTGGAAAATTAGAAATGAAAAAGGAAAATAAAATCTTCTCCCTTTTCAGCTTTTGGCCCTCCTCTCTCTGGCTTTCAGCCCGCCGAGCTGGAGCCGTTGGCCTAGCTCTTCCCTGGCCGAAGCAAGCCGACGCAGCCGGCCTTCCTTCTCCATTCCCTTGTAACGTGCGTTAGGCTGGCCCAAACTGAAGCCGCAGGCCGCCTCGCCCCTCCTTCTCTCTCTCCAACTGCCACATGGGGCCTGCATGTAAGCGGTGTCTTCCTCCTCTTGCTCGTAACCGAGGTGGACACGCCGGTGGAGTCCGATGCCACCCCGACTACTTCTTGGCTTGATCCGCACGTCGAGCCCCCCTCTTAAATAGCAGCTGCGCTCGCGCCGCCTGCTCCACAATCATATTCGTAGCCGCCGCTTTGAAGACGAGCTCAAGCCGCTACAACCCTAGCAGCCGCCGCTCAAGCTCGGGATGAATCCGACGAAGTCGTCGACTTTGCCATCTCCGTAAGTTGTCGTGGAGTTTCGCGTCATCAACATGAACTCGCTAAGCTTTATCCTCTCTCAATTTTCAATCCAGTTGGTTAATTCATCCTGTTGTCGTGCACAGTGTACTGCCATCCGCCATTGGAAGCCGCGCGTCGTCCTCCATCCATCTCCGATACCGTTTTCGCCCTTGGTGAGTTCACGGGCATCTTCTCTATCTCCCGGTGCTTTTGGTTCATCCGATTACGTACTGTAGCGCCCAATTGCTTAACGCCGGCGAGGAATTTTTCACCGCCGGCCGTTTTGCCGCCGTGGGGTCACGGTTGGTGGCCGACATCCCCTTTAATCCCCCATCTTCTAATCTGAGCCGCACAAGTTGGATCCAACAGCTCAGATCTCATCATACCTCTTCAGCCTGTCAGTTTTCTAAAAGAGCCCCTCTATTTTTCTATATTTAAACCCGCATCCTCAGTTCAGATTAAAATCGGATTTTTATTTTATTTTAATTCAAAATTAAGTTCCATATAATTACAGAATTGCCACTACTTTATTTTGCTTATAAAATCACCGTTTTAACTTCGATTTGACCCGATCAAGTTGTGTTGGGTTCGCAATTACGTAATCTATGTGTTAGTACTACTGTTTAGTAGGTTTTCAACTTTTAAATTTTGAGATTAGATTTAATATGTTACTTTAATAAAGTAAATCTTGTTTAAGTCATAACTTTTCCGTTTTAACTCCGATTTACGTGCAATTCGTATCTGTGTGATCCTAGTGAGATGTAGATTCGTTTTACAAACTTTTCATCTTATTTTACTACTGTTGGTGTACTGTTCTAATTGTAGCTTTGTTTGCTTTGCATGATTGCTCTGGATGATTGTTGTTGATGTGTTAATCGAGAATAGACGGTGAGCAGTTCATTGGTGATCAAGAGTACTATTACGAACGGGATCAACAGGATCAGCTAGATCAAGGCAAGTATAGCATGGGATTATCCTTATTACCTATTCACTTTAATTCACTTAATTCATTATGCATGTGTCTCTTGTTAAGGATGCCTTAGTATTGACCTTGTTCCTTGATTCCTATGGTTATAGCATTGGGTAGTTTGCTAGTGCTTACATAAATAACGATCTTGTAACTTGACTAACGATATACGCAATAACACTAAAAGATGATTTTTAGCAACAGGGAACAAGAGGGTAGAGTTTTCTCTAGATTCCTCGTCGTAAGGACTTATCTGTAAGCGAACATCTGGGACTTACAGTACAGCTGTGAGGGCTACATACATACAAATGGTTCACACTGTTCGTATTTAGTGGCGTATCTATATGCAGAATCAGGACAGAAAATGAAGTACTTGCATGCATGATGCATGAACTACAACATAGAATTACCTGTTGCGTCGCAGGATGATAAGAACATGGCCATGGCAACCACAAGAGCTGCTATTGGCAGGAGAGCCGTGCCCTTCTTGACATGATGTGCCATGGTGACCGAGAATCCCTTCTAATTCTTCTGCTTGGGTTTTTATGCCCTGTGCATTACAGCTTGTAGTGGCCCAAGATTAATATAGGGACGCACAAAAGTAAATCAGAGGAACCGGATCTCACCTTTACTTGGATACCATCATAACGTTCTATTGCAAGTAAATCGACACAATAACCCCATTTGGTTGGAATGTCATTTACCAGCGGCTTCTACTTTTTTGAGAGGGTCAATTTTGGCTGCAAAAATTTATACCTAATATTTAAAAGGAAACATTTCTGTGGCTTTTTTGTTTCCGCTCGCCCCTTTTCTGTCTGCCTCCTGGTCGACCTCGTGCCTCACGTGCTTGCGGCGGCAGCGTGGGAGCGGACGCGGAGCGACCACGGTGGCGACGTGGAGAAGACGCGGTGTCTTTGTGCGTGCGTGTGCTCGGCCTGTTGGCCTGGGCCAATTGCGCTTGCTGCCGAGCTGGGCTTGGCCCAGTGGTGATGGGGAAGTGCATGCGTACACAGTAGTGCTTACGGATTTTCTATTTTTCCTATTTTCTATTTTCTGTAAATAAACATTAATGCATGTATATGTATATGTGTATATGATGTATATGTAACTATGCATGTATGACGATGTATGCCTACTCCAATACGTATGACTAGATAATTAGGAGGCTAAATTATATATCTATCCCTAATCTATACTTCTAATAATAAAGAGACAAAATTTCTACGACTTTTTTCGTCCAACCCTCTCCAATGACCAGCTCAATCCGTGTCCAATACAAACTCACAGTTGCCAACCACTGTAAAAAAAACACCGAATTGGAATAGGAAACAAATACTCGGCCTTAACACATAGAACAACTAAAGGTGTTGTGGTGGAGTGGGTTATCACGTCCCTATCACACATGGAAGGTCTCCGGTTCGTTCAGCGTTTTAGCGATTTTTTGGATGAACAAAAAAATCTAAAGCGATGGGCAGGGCTCAAACCCAGGTCATTGGGATTGGAATAGGAGTCCATCACCACCATGATACACATTTGTTTTCGTTATAAACAGAGAGCTCTTGTCCTCTAAATGGTCTAATAGCTCACAGGGAAAAGACATGGACAAAAAGAAAAAAAAAGAAAAGGAAACGATATAGAAGAAAAAACAAGAAATAACCAGAAAACAAAGTGAAGAAAACAAATGCAAAATTAAACAAACAAAAAAATGAAAGGAAACGAGAAAAATAGGAAATGGAGACAGATTGAAAAAAAGGGAAAAAGAAAAAAAATAACAACTAGAATAGATACCGTACAAAATAGGAAATGGAAAAAATAGAGAAAAAAGGGAAACCAGGATTTAAGGTTAGATTAAGCCTAATTAAAAATTCAATAAAATAGGGTAGTTTATTATTATCGGTACCAGAATCATGCAATAAATCATGCTTCCCGTTGCAATGGACGCGCATTTTCCCTAGTAAAGTAAAAAGTGGTGATTTGACATGTTACTGTGCACCTATTTTCAGCCCACAAAGGACCCTGCATTAGCCTCGTCTTCTACTAGTGGGCCGTAATATGAAACAAGTGCTAACAACTGAAATACGTCATCCATGTTTTCCACTGTTTTGGTAAGAAAGACTATGAATTCAGAGATGCCAATTTTTGTTAATTACCTTTAATTATTTTGACGGTTCAAACTGCTGATTTTCTACTGACAGGTTACTTTCCTCAAGATTTGCCTGGTATGCAAAAGGGGTGCTACTACAGTGCTACCTATGAACACTGGGAATACCATCATTTTTCACAAATGACAAACACTACTACAGCGGAACACACCTTCTATAATCGATGCCATATTTACAATGGTGGACAACACCTGAGCAATGTGAAATCATCTCCCTGCCATGTAGTTAACGAATAAGGTCAAATTAATTTTCCTTTGGCCCTGCAACAGAAAGAGTGTGTTTGATATGATACTTACTCTCTCCATTCAAAAATAAATGTCGTTCTTCCTTCATGAGGAGTCAAATGTTTTAAGCTTTGACCAAATATATTCAGGAAAAATATATACAAGAAAATATCAATATTTATAGTACATAATTAGTATCGTTGAATCTATTTTCATAATAAACTTATTTGGAGATACAAATGTTGCTAATTTTTTTTTACAGACCTAGGCTAACTTAAAAAAGTTTGATTGGCATGGATACCGTAGCGACACTTATTTTGGGACGAAGGAATATGACAATAGTTGAGCAATATGAAAACATCTCTCTATTGCTTGGGTCTTGAAGAAAGTCAAAGTTTCCTTTGGGGCTGCAACAAGTGTGTGTCTCATATCATACTTACATGGCAAATCAGCTCAAGCATCTTTGAGGTGAGGTAACCCGACGAATAACAAGGTTCTTGTTCTTCATCCATTTCGAATCATAAGGTTGTTCCTACAAATCTGCAGGGTATTATGTGTACCTAGCGACCTCCTTCCCCAAATTAGTTTTTGTAGAGGTGGCCCCATAAATAGTAGTCATCTACACAATTCGTTCTCCAGAAATCTTAAATCCAGTTTGTTGTGGCAGCTCTAGAAATAGGAGTCAATTGTACAAATCTTTCTTAGAAATCATAAATGGGGCAAAAAAAATAGCAAGCTTTTTAACCCGGGGAGACCCATCAGGAAACCACACTTGCACGCGCAATTGAAGAAACAGAGTCGCCGAGTCTGAGGAGGCTGGGAGGATGTGTGCTAGACTGCTAGGTGTCTGGTTGATTCACTCCATTGGAAAGAAGTTGGCCGACACCGAAGCATATTGTGATGATTTAATGGCCACTAGGCCAGGCGGGAATTAGAATGTGTAAATAAAAAAAGGTTGGCAGAACAGAACAGGCTGGACGGGAAATACAGAGGGATGACTGCAAGATTGGCCGGCAAAGAAAAACACTAAAAAAGACACTAGAAAAAAACAAAAAACAAAAACTAACAAAACCAGAGGTAACACACAGATGGTTCTCTAGCTTATCCTTATCCCGTCTACACGTGCACGCTTCTTTTTTAACGCCGGCCTCCTCGCAGCGGTCTCCTTGCCCCTCCCCATGGCGGTTTTCTCACCCCTTCCACCACCCAGCCGCCGCATCGTGGGCCTCACTGTCATCTGACCACGCCAACTTCGTCTGGTCCGACGCGGACGTGGTCCTCGCAGTGTCAAGCAACTGGCCAAGCTCGAGATAGTCCGGTAGTACGGCACAAGCACCTCGTCGACAAATCTTACCTTTAGCCCACAATATGATCGATTTTTTTTGTTTGGTTTTTGATTGGTGCAATCACGTAATGTGTGGTGGTTTTCTATTTCTATTCGGATTCGACTTTGATTGAATTATTTGCTTGAGGTATGCGTATGCAAATTGGTTTTGTTCGGTGTTTTTACTGAATTCTCCTTCCCTTTTAGTCCGCGAAAAAGAAAAAAAAACATGAAAAGAAAAAGGACTCGGACATGAAAACAGAAAAAACATAAACGGTAACCGAGTCGATGTGGACGAAAAATTTAGAACCATGGGCAAGCTCCGGCATCGCCAAGCCCCAGAACGAGAACCCCTGCCTGAGAACAGCGACGCCTGCACCCACACTGTAGCCACCATACCGCCGGAGCCGGACCACATCCCCACCGTCGCTCTGCTCTGCTTACTCTGTTTCTCGGTCGGACACAGGAGCCGTTGGGCGAAGGCAGGGATAAGCGGTCCACATCGCTAGGACCAATAGCCCCGTGCCACGTCCACTTTCCTGTCCCACGTGTCATGGACAGCGCCTCAACCCCTTCTCTTTTCTTCTCGGTGTAGACCCGGCTCACATAGACCAAGCAGTAGTACGGGGCCCACAACACAGCACCCAAGCCGGTCTATAGAACAGTGCTGGCCACCGAACCCACCAGCCCTGCTGGCCCATGCGTCAGTCTCAAGGCCGATTTGGAAGACGCTATGAGCACACGGGTTGAAAACGTTACCAGCAGAATATTCCAAAGGAGAAAGCTCTGGGAAAGTGTGCATTGGTACTGTACTATCCCAAAAGTCCAGCCACAAATAGCAGTATATTCCATTGTTTACAATAACCCTTTCCATCTTACTATTACTAATAGAGGCCGCAATGGAGCCTTCGCGTTAATCCTCACCAGATGCGCTAGAAAAAAAAAGATAAATGATAGAAAATTTCACATTAATCCAAAAAGTCCGACCATCAAATTAAAAGACTCTAGCCATTCATAACCATTAGATCTATTTTATTTTGTAGAAAATTACCCAGCTATGCCATTATACTAAATAAAATGTTTTTTAAAAGAAAAAGAAAAAAAATTGGCAGTATGTACGTTTCAATGTTGGTTAATACAAAATAGTAGATTGGTCTGTATATCACGTTCATTATTTGAATTAATAATAATATAAAATATCAGGATCCATCACGTTTATGGATCTATAAATAAACTTACTTTTTGTTATAAAGAAAAAGAGAATGTTTGGTCGTATAGAAAGCAAAAATTGAACTGTCTTACAAATGCTCCATCATAGATGGTTAATATAAAATATTAGATTAGCCTACCAACCACAGCTACTTGGTTAATATATTAATATTAATATAAAATATCATATGTGTAGGATCCATCGTGTTTATGGATCTATTAATAAAATATTAGAGGGAAAAAAGTCTAAACCAACAAACAAAATACACAGGACCCATCACGTTCATGGTTCGTTAATCTTTTAATAAAATACCAGATGATCAAAACCAAAAATTGATTAAAGTAAACATGTAGGTTATGCCACCATCATGCAAATCACACACATAAAAAATTTGTTGATAAAAAATCAAACATATTGAGAAAAAAGGAGGTTAGTACAGACCATAGGTGCCTACATATTGTCCTGCTCTTTGAGATTATTTTCATGTAAACAATTATAGTAAAGCTTAAATATTTATATCATCAAGCACTGATACCCCATCGTAGATCTCAGATCAACATCTATTACTAATTTTAAGTGACATAGTGTAGCCTTAAAATGATTGCCTATCTCATTATGATACTTAAGAGTAAATATTAATACAAATATTTACTCAAAATATTTTAACCCGTACGAGAGCATGGGTTGATGGACTAGTTTCTTTGAATTTGTCCAATAGCTTTAGGATGTCTCGCCAATTTTTATTCGCTGTTCCTATTTAACATGTCATATTTGTGTCTTTTAAAGCCCGTGTAGGAGCAAGGGCTAAGAGACTAACGTACATAGAGGGATGGGTGCTGCCACGAAACGCAGCGTTTTTCTTTTTTGAGAATAGCGTTTTCTGGTCTTTGATTGAACTTAAATAGACGATCTGGGACTCAAGAGACAAGCACACTAATTAACACCACCACGAACATGCGCACAAAGCTATACCAAAAGTAACCAACTAGCTAATCGAAAGCAAAGCACAACAACAAGATAGCTTCAGTAGTCATCTTCACATTTTGTTTATACCCACTTGGCTCTAATCTTGTCTGTGTGCCTGAACTCACAGGTGAGTGCCACGGTGCCATCCATCCTCCTGAGCACAAACCTCTCCACCAGCAAGTAGCACCCAAACTTGCTCCAGTGTCCCAGGCCGTCCTCACGCCTCTCCGTCCGCTGGATCCTCTCCTCGTCGCCATTGCCAGTGGCCTGAACCCACCGGCCTCCCCACTCCACCTCCCACCTCATCCTCTCCCACAGCACCATGTCCAGCGCCACACCTCCAGCGGTGGTTCTCGCTGCTGGCGCCGCTGGTCGGAACCACATCGCGCCGTCATCTGCCTGGGGCGCGCCTGCTTGTACCAGGGTTGTGCCGCCCAGCAGCGCGGTGAACCGGCGCACAGTCGTAGTCACCGTGATCTCTGGCCTGGTACTGCTGCTCCCAGTCCCATGAAGGTGGGTGTTCTCCCGGCTGTATATCTGCTCCCAGCTCTGCTCCATCGTCATCTTGTAGAACATGGTCTTCCGGACCTGGTCCTTCAGGCGGCGCTCCCCGTCGGCCTTCACGAACAAGAACGGGACATACCATCTGCCGACGACGACGGCGGCAGGAGGGACGCCAAGGCTCTCGAGGTCAGGCATCCGGTCTCGGAGAGCAGAGTCCACCCCTCGCGCGTCGTCGGCGAGGTCGTGGTACTTCGGTTTCGTCATGGCGACCACCGTCCAGCCCTTCTTCATAAGGTAGTCTGGCGGGATACCGTCCGAGGCGACCGCCGCTGCCTTGAAGCCTTCGCGATGCTGTTGCACCTGCATCTGCTGGTAGACGTCGCCATGGTCAAAGGCCCTGGGCTTCACGTCCGTGGGGAAGGAGCGGCAGCAGCACTCCGTCCGGTCCTCCTCCTTGGAGCACGCCGACACCTACCTGCACGTAGGGATGCATGTCACATGTCAGTCAGATGGTCAGTGAGATTGAGACATCGATCATCCTCGGCCGAGATGTATGTGCTCACCCGGTGTGCTTGCCGTCGACCTTGACGACATAGTAGCGGCCAGACGACAGCGGCTGGCCGACGACGGGCACGAACATGACATAGTCTGGTGGCGCCACGTACCTGCTGGCGCCCGGAGGCCTGCCGCCTCCGGAGGGGTCATCTGGTCGTAAAACTCGTAATGTGATACCTAGAATCTCCGAGATAACATCGATACATTTCCCGAAACCCTCCAATGGATCAGAGCTGTTGCCCTGCTTCAGGGAGAGCTGCCGGTTCTGCGGGAATGGGAGACGGCGCACACTGGAATCTAGGCACAGGCCACAGCAGAGCGTACTCGCTTGCTCGGTAGCCTCGTCGAGCACGACGAGGAACCCTGTGCCAGGTCCTTCAGGCGGCGGCTCTGCCGAGGCCTTGGGGTCGGCCAGGTACCTTGACAGAGGCCTTGTTACGTACATTTCTTCTCCCCTAGCTGCTCTTGTCGTCTCAGAGTGCTAGCTAGACGGGATGTGCATGGCAAGAACTGTAATGTAATGGTTTTATTTATAGGCATTTACGATGTGGCAAGCACCTCCTTGGAGTCTTGGTAGGCCACAGTGGGCTGCAAGTAGGATATATGAGCAAATGCCAACTCGATCGGCAACTTGCTAGATGGGATGTGATGAAGGCCACCGGGGAGACCCCCGAGGAGATGTATGTACCATATAAAACGCAGGAAAGCAACAACGACCCTTCTTGTATGTAGTGACCTCGGAACATGGAACGAAAGTAGCAACACTTCTATACAAATATATAGCGCCATCAAGTGTTGTTGCTTATGTGTTCAAGAGAATAATTTCCATTTTCCCACCATCAACTTGCATGTTAGTACGCGAACTGGCGTAGCTTAGCTAGTTGAATTTGTCCACTCTAGTTAAGTCATCGACTTACGCTGGTGCTCACAATTTCCTAGACTTATTCTAGAATTTAATACCATTGTTATTGTACCGATGGACAGCGAGGCACCTAATGTGACCATCAATTTTCATATATGCCTGTTCAATCTTAGTTTTTCGGAGGTGTTTTCATAGAGGTACAGGTGAGTATGCCTCTATATATTGAGTGTTTTCATAGAGGTACAGGTGAATATGCCTCTATATATTGTGTTTTCAAGCTTTAATAACTACAAAACAGGGTATGTTCTCCAACGATAAAAGCCAGATAAATTTGGTCATCACCTATATTCAGAAAGGAATTCTATTTTAGAAAAGTAATACTGACAGTTTGGTTCTCGAAAGATTAATCACCAATTAATTTTGAATTAGCAAAATATGAAACATACTAGTCTTAATATTTTTCTAAAATTATTAACTATTTGTTGCTGATATTTAGATGTATCTAGAATTCATTTGTTTGTGCTCATAGTGTTTAATTGCTTGTAGTCATGCTCATTATTTATTTAAATAATTGCTTTCCAGTGTACAAGACTTGGGAACTGACCAAGAAGCGACGTGGCAGTAGAAAGATGTGGAATATGACACCAACCTGAGAGATACATACCATTACCCCACTACATGTACAGATGTACAGATCGTATTTAGCAATTATATGTTTTAAACAAGGAAGTGCCTCAAACATCATGTAACTAACTAGTCTACAATCAAAACAAGGTAGAGTGAAAACTGATAATTTAAATAATATTAGTTATTGTTACAAGCTATGACACACTGGGGACATGAACTAATACGATCCAAATAATTAAGCACGAACACATAGATAACATTTTGGAAAGAAAATGGATACTAGTTTCATGTTATGTGTTTAAAATAATAAATTATTATGAACTTTTAAGTATTAACCATATTTTTATTCGAATACAAAATAGAAACCCAGCTTGAAGTGGTATGGTTTTGATAGTTGTAGTGTATCTGGTACCTGATTTCATTGTTTGAACACTACTATAAATTTGGTTTTAGGAGACTAGGCTTTTTTTTTACCGAGGTGGGTAAAAATAGATATAGTCTTCACAAAGAGGTAGTTATTTTCAGAGGCAGCCTGTTCATTTGTGGAGATAGTTTGATAAATAATTGTATCCTAAAATTGGTGAACAGAGATGGACCTCCTCACAAGTCCGCCTCCAGAAATGGGATTCACATTTCCACAGTTGCAGTCACAGCAGTCATCGCCTCTGGAAATGAGCCACATCCTCTCAAACTGCCTCAACCTCTCTCCTCTCTCAATCTCTGACCCTCATATTCCTGTGGCCGGACACGATTGGTAGTAGAGCCTGTGACATCCTGCACCACCCCCACTGGCGATGACTGGAATGACATTAGGGCGTGCGTTCCGGCGGGAAAACTGATTAGTTTATTGGGTGAAGCTAATGTTATGGTGACCTTATTAAGGAGCTGGGGAAGAAGCTGCAGCTTGCCCACTTGTGTTTTGTTCTTTACCCTTCCATGTCATATCATGGGTGCGCGGCGTATGGATACGTTTAATTATATTCATGTTGAGTGGTGCATGGACTGTTGGAGATTCTTGCCCTGAGCAACTTGGATGTGTGAATCGGGTAGCAGCCAACGTCGGCCAGCTGGGTGCACTGGACACTAGCAGTGCCACTTGCCTTGCCTGTACCACTGGTGTCCCACTCCCACACACCCATGAACATTGTACGCACTACGTTGCTCAAATCCACATGTGAGGCGAAAATGTTGTAACAGATGCATTGCTACTTTATGTTTCAAGCAGGACATGGCCTTCAATACGATGCTACTGTACCGAATGAATGTTTGCTGGATCTTTAAAGGCATCAGAACTGTCACATGACGACTAGTTATTAGCAGCAATTTCGGTGGAGAAGGCCAGAAGAATTGAGGTTGGGGGTCCGATGTATGTATGATTACGTAGAGAGGAGTTTAAGCATACATCGTACATTCCCCTTCAGATGATTTGGCCCAAACATTGTCTTGTTCTTCTTCCTGGGCCTAGGCTTCCTCGGATGATTCGGCCCATCTTCCATCTCGTTAATGGACAGCTACCGACACTACTCTGGAGTCTGGACATGCCACTACAGTATGACTAATGCCTCGATGCAATTACGAGTGTTGTTGATGTTCTTCTTTGACAAACAGAAGCCACCAAAATTCTACTGGTGCAATATTAATGCTCTTACAATGTTGGGATATGAATGTACTGGATGTGATATCGAAGTGATAAAAAAACTTTTTCTGAAATAAGAAAATATAATGGAGCCACAATACATCCGCCTCCTTTAGTTTAGTCCAACTTAATCTATGTGTCACAAATTTCATTGCACGTACTTGAGAGACGAATGTGGAAACGTCCCAGCAGGCTATAATGCCTGTTAACAAGCATAGATGTGCCGAGCGTCATACCCCTCTTGCCAAAAGGCCTAGGCGTGGAGGCACCACCGGATGAGCACAGCAGAACAGCTACAAAAAAGCACACCTGGCTCTACGGAGTCGTCGATGGCGAGCGCGTCCCGGGTGTCAGGCGGGATCCTCCTCCAGCAGTCGGCAACGGCACGCGGCGCGGAAATGATGTTGACGACGACGACCACCGCGGTCGCCGTGGGCGCTCAAGTGGCGGCTGGGGTTCCACGCACTTCCGCAGTATTCCTTGAGCCCCGAGGAAGGAGCTGGAGCGGGAGCACTAGGAGTCAAGTCATGGCCGGCAACACGACAGGAGCTCCACGAATGGCAGCAGCCGCCGCAACGAGGCCCCCGACGCGGCGCCCCAGGAAGAAGACCCCTTGGTTGTTGCAGCCGCGGGTCAGCTGTCACCCTCTCTCCCGCACGCCATCGAGCTGAAGGCCTTGGACGAGGGACTCTCCAATAACTCTGATGATAGCGAACAGGGCCTGCTCGGACAGGAGGCCGGGATTATAAACAACCCTCAGGACGCACCACTGGAGAACAACTCTGCAGGCAACACCTCAGCCCCGCCAAACGCACGCTCTTCGGGGCCAACTGACGACCGCTTGCCTCTCCATGCCGTGCAAGTGTCAATGACAATGCTGTGTCTGAACTTACCTCTCATGTGTCTCCTGAGGAACTACAGCAGCCTTCGGCCAACATGGAGACCGCTGGGAAAGCGACCGCCACCATGCTGCTCCAACAAATGCAAGCCGCCGAGAGCACGGAGACTCACACAGCACCGATTACCCCTGTTCTACTACGACAGATGCACACGAGTGTGCCTAATGGGTGGCAAGCATCTGACACCACCAGCGCGCCCCTGTTCCCAATGGAACCTGCTTACGTTTCCGCCCTGGCTGTGTCTATCACAGACGAACTAGGGAGGCCCCAGCACACCCAGCAGATGATCACGCCGAGCCTCCAGTTCCCCCACAGCCGCCTGTGGAACCCAACGCCGTCAACTTCATTGCCTCCCTGATGCAGCCCCCTGCACAGCCACTACTGCAGGACTGCGCGGCCCGGCTCGTCCCAGCAACCAGAGGCAAGAAGCAGGTGCCACCTACCAGACCAAAGAGTGTGCGGATTACGACGCAGTCCTGGCCCAAAGGCCACACACAGACCAAGGCTCGCCATGTCCTCATGAAGCGCCTAGGGATCCTGCAGGATGACGAACAACCTTCGGATGATCATATGCTGCGCTACTTCTCCATGTTCAGGGGGCCACTAACCACCGTTGTGGTTAAGGCACTCACTACGCTTGGTGGTCTGGAAGACCCTGCCTGACTGCTTGTTGCTCCACTCCTTCCTTTTAACAGGGTTTAACTCCAATTCTTATGGCTCAATGTAACTGCCGAATATTAAATTGGAATGTGCGGGGACTCAACGATGGTGCACGGCGCGACTCGGTTAGTGAACTTGTTCGCGACACTGCCTCCACTATTGTTTGTCTGCAAGAGACAAAACTTCAGGTGGTTGATGATGGTGTAGTCAGACGCACCTTAGGCCAACACTTTGTGAGCAACTATGCTGTTCTACCGGCCGCCCAAACTAGGGGTGGCATCCTACTTGCTGTGGCTGAGAACTACTTTGCACTTTCAGACGTACATCTAACCACCAATGCCATCACCGCAACGATCTCCATGAGAGCTGATGACACTAAATGGTAGATTACTGTAGTCTACGGGCCACAAGGTGATGGTGCAAAACTACAATTCCTGCAGGAGCTAAAGACCATCCCCAGACCTGATCATGGTAGATGGCTAATCCTCGATGACTTCAACCTTATATACCAAGCAGAAGACAAGAATAACACAAACCTAAACAGAAGGTTGATGGGATCCTTCAAAGCAACAATTGACAGCCTCCTTCTGAAAGAGATCCGTTTAAATGGACGTCGCTTTACCTGGAGCAATGAGCAAGATGCCCCAACTCTCACTAGAATTGACAGGCTCCTTTGCACAGCAGAATGGGAACTGCTTTTCTAGGCATGTTTTCTGCATTCTTTGCCATCTCTCATGTCGGACCATACTCCTCTTCTCTTGCAAGGGGAGCTGCAGCACTTCCAGAACTCCTGTTTCCGCTTTGAAAATTTTTGCACAAGGATGGAAGGCTTCCAGGAACTGGTACAGGATACTTGGAACAAACCAGTGGCCTCTACCCAGCCACTCAAGCGCCTCCACATCAAGCTATCCCGGGTCGCCAAAGCTATCAAGCGATGGCGCAAACAAAAAATCGGAGATATAAGACTGCAACTTGCCACCGTCAAGGAAATTCTGCTCCAACTAGAGGCGGCACATGAGCATAGACCCCTCACCCAAGAAGAGCTTAATTTAAGGCGTCGGCTAAAATTTCGCAGCGTGGGTTTGGCGGCAATAGAAAAATCCAGGATAAGGCAAAAATCTCACCTCACAAATATCAGATGTGGCGACGCAAACACAAAACTTTTTCACATCCGTGCAAGCTCGAGAGCCAAGAAGAACTACATCTAATGCCTGCAGGATGATAATGGGATCGTAGTTGCACATGATGGTAAAGAAAAGATAATTGGCGATTACTTCAGGGATCATTTAGGCTCTATGGTACAGAGACCGGTTACCTTCTTATGGTCTACACTGGGATATAATTCTCGTGACCTCTCTGAGCTAGAAGCACCCTTCACCTTGGAGGAAATCAAAGAGACCATTTACTCCATGCCGGGGGACAAGGCGCCAGGTCCAGATGGATTCACAGGGGCTTTCTTCAAATCCTGTTGGGAAACCATCAAGTATGACGTAGCGGTGGCCATCAACACGCTCTTTGCTATGAACTCTCAGGGATTCGACCTGTTAAATTCAGCGAACATTGTTCTACTCCCTAAGAGGCCAGATGCCAAGCATATCACTGATTACAGGCCAATCAGTTTGATCCACAACATCGCCAAAATATTCTCCAAGCTCCTCGCAAATAGGCTGGCACCGCTACTAGACTCCTTAGTCTCAAAATGCCAGAGCGCCGTCATCAAAAAAAGAAGCATTCATGATAACTTCTTATATGTTCAGAACACTGTTAGCTGCCTACACAAGTCTAAGGCCCCAGCCTTTTTCATGAAGCTTGACATCCAAAAGGCTTTTGACACTGTAAGCTGGACCTACCTATTGGAGGTGTTGCAGGCCCTTGGATTTGGACCTCGCTAGCGTGAATGGGTCTCCATACTGTTTTGCACGGCATCCTCTAGAACGCTATTGAATGGCGTCCCGAGTACAAAATTCCACCCTGCCAGAGGGGTGAGGCAAGGCGACCCGCTCTCGCCCATGTTATTCATCCTGGTGATGGACCCCTTACAATGGTTGTTAGACCTCGCCACCGGCCACAACGTCCTCACGCAGTTGCCCCTTGCCACGACAAAGTGGAGGACATCCATGTACGTTGATGATGCAGCAATCTTCTTAAACCCCCAAAAAGAAGACATCGACGCTGTCAAAATCATCCTTGAAGCCTTTGGCAAGGCATCAGGTCTGAATATAAACATAGACAAGAGCTCAATCCATCCGATCAGATGCGAGGACATCGACCTCGACCATGTTCTCTCGGCGTTCTCAGGGGCCAGAGGAACCTTTCCTTGCCGCTATCTTGGGCTGCAGCTACATGTGAGGCCTCTACAAAAAGTGCACGTCCAGCCTCTCATAGAACGCATTGGATAAAGATTACCAGGCTAGAAGGGTAAACTTCTAAACAAAGCAGGGCGGCTAACATTGGTCACTTCAGTACTCTCCTCTATGCCTACATATCACCTTACTGTCTTCCCGCTCGCCACCTGGGCCAAGAAGCAAATCGACAAAATTCGTAGGTCCTTTCTATGGAAGGGAGAGGAGAATGCAAATGGAGGTCATTGCCTTGTCAATTGGCCGTCAGTTTCCAAGCCAAAAGCCCTAGGGGGCCTAGGGGTGCCGGAGTTGGACAAATTCGGGAGAGCACTACGACTGCGATGGCTATGGCAGGAATGGACCGACCCCTCCAAGCCATGGGTTGGATCTGAAATCCCTTGCAAACCGGTTGACAGACTGCTCTTCAATGCCTCAACCATTGTCACGGTCGGAGATGGCATGAAAACACAGTTCTGGCACCACAGCTGGGTTGATGGAGAAGCTCCTAGGAACCTAGCGCCACATCTCTTTGAGTTGGTGAGAAGGAAGAACAGGTCTGTACAGCAAGAACTCCACAACCATGCTTGGATTCGGGCACTTCGGGGTAGGATCACAACGGCCACCCATGTGGAGGAATTCGTATCCCTCTGGATCAGATTACAGAACATTCAGCTGCATCCAGGAATACAAGACTCCATTGTCTGGAAGTGGACACCTGATGGAAAATACTCGACTCACTCGGCGTACCAAATCCAGTTCCAGGGGAGCTTCAAAAAGCGCACACAGAAAATAAATGCAAGTTCTTTGCATGGATCCTTATCCAAGACAAAATCCTCACGGCAGATAATTTGCAACTAAGAAATTGGCCTCATCAAGATCATTGTGTCATGTGCAATGGGCCAGTGGAATCCGGCCTTCATCTCTGCCTGCTATGCCCTTTCGCTACAGAGGTCTGGAGCCTTGTGTTGCCATGGGAGCAATTTGACACGGACTTAATCCAGCCTTAGTCCCAACCAACAGAAATAAGCGCATGGTGGGAAGAAGCGGCACCCAAAGTCCCAAGGGAGCGACGACGGCACTTCAACGGGATGGTGATTTACACGATGTGGAACATTTGAAAGGAAAGAAACAGAAGGATTTTCCAGGGCATGGCTATGGATGCTCGACAAGTGGCCCTCAAAGCCAAGGAGGACATAGATATGCGCTCTAGGGTCCTCAACAACCCGGCTTAGCCTTTCTTTGTTAAACCCCCGCGTAGGGGACGTGCTGGGTGTCTTTCTTTTTCTGTGTGTGCCCGGTGGGGCTTTCCGGTCTTCCGGACTTTCCTGTACATACAAGTTTCTTTCGTTCCTTAATTGAGAGGCAGAGCTCCTGCCAGATTTTCGAAAAAAATAATGGCTACAAACATGTGCGTAATTTGTGAACTAAAGAACGTTGGGTAAAAAATTGCCTCCCCACATCCACTTTCCCTTTAAATACAAGCCATGGGGCAAACACAAGGAGTTCCCTGTTTCCTATTTGGGTAAAGCCTAGCAGTTTTAAAGATAGTTTATATGGTTTTCTAAAAATAGCTTCAAAATAGTTTTAGAATCTTTTTCACAAATTATAGTTTAAATGGTTTGGAAAAATGATTTTATGAAGGATCCCTAAATGAGTTTGAAAAAGGGTTTACAAATACATGAGTTCAAAATCAGCTAAACAAGAATTGTACGTCTTCTCCATGTTTTAATTCTCAAGAGGTTTTTATCACTACTAACATTCTTGAAAACAAGATTTGGAGGATTATTATTTTTTCAAGACTGTTGATGGCCAAAATCAGCCCTGGACTACCCAAAACTCAGCCTAGAAACACAGCTTCTCCCTTCTTTTATCTATTTCTTCATTTCTCTTTTGCCATGTTCCCCTTGTCCATCGGGCTGACTTCGGCAAGGCTTGCTAGCACCTGTGCAGCTGTGCTTCCTTTCCAATCTTGCTGGGCCACCAGCCCATTTTGAATGCCCATAACAAGAGCAGTCTAGCCAATCTGGAATTGTGAACATAAGCGCTTCCACGTGGCACACACTAGCAGCACCCGATCCTCTATGTTCTCCTCCCTTACCTTTTCCCCGATCCTCTATGTTCTCCTCCCTTACCTTTTCCCCATTCAATCATGCAGAACACGATGCTCAGCCATGAACGGAAGCGCTGCCAAGTGCCAACTGCCATTACCTCGTCCCACATACCTCCTGCCCGGACATAGCGCATCTGTCACAGCCACCTCCGCTTCCCATGCATGCTTTCATTCTTGCTTAATGCACCAATTGAGGCTACTGCACCATGACCATGTTTGGGTCGAGCACCCAATGTGTCCATGCAACGTTCCTCCTGCACCAATTCTTGTTGCTTTGCATTGGCTTCCCAAGGAGGAGACGCACCTACCTTACTACTTCTCATTAAGAGTCCACATGTAACTGCCACCTCCTCTTTGTTCTTGACATGGCCTGCCTCCAAGGGAGACAGGAGCCTACCATCAGTAGCACCACCGAAGAACTCTCCATCATTCCAACTCTCTGACACACCTCTCCTCGCTGAGAATGGTGGCCTACAAGGCTACAACTCGATATCGGCATGCTCCAGATGAAGCTTGGTCGCACTGCCCTGGACTTGGCCGTCCTCTTTGTCGTCAACCACTTCTTTGGATGGTTTGATCCTGACCGTCCAATCTTAGATTTGTTTTTTTAAAAATTTGTTTTTTGCTACAATTATCATGGTAGCCTTTCTTTTTGGCTAATTACTATAACAACAGATAGATATTATTGCTTTTTTTGGACAAAATGATCATTGTTATATAAGCATTCACTACTAGGAACGCCCTCTTTGCCGACAGCTTGAAGCTGTCGGCGAAGGCCTTAATCCTGTCGGCAAATGCTTTGCCGACAGGGTTTCTCTTATCCTGTCGGCAAAGCCCTGTCGGCGAAGTTGTTGTCGGCAAAGGTCTCTTTCCCGACAGGCATGTTTGGTCTGTCGGCGTTGCTTCGCCGACAGCCACGTGTTCAGTCGGTGAAGGAAACTGCGCCGTCAAGACGGCTGCCGTCTCCTTCGCCGACAGCCACCTATAGGCTGTTGGCAAAGGCTTCGCTGACAGCCTCTGTTACTGTCGGCAAAGGCTTTGCCGACAGTACTCCTAGGCTGTCGGGAAAGGCTTTGCCGACAGTACCTGCCGGGGCTGTCGGCAAAGCCTATGGCAGATGCTGTCGGCAAAGAAAGGCTGTCGGCAAAGCTGGCATTCTCGCTGGGAAAATGCCCAGCTTTGCCGACAGCATTGGCCTATGCTGTCGGCAAAGCTGGGCAATATATTTTTTTCTTTTGTTTTTGCTGTTTTCTTGCATTTAAACCACATTTATCGCATATATATACCACAGAACCACATTTATTCACAACAATATAGCATATGAACCACATTTGTGCATCGAATTCGGTCTCAACGTGAATCCACACATCAACGCCGTCAAATCCATCGATACATGTCCAGAATACACATAACGTCGCGAAACGAGTATATACATGTCCAACATACACATAGGATGTCCAAAAGTTCATCAGTACTGGTCCAGGGGTCTAACAATCATTGCTACTAGTCCAGAAGAGGGAGGCAAAGGTACCTAGCTCATGGCGCTGTCCCCAGGAGTCTTAGAGCCCCTACCTTGGTCTGACGGAGACCACCCTGGCTGCAGCTGAGTCCACCCTGGCTGCAGCTGTGTCCACCCTGACTGCGGCGTCGCCTCGTACTGCCATTAGGGCGGCCGAGGCCCCTGCTGCGTCGGCACCTGCGGCCACGAGGAGTAGCCCTACGACTGTGGAGGAGGCCACACGTACTGCTGCGTGGGGTACGTCGGGTGCGCTGGCCAGGTGTGCTGTGGAGAAGGACCCAGTGGAGGGCTAGCACCTGGAGTCGGGTTCGAACCCGTCGACGGAGCCTGCACAAAGGCCAAGTGATGTAATTAGTACCTATAGGATGGCCGCACAAACTAAAGCAACAGGCAATATACTCACCGGACTAGGTACAGGAGCAGGCACTGGGAGTGGTGGTTCACCGAAGAGCGAGGGAGGAAGCTCCTGCGTGTCCGGGAGCTAGGACCGGACGAAGCCAGCTAGGTCCACCAACTGACGCTGGTAGAACTGCGTCACTGCCGCCAGCTGCTGCTGGTGGGCCATGTTCTGGGCCTCCTGGTGGGCCTGCAGCTGTTGGAACCTGGCCTGCAATATTACACCCGCATGGTTGATGGTATGTGAAGCCAAGGTGGATCGTGTGTGAAACGAGTGAACGACGAATGAAACCGCACTTACCTCCATCTGGGCGGTGCTCGGCCGTCGGGGCGCTATGGGGATGTCGGAGGAGCTACTGGACCCGGCCCGTCGAATCTCCCTCAGCGTGGGAGTAGTGGTCGGGTCGATGGCGCTGTTGGCCATCCAGTAGGAGTCGTGCTACTTCCCTCCTCCCAACCTCATCACGAGCTCCGTGTCCAGGGGCTCTTGGGTGGGGTCCTTGTCCTCCCCATGGCGCCGGCGAAACGCGGTGATGTACTCGGTGAGCTTGGGCTGGACGTTCGCGTTGGTGTATGCGTCCGGCCCGTCCTCCGGGTCGTACCTGTTGTCCGGATCCGTCGCTTTGCCCTTGTGAGAAAGGGCGTACCCCACCACCTCGTTGATCTCCTCCCCACCATGCGCCCCCGACTGCGAGGAAAACACAAACATGGTTACAGGTAAATAGATTGAGCGCTACAATATATAGATCAACAGAAGCATACCCATGCGTCCATAAACTGCGGGAGGGACTGGTTCCCTTGGTGGTGTGCTACCCATGCATTGTTCAAGCGGCGCCCTCGACGCTCGTTTTTCTCCTGGTAGCATGCGTCCGATCTCCAGTAGCGCACAATGGCCTCCCAGCATGCCGGGTCCTTGTCGCACCACGCCGGCATCCACTAAGAAACATCAAGTATTTGACATGTCAGAAGATGAATTGAATGTTTCACGGAAGGAATGAGAATGAATGTTTCCAACTTAATTACCCGCAAGTACTCCTCCTCGGTGAGGTCGGTCTCCCTCTGGAGGATTATCTCCTGCCTGACTCGATCCTTCTTGATCACCTCGCCAAGCATGTTGGCGTAGTGGCTGATGACGCACTGGATGCGCGCCTCGTGGTAGATGTCCTTGAGACGTCCGTGGCAGATGTTCTCCTGCACTATCACCGCATTCTCCTCTTTCCCATCCGCGCACTTGAAGAACTCCTGCACGCAGACATCATGTATCATTTCATTGTTTCAAGAACGTCCAACGAATGTGTAGTATTGAGAAATGTGTTGCGATGAAAACACTCACCCAAAACTCCATCTTGATCTTCTCTGCAAGGCTCCCGCCTTCGGGGACGGTGACCAGGTAGAAGTGGTCCCACTTCATGGGTGGCTTTCGCTCACCCTTGATGGTGACCAAGCCAGGGTAGTACTCCCTAATCAGTAGGCCCTGGATGCCATTGACATGGCGTGAACCGCGCGCCCCGTTCGGAAACTTCCAGCTCCTGCACGAGTCATTAACAACAATTGTTAGTCTGCAGTTCGGTTTTCAACATGCCATATGAACAAGTAGTGAAAACGACAATGGTTACTTACGTCTTGGCGACGGGTGTGATCACCGTGCGCTGGTGGGGTAGCGGCTGTCGGGCAGGGAGCGTCGAGGGCCCGCGCTGGTAGGGCTTCCTCAAACCTGAGGAAGGCCCCCCGTCGTCGTGGCCCCCATCATCGTCGTCGTCGTCGCCGCCGCCGCCGCCGCCACCGTCCCCGGTCGTCGTCGTCGTCAACGTCTCGAACTCCAGCCTCCTCGTCGATCGGAGACGCTCGCTGGAGGGCTCCTCCTCCCTACCGGCCGGCTCCTCCACGTCCTGCTCCTCCCGGTGGCCGGCGCGGGGAACGCCGTAGAGCGAGCGGCAGCTCCGTTTCGGCCTTCCGCCTGGCATTTTGTCGAGTGCCTGCAATGACAAAGATGATTAAAACAGTTAGTATAAATAAATGACAAGTAGTTGTAAATAAAGAAACATAATTGCAAGGTGATAATAATAAAAATATAGTATTACGTGGAGGCGACATTATCTCCGCGTATGGCAATACGACCGGTGCGACGTCGTCACCACTTTCCTCGTCATCACTATCAATATTGTCGAGCTCTCGATCGTCCTCATCATCTCCATCGCCATCGTCATCGTCATCGTCCAAAACAACTCCATCGCGCTTCCTCTGCCATCGCTCAAGGAGTTGGGTCAAAGTTGGGTCAAAGTTGGGTCAAAGTTGTAATCTTCATCGTTTGGGACAGGCGCTTTACTGCGCGGTGATACCATGTGCACAAGGCTCCAACCCGCAAGCCTTGGGTCTTTTTGGCACGCCCATGGGAGGTAATAAACTTGCGTGGCGTCTCGGTTAGCCACAATATAGACATCGTCTCCATTATATTTGGAATCCTGTCGAATTTCAGTTAGCCCAATCTTAAGGTCTTCTCTCGTGACATCAGGATCGAACCAATGGCATTTGAATACCACTGGCTTCAAAGAACTGCCACCCTTGAATTGGAGCTCGTATATCTCTTCGACTATGCCGTAATAGTCCTTGGTATCATTGCCGGGCGTACGAACTCCACTGCACGTGGTTTTTTGTTGGGGCCGGCTCTCCTCGTAGCTTCTAGTGCGAAAGCGATAGCCATTCACATCATAAACGGTGAATGACTTGACCTTACGGTTGAAGCCAAGGCCCACCTCTCTCAATTCATCACTCATTTCCAGATCTGTCGCGGCCTGCAGGGTTAGGCCGGTTCGATCGTTAAATTACTCGCTCCTAGGAGCAAAGTGGAATCGCAAAGTCGGAACGAGGTTACTTGGATGGTACCTTTGAACAGAACCAGGAAACGAAGTTGGGCTTGCCATGTCTAAGAAGATGGTCCTCTTGTTGCGTCCTCGTGGTCGTCCCTGAACATGACGCACCCATTTGGACAAGCTTGGATCGGCTCGTACGACATCTTAAGTGCACGAAGGAGCCTCTGTGACTCGTATTTGTTCTTCGGCAGGATGTGGTCCTTCGGAAGCAGTTTGCCAACAACTGTCAACACGAGACTGAAGCCGTCTCGACTAATGCCCAGCTGCGACTTCAAGGCTATTAGTTGTGAAATGGCATCCAGCTGCGAAACCCTTGTCTTCTCGTGAAGGGGCTTCTGTGCCGACTCCATCATGGTGTAGAACGCCTTTGCGATTTCCTCTGGATCCTCCTCCACCTCCATTCCTTGAGCGAACCGCCCTTCCTGGAAGTCTTCCATCATGTCTGCCATCCCGGCATCTGCATCGTACTCCTCGAGCAGGGGTCTCACCACCTCCTCCCTAATACGATCGCGTTCACCATGGTGGACCCAGCGCGTATAGTTTGGAACGAATCCATTCTTGAAAAGATCTTCCATAACCGTACATCCGAATCGACCCTCTAGCAGCTCGGTCAAATGCCTGCTCTAGGAAAGCGCTGGTCCCCCTAACCCATTCAGAGGTCTGTCTAGCCCTTTCCCAGCCAGTGTACATCCACTCACGGTCAGCCATCCTCTGCCATGCGCCAATGTAAGCGAGTAATAAAACCAGCATCTGCATCTACAAGGCGTTCCTACCATCTAATAGGTGAAGGATAGGTCCTAATCCCACCCGATGATGCGTAGATGAGGTTAGCTTCCATGCTCCGCTCCCATTCGAGACGGAATTTCGGCAGCACCTCCCCGCTGTTCTCCCGATACACGTCCCGGCGGGGAGAGTGTGCATCCGGAGAACAACGGGGAGGTGCTGCCGAAACTCTGACTCGGACGGGGGCGGAACATGGAAGCTAACACATCTACGCATCCTCAGGCTATCCAAAAAACGTGGACAATCCGAAAGAGATACCGTCGCAGATATGCACTGATCAGCATACCAACGACCGCGTATCACTTTCGGACGGGAGACGCCTAACTCGGTTACGCAATCTACTTACAACAAATATAAGGAAGAGAGGTGATTTATACCTAGGGTGGCGGCGCAGAGGTGGGTAGCGGGGCGGTGGAGAGTCGACGCTGTGCAGGAAGACCCGCAGCGCCCACGAAGACGATTGGGATCACCGAGTACCTCCCTCAGGTCCTCCTCCTACAATAAGGGCACAAAAGGTTAGTATCCACGCAAAATTTCGGCAGCACCTCCCCTGCACGGGGAGGTTTCCAAAACCTGCAAAAAAAACGGCGCGAAGGCCGATAACCACAGCGGCGCGAAGGCCGATAACCACAGCGGCACGAAGGCCGACAACCACAACGGCACGAAGGCCGACAAGTAGGGAACGGGGTTATATACCTTGCTCTCGTACCGGGTTTGACGACGGTGGAGGTGTCGGCGGGACGTACACGCCAAGAAGACGGCCGAGGCGCCTCCTCACCCTCTCCCCTTCTCCTCTCTTCCTCCTTCTTCCTTCTCCCTTCTCCCTTCTCCTTCTTCCTTCTTCCTCCTCCCTTCTCCCTTCTCCTTCTTCCTTCTCCCTCCTCCCTTCTCCCTTCTCCTCCTCCCTTCTCCCTCCTCCCTTCTCCCTTCTCCTCCCTTCTCCCTACTCCCTCCTCCCTCCTCCCTTCTCCTCCCTCCTCCCTTCTCCTCCTTTCCTTCTTCTTCCTCCTCTCTGCCCTGGGGCGCCGGGGCGGCCGGCCGGCCGCGGGGGCCGCGGCGGCGCGCGGGCCGGCACGCGGCGCGGCCGGGTAGGGGCCGCGGCGACGGCCGGCGAGGCGGCCCGCGGCGGCGCGGAGCGGCGGCGGCGCGAGCGGCGGCGCGGAGCAGCGGCGGCGCGGAGCGGCGGCGCGCGACAGGCGAGCGCAGGGGCGGGGCGGGCGTTTTGGTCAGAGGATAGGTGGCCTTGGGCCGAGCCGGCCTTTTAGGGTTATTCCCTTCGCCGACAGCCCACGGAGCAGGCTGTCGGCAAAGGGTTTTTTTATTTGCGGAAATTATTCGCCGACAGCCGCAGCTACGGCTGTCGGCGAAGATGCCTTTGCCGACTGCCCTCATTATGCTGTCGGCAAAGATATCTCTTTGCCGACAGCCTAGCCATGCTGTCGGCAAAGAGTTTGCATTTTTTTTGAATTTTGACTTCAAACTTTTTATATGGCCTAATTATATTGTTTACAAGCATATGTTCTAATTTGGGCCCTTTTTATAACATTTTGCTATATTTTGTTAATTTATTTTGTTTACTTGAATTTTCTCGCATAATCCAAATTTGAACTGGGTTTTGAGCATTCGACGTGATCACATGTGGAGTATTCAAGTAAACAAAATAAGTTAACAAAATATAGCAAAATGTTATAAAAGGGCCCAAATTAGAACATATGCTTGTAAACAATATAATTAGGCCATATAAAAAGTTTGAAGTCAAAATTCAAAAAAAATGCAAACTCTTTGCCGACAGCATGGCTAGGCTGTCGGCGAAGTTAACGACGTCTGTCCACCGTTTTCCTAGCCAGTTCTTTGCCGACAGGATTTCTTTGCCGACAACAACACTGTTGGCAAATATATCCTTTGCCGACAGTGTTTGTTCACCGACAGCAGGGAGCCTATGGGCTGTCGGCAAAGAATTCTTTGCCGACAGCGGGGATAGGCTGTCGGCAAAGACTTCCTTCGCCGACAGCCCTGGGCCTGGCTGTCGGCAAAATGTGGGGCTGTCGGCGAAGTTCCTTTCTCCCGTAGTGATTTGAGGAGGCCTGAACCCACAATCTAGATGAATTCCCTGGCAATGTTCTCTGATACTACTACAAAATTACAAGCGGCACCATAACAGGTGTGAATCAAGTTGTATAGAAGCCAATAACGCAGGGGAGCTGGACTTTGCATGCTTAAACTGACCAGCACAGCTGCACAGATAACAGGAGCGATGACCTCGACATCGACGACCTGCGGTCTGTGTCGTCAACGCTGGCTGGCTTTGTTATGTTATCGCTGGGAGTGGGCATCCTATGGGACCTGTGGTGCCCTGTCCTATTACCCAACTTTAACCACAATGCCCCTGAGGAACCAGCTAATTACGTAAATAAAACTTGTTAGTTCCACGCGCACTGTTGCAGCAGTAGTTACATAGATTTTTTGTTCAAATTAAACAATATAATTTTGACAACCAAATTTTCATTTTTTTTATAAACAAAATTTAAATTATTGAGTAGTTGAAAGCTTGGAATGAAGTGGAGAGGTAAAAATTTTACTTTTCAAAATTAATAACTTCAATCAACCGTAGGAATCATGTATACACTGTTAAAATCGAGCTGGAGTGGTGTCGCGCAGTCAGATCCCTATCGCTAGAGGAGTCTGAGAAGAAGGGATGTACATGTGCATCCATGTCACGTGTTCGTGGCACGAACACTATCATTGGTAATTTGACTCCTGAACATACTTCGGTTCACAGGTTGATTAGTTCAGGTATCAGTTTCCAATAACACATGCCGGTATCGGTAGATGACCTTGCCGGAAGCACAACACGGATCCAATATATGGTACGTCAACTGCAATTACTGGCGGCTATCTTAATATTACTATTTTCATGTATCCTGCAGTACTCAAATTTGAGGAAGCAAGCTAGCTCCTAGCTATATCTGGTTGTTGACATGTCAAACATAAATTATTTTCTAAATAAAATGGAATTAGTTACACAATACAATAATGTATAATGTACTTCACAAATTATTTCAACCATGCAAATACATAAAATAAAAATATAGTGCTATTGCGTGCATAAACACATACAAGCTCGATATGTAGTTATATATGGTGATGAAAGATAAATTTGATCATTATAGTACTATAATGTAGCTTTCTTCATCATGTTTCAAACGCGCCTTTAACTTAGCTCAAACATGAGCAACAGTATGCTGGGAGACGATGGCTAGCTGCTTGCAATTATCCACAAGATTGGCTGCTTGTTTCAATTCCTCCACTACCTCTGCCATTGTGGGTCTATCGTCAACGTCATACATCAGACATTGGACTGCAAGAGCACCAATCTTGTCAAGGCACTCTCCACAATAGTGACATTGATCACCATCATGAGATGAAATGTCGCCGTCGTACAATTCCCTTGCATTGCCCTTCTCCTTAGAAGACTTGACAAAGTCCACGGGCAGGCTTCTATCTTTCCCATACCGGACCGTCTTCCGGGTGATCAGCTCAAGAAGAACGATTCCAAAGCTGTACACATCACTCTTTGGTACAAAACGATGTGTCATCATATACATTGGGTCTATGTAGCTCATATCTGCTGCCACAGCCGTGGCATACTTAGCGTTTGACAAAAGCCTCGATGATCCAAAATCGGAGACCTTGGGCATGAGGTTGTCATTCAAGAGGATATTGGCAGTCTTGACATCACCATGGATGCGGTCACGATCAGCATGTGAATGCATATAAGCAAGAGCTTCTGAAGAGCCAATGGCAATGTTGAGGCGTGTCCTTAGCAGGAGCACCTTATCCCTGTGCCCATGAAGTAGGTTGTAGAGGTTCCCATTACTGATATACTCATAGACCAGCACAGGGATATTTGTCTCTAAACAGCACCCAACAAGGCGAACCAGGTTTGGGTGTCTATTTTGGAACTGGAAGGTGATCTCATTCACAAATTCACCCCCTTGCTGAAGCTGACCTCCTTTCTTGTTCTCAAAATGAGATCGTTTAACCGCAACTCGCTCCTTCTCGTTGATTTCTCCCAAGAAGACGCTGCCGAAGGCACCTTTTCCAATGGGGGTGTCGTAGTTGTTTGTTATTTTGTTTAGCTGCTCTTGTGTGAATATGGCAATGCCAGCTGCTTCCTTAAGTACTTCACCCCCATTTTTGTCAAAGCAGGCCATCTTCACTCGCCGCTTTCGATCCATGTAAATGAACCAGAGTAGGAGCACTAGAAAAAAGATTGCGACAAACGTTCCTACAAACAAAGTGTGTAGCAGGTAGGATTAAATTTCAATTATATCTATATATGCATTTGTACGTTAACGAGACAAAGTTATGAGCCCTCTGTTGACACTTTCCTTATTTCTATCTTGCTTTCTAATATCACACATACACATGTGTGTGCATTTGAATACATGGTGAGTTTTTTTCCTACTCCCAGGTGTAACTACTCCCATCTTCAATAAACAGCCATGCGTATGAATACTCGTTTATCAATTTGAGTATGTTTATATACACATTATAAGATACTCCAGAGGAGAACATATTTTTTAATATATTGTTATAATACCATCATATTAATATATAAAATAAGTATAACCACATATTTTGTGTATAGTTGCATACTTGACATATATACTACTCTAGATGATCTAGCATGATCACATATTCTATATACATATGCTTCACCAGGCCATATACACCCTAAATCTTGAGATACAAACATGATAGAGGCTACACCTCGGATTAAAAAGAAATTTGCATATATAGAAGTACTGTTCTACATCTGGCTATATAGAATGACTTATTTTGGGCTACTTTGAGTTACGATAATTACTATACTGATTTGAGTTATATATATTGTGTGCATGTATGTATACACATGCATATACATGTATATATATTTGTGTGCTATATTTTATTACCATGTATAAATAACCCCTAACCCTAGTTCCATTCATTTCTTTCATCAATAGAAATATAGCATGACATGGATAATGTGAAAAATAAGAGAAATAAGCAATGTGTAATAAATATAGAGTTGCAAAAGAACCTAATTAGCTTATGCTGACTTTTATGCTCACCTAATAGAGCAACAACAGTCATGGGAATTATGGGACGACATTCCTCTCCTCTTCGGAATAAATTGCATTGACACTTGTAGCCTCCGTCTGTGTCAATGCATTTGCTACCACTTGGACAAGGATATCTTTGTGGATATTGGCATTCCTTGATATCTGTATATAGTTGCCGTAATCGCAAAAATGTCATTCGTCAACAACACAATAATTTGTGCAATAATCACATGTATAAGGTAAATAGAAAATATAGGAAATAAAGCGGTAAAATCTTGAAGCTCTTTTTGATTAAAGAAAACACGAAGTACGGTTTAGAGAATTGACAAGGAATTAAACCACCTAAGACTTCCAAAATTTCAAAAAATAATCCCACCTATTTAAAATGAAAATTTTAAAGTAGTTGTTGGTATTTTAGAAATTTGGTTACTAGCTAGAGTATATCTATAGCTTTGAACCTCCAAATAAGTAAATAAGTCTAGAGTTGGGTTCTTACCTTTTACATTAAACTTTCAAATAAGTAACTTCTAATTAGTGAAGTAATGTTATTTTGTTTTTAAAGTCAAGTAATAGTCCATCAACTTGTGCTCGCGCATGGGACAAGAATCTTAGGAGATGTAAGCATTAGTTATTGTTAAGTACCTCTGACTACTAAAGATTAGTTATGTCTGTGATTATCAAAGAATTATATGTACAGTAAATTTATACAATCAATACAGATAAAATGTATAACATACCTAAAGTAATAATATTGACCTGGTTATTAATAATTTAAATAATTTGTTATTATCATTAGTATGTATATTAGTTGTTATAGAAAGATACTTTTATGATTGCTGAAAAATGAGTCCATATGTTTAATAAACCACGAGTACTTCAAATTAAATTACCATTACCGAGTTAAAATGTATAAACAACTTATTTACTAGAAGAACTTATAAAATTTATTCTCTTGGGGTATTAATATACTTAAAGTGAATTATCAGTATCATTGTTATTTGGTTTGTTAGCCAAATATTTTTCATGCTTCTATGCTATTAAAAAATTATCTAATCGATACACAATTACTTGGTTTATACAGTCAAACATAATATTGTGCTTACTTTTAACTTCATAGCTATTGAAGTGTGTAATTTAGAGATATGTAGCATCCTCTATGGATATTGATTTTTTTATGAAACTTATATTAGTATGTTTATGAACATTTGAGGGATTTTTTTTACGATGGTTGAGTTGGATAATTTAGAAACAAATAAAAATGTGTTACTTTATATTTTCTTTCCTAAATGCATATATGGCTAATTGGAATGCAAATGTGCAGTGTTACTTTGCATTAATTTTTATAATGACAGATAGAGATAATTTTAAAAATTAGGTGGTTATTTTAAATTATATTTTTTATAATTGCAGTGGTGAGTAATTTAGATTGAACAATAGGGGCCTATTTAAATTATCTTCCATAATTGCAGAGCTTTGTATATTAGATGTAAATTGTGGGTTTTTATTTTGAATCATCTTTCATAAAGATAGAGGTGAGAAACTTAAATATAATTTTAGGGGCTTATTTTGAATTATCATCTTTCATAATGCCAAAGGTGGGTATAATTTAGATCCTATGATTAGGTGTTACTTTACATATTTTCAGAACGATAGAGGTCAGTATTTTTTTTATATAAAATACAATGGATCCAAAGAATATTATTGATGATGATTATTAGAGTCTATCAAATTAATGATTAGTTGTTTTTAATTACTCTATGAGAATATCTAGAATATAGTGCATGGTAAGAATTCAGGCGCCGTTAAAGCCTAAGATAAGATAAAGGATCTATGTATCAAGACTACTTACTGGTGCATCCACCAACGATGTAGGGGTTACCCTCGTAGCCTTGGGTACAATTGCAGAAGTACCCAGGGCCATTGGTTGAGTCGATGCACTCGCTGTGGTTGCTACGGCATGCATACTCATGATCAGTCTTGTTGGGTGCCTGAGCACAGGAGATGGAAGTTGTCGATCCGTTGTCGCGGATGGCCCAGTCCAAGCGCAGCGGCATGGTCCAGTCCAAGCGCAGCGGGATGGTCTGGTTACTCGGCACGCGTGTCGTCAGGTCGGATGCCGAGAAGTTGTAGCTCCCCTTCTCTACGATGAAGGCGTAGTCGCAGGGGCAGAACTCCTGGTCGGCGTGCGACCAGCTAGACCAGGTCATGCTGGTGTCCGTGATGCCCGGCGGGATGTCGACGCGGCAGCAGCCAAGGCCAGCACAGGCACCATCACGGGGATCCGTTTTGTCATTGGTGACGGTGATGCATCCCGTGTAGTACTTGTAACGGAATCGGGCGTCATACACCCTCACGCCATTGGTGTAGGCATAGGTGTTGCAGCCGAGGACGAAGAGCTCATTCTGTGTGTTGGAGATGCGATACACTCCCTCACTGTTGAAGTCGACATCGCCGGAGTAACCGCCAGTGACGTATCCGGTGGAGTTGAAGCACTGCCATGCCACCGGAAGAAGCACACGAGCCTCTGGAAATGGTGACACGGACAGGTTCAGCACGCGGATGTTCTGGTCAGACGTAGGTAGCACGGGAATCTCGCCGGCGCTGCCGTTGTTGATGCAGTCGATCTCGAACCCTTTGCGGGAGCAGATGGTGCCGATGCCGAATGGGTATGGTATCTCCACGTCTCCGCAGAGAGCCTGGCAGCCCGGCCTCGCATCAGGGAGGCTATCTGCAGTGGCTTCCTTTGCTGCAAGGAGCAGCACAAGCAACAGGAGTGATGACATCGGTAGCTTTGCTTAGTGATCACTGGATTTTTTGTTTCTCGTTTGATGCATGGTATGTATCCACGAGGTTAGCCTCCTGGGCTTTAAATAGAAGAACTCGTGGTGTAGAAGCCAGGCAAAGCTAATCAACTGACAAGAAACAGCCAGGAAAGTGCAACGCCAGGACAACCAGTCCTGCAGTGGCTACATCAGCTCCAATGAGCCCACAGGTCATCGGTCGGTCAGTCGTCCATATGTACTAGACGATTGCCCAGAAGTCGTCATTTTTATTTGTTGGCTCCACCTACTGCTGCCAGTATGTATCTTCCTAGAGCCAGTGGTGGACCCAGACATTAAGCGGAGCCTGGGCAGACCAAAAATAAAGAGGGTAGGATTTCCGACGGGATTGCGAACCTACATGGAAGCTAATTTAGGCATTGTTTAGTTCGCGAAATATTTTGGGAAATGTAACTGTAGCGCTACTGTAGCACTTTCGTTGTTATTTGGCAATTATTGTCCGATCATGGCCTAACTAGGCTTAAAAGATTCGTCTCGTCCATTTCGTCTAAACTGTGTAATTAGTTTTATTTTTTATCTATATTTAATGCTTCATACATGTGTCCAAAGATTCGATGTGACGGGAATCTGAAATATTTTGGGAAATATTTTGGGAACTAAGCAAGGGCTTACATGAGTGGACGCTAAAAAGTCTCGCTCCGTGAATATAACGCATGCACGTATTTTAAAATTCAAACTTTGTTATCTTTGACTAATAGTTAGCCTAATTATATCAAAAGTATGTATTAAAAAATAGTTACATTAAATTTGTATTTAGAAATACTTTCTAATGATCAAACTTTTGTTCCTATAAATTATATATTATAGACAAATTATAGGTCAAAATATGTTCTTTAGACTTGCATCAAGTCAAATCGTGCCCTATATTCAGGGACGAAGGGAGTAAGAAACTATATCTCCATGAGAAACATGTAGACAGAAAAAGATGTAACGGTTGGATGATAGAAAAAAATAAGGCAGGTGATTAGATAAAAAAAAGTATTTTAAAGAAACCATTTATTGAGAGCATAATACAGTAGCAAGTAAACATAACAGTAACACAGGGTGCTGGAGCATATATAGTGTATAGTATAGCCATTGGTCCTGCTGCCATTATCGAAGTTTAAGAACAGCTTTCAATTAATTAATGAGCCTACATTCATTGTGCTTCTCAACTACTCGACTGCTACTGCATTTTGGAACTACTCTAGGCATCCAAGTTGGTCAAGGCGTCTGTTACACGATCTTGTCAAAACAGACCACAAAAGCTGCTAGTATGTGCGGTGTGTACTACCTCTGTTGTCCAGAGCCGCTTGCAAGGGACCCCGGGCAGGCACCCAGGGTCGCCGGGTCCTGCGTCCCCCCATGCCTAGAGCATCTGCAAGTATTTTCTATAATTTACTTGCTAAACCAATAAGTTTAGTAGGTTAACAAAATAAGTAGCAACCTTAATGTTTATCCCTCTCCAATAGTTCTATACAGTAGCATCCTAAATGGTTTTGCATTGGAAACCCCAAAATTCTTTCTAAACTAACCAATTCATTTTTATACTTTGTCTTACCCCTTTTTCACCAGAAACCCTATATTTTTCTAGATACAACACACTAATTGACGAAGTAATTCTCAAGTACTACATTCCAAAGAAGTCATCACACGAATTGGACACGGCATTATTTCTATTTTTTTACTTTTACAGTTGCATTCATATTATTTGGCCAATTCCCCCTGTTGTATTTTAGACTAAGTATGTATTGTGCACCTTACTATTACTATTTAGAGGGAGCTTCCACGTTATAATAATCCCCACTACATTGTTAACAAAAATATAAATTCAAGAAATCCCATAATAGTTATAAATATTAGGCATTTAATTTGGTAGATTCATACCATCATCATCAATAATAGCGATCTATTCCATTTTTTTAAAAAAAATTACCCATCTCTTTCATTATCCGTACTAGTAGCCCATGGCAGCCCGGAGTCATGAGCAGGCTATCCGCGGTAGGTATCGTTGCTGCGAGTTGCAGCAAAGGCTGCAGGGGTGACGACGTTGGAACAGACGACCTTCATCCCAAGGGGTCAACGCTAGTTGTGCTAAGTGATTGGTGGATTTGCTAGTTTGATAGTATTCCCGACTCCAAGAAAAGTTGGCGTGCTATGGTTTAATAAATAGAATAACTATGGCAACTGTCCTTGTGAAACTTGAACGAAAAATGAAATGCCACGATAGTCGGTGGTCCTTCAGCAAGTCTGTGTCTTAGTTGGCTACATCAGTAACAAAGAGAAGGACGAGCCAATAAGAATGTAGTGTCCTTCCGTGGTAGACATAGGGTCTGTTTGGATGCACTAGCACTAAAAATTAGCAACTAAAATTAGTACTAGAGGATCCAAACAGGTGCTGACATCACATTTTAATCTTGCAACATTATTGAGCAGTTTACCACGTAAGTCTCTGAACCGACCAATAACGATGCTCTTCCAACATCACGTCCGATTGTTGCAGGGGCAGAAAATTGTGGTGGAACCTAATAATCATTAGGCGTTAGCCACTATCCCCAAGTACATCCGGCGTGGAGGTTGCAAACGTTAAATACCAAATGGTGGACTGCAATCATAGTACGGGGTGTTACATATTGTATTAGATCATCAACCTTTGTTGTGTGTGCCTATAGTGGGGTGTACCAAGGGCTGGTCCTAGACATCTGTTGCATAAGTGGTGAGTTGTCGAGGGCATCAATCCTTAAGGGGGTGAATGTAACACCCCAGCCCATCAATAGCCTATAATAGTTGTGAAGTTTGCTGGATTTAGCACCACATTTGAAGTTTAGGAGAGTAACGGCAAACTTATAATTCTTGTCGTTCGAAACGTGGCACCTTCGGGTTAACCCTTTTACATTAAGCGGGGGCAAATGATAGCGTCTGGGCCGTTGTGCCTGGTGGATGAGTTAAGGCGTGTGCTCCCGCACCATCCCACTTCGTCTAGGAGACAGGACGTTGGGCCACGTGGAGCAGATCTGGTGGATGAGGATCCGTGGCACTTGGTGCTCACTGATCTGGGCCACGTGAAACGCTTCCGCACCATAAAGCACGCCGAGAAATGCATCACTGGCAGGTCGGCTGTCGATGGGTCTCGGAGGAGAATAGTTCCCCAGACTGGACCGGACGGATCTACCGCCATAGGAAAACTAGTCCTAAACTAGTAGGAGTTGCTAGCAGCCTAGTATGTTTCACCAGAGAGCGAGATCCGGGGTCCCCACTCTCTCCGGCACCGCCGAGAAGGCTGACGGACCCCTGGCTAGCTTGGCGCCGGCCGCCGGGGTGGAGTCCCCTGTTTCGCCAGCTTGTTACTGTTGCAAGAAACAGAGCACTTTTTCTTGCTAGAGCTGTCATCTCAGAATCGTTATTAGCAGTTGCAGAAGGAATAAATTTCGAGAAGAAGGAACCGGAACCATGCCAATAGGTAGCCTCCAAAGACTTGACTTGGGGTGGCAGTAGTCACAGGAGACGGAAAATTCTGCTCACATGAGAGGCCGCTCATCCTATCTCAACGACCAGTTTTCTATCGAGATTCGTGCCGACCCCACGCTGCATGCAACTTTTAGATTCTTTATTCAGGTGGGCCCTACCGTGGTCAACACAGCTCTGCCCCAGTTTTTGCCTCAAAATCGCTAGTAGGTCCAAAGTTCAGCCAACTGCCCAGGCAAATTCTTTGCAAGCGGCTTGATAGCGTCTGGGCCGTCGTGCCTGGTGGATGAGTTAAGGCGTGTGCTCCCACACCATCCCACTTCGTCTAGGAGATGGGACGTTGGGCCACGTGGAGCAGATCTAGTGGAGGAGGATCCGTGGCACTTGGTGCTCGCTGATCTGGGCCATTGATGGCGACTGGTGGGCCCGAGGGGAGTCGAATCCCCTCAAGTCCTGTGAGGGGGCTTGCATGGACTGGGTGTGCTTGACAAAAAGTGGAGCGGGAACTTGACTCGTTGTCAATGCCTTCCTGACTCCGTCTTTACTGCGTGGCCACTATCACGCAACCGCTCTGAGGTGCCTTATGGGGATTAAAGGGACACCTGGTCAGTACCCTAAGGCCTCGTTTAGCCGTCGATGGCTAATTGGAGGGCTCAGAGCCATCCTTAGCGCATCGATTGGGGCTATGAAGATGGGCTCTAGGGACGTGGCGCCTTCTATTCCTCCTGCGTCTCCTTCTCTTCTTCTTCTCAAATCCAACTTCTAGTGGCCATGCAAATGATGAAGTGCGACGCCTCCGTCCGAGTGAGCTTGGCTTCCTCTACCAGACGGTCGCTCCCATGAGGGTGGAAGGATTCCAGCGAAGGAGCCACCACAACTACATGAGTTGGCGGGAGTTGCTTTGTGGCACTGCGTGGGAGGCTGGCTCGTAGGCAATTGCTCTTGGAGGGACGATTGGTCCGGCCTCCCTCATTCATGGCGAACTCTGCAGATTCTGCCTCATGTAGAATGGGCGGCTTCTGGCCTTAGCTGGTTTCAGCCCATAGTAGGGCAGCCCTGTGTTCGCGCGCCTTCTTGCAATGCTGGGCCTGGGAGCCCTGTGGTGCGGGCAGATCAGAGGCAAACAAGGCGAGCCTCATCGATCACCCCTTTGTTAGTCCCCTGGCACTTGCACTTGAAGAAGTTCTAGGGAGGTCAGGCTCCCGAGGCACGAAAGGCCGACCCTCACTCCCGGCGTCCCCCTCCTCTCGAGGTGGTGGTCATCGGTTGGGATGGCCTGGAGAGCGCAGCGCTATGCTGAGAAGTACTCTCGACCTACTGCTCGAGGGCGACGCGGAGAAGCCGCTTTGCCTCATGTAGGCGCTCGTTGGTCTTCGGGTCTAGCATGTCGGAGATGTCCTCCAGTCGGTAGGTGGTGACCGCCATGTTGTAGGCCGCTCGGGGGAAGCGTAGAGTGCTAGGAGCCCCTGTGCGGTCATCGTCGTCATTATTGAGGGGTTGCATAACCTGTTGTCGTGCAAAGTCCGGCCTTTGGTGCTCGGGCTCTACCTCGACGGCCTCCATGTCCACCTATCGAGCCCGTAGGCGATCGGCGTTCTCCTGAAGGTGGATCGCATGGCTACGAGGACTCTGGTCTGGTGACATGAGCTCGAGCACCTCCCCAGGCAAAACCTCGCCATCAATGTAGTAGCACATGCATGGCGGGGTGTAGTAGTCGATGTCGTCAGAGTTGTACACCAGGCCATTCCCCAAGAGGATCTTTAGGATGGTGCCTAGCGAGGGGACGTCCGCCCCTGCAGCGCCAGAGAGGATGGTGCTTCTAGGCATGTCACGGCTGATGAGGTGCTCTAGCTCTAGCTCTAGCTACAAGGATGTCGCCACATTCTGAATCCCGAAAGGTAGGTTCAGGAGGTAGTACCAGAAGCGGTCAGGTGATGGGAGCACCACACTGGTGGCGATTTAGTGGTGGATGTTGGCCACCATGTAGAACATTTGGCAGTGGTCTGACATAGTGGGGTTCAGGCCACATTCTATCGGGTCAAGATCGCAAGATTCGCTCCCAGAAGTCCTAGCAGAGGAGGCGATGTTGGGAGCTCATTGCTCATCAGAGCAGCCCCATCGAGCGGACAAAGCTCACCGTAGTAGTCGGGGATGTAGGCCACGCTCCCAAAGTTGAGTACTTGGCCTAGGGCGAAGGCGTTAGCTGTGATGAAGAACTCACCAAGGAAGCGGATGCCGCCATCTATTGTGGCGCCGCTTGCTCTGGCAACGAGGCAGGTGGCTCCGGCCACCATATAGCCTAAGTCGCACTTGACGCTACCCCCTACCTGGCGCACCAGCTATTGTGGGGCCAAAACCCTGGCATGCATAGTTGTTCAAGTCGGTGTTAGAGGATGGGTCTTCGGTGGCTTAGGTGGACTCTAGAACATAAGAATCATAGAGAGGACGCAACGGTTTATCCTAGTTTGGACCAATTGATTCCCTATGTCTAGTAGCTAATGATCCTTATACTAAAATGCACCAAAAATCGGGCGGTTACAATAGAGTGTAGAGAGAGATTTGGTAGGGGGTTAGCTCAGTGCTAATCCTTAGGTCACCTTACCACCGGTGGAGCCTTCCCCTCATTGGAGAGGAGGAAGACGACAGGATGCGGTGGAGGAGCTCTCAGTGCCCCTCTCTCTAGGTTCCCCTGCCCTCGGTGCTGAGGAAGAGTGGATGGAATGGAATGATCTGTCTTGGATTGTCCTCTCGCTCTAGGTCTAACCTTATCTCTTATATAATGAGATAGGTCGGGTATATTATAGTTTGGGAAGATGCGTCTATGGTCTACATGCGTTGGAGTCTAGTAGGGTCTTGTAGCGGCACTTTGTGGACCGTAGCAGTGTCACAGAGCCGAAGAAGCCTTGGGCGTTGTCCGGCTGCTCTATTTTCAGACTCTGCGTGTCAGGCTGTGTTGGCTTGGACCAGCCTCCCCCATGTGGACGTTCTGGAGCATTCTTGGTGGTGAAGGAGGTTGGCTCTAGGGGCTAACGTGTGGGCCTGGGAGCCGACCAGACCTAGGAGGCTGTGGGAAGCTTGTCTTCTTGTGTCGCGCCCTATGCGTGACCCTATTGCAGAAGTGGCCAGTAGGGCCACGCCTAGGGTGCGGCGTCTAGGAGCCCCCAAGCCTCGATGCCTCAAGGCTTTCCTTCTTATGCCCGGGCCTTGGTTAGCTTGCCAAGCAGGGCAGGAGCCAAGGCCCGAGCTTGGGCGTCTCATCGATCTAGAGTCTGAGGCCCGGGCAAGCCCCCGAGCCCTGTTTGGGGGCTGCGCCAGGCCTAGGCTCAGCCAGATTTCTTGGTTGGATGGTGCGCGCGAGCGTACCTGTTGGATGTAACCCCCAGGCGATCTTGGAGGGGTCAGTCGGGGGTCCCTTTGGTCGGGAACCATTGATCCCGAGGCTTAACTTACCCATATGTTAGGATCTCGTCACCTGCTCCATTAGATTTTGGACGAGGGGTGTTATAGTGGTTGTAGGAGTGGGTCAAGGGGGTGATGAGGCAAAACTAGGCAACAGGAGCGGCTACAGGGTTCCTATCAACTGTGGAAAGTTACGAGTTATAGGGGAGATTTCGTGGGTTCATAACCACGGGAAGCATCCTGTTGTTCAACAGGGGTCGATGTGAGTATCTCCAATGGATTAAGGTCTCAAAACACTCAGGTGCACAAGCGATGTATCCTAGTTCAGGCCTCTAAGCACAACATCTAGTAGTTTTTGCGTTATTCTTGTTAGGAGTGTTGAATCAAGAGCTCTTACAATGGAGAAAACGAGAGAGATGTGCATGGCGTAGCACTAAGCTGATCTAGGGTTTGCTCAGCTCTGGACTTAGCGGTTCTCAATGGGATCGATTGATCGCTCTATTTCCGATCCCTAGTGTTTTCTTTGCTCGATCCCTTCTATAGGAGCCCATGCCTCCCCTTATATACTCAGGAGGGCACGGGAGTACAACTCAGGTAGTTTGCTGCCTCAGGGGCTTCTTGCTCTAGGCTTTGGTTTCCTCCTTCTTGGTTCCACAGTCATTCTTTGCCTTGTAACTGGGGACCAACAAAACCGCAACCACTCTAGGATGTCTCTGCTGCAGCCTAATGGATGATCGTCAGGTGCAGTCTGCTGCACTGGAGCCTTCCATGAGTGAGTCGTCTCCTGGCTTCCTTGAAAAAGAATGCCTCCCCCACCTAGAGGAGTTGACGAGTGGGCCCTGAGTAATCCGCTCTGTGGGCTTGGGGAAGTTCCTCATCCTGACACGCCATACCCCGAGCATGACCCTACCGACGAAGTGGCCAACAGCGCCTCGCGGCGGAGTGTTACTTTTGTGCCTCATAAATTACAGAGCTGGCTTCTTGCCTAGCTTCATGTGAGTGTTCTTCCCGAGATGGAGTTGGGACGGCTGCATGTGTAGTGGCTCGGCTAGGGTTCCCCTTGGTTCAGGAATCCCTATGTCGTGGCTGAGCCCATGAGCTCGGAGCAAGGGCGTACCGAGCGGGGGCTTTGCCTTTCTCTGTCGCCCTTCGATATTCAGAGCTCTCTCGGAGGAGGGCCGCATGCGTGCTGTCGATCCATCCCATACCCACTAGTGGGTGTAGCGCCCAAGCCCCCAGCTGATTCGGAGAGTCGGCCAGAGGTTTAGTCTACAATTCTCAAGTACTACGTTTCTAAACCAACCAATTCCATTTTATGCTTTGTCTTACTCCTTTTTTACCTGCAACCCTATATTTTCTAGATACCATGTACTTGACGAAGTAATTCTCAAGTACTACATTCCAAACAGGTCATCACACGAATTGGACACAGCTTATACTATTTGTTGTTTTACTTTCACAGTTGCACTGCCAATTCCCCAGTTGTATTTTAGACTAAGTATGTACTAAACCCGTGGCATTTAATTTGGTTGTTTTACTTTCACAGTTGCAAGAGTATCATCTCATTATTATGTACAGAGGGAGCTTCCACGTGATACTAATCCCGACTAGATTGTTAAGAAAAATATAAATTCTAGAAATTCACATAATAGTTATAAATATGTGGCATTTAATTTGGTAGACTCAATCAATTATTATCAATAATAGCCATTGGATCTATTCTATTATTCTTTAAAAAAATTACCCATCTCTTCCATTATCAATAGTCGCCCATGGCAGCCCGGAGTCATTGGCTGGCTATCTGCAGTAGGTGACGCTGCTGTATATGGTTTAAATATATAGAAGAGCTTGGGCAACTGCTCCTGTGTAACTACAAGGAAAATGAAATGCCCGGACAATCGGTGGTCCTTCAGCACGTCTGTCTTATTTGGCTACATCAGTTCCATGGAGAAGGACGAGCCAATAAGCATGTAGTATCCTTCTGTGGTAGACTTAACCCGAGTTGTTGTCATCCATCAGTTGGTCAGTCTTCATGTACACATACTAGATGGCTGCATGTGCGCAACTACTAGAGCTTGTTATATAAGTATGTACCTCATCATCCTTGGCATACTCATATCATACAGACTGCAGTCCACATCAGTGTCTCTCATTAGAATAAAAGCTAAGCAATTATTCTACCTTACTTGAGAAGGACTTTACAATATATATGTACCCTAGTATTACTACAATCCAAAGAGATCACATGATCCGACTCAGCATTTGTATTTTCTATTTGTACAAGTGCAATCTTATTCGGTCAACTCCAGTTTTAGATGATATAAGTATGTACGTCAATTGTAAGTCATGGCTCCATAGGAAAAACGTACTGTATTGATGATACTCTTGCCCTGTTGTTGTTGTTGTTGTTGTTGTTGTTGTTGTTGTTTTCTGAACTATATCTTGCTTGGTGTTATTGTGGAGAAAATTGCTTTCTCAGTATATCTTCAGAATCTGATAATAAGCTAGATTAGGTTGGTAGTAGTTCACCATCGCCCTACATCTAGGAGTTCTCAACACGTCTCCATTCTCCAATGGATGGAAATGATGATCAACTAGTTTACAGCTGCTGATATCACATTTTTGTAGGGATATGGGGATGCTACGCTAGCCGGAAAACAAAATTTTTCGACCCCATAAACTAGGAACTACTGCTAGTTACAGGTTATGGGATTACCACTAGATGCGCAGGTGCAGCAGAAGCGACTCGATGTAGTCGAACGCGTCGTAGCAGTGCCGTGCAGTTGCGTGGTCGTCCGTCACGTCCACCCTCCGCTCGTGGATCGTCCCTCTCGTGCGTTTCGTCCTTGTGCTCTAGATGCAGTACCTCCAAGGTATCCCACACGTACGGGGAGGAAGCGTTGCGCCTCCGGACTGCTAGGTCCGCGAGGAACAGTAGGTGTGAGCGTGGGGAGGGTGATGGTGGCGGCTGCTCAATGGCGTGATCCCTGGCCGCGCCCCCCTCCCTCTCTTATATAGGTGCCTCTAATCAGCCCCAAATTGGAGGCCCAATTAGAAAACCCTAAGCCTAGTCAAATTCGGGTCCAACCCGAATTGGGCTTCCAACCCCTTAAGCGTGCGACCCTATGGGTTCATGTACAAATAGACGTGGCCCGAGGACTCCTACTTGGCCATTAGTTGATAGCGGTCTCTAGCAAGACGTGTCAACTCCTATGTGTACACAAAGATCATATCAGACGAACCACCACAAACCATATACATGTCATTCCTTTTGCCACACGATATTTGGTCCAACTCATAGGTTAACACTTAACCTAAGCACGGCCATGCATTTATTGATCCAATCATTAGAGTGTTCCATTGATATCTCTCTCACATAGAGAGGGGCAAACTCCATCTTGATTGTCTATGTCTCACAGCATGTTTCTTGACAAACCCGAAGACCACCTTTATAACTACCCAGTTACGGAGTAGCGTTTGATAATCTCTAAGTAGGTCATTTCACATCTTGAGTACATACAACAATCTCAGGTCTGAGGACATAACGTACATGATGTGAATCGAGACAATAACAACATCTCGTGTTGGGTCAGTCCAGCCTACATGTCACACATGTGCCCACATTATTAGTTTGACATCTCTATGTCTATGACTTGTGAAACATAGTCATCAACTAATAATGTGCTGATCTAATATTCATGTGCGTCCTAACATGAACTCCGATCAGGGACCATTCTAGAATAACCATACAAGTAAAAGAGTTTCACAAACAATTCACATAATTGCTAATCGATACAAGTTGTCTTTAATGGATATTCAATGGACTCATTATATGTCATGGATACAAGGCAATATAATCATCTCTATGATAACCTCTAGGGCATACTCCCAACAATCTCCCACTTGCACTAGAGTTAATCTCGAAGATATCTAATACCCATAGCTCTCATGTGCGCCTCATGCTTAGGCTGTGGAAGAGCCTTTGTCAAAGAATCTGCAACATTTGAATCCGTGTGTATCTTGCACATCTTGATCTCATCTTGTCTAATAAACTCTCGAATGAGATGAAATTTCCACAGTACATGTTTGTTCTTTTGGTGATTCCTTGGCTCTTTAGCCTGCGCTATCGCCCCATTATTATCACAATGTAGATTCAATGGGCTAGACGCATCAGGAAACACACCAAGCTCAATGAGGAACCTCCTCATCCAAACACCTTCCTTTGCAGCTCTAGAGGCTGCAATGTGAGTGGCTTCTGCTGTAGAATCGGTCACCGTCTCCTGCTTGGAACTTTTCCAACTTACAGCACCACCATTTATTGTGAACACAAAACCTGATTGAGATTGTGAATCATCCGTGTCAGTTTGGAAGCTAGCATCGGTGTAACCATTTACAACGAGCTCCTCCTCACCTCCATAGACTAGGAACACATCTTTAGTCCTTCTCAAGTACTTAAGGATGTTTTTAACAAGTGTCCAGTGACTCTCACCTGGATCAGCTTGGTACCTGCTCGCAACACTTAGAGCATATGAGACATCTGGGCGAGTACATATCATGGCATACATTATAGAACCAATAGCCGAGGCATATGGAACCTTACTCATGCGCTCCCGCTCTTCAGCTGTCGAAGGACACTGTTTTTCGCTGAAGCGCATACCATGTGACATAGGCAAGAACCCTTTCTTGGACTGCTCCATGTTGAACCGTTTCAACACCTTGTCAATGTACGTATCTTGGCTTAAACCTATAAGCCTCTTTGATCTATCTCTATAGATTTTTATGCCCAAAATGTATGTTGCTTCTCCTAAATCCTTCATAGAAAAAGTATTATTCAGTGAAGTCTTTACAGATTGCAACATAGGAATGTCATTTCCAATCAATAGTATGTCATCCACATACAAAATTAAAAATACTACAGCGCTCCCACTTTCCTTCTTGTAAACACAAGGTTCTTCATCATTCTGACGGAAGCCAAACCCTTTGACTGCCTCATCAAAACAAATATTCCAACTCCGAGATGCTTGCTTTAACCCATAAATAGATTTCTTAAGCTTGCATATTTTTCCAGCATTGTTAGGATCAACAAAACCTTCAGGCTGTATCATATACACGTCCTCTTCCAAATTTCCATTTAGAAAGGCTGTTTTAACATCCATCTGCCAAATTTCATAATCGAAATAAGCAGCTATTGCTAGAATGATCCGGATAGATTTAAGCATCGCTACCGGTGAGAAAGTCTCGTCGTAGTCAATTCCTTGAACTTGCCGAAAACCCTTTGCAACAAGTCGAGCTTTATAGACGTGAATGTTTCCATCCATATCCATTTTCTTTTTATAGATCCATTTGCTCTCTATGGGTCTAACCCCATCAGGCAGATCAACCAAGTTCCAAACTTGATTTTCACTCATGGAATCTATCTCGGATCTCATGGCACTTTGCCATTTCTCGGAATCTAGGTCCATCATTGCTTCCGCGTATGTCGCAGGTTCGTCATCGTCTAACAATAACAAATCGCCACATAATGCATGGATTCTAGCTGACCTTCGTGGTTGTGGCGGTGTCTCTATTGCCATAGGTATGTCAACATGTTCTGCTACATTAGCATCACTCGTGGAATCATTCCCTATTGGCTCATCCTGAACTTCTTCAAGATACACCTTCTGTCCACTTTTCTCTCTTTTGAGAAACTCTTTCTCTAAGAAAACACCGTTTTGAGCAACAAACACTTTGCCCTCTGATCGGTTGTAGAAATAATACCCTAAAGTTTCCTTCGGATATCCCACGAAAAAGCACTTGTCCGACTTGGGTGTTAGTTTATTTGATATAAGTCGTTTGACATAAACTTCACAGCCCCAAATTTTTAGAAAAGACAAACTGGGACTCTTACCAGTCCATATCTCATATGGTGTCTTAACTACGGACTTAGACGGTACCCTACTCAGTGTGAAAGCGGCTGTTTCTAGAGCGTATCCCCAAAACGATAAAGGAAGGTCCGACTGGCTCATCATAGACCGAACCATGTCCAACAAAGTCTGATTATGTCGCTCGAACACGCCGTTTCTCTGAGGCGTTCCAGGTGGCATAAGCTGTGGAACAATTCCGCAACTCTTTAGATGATTGCTAAACTCGTGGCTCAAATATTCGCATCCACGATCAGATCGCAAGGCCTTAATTTTCTTGCCACGTTGATTCTCTACTTCATTCTGAAATTCTTTGAACTTTTCAAAAGTCTCAGACTTATGTTTCATTAAGTAGACATAGCCATATCTACTAAAATCATTAGTGAAGGTAATGAAGTATTGAAATCCACCTCTAGCTGTCGTGCTCATTGGTCCACATACATCAGTATGTACAAGTTCCAACAAGTCTGCCACCCTCTCAGGAAAACCTGTGAAAGGCGCCTTGGTCATCTTTCCCATTAAGCAAGCCTCACACGTCTCGTATGATTCAAAATCAAACGAAGTTAGAAGCCCATCAGAATGGAGCCTCTTCATGCGATTCTCACTTATATGACCTAAACGACAATGCCACATATAAGTAGGACTTAACTCATTAAACCGAGGCCTTTTAGCATTAACATTACAGACAGGTGCATCATCAAGATTTAAAATAAATATCCCATTCACAATGGATGCAAAAGCCACAAACATGTCATTCTTAGAGATCACACAACCATTGTCTTCACTCGCAAATGAATAACCATCCTTCATCAAACATGAAGGTGACACAATGTTTCGACTTATACTAGGAACATAATAACAATTATTCAATTCCAAAATAAATCTTGACGGCAGGTGGAGTTGCATCATCCCGACGTTCAACGCAGCAACTCTTGCATTATTGCCCACGCGGAGATCAACTTCTCCTTTTCCCACGCTTCTACTTCTTATCATTCCCTGCATCATATTGCAAATATGAGCAACCGATCCGGTATCAAATACCCAAGAATTAATATAAGAGTTAGCGAGGAAAATGTCTGTAATGTAAACAACAAGTGTATGAGCAACGATAGTACCTTTACCACCATCCTTCTTTAAGGACTCCAAATACAGCTTGCAGTTCCTCTTCCAGTGACCTTTACCCTTACAATGAAAGCACTCTTCATCAACAGATGGTCCAGTCTTGGGCGCAGGTGGGTTTGGCTTAGAGGTCTCACCTTTGGCCTTGCCATTGCCCTTATGCTTCCTCCAAGCATTGCCCTTCTTCTTAAAGTTAGGCTTGTTTTGGACCGCCGTCACATGGCTAGTGCTAGCACCTTTCTTGATGTCAGCCTCTGCTGTTTTGAGCATGCCACACAATTCATTCAAGCCCTTCTCCGCCCCATGCATATGGTAGTTCAAAACGAAGTTTCCATAGCTGGGTGGAAGAGACGCGAGAATGAAATCAGTAGCCAACTCTTGGCCAATTGGGAAGCCTAGCTTCTCCAACCTTTGAGTGTAACCAACCATTTTGATCACATGTGGCCCAACTGTTGCGCCTTCTGCTAGCTTTGTTTCAGCAAAATCCTTTGAGACATTGAACCTTTCAGCCCTAGCTTGAGTCTGGAACATATCATTGAGCGCCACGATCATATCGTACGCTGCATGGTTGTTGTCGAACTGCATCTGCAGATCTGGTTCCATACAAGCAAGCATAAGGCAACTCACTTCAAGGTCAGCATCACATGCTCTCTTATAAGCGTTTTTCTCAGCAGCAGGTGCATTGTCAGCAGGCTCTTCAGGTAATGGGGTGTCTAGAATTTCTTCCTTTTTCTCAGCCCTGAGAACAATTCTCAGGTTGCGGATCCAATCCGCATAGTTTGTTCCATTCAACTTATCTTTCTCAAGAATTGAACGCAAAGTAAATGGTTGATTGCTAGGCGCCATTTATCTACAACTAAAGTAATGCAAAATACTAAGACAAAGTATCCAAGATAGAGTAAATCATATTAAAATTTTAATAGAATCTACTCCCACTAAAATCAATATCCCTCAATTGAAACTTAGTGAATCAAGACCCACAACTAACAAGTCTACTAGTGAGCTTTAGCATCACCGCTAGAAGACATGGTAGATCGGTAAGCAACTCTTTGCTAATCATATCACATATGACTCTTGTTGTTGGGTAGCATCTATATGTTGTGGTGCCCAACTCCTTATGCTCCAAGGTCCCTAACCATTAGGATGACCTTGTTCAAGTAACCAACCCTTATGCGGTAAGTATCCGATACGAACCTGGCTAGTCAAGGAAAACCAGTGGCACCCTAATTACATAGACCCACCACCGATTGTACAAGACACATGACAGTGCAAGGTTTGGGGAAGTATATAACTTAAATATTACTGAGGGATCGTTCTACTTCACTATCGCATATGTAGACAAAAACATTATCACGTGAAAGTAGAACATAATAATAAGAACGGCATTATCACATATATGACTTGGTATAGCCCATTGTCACTTTGGGGATCTCCATCTCCATCAATCTGTACATCATGATGATCTCCATCTCCATGACCCATGTACGCCGTCCATCAGTGATGAATCCACCAAGACTATCTATCACTAACGCAAGGCAACGAAGTAATATTACACAGTCGCGGATAGGATCATCATAGTTTGGCACGCAGGCCATTACATCAAGTTGACAATATCTATGTGGCTCCAGCCATATTGTCATTCTCATGACATTCAAGCCATGAATTAATTACATACATGCATCACATACACATAAGGGCTATACCAGTCATGAATTCCTGCAAACAGAGTTAACCGATTCCGACGTCTAAACTTAAAACGTCCAGAACACCATCTTCCTGGCCTTTTTTCGCAAATCTAATTTCGGCGAACCCGACAAAGCTGGTGAGAATTGGATGTAAAATTTTTTGTAGATCAATTTTGATATAAAATTCGTCTCAATCCGAGGTCGTATGCAAAAGTTATGGCTGTTTTACCGAACAGCACTTTTCTTGCACCCCGACGCCCGGGAGTAGATCCAATCTACCACCGCCGCGCATCATATGCGCTCGGCACTTGACCTAGGTTCGATTCGATCAATCTAATTGATCTCCATCTCGCCATGGCTGGGTTTACATGTATCACTTAACTCGGATGGCGGAATTCTGACCGGTACGAGTAGATCGTTACAAGACCAACGCAGCAAGATCACGAACCATGATCAGAGACTCATCTACAACCGTGCATATCTCCATATGCATACAACCGAACCTATAATGAAGCAGCTACGGCTCCGATACCACTGTAGGGATATGGGGATGCTACGCTAGCTGGAAAACAAAATTTTTCGACCCCATAAACTAGGAACTACTGCTAGTTACAGGTTACGGGATTACCACTAGACGCGCAGGTGCAGCGGAAGCGACTCGATGTAGTCGAACGCGTCGTAGCAGTGCCGTGCAATTGCGTGGTCGACCGTCACGTCCACCCTCCGCTCGTGGATCGTCCCTCTCATGCGGTTCGTCCTTGTGCTCCAGATGCAGCACCTCCAAGGTATCCCACACGTACAGGGAGGAAGCGTTGCGCCTCCGGACTGCTAGGTCCGCGAGGAACAGTAGGCGTGAGCGTGGGGAGGGTGATGGCGGCGGCTGCTCAATGGTGTGATCCCTGGCCATGCCCCCCTCCCTCTCTTATATAGGCGCCTCTAATCAGCCCCAAACTGGAGGCCCAATTAGAAAATCCTAAGCCTAGTCAAATTCGGATCCAACCCGAATTGGGCTTCCAACCCCTTAAGCGTGCGACCCTATGGGTTCATGTACAAATAGACGTGGCCCGAGGACTCCTACTCGGCCATTAGTTGATAGCGGTCTCTAGCAAGACGTGTCAACTCCTATGTGTACACAAAGATCATATCAGACGAACCACCACAAACCATATACATGTCATTCCTTTTGCCACACAATCTTTGGTCCAACTCATAGGTTAACACTTAACCTAAGCACGGCCATGCATTTATTGATCCAATCATTAGAGTGTTCCATTGATATCTCTCTCACATAGAGAGGGGAAAATTCCATCTTGATTGTCTATGTCTCACAGCATGTTTCTTGACAAACCCGAAGACCACCTTTATAACTACCCAGTTACGGAGTAGCGTTTGATAATCTCTAAGTAGGTCATTTCACATCTTGAGTACATACAACAATCTCAGGTCTGAGGACATAACGTACATGATGTGAATCGAGACAATAACAACATCTCGTGTTGGGTCAGTCCAGCCTACATGTCACACATGTGCCCACATTATTAGTTTGACATCTCTATGTCTATGACTTGTGAAACATAGTCATCAACTAATAATGTGCTGATCTAATATTCATGTGCGTCCTAACATGAACTCCGATCAGGGACCATTCTAGAATAACCATACAAGTAAAAGAGTTTCACAAACAATTCACATAATTGCTAATCGATACAAGTTGTCTTTAATGGATATTCAATGGACTCATTATATGTCATGGATACAAGGCAATATAATCATCTCTATGATAACCTCTAGGGCATACTCCCAACAATTTTAATCTTTCATCATTATTGAGTTGTTTACCACGTAAGGCTCTGAACCGACCAATAACGATGCTTTTGCAACATCACGCGTCTGATTGTTGTCGGGCAGAAAATTATGGTAGAATCTACCAACCAGTACGGGGTGTTATATATTGCATCAGATCATCAACCCTTACTGCATGAGCCCATGGAGAGGTGTACAAAGGGGTGCTCCATGACATCTGTTGCATATATGGTGAGCTACCGAGGGCGTCAGCCCTTAAGGATGGTGAATGTAGCACCTCACTCCATTAGTAGCATGTAGTAGTTGTGAAGTTGGCACTTGTGGCACATGAGAAGTTGTAGTTAGTGATGGGTTTAGTACCACTTTGGAAGTTTAGTAGGGTGAGAGTTATGTTATAATCCTTGTCATTCCAAACATACCACCTCTGGGTTATCCCTTTTACATGAACCAAGGATGAAAAAATAAGAAATATGATATGTGTATGCTGGCTCGCTCCACGGCGAAGCTGGGCCATATAAGCAGATTTTGGATACAGGGTGTTACAGTACTAGTAGGAGTAGGTGAAGGGCGTGATGAGGGAAATCCAGACAATAGGAGCGGCAATGGAGTTCCTAGTGACTATGGAAAGTTATGAGTTGGAGGGGATATGTCGTGGGTTCATAACCATGTCAAGCATTGTGTGGATTTGACGAAATAGGACCTCCAAGTCGGTACATAGGAGGCTTACTAGTGGATACGGTGTCAGGGACTCATTGTCCTTCGACGAGGTCTCACTAAAGAAATGGAGCTCGCCACTGTGGTCAGCGTCGTAGTCCCGGCTCCCGAAGTTGAGGGCCTTGCCAGGGGCAAAGGAACTGTCGGTGGAGATGATCTCGCAGGAAGTGCATGTCACTATGTCTTTGGCTCTGGCGGCGAGGATGATGGCTCAGGCCATCGGAGGGCAGCAACCACACATGACGTTGGCCCCTTCGTGGCATGCCAGCTGTCATGGCTTTGTAACCTTGACAAGCATCGTGTTGTTTAATGGGGGTGGATGTGTACCTCTAGTGACTTAAGGCCTGTTTGCTAGGCAACAAGAGGCAGGCCCGTGAGAGCAGACTGTGCTAGGCCTGATCTGGACAGCCTTAGCACCATGGCAACTACCTATGTTTTGTATTATTGCAACAAACAGACTAGATTAGCGGAAGCTCTTGTTTCTTTACCTGCAGCGTTGTGGGCCCCAAGCCGTCAACCCTCACAACGAACCATCCGTATGATCCATTGGCACAACACATGAGCCAGGCTCACAAAAAATGAAGTTGAATTATGTTTCCCCTAGTGCGAGTTTTGGGTGCTTTAAAACTCATGCCAACCTAGCCCAAAGCTCCAACCAAGTAATTAAACCATGATACTGTAGCTAAGTGGCCAGGCTTAGCCCTTGGTCCTGCCTACAAAATAGGCCCTTAAGCACTCAAAAAACTCAGGCATAAGCGATTTATCCTAGTTCGGGCCTCTAAGCCCTACGTCCAACAGTTGTGGTGTTCTTTGGGTTCGCAAAATGCTCAATCAAGAGTTCTTATGTTAGGGGCTTCTTTTACTGGGTTTTGGTTTTCTCCTCCTTGGCACCACTGGTCCTTCTTTGTCTTGTAGATGGGGGCCGACAAAACCACAACCACTCCTTGATGTCTCTATTGTGGTCTGGCGCTTGACCCACTACAGCAGAGAAGGACATCACTGGCGGTTCAAAACCCCCCTTCACTGGCGGATTTTGAACCGCCATAACCAACTCGGCAGTGATGAGTTGATCACATCACTGCCAGTTATGCCAAACCGACAGTGATAGCTCATGTATCACTACCGGTTCGGGTTACAAACCGGCAGTGATACTTGAGCCATCACTGCCGGTTGTTTTAACCAACCGGTTGTGTAGATTATATTATCACTGCCGGTTTTCTTTGAACCGGTAGTGATATACTTTTCACAATTTGCATTTTAATAATTGTTTTATTTTCATTTCGAGGGGAGGTGGTGGGGTGGGAGGTCGGGGATGTGGAGGTGGTTGCTATCGATCAATTTGATATCGATGTGAAGGTGGTTGTTGATCAGCGACAACACAAACCCATCAACATTTATATTACAAAAGTTTCAAAAAAAACTTTAAGTATCGAATTAAGAGTCGCATTACAATAGCCTATCAATGCGGTCTCTTCCGTACTGCGCCTTGTACTTCTTAGTCCTCGCAATGGAGAATGATCCTTTCTTGGTCAATATCTCGTCCATCACAAACCTTGCTATCTCCTCTTGAATTCCTCTCATCTCAAAATCTAGCAACTGGTTGTGATTGTTTGCTTTGCGCTGTAATTGAAGCAAGATGATATTGAGATGCACAAACGTAAGACAAAACAATAGAAATGGGATGCCTACGTACCATGTCATCTCCCTTATTTGTTTTTGCGCCAAAGTATTTTAGCATTGCCCACATCACATAGAACCCGCATTCGTTGTTCCCCATCGGTTGATCTAGGGTCTTGAGATCCTCCATATACTTTACACTGAATGGGGCACTCCATTGCTTTTGCATCTTGCTATCAAGATTTTTCCAATTAGGTAATGCCTTCATTCTATGTTACATTGTAAATGAAGTGTGAAGACCGAGGACATTACAATATCCTATGTGATTAGAAAGTGTTTTGATATTGGGTTCACTTACTTATTCAGCACTTTGACTAGGGGGTCGATAAGAGAAAGTGGCTTTTTCTTTGAGTCCCACACCTCGATATGTGAATCTTGAAGATAGATATCTACGAGGATGAAATGGTTGCTGCAATCACAAAGTCCATGTTATTGAATGACATATCAAGAAAAGAAACACTAAAATAAGGGTCGAGAACACATACTCGCAGTTGTAGGGTAGGAGTACGTTTGTTTTGTTGTTTCTGAACATCCTTTCAAACTCAATCTTCAAACTTGTTGGTACATAGTCATCTTCACCAGGGGCGGTGCATGTTGTCTCATTTACAAATATGGGATCCAAGAAGTCTATATTGCTCAATTGCTTCTTTAGGCACCATTTTGCCATACACCTGCATAATAAACATATGATATATTCAAATGCAAATCACGTAGTTTATTATAACGTTGTGAGGGTAGGGTACTTACATAGACCATATCATCAAAATCTGCGTATTGAGCGAGCGCCGTTGGAAGAGCTGAAAGAGGTGTTCATAATAAATAATATGCACCGTTTCTTCAGGATGATTAAAAACCAGTCCGGGAGGGATGCAAACTTCAAAACCGACACAGTCTCCGTTGGCAGTATCCAGAGAGTAATAATCATGCAACTGTCGCATGTATGTTGGCAAATCTCTATACTCTTGTTCGGTGGCGACCAAAGGATTGCCTCTTGAATACTTGTATGTGACCGTGGCTTTTTCAAAATCTCTCGTTCCGTAATACAACTCTGTGGCCCTCTCCATTGATATGCCCATGTTGTTGGCCAAGTTCTATATCTCTAGCAATTCTTTGGTGTGTATTTCTCTAGCTCTGATTTGATTACTCTCTTTGTTGTGTTGCCTTTCAAATTCGGTCTGTTGTATCCACTTAGGTAGACTGGCTATTCGATTAAAGAAGGCAACGGCGGCTTTCTTGCTTGGAGGCTCCACAGTCGGGTCCTTCATCTTACTCGTAATGCTAGCATCCACCTTCTTTTTACTTGTCTGGGGAGCATTACCAACCGAAACTGATGACCTCTTGTGTTGCGAGGTCGAACCTGATCGCACTTTGGATTTTGGCGGAGGAGGAGGAGGTGTCTTCTCCTTTGGCTGTGGAGGAGGTGGAGGAGGTAGAGGAGGTGTTTTCTCCTTTGGCGGTGGAGGAGGTAGAGGAGGTGTTTTCTCCTTTGGCGGTGGAGGAGGTGTCTTCTCTTTCGAGGCAGGAGAGGGAGAATGAGGATCTTGCAGAGGAGAGAAACCTCTTGGCGGCGGCGATGCCGATGATTCACTGTCATCCTCATCATCCGAAGATGGCTGCTCATCCAGCTTGATGAAGCGTTTGCGCCAAGCCACATGAGTGCCCAAGTTGTGAACAAGACGCGGCCTATCTTCCTCCACTGGGAAATTAATGTGTATCTTATTGTACTTCTTATCCAAGATCTTATCAATGCTGACCCTAGTATACCCGGGTGGCATTGGCTTGCCATGAATGATGCCGCCTCCTCTTGGAAATACTTGTCCGACTGCCACCTTGTCTTTTGTCCAGTGCTGACGGATGTACAACCTGACATTAATAGGTCCAGTGATGTTGTCCACCGGATGAGGAGCATTGACCTCTTCTTCGTCAAGCATAGGGGTTGAGCCGCAGCTACTACGACCCTTGGGCACTGGGCTATTCAAAGTCGGGATAGGCTGCGGTTGTGTCGAACACATGGATTGCATAGCTGACATAACTCGTGCATCAACTTGAGCAGCTATCCGTGCTTCCATGCTATCTTCGATTTCCTTTCGAAACCTTTGGAGCTCTTCTTCTCTTTGCGTTCTCGCCCTCGCTTGGCTCCTATAGGATGAAGATTCACCTTCGAATGCTTTCACCCAAGGAACATTCCCGGCTCCTCTAGTGCGACCGGGGTGCTCCTTGTTTCCAAGTGCTTGTGTGAGCACGTCATTTTCTCTATTGGACTTGCGGTTACCTCTATTCACTTCCTCAGTTAAGGTTGAAATCCTCTGGAGGAGATTGCTGACGGGTTCACTACTAGCATTAAGGCTCCCGTCACTATTGTATTGTGCCCCCCTTGCGAGTAGGTAGTTTACTGATCTGGGCTGCCAATCGCTTGTCTGAGGCCTAACGCCGCGCTGCTCTAGTTTCTGGACTTCCATTTCCCATTCCAGAATCTTCCTTACATAGCCACATGATCCTAGGCAATGAGGATCCTTTGCCTTAAGCGAGTTTGCTCTATTTCTTTCGCTTGATGCCTTGGCCTTTTCGGATAGCTTGTAAGCCTTGAACTCCTCCCAGAAGTCTCTTTGCTTGTTGTATTGACCTCCCTCAAAATTCAGTTCTCTGTCCTCCTTGATTAACTTGTACAATGTTCCCTTGAAAGTCTTGAACGAGCGACCCATGATTTCCTTGGCCTTCTTCTTGACTATCGCCTCGTCATAGTCATTAGGAAAAGTGAAATACCCTTTCAACTTGTTCCAAACTAGCTCCTTCTCACTTTCTGGAACCCTCCATGGGTCATCCTCACGACCAGTCCATTTCCTGTATTTGATCGGGATAAAGTCTCTTACAAGTGCCCCGATGACACTCTTGTATGGGCCTAATGCTTTAAGAGGCTCCACTGGCTCCCCTACTTGGTCGAACTCAGAGATGTGCCAATGTTTACTTGTTTGAGGAAGCTTTGTTGCACCATGCTTAGTCCTGCTGGTACCCTCACCACTTGGCTCTTACGGCGGAACCTGCTTCAAAATTCATAAATAAGTCCCCATCAAACTTATCTAGCGTGATTTCTTACTATCACGTTATTAGGTATGACCTAAGTTATTACCTCGTCTCCTTGGTCTAGCTGCAGATAATGGCTAGGGCTCCAATCGTCCTGATTGTTACCACCACCATTAGTTGGATCCTGCGGCGCTCCTGTCGCAGTGCTCTCTGCTTGTGGGGTATCAGTAGTTCGGCGACGAGTGGTGAATTGGCGATGACGAGTCATGTTTCTGGACATGCATTTCGACAGGCAATTAAAAAAATAGAAACCTTATTTGCCTCTCAGAGCCGAGGGATACTACTGTCCTTCCATGTAGGCATATGGTAAGTCTGCTGGCAATCTATTCAAGGACTGCATTTTTTTTGTTAGAAACTAGCAGTCTATTATTGAAGTAACATGGTATAAGTTTTCATTATTTAACGGTATTCCAGATTAAACACAGAGTTATCTTTTGATAATATGTGCCCCAAGTTATTGAACGCTTCCTATCCGACCCCTCAGAAGTAGAGACCCTCCAAATCCCTCCTCACTTATCTATTCCCACATGTGGCTACCTACTTTTCTATCAACTATTTTACCACCCACCATACCTCTCCTTCTGCCGACACGCTGCCATCTCGTCTTGCTTTTCATGCCACCACCCCTATTGCCAGCCCCTACTCATCACCCCATTTTGCCACCATGCCACGTCCATTGTCACATCTCCACCCATCTGTTGCCCCTACTCGTCACCCCTATTGCTTTTCATGCCACCACTCCTCACTTATCTATTCCCACATGTGTATAGTAGATGTTTGCAAAATATTCAGATAAACATGAGCAAATACCTGTCTTACTAGTATTTTTGTTAGGTATATTATATCTATTACAAAAGCATATGGTTTACCACAAAATTCTAAACACACTACATGGACACTACATTCCACGCGCTCCTTATGGGCATTCTATCGAACACCTTATGGGCACTCACCGAGAGTAAGGGGTGGCGCGCTCAACAGCGACGTGGAGGAGCTCCTAGCGGCGTCGGCGTAGCTGTAGGGGACAGCGGCGTTGAGGAAGCAGTAGGGGACGGCGTCGTGAAGGGTAGCGTCGGGCTGCGGCGTCGTGCAGTGTGCGTCGGGCGGCGGCGGCGTGCACTGGCGAACAGCGTCGAGCGCGCAAGTGTCGTGCACTGGCCTTGGAGCGCGCTAGCGCCTTATATAACCCACGCATCACTGCCGGGTGGTTATTAGAACCGGCAGTGATGTCCCATATCACTGCCGGGTGGTTATTAGAACCGGCAATGATATGGGACATCACTGCCGGTTCTAATAACCACCCGGCAGTGATATGGGACATCACTGCCGGGTGGTTATTAGAACCGGCAGTGATATTGATTATTTTTAAATATTTTGGGTCCCTAATTGATCTCAAATGGAAAAGTTGTAAACAACAAAGTTGTGGAACTCATGAATGTCTACAACTTTTATTTTAGTCATTTCTCAATTTGAGAAAGTTTTATTAGGCATGTCTCATAAAGTGCTCTGTCTCACACAAAGTTATGTCACTTTGTTGGAAACATGGCATCCGTTATATCAACAAAGTTCCAAAATAATAGTGGTAGAACTCATCAATCTCTACAACTCCATATGATCTCAAATTTGATGCAAATTACTAAAACAACATTTCATTAAGGATTACATAGTTTATGATATTCTAACTATGATGGCCTCATCGTGATCACTCCGGAGGTAAGCAGGTTCGTCACCCTCTTCAAGGATAGGTAGGGTAATGTCTGCCCCAAAAGGAGCCATTTCTTGATAACCTTTGTACTCTTCTTCGTCCGTCACTCCTTCAACACCGACAATCTTCATTTTGCCTTGCATGACTACTTGTAGTCTTCCCTTTGTATTGTTATCCCTTGCATAGAAGATTTGCAAAACATCCTTTGCAAGGACGAAGGGGTCATCTCTGTATGCGGTCTTGGATAGATCAACGGTAGTGAACCCATCATTGTCGGTGTTGATTTCATCTAGCTGGACCCACTGGCAACGGAAAAGAGCGACCTTCAACTGTCGTCCATAGTCTAGCTCCCATATCTCATCTATGAAACCATAGTATGTTGCCTCCACCGTGCCGTATTCATCGTGGGCGTCGAAACGAACAGCACTATTTTGGTTGGTGCTCTTTCCATCCTGTTTTTTTGTGTAAAATGTAAAACCATTTATATCATAACCTTGGTACATCATCACCGTAGTCGAAGGTCCGAGAGCTAAGAGATCTAGCTGACATCCTGTCACCATTCCTAGCCTGCGGCGTCGAAACCAGTCACCGAATTCCTCCTTATGTTTTTCCTCAAGCCAAGCTTGTGACCTACCGATGTGCTTACTTTGCAGTAACTGCTTGTGCTCATTAATGTATGCCATCACACCGTCGGCCTGCTGGAGAACAGCGAAGTGTGCCTGTCTGAAGGAAACCACTTCGACTATTTTGACAGCTTTCTCACCTATCGTTCCTTTGCCCCCTAGTCTTCCATCGTGATGAGATACTGGAACTCCGACCCGATTGATGTCCATATAATATGTGCAGAACTCAATGGCCTCCTCCATTGTCCATCCTTCTACCATGCTCCCTTCTAGTCTGAATCTATTCCTAACATACCGCCTGAAAACTTTCATCAACCTCTCGAAAGGAAACATCTGGTGTAGGTACATTGGGCCAAGGGCTTTAATTTGGTCCACAAGATGAACAAGTAGATGCACTGATATGTCAAAGTAAGTTGATGGGAAATGCATCTCAAGCCTGCATAGAATCTCGGTTATCTCCTGCTTCAGCTGGTCTAGCTTGGCCCCTTCAATGACCTTTTCAGAGATCGCGTTGAAGAACGAACACAACTTTATGATTGGGGCACGGACCTTGTCAGGGAGGATACCTCGTAGGGCAACTAGGAGCAGCTGAGTCATAATGACATGACAGTCATGGGCCTTCATACAACCATAGTTAAACTTAAGTTCTCTCATGTTAACTAGCCTCTTCGGGTTCGCACAGTAGCCAGTTGGCACTTTGAGATCATTGAAGAAAGAAATAAGCATGGCCTTTTCTTCCTTTTTCAGTGTCCATGATGCCACCAGAAGTTTCAAGTGGCCATCCTCAAGAGTTATTGGGTGCAACTCCTTCCCGAGGCCCAGGTGTTGCATGTCCAAGCGTGTCGCGAGAGAATCCTTTGTTGTTCCCCCGGTGTTCATCAACGTGTTAAGTGTGTTACCGCACACGTTTTTAGTTATGTGCATTGGATCAAGACAGTGACGTACACTCAAAAGTGGCCAATAAGGTAGTTCCCAAAAGATTGATTTTTTCTTCCAGATACTACCGGCTGGCGCTGGTACTGCCCCTTCCCCCTTCCCAAGGACAACATCTATGAGTTTGCTTACTTGTTTAAGTATCTGTTTCCCGTCTCGATACTTTGGAGGTCCACGTTTCTCAGTAGTCCCATTAAAATCTTTTCTATTCCTGTGGTAAGGGTGATCCCTTCGTAGGAACCTACGGTGTCCCATATAGACCATCTTCTTGTTTTCTGGTAGATGTATAGCATCAGTCTCGTCCAAGCATTCGACACACCCAGTGTATCCTTTTGTCTTCTCTCCAGACAAGCAACCTCGCCCTGGCAGGTCAGTGATTGTAGCGATAAGTATAGCCTTTATCGTGACATGTTCTTTTTTGTACTCATCCCAAACATCCTTCACACCCGTCTCCCACATCTGTAGTAGTTCATCGATCACTGGTTGTAGAAGCACATCGATATCATTACCAGGTTGTTTTGGCCCTTGGATTAGTAGTGGCATCTGGATGTATGATCGTTTCATACAAAGCCAGGGTGGAAGGTTGTATATACATAGCATCACTGGCCAAATGCTATGATTGCTTCTAACCTGGTCAAACGGATTCATCCCATCTGTGCTCAAACCTATCCAAAGATGCCTTACCTCTCCACCGATGTTCTTATAGAACATAGTGTTGATAGTCCTCCAGTCCGACCCGTCGGCGGGGTGCCTCAACATTGTATCTTTCTTACGCTCTTCGCCGTGCCAACGCAACAGTTTGGCTGACTTTGCATTTGCAAACAACCTATGCACTCGTGGAGCTATAGGAAAATACCATACGACCTTTATGGGCCCTCCTCTGGTCTTGCTTCCCTGATTTGACGGCCCTTGCTTGTATCGGGGAGCTTTACACTTGGGACACGCATCCAAGTCTTTGTATTTTTCTCCACGGTACAATATGCAATCGTTGGAACACACGTGTATTTTCTCAACCTCGAGGCCGATTGGGCAAATCATTCGCTTGGCCAGGTAAGTCTTTTCTGGTAACTCGCTACCCTTCGGGAGCAGTTTATGTAGTATACCTAACAAGCTATCGAAGCCTTTATCACTCAATCCATTCGTTGATTTGAACTCTAATAGCATGATGTTGGCTTCCAGTTTGCTTATTGGGCAGGTCGGATACAATGGTGTTTTTGCATCCTTTCTCATGATCTCCAGTTTTTTCAATTGTGTAGCACTAAGGAATCCGCCATGCACATCATGTAGAAACTGTGAAATGCCATCATTTTCCTCTGTGTCGTCAACTAATGTATTCCTAAACACATTATCATTGGTAGGCACAGGTATTGTGTAGCATTGGTAATCATCAATAGGCAGAAATGCGTTTAGGGATACGCTAGGCATGGGCACATCATCATTGTTTTGTTGTGCAACATTTTGACCAACCTCCTCATGCAAAGTCCAAATCGTGTAGTCTCTCATGAACCCCCTGGTAATCAAGTGCAATCGTATATGCTCCACGTCGCCCCATTTTCTCGTATTCTTGCAATCTTTGCATAGACAGAATACAGGCTGTGAGTCCCCAGCATTGGCTCTAGCAAGCTTGATGAAATCGTCGATGCCCGTCAAGTACCGTTGGTCTGTACATGACAGATCGTACATCCACCCTCGATCCATGTCTGCACAGGTAAAATGGGCCGGGCAGAGGAAACATAGGAAAGTTTTAATAAGAAACAATTATTGCACAATATTGAAGAACAATTATTCTACTCCATGCAACATAAAAATGGAGACACTAATTTAAAAAAAGACTAAATTTGGAGACATGATCATGAATAACAATGTAGCTCCAAACAATGCCCATATAAATTAAAAATCGCAGCCCCATAAAAAATAATTATTGCACAATATTGTAGAACAATTATTCTACTCCATGCCACATAAAAATAGAGACATTAATTTAAAAAATACTAAAATTGGAGACATGATCATGAACAACAATGTAGCTCCAAACCAGTGGCGGATGCAGGATGAGAATCAAGGGGGGGCTAAAAACAATGGAGATGTTGATTTGCATGAAGATTTAACGGTGATTTGAGATTTTTGCTACAGTGTTTCTAGTAGTAAATCAAGTCATTAGGGGGGCTGGAGCCCACCCAGCCCCCCTGTAGATCCGCTACTGCTCCAAACAATGCATTGTTTGGTGACACATGGGTTAATTTGCTCATCAACATTGTAAAAGAATCTACTCTACTCCTAAGAACCAATTATAACATCACATACTAACAATGCATTATAGCCATCAATTAGAAAAGTGCTCTGTAGAAGAATGGAGAAATAAGAATGAGAATTAAGCATTATAGCCATCAAAACAAAGCTAATTAAGCAACGAAATCGAAGGAATAGAGGCTTGTTACTAACCTTAAAGCAAAAAGATCAAGCCATTCTTCCAAATCCAAGTAGTAGCTTCACGGATTTGAGCGACCGCAACATTGGAGGGAGTGGCCCAAATGCGCGCCTCTGTTCTCAGGATAAAAGAGTGGAGGAAGAAGATGACGGCTACAACCTTTTTGTGCTGTCAGGCTCATCATTGTCGGTTCTATCCTAGAACCGACAGTGATAGAATCAAATCACTGTCGGTTCTTGGCTTGAACCGGCAGTGATAAGTGGAGTTGTCATCACTGCCGGCGAGAGGCACAAACCGGCAGTGATAGTTGTCATCACTGCCGGTTCTCGCACCCCCCAATTATTTTCTGGTTGTCAGAGCCTAGAACCGGCAGTGAAGGGTCATCACTGCCGGTTGTCCTAATTTCGGCAGTGATGTGGCCGACACTGATGACTGAATCTGTAGTAGTGACCAGCAGCTGCTACAATGGACCCTTCCCTATGTAAGCCTTCTCCCAACTTCCTTGGCACGCAAGGCCTTCCTTGCCTAGAGGAGTTAATGAGTGGTCCTAAAGCCCTCCATTCCGTGGGCTTGGGGCAGTACCTTGTCCTGATGTGCCATGCCTGGGTGTGACCCTGTCGAGGAAGTGGGTGAAAGTGCCCCACGACGGAGTGTTGCTTTTGTGCTTGCCAGGCTCTAGGGCCTAACAGATTTCGAAGCTGGCTTCGGGACTAGCTCGGGGCGACTATTGATCCCGAGGTGGAGTTGGGACAACTGTGTGTGCAGTGGCTCAACCAGAGCTCCCCTTGCGTCAAGAATCCCTGCATCGTGGCTGAGCTCCTGAGCCCCGAGCAAGGGCATCCCGAGAAGGGGCTTTGACTTTAATTTATTGGTCTGCCCTTCGATATCGGGAACTCTCTTGGAGGAGGGCTGCCTACGAGCTCGCTTATCCCCTAGAGGGGTGCGTAAGCGCACCTTATGGGTGTAGCCCCTGAGCCCTCGGCTGATTTGGAGAGTCAACCGGGGGTTTAGTCAGACTTTCGCGCCCTCAACCTGGGGACTTAACATCTGGAGAGTCGTCTGGAGATTTACCAAGCTTTAATTTTAAGAAGTTGTTTTGCCAAACTGTTGGAGTGGTAATTTTTTCTCTTTTTTGCAAAAAAAAATCGAAATAGGGAGTTCATTTAGAAAGCTCCTCGAGTTTCTCCTTCAATATTCTAGCTGAGCCGATGTCTCTCAATAGTTCTGTAATTTAGCGTGGATACTGCATACTTGATGAAGTATATTATCAAGAGAACTACAGTCCAAAGAGGTCACAGGGACACAGCATTATTTCTATTTGTTTTTTACTTCTACAATTGTACTCACATTATTTGGCCAACACCTCTTGCATTTCTATCTGTTGTGCATCTTACCATTGCTGGTTAGAGGGAGCCTCCACTTTTTGTTAAGCCCCACTAGATCGCTAGGGGAAAAATAAATCCTAAAAATTCCTACAATAATCATAAACATCTTGCTTTTAATTTGGTTGAATGAAACCATCATTATCAACAACAGTCATTACATCTATTCTATTTTTTAAAACAAATTATTCATTTGTTCTATTTGGCTGCGTGCAGTTGTAGAGAGACGGACAGCCAATAAGCGTGTAGTGTCTTTCTGTGGTAGACTTAACCCGAGTTGAAGTCATCCATCAGTCGGTCAGTCGTCATGTATACACACTAGATGGCTGCATGCACAACTACTAGAGCTTGTTAAATAAATATGTACTTCATCATCCTTGGCGTGCTCATACCATACACACTGCAGTCGTCTTCAGTGTCTCTCATTACAACAATAGCTAAGCACTTATTATACCTTGTTTTGAAAAGAACTTTACAATATATATGTACCCTAGTATTACAACACTCCAAAGAAGTCACATGAATCCGACTCAGCATTTCTATTTTCTATTTGCACAAGTGCAGTCTTATTCGGTCAACTCCAGTTTTAGATGAAAATTATGTACATCAATTGTAAGTCAAGGCTCCATAGGAAAAACTTTTTGTATTGACGACACTCTTGCCCTGTTTTTGTTGTTGTTTTCTTTTCTGAACAATATCTTGCTTGCTGTTATGGTGGAGAAAATTGCTTTCTCGGTTTGTCTTAATCTGATAAACTAAAGCAGCAGGTAGTAGTTCACCATCACCCTTCGTATATGAGTTGTCAACACGCATGCATTCTCCAATGGATGGAAATTATGATCAAGTTTACAGCTGCCGATGTCACATTTTAATCTTGAAACATTATTGAGTAGTCTACGATGTAAAGCTCTGAATCAACCAATAACGATGCTTTTCCATCATCATGTCTAATTGTCGTAGTGGCAATAAATTATGGTAGAATCTACCAGTTTACCAGGTAAGGCTCTGAACCAACCAATAAAAATGTTTTTCCAACATCATGTTCGATTGTTGGTAGCAACCAATATCACCATTCTGAAGCTTGACTTTTAGAAAGCTTTTGATAAAGTGGAGCATGAATTGATGATCCAAATTATGGAACTCAAGGGCTTCCTGACTTAGGTGGCTAACACTGATGAAGATGATCTTTAGCTCAGGCACTTCTACTGTCCTTCTTAACAGGGAAAGTTTCTGATAGCAGAAGAAGAGTTAGACAAGGTGACCCCTTATCCCCGTTGCTTTTTGTCCCGGCAGAAAATTGTTTACAAACTTTATTGAATTCAGCCAAGGCCCAAGGTCTGCTCACTCTACCTGTGGATTTACCTCACAACCATGACTTCCCAATTCTTTGGTTTGCAGATGACACTTTAATTTTCATGCCAGGGGATACCAGAAAACTCTTGTTTCTACCAAAGGAAATCCTAATTGGAGAGGCACATGGTTACAACACGCGCTTCTCAAATGGAAACAAAAAACAGCTCAGTGGCCGATTAGGCATCGTTGTCTTCGTCATCTTCAGAGCCAACCGCACCATTACCTGAGATGCAACTGTGCTTGCTATGTTGACAGAGACAAACAATGGCTCATCGGCTCTGTCTCCGGCTCCAATTCCCTTTATTTCTCTGCGCATGAGATAGAACCATCAAATCAGTCAACTAGATCAAGATCTGGACACCAGCAACATAGATAGGTCGAGATAGAGATCAGGACACTAGTGACACAAACATATTGAGATCGAGATCATGACACCATAGTGACACTGACACGAACCTCAAACAGTAATCGATGGATCCATGTCTATCACCAACTCAACTCTTCATCTGGCATGAATCGAGGGTGGGATGCAGCCGCCGACCTTCATCGAGGTGGGTAGGGTGGAGGAGGATGGCGACGAGTGGGAAGTCAAAGAGTGCCGTCCGGATAGAGCCCTTGAAGTCGTTGAAGTGGGGACGAGGTAATTCGTGTGAGGACAGTAGTGGGCAACACACTAATGAAGAGGTCAAGATACCCGACGCGGGGGTTGGAGGTTCTCGCACACAGCCGCTGCTTCTACCAGGCCCTCACGGGCCGGATCTAGAAATTACATTGCTGCTTCCTCAGAGAGAGAGAGAGAGAGAGAGAGAGGGTGGGGGGGAGAGGAACGAGCGAAGCCTTGGTGCAAGTGGTTGCAGCAGCCACGACTTCTTCCAGAAGGGATGTGTGGGGCGGGTGCGCTGTTGGGAGTGTAGTGTCACCTGGGAGAGACAGGCCTGCAGGCTTCCTTGGTCGTTTACTTCATCCTTGAACGAATACATATTTATTTCCTTGGAGGTTGACCACATATTTATTTCCCTGGAGGTTTATGAGAGCAGCGCGCCAAAAAAACACTTCACTTAGTTTATCGCTCTGTTTGAGCTCTCAAAGTAACTCGAGAGTGTAGCAGGTAGCCGTAGATATCAGTGATAAAATATACATATTCATAGTATTTTATTTTACTATTTTAGTGTTGTATATAAACACCGGATCTGACATGCGCTGGTGGCACCTGGCAGCTAGAGCTCTGGTCGGCAGGACCCAATAAATAAATTCTCTAGATATATACAGTCATTGTAGTTCACTACAAGAAACCTTTCATCTTTTGACATTTTCATCCATTTATAATGTCACAAGTTGAGTGTCTATAATGACAACTTGTGACTTTTACGTAGTGGTTTTATGGCATCAAAAACAGTTATAACATCAGGTTAAATGGATGAAAATGACAAAAGATGAAAGGTTGCTTGTAGTGGTTGAGAATCGATATTGTCATCACGCCTCACGCACCAGCCCAGCCCACTGACGCCAAGACCCCCAGAAGCACTCGCACCAGGACTGCGTCCAAGAAGCTCAGTGGCGCAGAATGGGCGTGTAATTGTGTGACTTAGTCCAGAACGGAGAGGAGTAGAAATAGACACAGAGAATTCTGGAAAAAGGGCGAGTTGTAAACTGATGTTAAACCTATCTCAAATGTAAGCAAGGAACTCGCCCACGCCGGCACAGTGCCGCCGCCAGGACTGATCTACTACCATCTTCCTTCTTCTTCTCTAGCTAGCACAGCTAACAGATATATACACACAACACAATCGATTTTGTTGGGAGGGGAATGAATGAATACATTGGAAGTTGTTCTACATATACAGATCGAAACACAACGCGATGGGGACTCAGCAGAAGGACATCACCACACCGACGAATACGTAGGTTGACGCAACACAAGATGCGGGCAAACAAGTCCATGTACAAGCCGCATGTGTGCAGTTTGTTTGATATATATGGTCGCCGCCTGGACTCCTGGAGTACTGCAGGATTTTCGCCGGCCGTTTTCCACGACTAACGCAACATCCCCTGCTGGCTGACTTGGGGCGGGCCGGTTGCCGGCAGCCTGTTGCCATCCCCATCCTGCATAAACAGAGTAGCAGGTGACACTAGAGATCGTACGTGTGTGTGCGTGCGTGCCCTGAAGTTTTGAACGACGGTAATGCTTCTTCACGGTTGTCCGGACGCAACGGACACGCCCATGCGACCCGACTCCGACCCACGCCCTTATCTGCTTGTGCGAGCCTTGCCGCACGCACACTCTTCCTTATCCTCCCACTACTTTGGCTTCACTTGTTCGTTTCGCTTCGGCGGCGTCGCCCTACGGCTCCCTCCCGCGTGCCTCCACACGCGCGACGGCGGCTGCTACCAGCGAGCTGCGCCTCTCTCCCTCTCCCTCCCTCCCTCCTCCATGCTCCTGCGGCCTCTAGGCCACCGAGAGAGAGCGTGACGGCAGAGGCTGCGAGCCGCGCACTCCCCCTCCCCCTGCCTCCCTCCCCTTGCTCTGGCGACATCCAGCCACCGGAGAGAAGCTCGACGGCGGTGGGTTCCGGCGAGGTAGGTGTATCCTTCGTAGATCTGAGCTGTTCCTTCCTCTTCCTCCTCGGAGACTCCCCTCCCTCCTTTCTCTGGATCTAGCCGTCTTCCTCCTCCTCCCCCTCCTCCCTCCTCATCCTCCCCCCTTTAGATCTAAGGGTTTGGTGGTGGCTAGGGTTGCGGCGAGTCAGATCTCGTCCTTGTTGCAATGATTCTTTTTCAATGTTGCAACAGATGATGTGGATTGTTGCAACAGTATCTTTTTTTTGCTTGTTGCAACAGGCGATTCTCTAATGTTGCAGGAGTAGTTCCTGGCATCTTTCAATAGCTTTTTTTCGTTGTTGCAGCAGCTTCCCCCCGATGTTGCAGTAGATTTTTGTTTGCAACAGGCATTTTTTCCCGATGTTGCATTAGTAGTGCTTTTGATGTTGCAATAGTTTTTTCTCCTTGTTGCAGCAGATTCTCCCCGCTGTTGCAGTGGATGTGTTTTGAATGTTGTGGTAGACATTTTTTGATGTTGCAGTTCATCATTTTTGTTTGTTGCATTAGTTGTTCTTTCGATGTTTTAATAGCTTTTTTCGTTTGTTTCACCAGTTTTTTTTCGTTTGTTACATTAGGTGTCCTTCGATGTTGCAATAGCCTTTTTTCCCTTGTTGCAGCTGGGGGGTGGACTATAGTGGTGAGCTAGTGGCAGGGCGGAGGTGCTGGGGTCGGCGAGGTTGGGGGCGTGGGCAGATCCGTGCGCATGGGGGGCGTCTTTTCATCTCCGTGCGGGGGCGGGGCAGGGGTCGCGTTTTTTTCTCCGTGCGGGGCGGGGCAGGGGTCGCATTCTTCTTTTCTTCTTCTTTTCCGTGGGGGGTGGGCTGGTGCTGCTCGTTGCGGCGTCCGGCGTTAGCGTCCGGATCCGGACGTCGGGGCGCTAGCAGGACCGTTTGAATAACACACGTACCGTCGGCCACGTACGTTGAAGCCGCGGGCCTTGAGCTCATGGTACTCCTGGCAGAGCGCGCAGTTCCTGCACCAGCAGTGGACGCAGCAGTCGGCGCAGGGCTCCTCGGGCAGCCCGTACTTCGCGGCTGCAGCTTGGAGCGGCGAAGGTATAGGTGTAGAGGGACCTACGGACGTCGCCACATCGATCGATAACAACGCACAGCATCCCGGCCACGCAGCACGCTTCTTGTCGTCGTTTTTTAGTTGGGTCGTTGGTCCGTCACCGCCGTTCACACATATGCATGCGCCACGCCAACGACAACTGGATCGATTAGACAAAGTCAGCAGTTATTTAGCAGGGTACGACAGCGTGTTCACTCCCATCACGATGTTGTGGAGGCCATGGCTCGACTGCCGGCGTAACGAACCAAGTATGTGCAGGAGGAACATGGCAGCAATGGCCACGACGACCAAAACCAGTACTAAAACAACATGAGCTATATCCCTATCACTGCAGCCTTTGGAAGGGGGGGACTTGGACAGGGACTCGGTGCCAAATCCACCATGTTGGCAGCAGCAGCCCTGGTTTCCTCCCTAATGCAAGAATCTGAGTATCTGTCTACCTCACTCCAATGAAGGCACTACACACAATTGAGTGATGCAGAGCTCTCTGAGGTCCAATGTATGTATAGAGAAAAGCATCGCATGGTGATTGTGGGTCTTGGGAAAAGGTAACCATCCAACCGTACAGAATGAAGCCTACCTATTAAATCACGGAAGAGCACTCAAATTAAGTAATACTAGCAAATATGTCCGTGCGTTGCAACGGGAATAAACATGCTGCATAAGCTATTTATGTTTTCCTTTTATCAAATTTGGACCTATAACTTATTTTGTGATGATCCAAAATATAAGCAAATATTAGCAATAATATGAAAATTTAAATTAAGCTTATTTAAGCTGGGTAGATCATTTTCGAAAATAATAAAATACTAATAAACAATTTTGTATTACAAACCTTATGGATGCCGCATCACTAGCCCCTCGACCTTAAGCTACGGCGCACCAAAAAATGTAAGGGCAGCCTCTACAGCATCATGATGCAACGACGAGCTCATCCAGCCAGTTCTCGACGCCAGAGAAGTAGCAACAACGGTTGTCCACAGCATACGGCGGCGGTGGTCTTTCATTAAGAATGATCGACTGCTTTTTGTGCACCTGGAGTAGCATTTTCCATATCCATACTTTGGAAGACGTTGTGTTCTTGCGGCCAACATTCAGCAGATCTGGCGTTCGCGCTCAAGCGGCGGCGGCTCCGTTCGATCAAACTGAGGTGTGGACTCAAGCTTTGTTTGCGGTCTGTGGATCGTAGATCGTGCCTTTGTGTGCTTGGGAAAGGGGCACACGCACAGGATATGGTAGCAAGCCGCGTGAGGCGAGCGGACGCTCCTCGCCATCTTTGCCTGATAGCAGACGACTATTTTTGGGGGGCGAGCCAGGTACGCATCGACACCAGCATGGCAGATCTCCGACCATGAACAGCAGCGCTCATAACCCCCATGCGCATCGTCAACTTGAGCGCCTCCTTCTGCCGATGCCTCAGAGCACAACCCTCCGTTTGCTATTGGGCTTGGGCCTCGGGCCCAGCCTCAGTATGAGCTCTGCCGATCCTCATGGTGGTGCTAGCTTTTGCGTTGAGCGAAGCTCCTCGTGGCGGCGTGAGTCCCTTGCAGCAGGTCGAACCTCGAGAATACGAGCACGGTGGAGCAGATACCGGTGCGGGGGGTCCTGGCCAGGGTCAAGAGGGCGGTGGATCCTCAACCCGCTAGAGTGCAGAGATAGCAGATCTAGATGCGTCAGGTTTTGCAGCATGACGTGCACACCTAAGGTGACGGCAACGGTCTCATTGGAACGTGTCTGGCTTCCTCAATAGAATTTCCATACAAAGCCTGATACGGAGCTTGAAAGCTTGGCCTCATATTGGAGAATATATGGATCACGTTTCTTTGTTTAGATTTATTTGAGGTACGGAAGAAAGTCTATTTGATTTCGGATTGGGCATAGGTTTGGATTCCTCAATAGAATTCCATACAAAATCTGATACGGAGCTTGAAAGCTTCGCCTCATGTAGTATTTGTTAATATATTTGAGTCCAATAATACTACTTTATGTAACATCCGCAGGATTTTGTTTCAAAAAAAACATCTGCAGGATGGATCGGACTTTATGTATGACTCTTTGTATTTTTTTTATCCATATATATAGATAGAGGGAACCCACCTGGTTTGATATACGAGATATGTAGGACGAATCCAATACGTATTGGAGTTAGACTTGTCTGTATGGATCATCGCTAGACGCGATATAATGGAACTCCTTGAGCACGGGTCATATAAGTCTCGACGAAGGAAGAAATCTCCATTGTCTGGTAGCTAGGGGGAGACAAACTAAAAAATGGATGGACGAAAAAAAAGAGCCTGAAATTTTGCCTCTTTATTATTATGTATAGATATATATACTTTTTCTTGGGTGAGTATTTTTGGTATTTTTTAGATAAAAGATATAAATCCAGCCTCCATAGCCACGTAGGATATATACAGCCAAAATTTACATGAGCTCTTAGGCTCAAAGCCTCAAAACTGAGGGGCATAAAACAAGAAGAAAGGAACCTTAAGGACTAAGGAAAAAAGCTAAAAGGACTAAGCTTCCTGGTCTTTGCTTTTAACTTGTTTTGGTCTTGTGTAGGAGCAACTCTCCACCTCATACTTCATCATGCAACTACATCCATCCAGTGAAGATACCATGCATCTCGCTCCAACTCAGACGCTGTTGTTGGCATCGCCCGCCCCTCTCCTGTTCTTGTGGTCTTCGGCAATGAGGGGTGTCTTTAGCTCGAGGTGGCCTGGATCCGCACTTGGGCTAGGCCGGTCTGATGACCCGGCCCCCATGGTGGCGTCGACCTTTCTTGGCTGGCGACGAGCTAGTGGCTAAGCGGGTGCTAAGATGGATACACCATTAGGCTGCCTAGGTGAGCTTGTGTAGCAATGAGGGTTATGGAAGCTGTCGAGTAGGGCAATGGAAGGGGACATGTTATTTTGAGTCAATGCTGGCTTCATCGTGGATGGACCTGTGGGTGGCTGAGGTCGTGCTTTGGGGCTGGACATGCTATGGCGCCTGAGGCAGTTATTGGTAGACTCGTGGCAGGCGCTGGAGAGGGCCCTGTCGCGGCCGAGGGGAGGGTGATGTGACGCCGCGAAGGGCATTCCACCAACACCCCTCATGAAGTTGATAAATATTTGTGTAGTTTTTGTGTCGAGGCGATTTTGTATATAATCCCCGCTAATCTAATATATTTCGAGCAATCAAGTCTTATATAGGTATGTGGGTACGGATCCATATGCATACCCATTTTGATAAATATGAGACACAATCAGAGTTCAAGTACTAAAATGATACTCTTTCTAAGTTCGGGGACTAGGATGACATATTCTTTACTTTTATAGTTTTCTTTGGCTGTGTTGCCACAGGGTGACTGCGACTGCTGAGAGCCGGAGACTGCTCCGTGCGAGGACAGAAGGCTTCTGGCCTAAGGATTTTTATGTGTCCATCTAGGTTAGGATTCACTATATTAGTTTAACACTAAATATGGATTTGATACATAACCTAGCTTCATATTATCTTTTCAAGCAAATTAAAGAAGCCCTTCATACAGATTATTGCAGAAGAATGCATTCACTTGACCGTTCTTCTTGTTTCTTAGACGGTGTATGGCACACTGGGAAATCTGTCCTTCCAATAGTGTTTTGAAAGCCATCAACTTATGAAGCTATGAGTTAACTTATGGCCCAACCGAAGAGCCAGGCTTATGTTTAGTGACGGACTATTGCATTGTTGGGTTCAGAAGGCAACCGGTTTAAGATTTGACACTGATATTGCTGTTTTCTTAGCATAGGAAATTTCAAAGAACTCATCGGAATGTATAGTACTCCATGCTTCGCCAAACGGATAGCGCAAGCGCAACAAATTAATTAAAGGCATAGGTGCTTAATTACTGGTGGTGCCTGCTCTTATCACATTAGGATCGGAAGTACGTACGTACGGTTTGGTTGACTTGACCTAGGGCACGTCTTGCTGGTCATCTCACGGCTAATTTCTCTGTCCCACTGTACAGAGCATGCCGGTTGTTGGCTCGTCACATTGCTAGTGGGCATAGGTCTTCTATATATGATCTAGACACGTGACTCTGTTTATACGACACATGTCCATTATTAATGATAAGAAGTCTGATTCTAAGACGTTTTGGATTCCATTGCAACGCACGCACAAGCAATTGCTAATTTTCCACATTGATAAATATGGTTAATTTATAATAAATATTAGCATATTATTTTAAATTATCTTTCATAGTGAAAGAGTTGTGGGGAATTTCAATAAAAAGTTCATTTTAGGGTTGTTTCAAATTAAATTTCAAAATGGTAGATGTGGATAATTTAGAAGAAAATCTAGGGGGTTATGTTGAATTATCTCTCATAATTGATAATTGCAGAGAAGGGTATTTAGAATAAAAATTAGGGAATTATCGCTTATTCAGAGGCCAGGGTGTATATCGTACAGCTATTATTGATGACAATGATTATTACAATCTACCAAATAAAAGGCCAGCTAGATATATATGTTTTATTATTGTGAGATTTTTCGGGATTTATCTTTCTTGTAGCGTGCCTGATGAGAATTAATTAATAATTGGTGATTGCAATGTAAAATTAGAGGGTTCTGATTATTACGAGAATTTCTAGGACTCGTCCTTTTTTATAGCATCCATGTCTAATGAGAATCAGTGTGAAGGTTTTATTGGAGTTTTTAACTATTAATAGTAAGATTGATCGGCAGGGTTCAGAAGGCAAGCGAAGCCCATTTACAGTGACGTGCTTCGGTCTAAGATACGGACATTCTTGTCTTGTTCTTAGCCGGGGAAATTGCAAGGAGCTTGTCAAATTAAATGCTTACAAGTACTGCTGAAGGCTACTACTGGAAACGCAGATTTCCCTGTCGGTTCGAAACCGACAGAGAAATGTCGATCACCGACAGGAAAATTAGAAAATCAATTTTTCTGTCGGTTCACCGACAGGAAAACACCGCCAGGGATAGAGCGACAGGAAAATATCATTTTTCTGTCGGTGGAAAAAATTTCCTGTCGGTTCGCCTATTTTTCTGTCGGTAGCACGGCGACAGGAAAATGATGAGGCGTCAGTTCTGGAAATATAACTCTGTCGTCCAAAACCGACAGAAAAATGCGACGTACCGACAGGGAATTAATTTTCCTGTCGACAACCAAACGCCAAAAAAAACAATAGCTTACCGACAGGAAAATTACTTTATTCCCCGTCGGAGTTAGACCGACAGAAAAAACTAGTTTTCCATCGACATGTAACTGACAGAAAAATTGTACATACCAACAGGAAATATGTTGTTTGTCCACAGAAATGGCTCATTTATTTACAATTTCATCCAAGAACTCATTCATGATTCATGATAATAGTACATTCATGAGCATGACATCATCAACATGCCATACATATCCATATAGATTAGACGCACACTGAACAGTTGGCATCAATAGCTACACAAATTATGATGTCCATAAGTCTGGCATCAACAGCCACATATAAGTCTGGCATCAACAGCTACATAATTTAAGATGTCCATATAGGTCTAGCATCAACACAGGAAGATAACTTCACAAAAGCTAGCATCATTACTTAGCTCCATTAGTACCTAGATGATATGCCATTCCCAAAAGCTAGCATCATCTTCTTGGTTAGAAAACTAAGAAGTGGCTACTCCTAACAGTTTCTCCTACGAACACGAAGTGAATGCATTATGTGTTTGTGATGACTGACACCTTCATCCATGGTTTCTAATATGACAGTTCAGTGTTCCCAATCCACCTCTGATTGTGCCATTGAGATTCTCTTCATTGTAACCATTTGCAGCATTATCGTCATTAGTCGATTCCGAGCCAACATGAGAAGAACCGGTGGCCTCTATATGACAAAGACAAATAGGTTGGTACTGGAGAATAAAAGTAGCAATAACAAGTTTGACTTCACATCAATTCAAATGGTTTTGCATCTAATAAGTATGAATGTCAATCCTATGTGATTATAAGTGCATGATAATAGCATTGATTCAAAATCAGTTGAGAATAAATCTAGAGTGATGTCAACCGAGTCCCAGTCTGTGGGAGCTGAACCAATGCAACTATCTACCTTACCATTAGTACTGAATTAATTCAATTTATAAGTCCAGTAGCTATGCAAGAATCAAGATGAGGCCACTTCCTCACTGGTGGACAGCATGTTGCCATTCTGAATACCACATCAAAATTATAGTTAGCTTCTATAGGAGGTCTGTGCTCATATAGTTGACCAAATATAAGAAAAATGGGGAGAAACTAATCAGCTAGCTAGCTGAACTAGAGAAAAACTGTCATCTATTTTCTAGAGAAGACAATAAGTTGGTCTGCTAGACAATTTGGTGGGCTAGCTATACTCACATTTGCTTGGGCTGCTGCTGCTGATACAACTCGTAAGGATGCCTCTGGAATTTCCTGTCCCCATCCTAAGCGTCAATAAAGTCCCTATGGTGAAGATCAGAAATATTTTCAGAACATGAAAATATGATTTGGCTGTAGAAAAAATATCAACAGATACACATACCATTGTCAAATCTAGAGCAACTTTGCTTTGCTGCAACGCACTATCCGCACTATCCTTCTCTTGTCGTAGCCTTGCATTTTCACGTCGTAGTTGTGCATTTTGTTGGGCCAACATTTGCATTGAAACTGAATTTGATTGACTCACATTTTTCTCCTTTCCGGCTGCTCTGACATCAGCTGCCCTAACAGCGCCATTTCCTATAGCAAAACGCCCATGGGTGGACATACCACCCGACACGTCGTACAACACCTTTGCATTCAACTCTTGCTCATGTCCTAGCCCTTGCCCTTGCCCATGTTCCACCTCTTCCATATCCTCATGCTCTTCATGCTGCTCATGCTCGCCATCCTCTTCATGTTCTCGATGCGCCTGTGTAACCCTCTTAACTCCTGCTATATAGTCATCCTACAAGCAATTCCAAGTATTAAATTGATAGTAAAACACAAGATCTACTCTACAATTGAGTTATGTTCAGATCTGAAGGGCTCAAGAAGAACCTAGAAGAAGAGAAAATTATGAATGTCGACACAAGTCACATGTCCATAGACCAGCATGAGTTATGAAGGGCTCAAGAAAAACATACTTGCAAGACGCCTAAACAAATAGATGTGTCGATAGCTTTATTTTGTAGCTACTCTTGACATATATTTTAAGTAGTTGTTCTCAGATTGCGACACATTTGTAGTCCCTGTGAAATATTTGCAGTACTTGTTCCTAGATTGCCACAAGTCTAAATCACTAAATTTTGATATTCCTTTTGGCTAGTATATTTTGATTTACATGTGCCATTCTGTCCAGCCAACTAGAAATGAAGCTCTACTGCTTCAGAAAACCAAATGTTTCAGTACCACTACATGAAGCAACTACAAAACCACACTTGACTAAAATTCACAAATCCAAATAGATTATTCCTTCTCTGAATTTAACTACACTGATGAGCTATGTTGTTACTGCTCTAAAGGTGTTTTCAGAAATAATACAGGTTCAATCAAGAATTACATACCATGCGTTGTTGTGCTTTGCTGCTGTTGATTAGACCATAATTACCATTGCTATCTATATTTTTCATGCCAGATTTCATCGCAGAAAATGTATTAATAGGGGTTCCCTTGTGTTGTCCAAACCGATGTCCCTACAAATACAAATAGTTAAAGAGCAGCATCAAAATAGACATGTTTACATGTGTATGCACATATTATGTCAAATATACATACACATATACATACCAGATATTGTTGTGTCTCTATGAAGGGTCTGGACCCTCCATGGTTTTGAGCAATATCATCAGAACTGAAGCGACATTCCCTTCCTATCTTCCATTTTGCCTTGAACTGCTCTGAGCACCAATAAACACATACCACGGGCCACACAGCATCACTAAACCACTTCAGCCTACCCTCCTTGTATTGTTCATATTCAAGCTCTATTGTGCGGGCTAGTGTATCATCTAAACTTTCACCTATTTTTCCATAATATTGCTTTACACAATCCACACGGGCTTGATACATCATGTCCCTCACCCTTTTCTTCAAATATTCATCAAGAACACGGTCCGCCTCTACTTGATCTTCTTCAAATTGGAACAGCCGCTGCATGTGTAAAAGGAAAGTTACATTAAAATTTCATTAACATTAGAATGAAAATAAACCAAACTAACAAAACATGCCTCTTACCCAAAATTCATATAGCACACGATCCCCGTTTGTCCTACCCTCTATATCCGGAGTACCCAGAAAATAATCAGGCCAGTCAAGAGCTGGCCGCTCCCTGATCAATACACCATCCTCATCCCTGTCTTGAAGCACACAAGCTGGGTACTCTCTCTTAAGAATGACACCAAGCTGAGTAGTGTATTTGTAATGGGCAGCCTCATAATTTGCATATTTAAATTGCCTGTACATAAATGACATGCTTTTATAAATAATTAAAAATGGAAGATAACATTGCCTGTACTTAAATGACATATGCTAACAGTACAAAATAGTAGGTAATTTACTCACATGTCACCACTTGGTTTAAGAGTCACCGGGCCGGTTCGTGGAAGTGGTTTTAACTTGGTTCTAGACCCAGGCTTCCTTCCTCGCTTTTTGGGAGGCTCTTCTTCAAGAGAGGTAGCAGGTGTAGTCCTTTGTGAGGAGCCATCAGTAGTGGTTGTTCCTTGAGAAGCACTTGTTTGGGTGGCTGTTCCTTGAGAAGCACCCGTTTGGGAGCCACGCTTACCAGTAAGACGATTCCTACGTGCATGACAGATTCCACGAGCCATCTGCATAGGAACAATGAGTTAGAATACTATATTCAATAGTAAACTCAGTCAAATAGATTCAAACAAGTCTATGTACTGATAACAATAAAGCATAAAAAATAACAGTAGGTGCAAAAACAACAGCACACAGTAGCTGCAGCTACATAAAAAATAACAACAAACAGCTGCAGGTTCAACCTAAAAATCACAGCCAATCAGGCCAAACAAGAATACATAACACCAAATTATTTAATAACAAAATAAGGGTACATTTTATCCCAGTGATAAACCATAGTATTACAGCACTACAAATTCATGACTAAAAAGTCAAAAATCATCTTGATCATAAGTCTCTTCATCCGATTCATCCGTTATTGCCTCATCCTCTCCCTCTGTAGTGTTACCCTCTTCATCAATAGCTTCTTCATCATATTCCTCATCCTCAACCGTGGCTTTCTCTATTGCCTCCAGGTCTACCACATCAGTAATCTCATCTGAGCCCAAAGATACCAGAGAATCCAATGCTTCCCCCAAGTCAACAACAAAGGTACCATCCAATCCATCCTCTTGATAGACATCATGTATTATATGTTCAGAACTCATGGACTCATCATTTACACCATTGAGAGGTACACATCCATGAGGAGCAACTTGGTAGACAACCCACCATGGAGATAGATCCCTATCCTTACATGGGTAAGATAGATAATAAACTTGAGTAACTTGACTAGCCATCACAAATGGGTCAAAATTTTTCAACCTTAATGCATGCTTGATCTCTACTAAGCCTAGATCTTCCGTACGCCTCACTCCATTAGGTGTTGGATCAAACCAGCGACAATAAAATAAAACCAATTCTAGTTTCAAACAACCTTCCCATTCAATTTTTATGATATCTTCTATGACACCATAGTACTCCAGGGCATTGTTGTTTTCATCATATGAAGTAACACAAACACCAGTATTGATGGTTGTTAGCCCAGGTCTTTCCCTCTCATATTTCTCTGAACGGAATCTATATCCATTAACATCATAACAACCATAAGAGGTAACTTGAGTGCAGAAACCATATGATAACTGGCTTAGAACATTGTGAATGCTAACTGATTTCATGCACTGAAACAAAAAATATATAAGTTAAAGTTCAGTAGCATTTTTTATTATTCAATACAACCATATTGACAAATGGATAAGAGCATTACTTTTTGTTTGAACCAATCAAAAAAATTTGGCCCAAACTGTTTGTCACGGGCATTTTTCCAACCATTTAACCTTAAATCACGAAGTTGCTGTTCAGTGGGATCAGATCGGCTCTTCCACTCCTCTTTATCAAATTGTCTACATGTACAAAACAATACTCAACTCACATGAAAGGTTCAGGATATTTGGAAAAACACTACTCAAGTAATTTGTATAACTCACATGAAGAAATCATTCATCTCAGGTATGTTTGTTAGTATATACAAGAAAGCAACCTTGTACTCCTCATCTGAGAGGCTACGGATACCCCTTGGGCTGATGCATCGACCCGAGCATTTAAAAATTTCAAGGTCACATGTACCTTGAAATATAGATGAGCCATCATCATATCGTGGCATCTTGTTTCTAATAGAAGGTGCAGTGGATTTGAAATATAGACTAAGAAAATTTGTAGCCTCTTCAACTAGAAATGCCTCAACAATGGCAGCCTCAACACGTGCCTTATTTCTTACTTTCTTCTTAATTTTCTGGATAAACCTATGAAATAAGAGGAACAGATTACAAATAAAAAACTAATGGGCCTTAATTGATATGTAGATATTTTTTCAGATTTACCTCTCATATGGATAACTCCAACGGGCTAGAACCGGCCCTCCTAATCGTGCCTCATAAGGTAGATGGATGATCAGATGTTGCATAACATTGAAGAATCCAGGAGGGAATATCTTCTCTAATTTGCAAAGAAGAACTGCAACATTCTGTTCTAAAGAGCGAACAACATCTTTGCTAAGTTCTTTGGCACACAATTGTCGATAGAAGTAACTAAGCTCAGCCAAAGAGCGCCATACATTATCTGGTAGAAACCCGCGAAACCAAACAAGAAGCAATCTTTCAATAATGATGTGGTAGTCGTGACTTTTTAGGCCAAGAATCCTCTTATGTTGCAAGTCCACACCACGCCTAATGTTGGCTTCGTATGCATCAGGAAACTTCAATTCTTTGAACCATTGGAGAATGATTGGCTTGTCATCTTTGCCAATGCAGAATGGAGCTCTAGGCCTATCCCACTTCCCATTGTTCTTTTGGACCAAATTTAACGAAGGTCGGTTACAAATCATAGCTAAATCTAGCCTAGCTTTCGCATTATCTTTGGTCTTACTAGCTATGTCAAAGCATGTGTTCCATATGGCTTCACTCACATTCTTTTCATTGTGCATCACATCAATATTATGTGGAAGCAGTAACTTAGAGAAATATGGAAGCTGCCTAAAGCAAAGTACATGTGTCCAATTGTGCAATCTACCAAAGGTGTTTGTGTCATCTGCAAGTCTGGTCACACTGGCCTGGAGTTCCTCCCCTGTCATCCTCCTAGGTGGCTCATCCAACACCCTTGTGTTCTTACGAAATGCATTAGCTTGCTTCCTAAACACATGATCCATAGGCAGGAAGCGCCTATGACAGTCAAACCAACAAGCCTTATGACCATTACGGAGTTGGAAACCTTTGCAGCCATATCCATACGGGCATGACAATCTACCATGGGTGCTCCATCCAGCAAAGTCTCCATATGCCATGAAATCATGTACAGACCAAAGGTATGCCGCCCTCATTTTAAAGCTACGTTTTATCGAAGCATCAATTGTGTCAACCCCTTCCCACAGTGTTTTAAGTTCATCAACTAAGGGCTGCATTAGAACGTTCAACTTTTTACCACGATGCTTAGGGCCAGGAACAACAAGGGCAAGAAATATATACTTTGGCCTTAGGAGTGTTCCAGGAGGTAGATTTAATGGCGTCACAAAGACTGGCCAGCATGAGTATGGGGCAGCATCTCTACTAAATGGCGTGAAACCATCAGTAGCTACAGCAAGCCAAACATTTCTTCTGTCCCTTGCAAAATCTGGAAAGTCTTCATCAAATTGCTGCCAAGCTTCTCCATTACAAGGGTGCACCATTTTACCAGACGTTGATGGACTAGGTGACTGCATTAGCTTGGCTGTATCCACATTTGCATACAACCTTTGCAGCCTCTCTGTGATGGGTAGGTACCGCAGAACTTTGCGTGGAACCTTTGTTCGGCGGCCTTCCTCATACCGGTTGGCACCACAAACATCACATATCTCCTTACTTGCGTCATCTTTGTAGAAGAGCATGCAATTGTTATAACAAACATCAATTTTCACATACGGCATGCCAAGACCCTGTAGTAGTTTCCTTGATTGGTAGAAGTCATTAGGCAAATTAGAATCTGGAGGAAGAAGTTCATGTATTATGCCTAAAATATCATCATATTCTGCGATTGACATGTTGTGTCGTGACTTTGTGGCAAGCAAGCGAGCAACAGCAGATAACCTAGAGTGTGTGGTCTTCTCGTGCACCAACTCACTGGCATTATCAAATATCCTATAAAAAATCTGTGGCAAATGGTGTTGGTTGCTCATCTACTATAGGTGGATTGTCCCCAGCTAGATCAATCAGCATTTGATCCATTCGATCAACCTCATCAAAACCCTCCCCGTTTGCTATGCTATCACCTTCATCATGCCTAATATGACTCTCCCCGTGCTCAATCCATGTTTCATAGCCTTCCCTAAAACCATGCTTGCACAAGTGTATCGCTATAGTGTCCCTTTTAAGCCTAAAATAGTTTCGGCACATGGCACAAGGACACTTGACGGTGTCATTTGTAGCTACCTCCATATTGGAAAATGCATGGTCCAAGAATTGATTTGTTTGTTCAATCCATTCACTAGAGGGCGCTTTACCACGCTGCCAGCCACTATACATCCAAGTGCGGTGTGACATATTAACTAGCTGTATTTGAAAGATTAAATTATCAGTCTATCACATTGTTTTTATGTTCTAGTGTTTTAGAAAACAAGACAAACACACAGACAGAACCAAGCAGATCCATAGAGCACCTCAATCAAAGCACAAAATATCAAATTTAACCAAGCAGATCACAATTATACTGATTTTGACAGATTAACTAACCATCAACAAATATTCATCAGTTAAGATTAAAAAAAGTGAACTAAAGCTAGCAGAATGATGGACAGAGGGAGTACAGTCCTAGTAAAAATGTGTTTGCAGACTCGCAGGCAAGTGACACAAATACAAATACCAACACACCTTCACTGGGAAGTAGCAGGCTGGTGGAGAGATCATAACAAGCAGCCAATGCATTTTCATCTTTTTATAATAAAAAGAAAAGAAAAGAAATAGGGTGGTCACCTGCACCTGTTCCTCCCAACTGTGTGAATCTACACACTACTAGTTTATGTAATTGTACCAGCAGTAGTATATTCTTATCGAGTGTGCAATAAAAATACTTGAGCCAGGTACAAACACTTCTCTTTATCTATTCCCGTGTCTGATAGGGTTTACCTTTTCTAAAATCTTAGCAAAGGGCTTCCATACTCATGTAAGATTCTTTCTTATAAGCACTCATCATATTGGGTACTATCATTTGTTTATGCTCTAGGAGTCTGCAGCTGCAATGCCTACAGGTTGTAGTGGAGGCTTACTACCATGCTGCTTAACAAGGTTACAGAATTATATATAGATAAAAAGTAAAACTTATTTTATATGATTTAGGATATTTTAGTAATACGAAAGCAAAAAATACATACTTATACCTTTTACTACACATACAGTTCAAATAATAGGCTCTGAAATAGCAGCTCATGTATGTCAAATTGTTGCTTGACATGTGATTATGCTAATCTCAGTGCTTTGATTAATGGTTAGTTCTTTGCTACTTGTAGTTGGGAAAATACAGGTCAGCCAATTTTTTGGATATGACTTCAGTACCAGCCTCACTATAATGTGCATCTAGAAATATCGGAATAAAAAATATGGCTTTTGCTGTAGTAGATCCTAATTTGACATCTAGAAAGTAATATTACACTTATACAAGTAGATTTTAGTTATAGAAAGTCCTGCAATGATGCTATTGGAAAAAAATGAAATATGAACAGTACGCTGGTAGGCATTTCCAACCATTGCACAGTTCTTCGGTTGTTCTGAAGTTTACCGCTCAGTTTCTTTATTAACTCTGTCCTTTCTCCAAATTCATGACCATTTTCATCAGCACATGTCAGATATGCAATGCAAAGATTAGAAAGTTTTTTTTTTCATATGATTGAGCTACTGTGTCAAACTTGTGATCCGGTGATCCAAATCCAACTGCCTTCCCACTAGAGCGGTTATGCTGATTAGCAGCAAAATATAGAACTAATCTTAAACGATGGCTCACTCTCCTAAGCACCTATTTTTTACGTAAAAAATGTAAACATGGTCCAAGCTATTTTCTTATGTATAGTAAAATACAGCAAGAAAGAAAAATATAACAGAAGCATCAAGAAAAGCATGAAAAATTTTAGAACAGGACAAACTATTCATCCAAGAAGAAAGACTATTGCTAAGAGAGGACTTAAATCTATGTAGGTGTAGCTTTGTAGCACGTACAAAACAAAATTTCTAGATACTACTTATTTTCCATTGAATACAGAGCTCTTGAGACAAGCTCGGTAGTTGATGCCTTTCGTGAAGGTTTGAAGCACAGCTCCAAGAAATGCAAGGTCAGTGTGTAATGCAGGAAATCCACGCTAATTATTTGACAGAATTGTTGCTTGCTTTATTAATCTTTTATGCTTCTGTGTCATGCAGGAGCAACAGAATTACTAAGCACAACAGTGGGTGCTAAAGAATATGACACTAATGATTTCCAATAGCCACTTTGAATATACGCAGATCAATATAAGCTTCCTCTAATACCATTTCCTTATACCTTGTTTGCTAAGTTCCCAAAATGTAAACCATGTTGGCATTTGCTAAATTCTAGAAGTTGCACGGGTAATTCATTGCTGCAACTTATCATTTATATTTTATTATGCACAAATAGACGAGAAACAAGAACAAAGCTCATCACATTTTATGAATTATGACTGTGAACTCTATAAGGAAGCTGTAGGCTCTCAGTTCAGCTGGACAATTATAATCTTTTATAGATTCATTTTCTTTTCAGTGGACCACATGTGTCATTATAAAATATATATTCAAGAGTTGGGTAGGCTCTATGTTCTTTTTCATTTGTGGTTTGGCAATTGGCATTAGTTCCTAGACATGTACTGATTTGCATCAAGAGTTTTATAGATGTAAGTACTCAAATATAGATAGGAAGTTGTAGGCTCTCAATTCAGCTGAACACTAAATCTATTTAGTTTGTGTTGTCACCTCAACCGTGCCATCAATTTATTCTTCACTATAAGTCGTGACAATAAATCATCTTAAAAGCTTCACCAAATACTCAATTTCAGATCAAATGCATTTTAATTACTACGACACTACGAGTACAATAAATCATACTAAAGCTCATGGATTCACGTCTTCATCAATTGTGTATTGCTCCTTAATTTTTTTGTGAATGACTATTATCGCTGATTTATCTTAAACATAGGCCAATAAAATCACATGATATCAAAGATGGCGCGGCAACACCGCGCCCAGGTTTTCTAGTGTACTAGTAATTAAAATAAGGTTTGGTCACTGGTGCATCACTGTGTGCAGAGATGGTAAGTGTTTTTTTACTGACAGAGCATAAAAAGAATTTGAGAAAGGCAATGTTCATCCGGTGTGAAAAAGGCCTCGTGAACACTTCTACCACACTTGAAATCTTTGTTATTTTCTTCTGTTTCTACCTACTATTTTGTCAGTGCCTTGTTTGTCAAATTACGCACATGAAGCTCCATCATCTTTCAGCTAATCTTCTGACCGTTACTTATTCAATGGGCCAATTAACCACAGCACATGGAGAAAGAAACAACACTTACCCTCTGAGGTGGAAGTAGCAGAATCTAAGTCGATGGTACAGGTTGGTCAGGATCCTTCGTTGCGTGCAACTTCTGACTCCTTTGCCGTGTTCCTCCTCCACCTAGGCCTCCATCACGGGCTCCTCCTCCTCCTCCTCTGATTGACTACAGATTCGTGGTCACGTACACCTCCACAAGCAGATCTGGGGATTAGGGTTATGGGTTTTAGCAACTTGATCGCGGGATTGAAGAACCCATGAACACAGCAGTAGTAGAGAGAAGAAGTACCTCAAGTGTACCCGTAGGGGAGCGAGCACCTGGCACCGGCGGCGGCCGTTGGGGCGGACGACGGCGGCGGACGATGGGGGCGGACGGCGGCGCGAGGCCCGGCGGACGGGCTGCGGCGGCGCGAGGGCAGGCACCCGAGCCCTTGGCGACGCGCGGCCGGCCGGCGCTGCAGGAGGTGGCGGCGTAGGGGCGGCACGGGTGAGGGACGCGAGCTGCGTGGTGAGTCGCGAACTGGAGAAGCGAGTTGCGGCCGCAAACTCACGATGCGGGGAAGAGGAAAGTCATAATATTTTGGGAATTTTTATTTTTTCTTGGCCGGAGCGTTTTATTATTTTTTATTAATCTCTCTGGCCGGTGGGGCCTTCTTGAGGGACAGCACGTCCGTGACTTAAGTGGCCAGAAACTTGCGCGCGAGTGGATTTCAGTTTTTTTTCGTGCCCAACTTGGGTCCAATTGGTGGGAGAACCTTGCCTGCAATCTTGGGTGCTACAGGCGGGAGAATTTGGTGGGCTAATTTTGCACATAATTATCCTGTGTACAAAACAACCGGCAAAAAAATATTCGTACCGACACAAATTTAATAAATTTCCTGACGGTTGAATAATATTTCTGTCGGTCTCCATGTACCGACAATATAAATGTCTATTTTTCTGTCGGTTACATATTATTTTTGTCGGTTTTCATATACCAACAATATAAATGTATATTTTTCTGTCGGTTACGTATTATTTCTGTCGAGTGAGGAAAAACCGACGAGGAAATCTGAGTTTCCAGTAGTGCTGGTGTGTTGTCTCATCAATATCAATCACATTAGGATCGGAACTGCTACGTACGGTGTGGTTGACTTGACCCAGGGCGAGTCTTGGCGCTCGTCTCATGGCGAATCTCTCTGTCCCACTGCACAGTGCACACTGGCTGCTTGCTTGTCACATGGCGTGTTTAATTTGCTTGTCAGCATTGGTTGTGTTGTTTGCTTGTCACATTAGCTTGTTCTATAGCTAGCTACTGTTGTCTGCATTAGATTTGTTGACGGCTGGTGGAGGAAGATGAGGAAGCTGTGCAGATGCTTCGAATGAGTGGAGGACAGGGTGACGGCAGCTGCGCTATGCCTATGCGTATCGGAGAGTACTGCTTCGAATTTGGTAGCTCATCAGCCCGTCGTGTGAATTAGGTAGGAGAGAGCTTTCTTATGTTTTCATTCCGGCCAGTACGTGTCGGCAGTTTAATTTAGCTCCCGCCTGTAATCATGTTCAGTTAATATAGTTAAGCCCTCGGAAGAAACTTATGTCGAAACTGTACCAACGGTTGCACCCTGCATACATAGCGTTGAATTCTGACCCGTGTCAACCTTCACAATGCAAGCCAGGCTCCTTAACGCAGCACATTGAACTCTAGAGGCAATGCCCACCTGCCGCGGCTCTCCCAAGCCGAAAGTTCCGAAAACGCTGCTATCGTGGCTCGCCCATCACACATGCTAGACAATGCTGGTACCAAGCCCTAGGTGGCTGGTGCTACTATAGGGGGCGGCATGAATCGTCCTTGATTTAGCACCACCTCCCCCCCCCCCCCCCTAGCACACGATCTAGCCTTGCTGCAGTGATGGCGAGCCACACATCCAGTCCTAACATATCATCTCCCATTGACGGGGACGACGCTGAGACAAGGACGCCGACGCCGGTGGCCTTCATGGAACGAGGGGGCCATGATGTCTCATTGCCAGCACTGCAACAAGTTCATGGGCTTCAGTGCCTCACTACGACAGAACTACACATTACTGTCGATTCTTAGCATAAAATGATTTGGGATCTCAAAAACTGGCAGTGATAGTCCATATCACTACTGGTCGGTAGATTGAACCGGCAATGATATTTCACTCCTGGTTCGTGGCTTGAATCGGCAGTGGTGTTGTGCTACCATTGTCGGCTTTGGCTTAAGCCGGCAGTGATAGCCCACAGTACAGAAGCCCATGAGCTCCTCCCTCATCCATCACATCCCAAGCACACTCATCCAGTAGTATATCAGGTAAATGGCCGCTGAAATTCAAATGGTGGCTGAAATTATGTGTAATTTTCTGAGTTTCTGAGGTCCGGGTATATTAGGTATATCTGAACCCGAACCTGAATTAGTGGGTACCCGAAATTTTGGATAGTATTTTTTAGGGTCTAATATCAGGTACTAGTTTTCATTACCCAAATTTCTAAGTACCTGAACTACCTGACTGGAAAATTTTGGGTAACCCAGCCGAATGCCCAGGCCTGCCGTCTTCCTTGGTCGTTTACTTCATCCTTGAACGAATACATATTTATTTCCTTGCAGGTTCACCACATATTTATTTCCGTGGAGGTTTACGAGAGCAGCGCGCAAAAAAACACTTCACTTGAATTTATCACTCTGTTTGAGCTCTCAAAGTAAATCAAGAGTCTAGTAGTAGGTAGCCGTAGATATCAGTGATAAAATATACATATTTATAGTATTTCATTTTACTATTTTAGTTGTATATAAACACCGAATTTGACATGGGCTGGTGGCACCAGGCAGCTAGAGCTCTGGTCGGCAGGACCCAATAAATAAATTCTCTAGATATATACAGTCTTTATAGTTCAGATCGATATTGTCATCACGCCTCAGCCCAGCCCACCGACGCCAAGGCCCGCAGAAGCATTCGCACCAGGACTGCTGCATCCAAGAAGCTCAGTGCCCCATAATGGGCGTGTAATGTGTGTGACTTAGCCCAGAAAGAAGAGGAGTAGAAATAGACAGAGAGAATTCAGAAAAAAGGGCAAGTTGTAAATTGATGTTAAACACATCTTCGTAAGCAAGGAACTCGCCCTCACCGGCACAGTGCCGCCGCGGGGATGGACTCTACTACCATCTTCCTTCTTCTGGTAGAGGTAAGAGTACCTTGTGTAGTATAAGTCATGAACAAACACAAGCTCTTCCTCGATGACCCTGAAGGCCCGCTGGTATGGCTTGTCCCCGGCGACGAACAGGCCTCTGAAGATGAAGTCATGGGTTTTCTCAAGCCCTGCCTCTGAGAGCTTGAAGCCAGCAAACCTTCGGTTCAGCATCTTGGAGATCGCCATGGAGAGGCACACGTCTTTGAGAGACATGCCCCGCCGTTCAGGCAGCAGCAGATTCCCCGTGCATTGCCAGATTTGCTCCACAGTAATAACCTTCAAGCTTTCCTCTTTGTACCACGGCTTGCGGCCTGACCGCTTGATGCAGTACTTCTCACCGGCGACCATGTACTTGTAGCCTTCCATGGTCACTGGATCGAAGGACCCCGGCTGGAGGTTGTCCACATTCTCCATGTATTCAGCTATCACCTTCATGTTCTTGTTGAGGTAGGACTTGCTCACCATCCTCATGGAAGCGATCCTCACATAACACTTGAGGACGCCGACTGACAGGATGGCCAGGAGTGGGCGAAGGTAGGGGAAGGGACGACGATTCTGCCACAAGGTAATATCCACAACAATGTACACCACCAAGAATCCCTTGAAAATGTATTTTACGTAGATGCTCCTCCAGTTGTCAATGTCATCGAGGCGGCAGACCGTGAGGTTGTCAGTGCTGCCGAGCAGCAGAAGCATGAACACCGTCCACACGGCGAAGTCATTGACATAGCAGTTGGAAGAATTCATCCGCCCAATGGTGTAGCTCACCATCGGGTAGGACAGCGTGTTGATTCGCATCACCATGTTGTGGAGGAGTCCGTGGCTCAACCACCGGCGTAAAGAACCAAGTATGTGCAGGAGGAACATGGCCACAATGACCAGGACAACCAAAATTACTACTAAACCTATATGAGCTATATCCCTATCATTGCAATCTGTGGAAGGTGAACTTGGGGAGGGACTTGGTGTAAAATGAACCATGTTGGCAGCAGCCATGGTTTCTTTCCTAATGCAAGAAACGAATAAGAGTCTGCGGCCGGCGCTAGCTTTATACTTCTCTACCTTACTCCAATGAAGGGAGTACATAGATGGAGTGATGGAGAGCTCTCTGAGTTCATATGTATATAGAGGGAACGGTCGCAAGGTGTGGGTCTTGAGAAGAAAGCCTACCTGTAAAATCACGGAAGGCCAATCAGATTAAATAATATATAGTAAAGTGCATTGGCGCCTTGACAGTCCTTGTCCGGCTGTGTCATCCCGATCTCTAAACTTACAAATTGACCATTCAAGTCCTCAAACTTATTCATCTATGTTATCCTGGTCCCTAAACTCTTAAATCGCTCGTTTAGTTCCTCAAACTTGTTCGGCTATATTATTTAGGCATCAAAACTTGCAAATCACCCGTTTAGGTCCTCAAACTTATTCAATCGTGTCATCCCTGTCCCTAAATCCTATAAACTTGTAAATTCAATATATATTTATAGAACTATTCCGAATAATGTAAATCCAATTTTGTTGGACTCCTGATAACATGTACTTTAAATTAGAATAAAATAAATTATCATAAATTTTCTATTTTTAACTCTATAGTTCAATAACTAAATAGGCACATACATTTTTAGGATTTATAAAAATATACATGACTATTTAGTCATTTAACTACAGAGTTAAAAATAGAAAGTACATGATGATTTATTTTATTTCTAATTTAAAGTACAAGCTACCAGGAGTCTAACAAAAATTAGATTTATAATTTTTGGACACTTCTATAAATATATATTGAATTTACAAGTTTACAATATTTACAACATTTATGGACCCGGATGACACAACTGAACACGTTTGAGTACTAAAATGGGTGATTTGCATGGTTAGGGAGCTAGATTATATAGTCGAACAAGTTTGAGAACCTAAATGAGCGATTTGTGACTTTAGGGACCAGGATGACACAAATGAACATGTTTGAGGACCTAAATGGTCGATTTGAGAGTTTAGAGACCGGGATGACACAGGCAAACAAGTTCGAAGACCGCTAGTGGACTTTACTCTTTTATATACTTCTTCTTGGGTGAGTGTTTTTGTTATTTTTTAGATAAATGATATAAACTCTGGCCTTTATATCCACTTGGATATATACAACCAAAAGTTACATGAGCTCTTAGGCTCAAAGCCTTAGTACCGAGGGGCATAAAATAAAAGAAAGGGAGCTTAAGGACTAAGAAAAAAATCTAAAAAGACTAAGCTTCTTCGTCCTCGCTTTTAAAAAGTTTTGACCTTGCTAGGAGCAACTCTCCACCTCATACTTCCTCATGCTGCTACGTTCATCTATAAAGATACCATACATCTTGCTCCAACTGAGGACGCTGCTGTTGGCGTTCCCGCCCCTCTCCTGTTCTTGTGGTCTTCGGCAATGAGGTTGCCTTTGGCTCGCGGTGGCCTAGATCCGCACTGGGGTTAGGACGACCCGATGACCCAGCCTTTAGATCTGGCACGTTCACCCACCACGGATGCGTCGACCGGTCTTGTCCGGTGACGAGCTAGTGGCTGAGCACAGGTTCTAAGTAGGATGCACGTAGGACATGCTCGAGCGAGGCCTAGGCGAGCATGTGTAGCAACAAAGGTTGTGGAAGCCAGCAAGTTGGGCCATGATGGCCATGAGTGTTGTAGTTTTTTGGTGCTCTACATGATTTGGAGCAGTCCATGTACCAATAACGCCTGCGAGTTGCAAGGGCACGATGGTAGAGGTGGCACGTTTGCATGGGCATGTTTACTAGTATATACATATAGCTCCCGGTTTCCCTTTAATTTCTAGCAACATTAATAGACTACACATGCTTCACAGAAATGGGCATATCTAGTTTTGAGTAAAGTTCATGACTGATCCTTCAACTTGTGGGAATATGGTCCCTGAACTCAAAAAGTGTGTCCTTCCAGTTTTTGAACTCTTTTTTTTGTCTCGTATTTATCCAAATTGTTCTAGTTTCACATGTGAGCTCAATTGTTCATCTGTCACACATGTCATGTCCATGATCACCTCCCCGACGTGCCGCTACTACTGCAGCTACTGTTCTCTCCACGCTGACGACTGCTACCATCTTGGTCCATCCCGTCATCCCCAACGAGTACCTGACGGCATAGGTGACGTCGGCAACAACAGTGGATATTGGGCTAGAGAACAAGCGCAACCTTGGTGGTGCCAAGCACCATGGCGGCAACAGCAGCTCGACTGAGCGGCTGCTTGTGCGTGTGCTTGGATGGCGGCAGTGGCGGCTCGCCCGCACACATATGCATCAAAGAACTCATCAAATGTATAGTAATACGTGCTTTACCGAACGGAGGCGCAATGCACATCCACCGCCCCCAAAATAAGTGTACATCTCGATTCCCAAGAAGTCAAACTTTTTAAAAATTTAACCAAATTTATATAAAAATATATTATTAATTGTGATGTATAATAAGTATTATCAAATAATTGAGCATAAAATATACTTTTATAATAAATTTATTGGGAGATGTAAATGTTGATGATATTTTTTATATTCTTAGTTAAATTTAAAAGAGTTTGACTCCTCGAGAAGAGATGTGCATTTATCTTTAGACGAAAGTACGTACTTACCTACTGCTAACGCTGGTGCGTTGTCTTATCACATTAGGATGAGAAGTACGTGGTTAACTTGACCCAGGGCGAGTCTTGCTGGTCGTCTCAGGGCGAGTCTCTCGACGCCCCACTGCACAGTGCACTGCACGCTGGTCGTTTGCTAATCACATTGCTTGTCGGCAAGGGGTTTCCTATATGTGATGTAGACTCACGACTTGTTCTTAAACGACATGTATCCATTAACGATATGTAGTCTTATACTAAGACATATTAGGTTTCTTTGCAACACCCAAACACGTTTGCTAGTCTTCCATAATGACAGATGTGCCTAATTTATAATAAATATTAGCATTATTTTCATAGTGATAGAGTTTTGAGGAATTTAGCCAAAAAAGGGTTCTTTCAAATTAAGTTTCATAATGATAGATGTGGGCAATTTAGAAGACACTTTAGAGGGTTATGGTGAATTATCTCTCATAATTGAAAAGATGGGTAATTTAGATAAAAATTCAGGTGCTAGTTTATGTTTTTTCTTATTCAAAGGCTAGGGTGGATAATTTTTAAAACATAATATATCATACAACTATTATTGATGACGATGATGATTACAACCTACCAAATAAAAGGCTACATTTTTTTCATTACTATGATAATCTCTAGTATTTACCTTGTTTCCAGCGTGTCTGATGAGATTTAATAATTGGTGATAGAGGGTTCTGATTATTGTAAGAATTTCTATAACTTATCTTTTTTTATAGCGTGTCCTATGAGAATTATTGTGAAGGTTTCATTGGAGGTTTTTACTACTAATAGTAAGATTAATCGGCGAGGTCCAGAAGGCAAGCGGTGCCCAGTTACAGTGACGTGCTTCGGTCTAAGATACTGGCATTCTTGTCTTGTTCTTAGCCTAGGAAATTGCAAGGAACTTGTCAAATTAAATGTATAGTACTTTGTGCTTCGCCAAAACAGATGGTGCTCTCTTCAAAAAAAAAGATGGTGCTTACGAGTACTGCTGAAGGCTGGTTCGTTGTCTCATCAGTTATCAATCACATTAGGATCGGAACTACTACGTACGGTATAGTTGACTTTGACCCAGGGCGAGTCTTCGCGCTCGTCTCATGGCGAATCTCTCCGTCGCCCTGCACAGTGCACACTGGCAGCTTGCTTGTCACATGGCTTGTTTAATTTGCTTCACTGCTGCGGCACTTGGCAAAGCCTATAATGCACTTGGCAAAGCCCACACGGCAAAAAAAAAGTGTTGGCAAAGGCCGCTTTGGCGAGTGCTTTGTTGAGTGCCAAAACGAAAAAATCATGAAAAAAATAGCAAAAAAAAAATTTACCGTGGAGGACCCCACCGGTCACGCCATGACTTTGCAACGCAGCGCCTACTACTGGTCCGGTCACACCACAACTTTGCATCGCAGCGCCTGCGTCCATGTGTGGCCAATACACGCCGGTACCACTGCTGCTATGATAACTCACATCCTGCTGGCCGTGGGGGAACCATACCGGGTTGATCTGCTGATGTGACAGACCTGCGTGGTACTGGATCTCAGGGTTCGCCACGACAGTGTCATATGACATGCCACCTATGACTTGCATGCAGTGCTGATCCATTTGATCGGCTCCGCAGATGCTCTCAGTCAGTTCGCTGCCAGTTCTGCTTGTAATTGCAGTACCCACAACTGCGGTGTTGCCGATGTCGGATGTCAATATGCCCTTGGCGGGATCCCACATCCAAACTGGAGCACTGCTGCCACTCAGTGTGTTGTTCTCAGAAACAGAGATGGGTCCAGGCAACACATGAGCAGTAGACAGAGTTGATGACCCTTGTGTGAAGCCACACACATTTGCAGCGTAGCCGACAAGCACGTTTCCTTGGCCATCTACATGGTATTGCCTTTGACTGTGACTCACACGATGTTCTCCCCAAGTGTACCCAGGTAGCGAAACCGTTTGAGTTGGTTCTGAGCGGCACAGAGCAACCACATGGGTGGAGTCGGGTTGTTTCTCTACTTGCTCCAACTGGTCAGATAACTCCTGCATGATTTTTAAAACTAGAGAATTGGCTTCCTGTTCAGTAAGATCTAATGCTAATGTAGCTGAACCATTTGTGCTTCCTTGGTCAGAAGCAGCACTGCTCCTCCCTAGATGCTTGCTAATTTTCTGATCCTCCTGGTTCTCAGGTTCTGTTTTAATCCCAGATTGTGTGGCAGTGGAAGTATGCAGGGTTTCTTTATCATGACTCTTAGTTTCCAATATGGACATTGATGAATTATCAGATGATGTCATGTGCTTCTCTGCCTGTAGCATTTGCCTGGGATTCTGCAGGTGCAGCTCTTTGTATTCAGGCTGATGGGCATGCCTCTCTATTTCACTTGTTTTTGCTGGCACTGCATCCTGCAAAACAGTGCTTTGATTCACAGATGGCTGGTTTGGAGCAGGTATTGCCATGCAGTTCACCACACCAGCCTCAGGCCGTTCTTTCTTGCTTGGCTCTTTAACTTCTGCGCACATGATACTGTCACCCCCATGGGGATCCTTGGGATGCTGTTCATCATGCTGATTCTTTCCCAATTGCTTTGTCTGCTTAGGACTAGCACAGCTATTTGTTGTATCATCATCCACTTCCTTGGCAACTGTTTTCTCCTGATTGGATGCAACTGAAACATCCCCAACCATTATGCTCCCCACAGTAAAGCCTCTAGCCAAAGGAGTCCGCATGGTGATTATAGAACTGTTGATAACAACGCCTGATACAGGAGCTTTACGCAAACCTGATGTTTCTGTATTCTTAGTTCCAAAAACGCATGGTGACACAGGTCTGTTCTTGCTTTGTGTTGAGAGGTCGACATGAGGTTTAGCTTCAGCATTTGGTGCGTTCACATGAGTCCCAGAAACAGTTGTAATATCTTCTGTGCTTTCAGCTATGTTTGATCTCACCCGTAGAACTCTCTCCTGTGGATGAACTTGCCTTTGCCTATTCTCCATCTGCAAACGCTTTGGAGAACTGTTCTCGTGTGACTGTGATGCACTTTTCCAGGCAATGTGTTCCTTCATGCTGTTTTCATTGTTCTTTGCTGAAGGTATGACATTATGAATCAAAGACCCTTTGTTGACACCTGCAGGTCCTGATGCTGGAGTGCAGCCCCTTAAAATTCTTCTATGTGAATGAACTTGCCTTCTCTTTTCCTCCATCTGCAAATGCATTGGCCTCCTGCTTTCATTTGTGTGTGACACGTCTTTCAGGTCAATTCGTTCCATAATCTTGATTTCAGTGTTCTTCGCTGGGGAAACGGTGTTCGGAATCAAAGGACTTATGTTAGCATCTGCAGTGTCTGATGCTGGAGTGGAGCCCCTTGAAATACTCTCCTGTTTATGAACTTGTCCTTCCCTATCCTCCGTCTGCAAATGCTTTGGAGCATTAGTATCATGTGACTTTGCTTCAGTTTTCTGGGCAATGTGTTCCAGCATGCTAATGTCAGTTTTCTTGGCTGCACACATCACATTCTGAGTGGAGCTGATAGCAGCTGCAGTATTCTTCGCGGCACTTCCAGCATTTTGTTTATAAAGATTTTTGTTTGTTTCTTGTGGCACATCATTCGACATATGATTATGTACAAACAAACATCTCTTCAGTTCTTCCAGTTTTGCATTAGCTTTTGCCTTTTGTTGAAGTTTTCCCGTCTCCTCTTCCCGCAGTTGTTTTGGATGCTGTGCAGACAATTCTCTCCTTGAAAGCTGAATGAACCAAATAAATATAGTTAGCAACAAAAAATAAATGAATAAAAAAACAAATACAAGATTCTTGGAGAAATGACAGATCACTAAGACTTGTCTGTGCTGTTTGCCCATTTTTCACATTTTATTTATGTACAAGCGTCAATCTTTTTGGTACTCTTTTAAGAAATTTGACAGCAAAGAAAATGGAGCAACCTATGATGAAAAGGATGCACCTAAATAGGATGTGTGCAAAACTGTAGGAAAAGAGTCCAACCAGTTCAACTTCTACAGGACAAGCATTAAATCTTAACATCATAGATGAATATATCAAGTAGTTTTGATGTTTAGACACTTGATTTTCTCTAACAGTGCCACATTCTTCTCGATGACAGGTTGCTTCTCAAGTGCATCTGAATGGTTACCTTTGACCTTTCCAAGTATGTGATGAGGTAGACACTTTATTTTCTCTAACAGTGCCACATCCTTCTTGATGACAGGTTGCTTCTCAAGTGCCTCTGAATGGTTATCTTTGACCTTTTCAAATATAAGATGAGGTAAACTTTTGACAAAAGTATCAACAGGCACATGAGCATAACAGGAATCATTGTTTTCTGGGTGATAGACCCCATGTGGACCATGCCTTTCTTCTCCCCCCTGGTTCAGAACGGATTGACCATCATGAGTAAATGGTTCAACAGGGAAGCTGACAGTCTTGTCTGCAGGCTTGCATGGACCATATGATACCACTCATCTGTTGATAATCAGGAGAGTAAAATTTTATAAAAGAGAATTTCTATGATAACCTAAGTTATGAAATATAAAATAATCGGTGAGAATCAGTGAACAAGGTGCGTACCAGTTAACAGGATCTTTCTTCGTTCATCTCGTGCCGCGATAACAACAGAGCTAAAAGATGGTCGCCCTTGAAAACAATGGCCTGCAAATGAGAAGGCACTAAGTAAAGAACATATGTTGTATGTATATTAAATAAACTATATGGAACTGACAAAGCATTTAGCACCACTAACATAAATTTATCAAGAATACAGTTTATTGTTGGGCAAAATTATGATTTTAGATACATAACTGCATAAACAATTATAAGCACACTTAGGAAAGATAATCTGGTGGTACATGTAGACATCTTGTTGACCATTTGACTGAGTTCTTGGAATCAAGTACTGGGAAATCATCTGCACATATGGTAAGCCCTTTTCTGTATGATGTAGGCCTCTGCATTGGCAAAATATATTATTGTTTTATACATGACATATATATGTGTTCAGTTAGCTGACAACATGAATAACATATGGAATGCATACCTTTTTGGCAATAGTCCTTAATGGGGCTTTCAGAACATCCAAGAAAGAAATTTGAGAATGTGCAAATTTCCAGCTTCCTGATCTTAACTCTGCTTTGAGGCCGGCTTATCGCAGTTACAGAATCATGTGAAGTTCGACCACAAGAAACAGGTGAGTCGAGCAAGTCACTTTCATCTGTCGACGTGCCTGAGCTTCCTGGAGAAGAAGGGTGGTCATTGATGTTCACAAATGACCCAGAACCTTCACCCTTCTTGAGAGTTAGGAGTGATGATGAACCCCATGCATTTGGTGCTGGAGGCATTGGCCTGTCGCCCCATGGTAGAGCACCCCTGCATCCATTCCAATATCCCATCAGATAGCAAAATATCACCAACAAGGTACAGGGAAACAGTAAAAAAATTGATCAGGAAAAACACACAAGGGATCCTTGTGACTGCATATTATCAAGACCGCTTCAAAACTGAATCAATACTATTCATGCATCAAAGCTAACAAGACTACTGGACACAGTTCAGACTTTAAAGGAAATTGCTAAACAGCAATAACAGGGAAACAGTCAAAATTTGTTTAAAATAGTACTTACCCAGACAATATACACAAGGAATCCCCATGACAGCTTAAAGACTACCATTTTGACACTGAGTCAACACTGTTTATGCATCTAAGCCAGCATAGTTACTTGACAAAATCGGGACCGTTATTTGAATGAAGGGACAAAAAGTACAAAAGCATACATATGACTGACCCAACTTCCTTCCTTTTATTTTACTTAACGGTAGTGCAAAATTATCTGTGCCTCCATCCATCAACAATAAAAACCATTGTCAAGTTATATAAACACAAAAACTGATAAACAGTGGAAAGGGAACAACCCGCTCTGGAATGAAGCCCCAGTGGGTGATAAGCACAATTTAAAACCCCCAATTCAACTAAGAATGGCATCTCCAGATGATGAATTACGCCGGGGAAAAGAAATGTCACCTCTGGCTTGGCAAATCAGTGGGCTTCGGGGCTGCCTCATCAACCCCCGCGGCCGGCGCCCTCCCCGGAGCCGCAGCGGCAGCAGCAAACCCCCACCTGCATCGATAAACCCTAAACCCTTGCAGTCGGGGAGCACCAACTGAACCCAATGGAAACGCAAAGAGATAGAAATGGGAGAAAGAATAAGGAGGCGAAGCGGATGCGTCCTCTTGTCGGCCATGTCTTCCCCGCTCCTGCGGGATTCGGAGCCGCGGGCGGAGAGGAACCTGGGATGGGCCGGGCACCGGTGGCGGCGAGTGGCACGCGATGGGTAGTGGGGTGCTGGAGACGGAGGCGGCAGCCGCGGCACGGAGAGGCGCAAACAGCAGACGGCGAAGGGAAAAAGAAAAAAAGAGTTCCAGCAGTGGAGTGGAGCAGCGGAGAGGGGATGTCGATGACAAGGTGGGCCCCACTGAGAGGTCGGAGACGAATGGTAGATTGCGGGAGACCGGGACACATTGTCAGTGACCGAGAGCGGGTGCCCATGACCATGGTTTTTTTTATCGGCCGAAATCTCCCGATATTTCCGATATATCCTATTTATCTTTAGATGCCGATAAAAAATAATCTATCTTTTTCGTATAAATTTTGTTTAAATTTATTTAAATTTACTTAAATTCAAATTAAAATTTATTTAAATTTAGTCTGATATTTCCGATATATCCTGTTTATCCTCTTTATCTATGATCCCCGCTAAATTTTAATTTCCGAAAATAAAAACCTTGTCCATGACAAGTGCGCACCACTGAATGGGCGGCGACGAATGGGACACCGCTGAAGACCGGGACTTATTGTCAGTGACTCAAGAACGAGCGACACGACCCTCGTCTGTTGCTATGTACTCTTGATTGCCAATATTTTTTTTCAACTCCCAAATATTTGAATTTACCTCGCGTATGCCAAAAAAACCCGTCAAATAAACAGAATTTAGAAGAAATTAAAAAAATAGAACACGAAGCGACAATTCAGTTGACCCGGAAACAACAAATTTTGAAAGAAATTTTAAAAACGTACACATCCTTGCCATTAATTTTTGAACTACAAAAATCTATATTGACCTCGTGTTTCACTGAAAACCCGTTAAACAAACTGAATTTAGCTGGTAATAAACAAAAATTAGATGCAGAACAGGGAGCGCAATTCTACGCAAAATCCGTTGAAACGACAGAATATAGGCAAAACAACAAAAATTTCAAAGAAACACGAAGATTGTAAAACGAAAAAAAAAAACACAACACAGTTGCAATAGACCACATCTCCTTTTGATCCATTCAGCACAAGAACACACGATCCATACGTCAATTCACCACGAGATCATCTGAAATTGTGGAAAAACTGATTTGAGTCATATAAACTACTGCCTGGAAACTCATTTCTCCTATTGTACACCAGATTAAATAGGGAGAAAAGGGGCAGTGCACTAGATATCGTTCAACTCATTAATCATTATACATCAGGAGCTGCCTGCTGAACTGCTGCGCCTGGAAATGTTTCGCCAGCAGGAAAACTGGGGAACGCAGCGTCTGTCCCTTGGAAAGGTTGGCCAGCCGGTGTGCTGCCAAAGCTGTTGTCATTCCCACCACATATCAACGGTGCAGCAGCAGCTGGCTGGACTAGGCCACCAGGAGACATTGGCGACATTGAAGATGTATCGGCCAGTGATTGTTGAGGTGCGAGAGCAGGAACAGGTGGTGCTGCTGGTCCAGGGACAGGGACAGGGACAGGGACAGGGACAGGTGCAGCAGGTCTGGCTGCTCCAGCTGCAGGAGGCAGCACATCGAAACCAGATCTTGCTCGGGGCCTGCGCTCCAGTGCTGCCCCATGGTCACGGCTCCTCCTCCTGCTACGACTCCGGCTGCTGCTGCGGCTCTGACTACGGCTCCAGCTCCTGCTGCGGCTTCTGCTGCGTGACCAGCTCCTGCTGCGGCTCCTGCTCCTACTAATGCTCCTGCTGTCACTTCTTCTGTCATAACCCCGTGACCGGCCTCTATCTGGGCTGCGGCTGTAGCTCAGATCCCTACCCTTGTCTCCAAATCCTCGACGGTTATCATATCGTCCCCGTCCATCTGAGACAAACCGGTCATGTGGGCCTCGGTCAGAACGTCCCCTCCCGCCAAATCCACGGCCCCTGCCACCACGTCCACCAGAAAAATCTCCCCTGCCACGCCCACCAAAACCGGGAGAATCACCCCTGCCACGCCCACCAAAACCGGAAAAATCACCCCTGCCACGGCCACCAAAACCAGGAGAATCACCCCTGCCACCACGTCCACCAAAGCCCCCAGGGCTTGATCCGCCTCTACTGCCAAAACCACCAGATCCACGCTCCCCTCTACCACCAAAACCACCTGACCCAGGGCCATCTCGTCCACCAAAGCCACCTGGGCCCTTTCTGCCACCAAAACCACCAGGACCCTCCCGTTCCCGGCCACCAAAGCCACCAGGGCCCTCGTGGCCACCGAAGCCACCAGGGCCACCCCGGCCACCCAAGCCATCAGGGCCTTCCCGGCCACCAAACATTGCTGGGCTTTCTCGAACACCAAATCCACCTGGGCCCTCACGACCACTGAAACCTCCAGGACCCTCCCTAACACCACCATAACCAACAGGGCCAGCACCAGGTTCAAAACGACGACCACCAGGCCCATCCCAGCGACTCATCCCAGCAGCCTGGTTTCTTGGACCTCCAGAAGCACTGCGTGCAGCCATGTCTTGCAGCTGTGGAGGGACATGCTGGTTGGCACCTTGCAAGAGTTTCACCAAATCACCAGCATATTTCCAATCTTGTTCAGAGAAAAAAGTGTACGAGATACCAGTAGCGCCAGCTCTTCCTGTACGCCCTATGCGATGCACATAGTCCTCTATCCCAGTTGGAAAGTCATAATTGATTACCACTCTGCAAAAAACACATGGTGCAGTACAAATGAGCAACAGAAATTTGTCAGTGTTCAGTAAGGTAATATTGGACATCGAAATATTTTAAGGATTTAATATCTCACGATCAAATAAGCCTCACCTGATATCTTTGATATCAAGTCCACGAGCAGCAACATCTGTGGCTACTAATATTGGAGCCCTGCCAGTTCGAAACTGATTGAGAACATTATCTCTTTCGGCCTGCGATTTATCACCATGAATGCTTACAGCATTAAAATTGCGACCAATGCCACGAGCAAGCTGGTCACACATCTTCTTAGTCGAGCAAAATATGATGATTTTTGAGCCCCTTTCTTGATCTCTAAGAATCTGCTCTAGGCGTCGCTGCTTGTCCATAGGCGGAACCACCTCTACATACTGCAAACAAACAGAAGCCTTAGAAATGGATCATCCTAGAAACAACCACATAATATATTACAGATACAGGCTGACACATAGAAATTAGGTGCCAAGGAATGCCTTTCCAAACTACTTAACAATAATAGAAATTCTGACACCAGTCAGCAATGGCATTTCAAGGACTATGCATCCTAAGGAAAGGCAAAGCATAAAGTATGAAAAGAAACAATCATAATTTCACTAGAATACCTGAGTGATGGATTTGTTGGCAACAAGTTCATCAATGCTGCCAATGTTGACCTGGACAGGATCTCTTAGTAAATCCCCAGCTATTTTTGTCACCTCCTTTGGCCAAGTGGCAGTGTACATTAGAGTCTGTCTAGTATTAGGAATCTCATCCACAATCTTCCGTATTTGTGGCTCAAAGCCCATGTCAAGCATACGGTCTGCTTCATCAAGCACAAGTAATGAAACCTGATGGAGGCTAATCTTCTTCATCTCCAGAATATCATTAAGACGTCCAGGTGTTGCTACCACAATATCTGCTCCACGCTCAAGTTCTCTTAGCTGAGGGCCCTTTGAAGCTCCACCATATAGACACTGAAAAAGAACATATCAACGATGATTTCAATGTAAGAAATGTAACATGTCATCATTAGTAAACATAGTACCAGAAATAATGCACATATTCTACAAGGCACTTAGGTACAGAAATCTTGAATGATCGATGCACAGCAATATTGTTCAGAACCACACCAAGTTCATTTTCTAAGATAACTACTATAAAAAAAACACAGTAGGCCTAGGTGCCCGGATAGCCGCCTCAGCCGCATCGACCTTTCTAAAGGTGAAGCTATCATAAACCTTTTGAAGAACAATACTTGAGTTTATGACTCTATGTTTTAAAATCAATAGAGCACATTATTAACATTTGATATCCAATAACTTAATTACTATGCATCGTCTAACAAAACAGAAAAAATGTGCACATAGTTTCAGGACTACAATTGGTTGTGATCAATGCTTTATTATTCTATGCAAGAAAAGATAAGGCCATAATAAAAGATATCAGGTCAGAACTTACTGTGCAGGAAACTCTAGATGATTGACCAAACTTAACTACTTCGTCTTGTATTTGTGAAGCAAGCTCGCGAGTAGGGGCCAAAACCAATACCGTAGGACCCAACATCGGATTATTGTGGCATCTCCTCAGATGTATAAAAGCAGGAATTAGGTACCCCAGCGTCTTTCCAGACCCTGTCTTGGCAATAGCTACTATGTCCCGGTTTTGCAGTGCAACAGGCCATGTCTGAGCTTGAATTGGAGTGGGATTTGAAAAGCCTGCTGCATGGATCTGAAATGAAAAAAAAAATGAATAAGCATCATAAGTGCATGCCCACCTGCAGCAGATAATTGGTATTTTCCATAGCGAGTAAAAAATGGTTCCAAACAATGAGAAAGTGTTTAAATTCTATCCTAGGTGAATATGGCTGCTTACTTAAGCAACTCATGGCATGAAGAAGCTCTTTGTTGATTCAGTGGCAGAGACAAGAAGCAGGAAGCCTCAGCCACATTTTATAATCTGAAACAACATCAATCCTCCCAATACTTGTCAGCAGAAAATAGCCACAAGTATTTCACTACAGTGCCCAGAAATTGAAAACTAATCGTTGTATTAGGGCACTCAGCATCACCGCAAATCCATTTTGCTACATCCGTGAGCAATACCAAATGATGTGCTCACTACGAGAGAAGATAATTTTCCATTTCAAAGATATCATTTTCAGTGGCCCACATTGTCAAGAATTTCTAGGTTAAGATAAATTTGTAGATAATGCATCCATGGATCCACAAGTAGCAAAGCCCAACTAAAGAAAACATACCTCTCTCAGAATCTCTGGAGGGAATCCAGTAGACTCAAATGTCATAAAAGGAGCAGGAACGTTTTCACCCTGGATATTAAAAAAAAATAGCAGTCAAAATATAAATAATCAACAGGTGACAGTATAAAAGAATAATAAAAAGGTAGCAGTCTAACTAAACAAGAAAATGAACTTGTACAACAAGAGAAATATTCTGAAATACCCTGTTACCGAGCTAAGGGAACAGAGCATACTAAAATATGTCCAGCTGCAGAAGTGCACCTATCAGGCTTTATGAGCTTTTGGTATCTCGAATGTATTTCTCTGTGCAAAACAAATTAGGCGATACCTCTGTCCGATTTTCTTGAGTGGCAATTGGCCAGAGATGTATACATCATGCTTGAAATGTCAGATATGTGTGCCACAAAAAATATTTTTTAGTCATGTAAATGTTAGATATCAACCAGTACCTCTATTATGCAAATGGGTTATTAAATTATTCAGCGATACGGAGTATGTTAAAAAGCACATGTGGAACAGCATTTCCAGAATGTATAAGTACAATGGCAAACAGCCTCTGGAGAAATTTGAAGTTGTAAACTGTGTCTTAGTTTTTGCGACAAAATATGTCCATGCAGTCAACTCCTTACCATGGCAGTGACTTCATGGTGTTGACGGTATGCATCAGCTGAAGATACGCTTGGAAAATCTGGAGGAGCAAACATACTTGACGGTGGCCTCACTGAAGTTCCAATAGGCAATGGACCAAGATTATGTGGATTTGGAACTGAATGTGGAGGTGCCATGTTATAACCACTAAAATTGTCTGGACGAGGATAAGGCGATCCATTATGCATGCCCTGCCGCAAAAGTTTACGCAAATCAGAGTGAATGGTTAGAACTTTAGAATTGAGGTTAGCATGAGCATAATATATAGAAAGCATTGAATATATCAGAAAGCTAATGGGCATTGTTGCCAACATTTTTACAACTAGTTCCATTGATATGGTGCGGAAATATCATCAGACTTTATAATGTACAAGAAAGTTTATAGCTTATTAATGTTATGGTAGGACATAAATTTAGGCAGTATAAGGGCGAGCTTTTGGCTTCATTAAGATTTAACATTACTGTACCAAAGATTATTACCATAGGATTTTGTGAAGTTGGGAGAGGAGCAAGCTTTGGCTGTTGCTGGAGAGCCTTTGTTCCATCAAACCTTCCATAAGAGTGAGGGTCATCTCTTTCAAAGTGACCATCACTATTACCCATATCAAAACCCATTGGAGGTCGAATTGGTGATGGACCAACATGATTTGGAACTGCATGGCCACTAACTGGTTTTTGCTGGTAGTTTGTATCAGCTCCACCTTGATGCATTTGAGCAGGTGAGTTCATAAAACCCATGTTATTAGTCTCAGCAGAGGATGATCCACCAGGAAGATGCTTGGCAGGATATAATGGCCCACCGACTCCAGGTATATTTGGCTGGCTACTAAGGGCTCCAGGATGTCGATGACTAAAAGGTAACTGCTGATTTGGGAGTGAAGCTTGGCCACGCTGCTGACTAAGTGGTAATGAAAAGCCAGACTGCTTGCCTTCATGAGCTCCTCCATCATCATCCTTCAACAATGGACTTTGTTGCCCATGTGACAGTGGCGGTTTTCCATGCTGAGGGAACGGCAATCCATGCTGCGGTTGACCTTGCTGAGATGGCATTTTAAGTCCTTGTGGTTGAGAAACCTGCGGCGACTGCGAAGCTTGGGGAAAGCTCAAAGATTGTTGAGGATGTTGCCCTTGACTCTGAGCAATCCTAACTCCCTGCGGCTGCTGGCTTTGATTATAAGCACCATGTGGAATTTGTGGCTGCTGAGCTTGATTGTAGGCAGACTGTGGTATCATGGATTGCTGACCTTGATTGTAGGAAGATTGTGGCATTGGTGGCTGCTGAACTTGACCTTGATTGTAGGAAGTTTGCGGCACCGGTGGCTGCTGACTCTGACCTTGATTGTAGGAATGTTGTGGCATCGGTGGCTGCTGACTCTGACCTTGATTGTAGGCAGCTTGAGGCATCGGTGGCTGCTGAGCTTGATTATAGGCAGTTTGTGGCATCTGCGGCTGCTGGTCTGCCTGATACGAATATGGTGGAGCCTGCTGTTGCTGCAGAGGTTGCATGTAAGGACCATGTTGATACGGCATGTGTTGAGGATGCGCGCTGTGGTACTGATGCGGCTGATTTGGCATGTGCGTCTGCTGTTGCTGATATGGCACTTGCTGAAACGAAGCCTGGTGTTGAGCCGTGACATGCTGCTGAAACGGTTGCTGCTGAGCTGGCTGCTGAGTATGCTGCTGCTGCCCAAGCTGGCCACCCTGAGGAGGATAAGCTGCCTGGCCAGGACGCTCCAGGTGCCCTGCCTGGCCAGCTTGGCCGAACTGCACGTTAGGCTGCGAATACACCCCTGGTGCAGGTTCCGGAACCTGCGCAGGGGTCGGCGGCGGATGACCTGCTGGCAAAGGGGGCACCCCTGCAGTTGCAGCCGGCTTCTCATACTGGGTGACATTCGTCTCAGGGTTCCAATAGTACAGCGTCGCGCCATCAATCAGCGCTTTCCAAGGCGCAGGGAGCGTCGGGTCATCCGGAGCGAACCGAGGGCCCGAAGAATCAGCTGCGGCGGCCTCCTGAGCCGCCATGCCCAGCAACTCTTCTTGCCCCCTCCTTCTAATGGCTCCCCACCTACGCGTCGACCATAGTGCGAATGCCCTGCGAACCAGTGAAATCCAGGGGGGCGGAACCAGTTAGGGAAACTCGAATAGTTTTGCAATAAATCGAAGTTCGGAAGCATTATAGATGCGTAAACTTGCAATTAGAACAGATCGGGAGACAAATAGCCGGATAACTTAGGTTAGGGTTTGGGCGCCCGGTCCCGCGCAGCAGGAAGGGAAGAGAGGGGCTGGCGTACTTGGAGGGTGCTCGTCGACGGCGAGGGGGGTTACGGAGACCCGGCGAAGGGCACTACGGAGACCTCGGCACCTGGCGTAGCGCGGCGGCGGCGGCGCTAGCCCAATCGTCGCCGAGTGGGAGAGGGAGAGGGACGAGGGAGAGAGAGCGTACGCGGGGTGAAACGGGGATGACTAGAGACGGAAGTGTCGCCGGTGGGCCGCCCTGGGCCGTTCCTCAATCCGCAAAAGCCTTTAAGATAAGGATTTTCTTTTTCAGTTTTGTGTCTAGTCCCGTTTTTTTCCCCTACTAGTAAAAGCTTTTTTTTGTCTCTATATATACAAATAAAATACCTATGATCCCGTTGCGGGTTTAGGGTTTTTTTATACTCCTCAGAGTATTACAAGTTTGTTCCTTATTTTTCTTCGTACAATATTAGGAAGAATAAAATGTTAAAGGAATACAAATTATTAGGAAGATTAAGTTTGTTCTTTCTTTCTTTCTTTTTTGTTTATAATTTATGTATTATCATTTTTTATTCGTGGCACATTGTCAATGTCACTAGAACATTGATTTTTATTGTCGGAACATTTGTTTTGTCATGAAGGTAAATGGTTTTCTTTTGAACCTAGAACAATGTGATTTGCTAAATTTCAGGTGTCCGAATTTTAATTTTCTTTTAGACGACGGTTATTGCATATACTTTATACAAAATTATAGTTTTAGTTTATTGCAATTTCTGTAGATGCAATCTGTAAATTTTGGTTCTGGGAATTAAAACCCATTAGATAAAACCATAAACCTGACAAAATCTGATATGTGTCGGCACAATTTAAAATTATTTCTATAGTCAGACAAGGACAAAAATTTGATATGTTGTGACAATTTACTTATACTAATTGGTAATATAAGAGTGTTGCCTGAAAGTCATCTTAAAATTCAGACACCTAAAATATAGGAGAAGTGTACAATTTATATGAAATTGGGACAGTTTCCCATAAACCTAGGGCACTCTTTGTTAAACTTGTAATATTTTCTCTTAAACATTGTTTCCTTCAAAAAAAAAAGTTCACCGTTCGGGAAACTATTTGGCATTCATGTTCCAAGATTTTTATGTTCACTGCAAAGTATCTCCAACACGGGACAAAAACAGGACTCTTGCTCTTTTTTAGAGTCAAAACAAAAAAAATTCTAACGGCCGAACTCAAATCCCTACTGACACCTAAATTTTTTCCTCAGCCCCGCCTCCCAATGGTGCATATAGAGAGCTCCCAACTTTCTAGGTCCTTTTTTTCCTACTAGGTAGTGTGCCCGTGCGTTGCTACGAGACAGCTAAACTTTTGTACTAAAAATATACGGATCACACGATAAGATAACAATATTGTGATAAGATAGCCTAGACAAAGAAATGACCAACAATAATTCATTGTTTTTTGTTTGAGACTATATAGCATCGAAGAGAATCTCGTAGACGGTACACCATCAAGTATGTGGCCATTGTTTTGGTTCCCTTGTAGGTAAGTAGGTATAACAAGATGTGCTTCCTCAATTTGTACGCATCCTATCATATTTGTTAAACATATATAGTTAAAATGTTTGTATGGGAAAAAGGGAAATTATGCATGCAAATAAGAAGAACAAAAATTTTTATGGATGCGACATGGGACGCCAGATTCAACCAGTTATGACATATATGTTTTACATATCTTGCTACCGAGCTCTTATCTACATTTTTTATATAAAAAAAAAGAGGTACAAAGTTGCATCAGAAGCATCACGCGCGTAGTGAAATCCAAGCTGAAACATTCTTGAGTATTATCATGGAAAAATCTGAACCACAATAGATAAAACTACTGGAAATATGATAGATTGCATATCTGTACAGTAGGTACCAAATGCATAGATAGGACAGGGCATTTGGTTTAAACAGTAATTTCGGTTCGATGCATTCGCCACTGCAGCGAGGGGTCAGTAGTGCTAAATGTGAATACACTTGGAAGGAGAGGGGGCCAACAAGGAGCGCGACAAAGCCAGGGCAGCATACGAAAGGGTGGACGATGCAGACATCTCACTTTTCATAGTACTAGAGATTGTTAAACAAAACTAAGCACCAAGATGTGAACCTTTTTAAGGGTGCTTGATCAAGATTTAGGGCCAGAGTACTGAGGTTCACACAAGTTAAGACTTTTCAAGAGTGTAAGCAGAGGACACCTAAACTTTCTAGGCTATAGTTCAACGAAAGAAGGGGAATGATAAATATGAACTTGCATATAAATATTGAAAACGTAGGAGGGTACATATCTTTATATTAGGCTTAGATATGAGCGGCGTTAATATATCAGACAATAATTTATATTTTTTTTTTGTCAAACTCTGTTTTTGCCCATTTTCAGTCAAATTGCATCCATAAATTTGAATTCATCGGCTGATAAAATACCAATTATTAGATATAATGAGACTTATCAGCTCTACCAGCCGGCAGCCATGTTTTATGCATAGATGGAAGGTCATATTATACTACACAATAACTGTCACCCTAATATACCTGCAGAATCAATTCTACTGCAACAGAGTCTAGCTCAACCATGATTGGACAATATTACACATATGCTAGACATAGCATTAAAGCAGTAGAACGGAGATATACAAAAAAAAAACATGATGAACTGCACATTGGATTAGACAATACAACATCACAGGTCTGCATTCAGGAACAAAATGGAATGAAGGTTATGATTCTTACTTCTTTTAGTACGGGCAGACTCAAAATCAGAATCATGAAGCTCTATAGCTGGCTCTGTCTGGAGGAGTATCACAGAAATCATGAGGTAACTCTTGGAAAACTATATCCTCCATGATGGCATTTTTCTTGCCTTGTGTATGGGAACGAGCCGGCAGCTCTGGGACTGGCCCGACATCCAAATTGTAGAGGACATGATAACATTTATTCTTATAAAAATTATCTAGAAATGGATAGCAAGCAGAATCATGTATAGATGCAGCTGCTACAGGCTACAAGAGTTAGTCACATAAGCATGCATGCTACTAACAGTTCATGCTTCATGATTATTAAATCATAAAGGTTCAGATCATAGAAAAATTCATGTTTTAAGTTACAGTGCTTTACAAATTAATAATGTCTAGGTGGGGAAGAATGTTTGCTGCTTTGTAAGGTTCACTAGCAATATATAGATAAATGTCCGTGTGTTGCATCGGGGCCATGTTTTGTTACTGAACTTAGTAATAATAATTAAAAAACATTGTTTCCACTTCCTTGTGTTGTTGCCACGTACATCAACCTGAGGGTGCTGGTGTTCGGCATTGGTTGTTGGACGCGAGTGATATCTCTTCAGAATTCATGCGTAATCACGCAGCAGAAGCAGCAATATGTGAACCAATGCAGTCGCTGAGTGTTGTGCCCTGCATGGATCGTGCCGCACGCGCTGCACTCCCGCGGGCCACGGATTAATCCTCGCGCTAGGTACAAATGGCATGAGTAGGGCTCCACGCCAGTCCGCAACTGGTGCGCGCTGGGCGTTGCCTGACAGCACCGCCACGCCCCGTCGGCGAGGCGCCACACCGCGCGTCGCAACCACCGATGGAGCCACACAGCTCGCGACGTGCACAGACGGTCTTGGTTTCACACGTGCCACAGGGACCACATCCCTGTAAAATCGACAGAGGCGGGGTGCATGCATGTGTTTGGTTCGTGGTGTGAGGTGTGTATTGTACGTGGGCATGCAATGCAACGTAGCAGACGACACGGACACACGGCCTCAGTTTCGTGTCGCACGCGTTCTGAGGAGCGGGGCGAGGATGGCATGCAGCAGCCTGTTCGTTCCGTTGATTTATTGTGGTTGAAAGTACTGTTCGCTGGTTTATTGTAAGAGAAAAATACTGCTGGATGACTGCTAATTTGATTGAATAGCTCAAACGAACAGGGTGTCAGATGATTCCCTTTCATGTTTTTTTATTAAAAAATAAAAAAGATTCGCATATATTTGACACCAGGTCCTATACGGATAGGTGAGATTTTGTATCACCAGGTAGATGATTACTTTAAAGTCTTTTTATTTAGGCCTTGTTTAGATCACCTCCAAAAGTTAGAATTTTTTCACTCTCTCTCCATCACATCAATCTTTAGACGCATGCATGCAACATTAAATGTAGGTAAAAAAATAACTAATTGCACAGTTTAGTTGTAAATCACGAAACGAATCTTTTAAGCCTAGTTAGCCCATGATTGGATAATATTTGTCAAATACAAACGAAATGCTATAGTTCTAAATTTTTCTAAAATCTTCAATCTAAACAAGGCCTTAGGTGTAGAGATAAACAATTTCAGGGTTCTGAATCAAACTGTCTTTCAGAGTTATACAGGAACAGTATGCATCGATAGTAACATAGGAGAAACCATAATTAATTCTAATTATCCTGTAGTTTATCTAGGCTACAGATCTACAATACATTACCTCTCTCCAGTGAGTGAATCAAGTGTTCGTAGTTGCTAGAAGCCAGGAACTACCAATCATGAACAGTAATAGGGGGTGTACCTCCCGTAGAATCCCCTCATCTGACGATTAAAAAAAAAGAATCCCCTCATCTGACGATTAAAAAAAAAGAATCCCCTCATCTGATCATTGAGTGTCCCGGTGAAGTCCACGGTGAGCACGCCCTCTCCGAGGGGCAGGTCTCGGTTGAAGACGATGACCAAGATCTCATCCTCCTTGAACTGCGCCACATTTGTCGGCGCCAAACCCGGCAACAACATAAAACACCTAAGTCAGAAAGAATGTAAGATGAGAGGATACTCGATCAAAAGAAGATGGGGCCACGAGGGTCGGGGTCGGACCATGTGTGCTCGCCTGGAAGCGGATGGAGGTGTGGCGGCGAAGCCCACGCCGATCTCTTCCCAGGTGAGCGCGGCGGAGAAGGCTCTCTTCTTGGGTAGAGCCGCCGCCGGCGGTAGCGGCTGCGGCGGGTGCCCTCCAACTGCCGACGCGGGCGCCTTCCCTGCGGCTTCCAATCTCGACTCTAGCGGCGCGACAGTGGTGGAGCGGCAGGTGCAGAGGCTCCAAGGGCACGTGTCGAGATTGTGGTGGCACCCAGATTAGGGATCGTGAGATTCGGACACGGGCACCCTCCCTCCCTCCCTCCCTCGGGTATGACGTTTCTTTTTTTTCAGAAGAAAATAAAAGAGGCGCAGGGGAGCGGGCTAGGAATCGAACCGCGGGCGAGGTTGCGCGGTCGCACGGGGCAGGCCGACGAGGTGAAGCTTTTGTCGCACGGGAGAGACACAGAGCGACGACCCGGAAATTGTCGCACCATTCCGTTGTCTTTGTTTTGTTCTTTTTAGCCGTAAGAGATATCAACTCCTTGTCGTGCATTTTCTTTTTGTCCAGACTCTTCTCTGATGTCGTCGCCCTAAGCCCATCCCTCCCGTTGAGGTCCTCCCCTTCTGCTATGCTACCACCAAGGCCAAGCCCGAGATCCTCTTTCCCACCGCTAGTCAGTGACGGGAGCAAGGGAATAGGAGTGGAAAAAATAATAAAAAAAAGAATGAAATAACTGACAAGTGACAAGTAGGTTGTAAAAAAGTAAGGACCCTAAATATGAGGGCTGCTGCTAAAGTTTAACCCAATAAATTAAGGCTCTTAAAAGTAAGAGAAACCCTCAAATCTTAAGTAGGTGTCCTACGTTAAACGGACCTTTATTGGAGTTGCTATAAAGCTAACTATTGCTTTGATTTAGGTATTCAAAAAAGTCAACAAAAATGCCAAAACAAAAAGAAAGAAAGAAAGAGGACCAAAACAATAAACGGGAAGAACGAGAGAGAGAGGTAGTGTGAGAGTGAGATAGATGCTGAGAGACCTCCTTATGTTCAGATTTCGTGAGAGCTGGACATATGGACCTATCTAAAGACAAGAGAACACCAGGAGCCGGCCCGGCCTCAGCGTGGCCGCGTCACCGAAATGAATGAGGGGCACTGGATCTGGATCGAGCGGTGGTGGTGTGGTTGACCAGGGTTCGGCGCCTGTACGTCCAGGTGGGCCCGCAGTCCCTGTCGTGCGGCTCTCCGAGGTCTGAGAGTGGGCGGTCGGGTTCCCTCCTTCCGCGCTGACGATCGTGGCCGTTGTCTAACGCCCATTGGCTTGCACACCAGCGGCCCCACAGTCAGTGTCCATGTGTCCTGCTTCTTAGCCTGGGGCCCTAGCTCGTCTCGTGCTCAGGCCCTTGGGCGGCCGCTGTCGACCTCCCATTGGCTGCGATCGCCGAGGCCAGCTGCAGCAGGATGGATCCCTCTGGAAATAACGCTCGCGCAAGCGGTGGGATCGTGGGACGCCGAGCGGGCCGCAGGGTGCTTCGCTGAGACTGAGCAGGTGGCCCCATGTGGGACGAGGGCCCATGGAACAGCGTCCGAAATGGGGCCGCCCGTGCCCGGCTGCTCCAGCACGCTTCCGCGGCACGGAGATCAGAGGCGTGGATAAGGCTATCTCCAACGGTGCAGCCCCCAAAACGAATACCCATTACGTGATTTAGGTTACGCACAGTACAAAGATAGCGTACCCAAAACTTCCGTTCTCCAACAGCCAACCCAAAGGCAACGGAGGAGGAGCCGGCGGCCTCGGGCCTGGCGGCGCGAGGCGAGCTCCGCCCCTGGCGGCGCGCGGCGAGCTCCGCCTCGGCGGCCCCGGCGAGCTCGGCCCCGGCGCGGGCGCGGGCGGACCTCGGCGCGCTCGGCCTCTACTGGTCGCGAGCCCTCTGTCCCTCGTGTGTGCATGCCTCCGACCCCGGAGCATTCCACCGGTGACGCTGGTACTTCGCGGGGTGCTCCCGGGGTAGGCGCCGAGGAACCGGCCCCGGAGCCGGTCGATGCTCTGACGGGGGGACATTCGCCGGGCAGGTCGGGTGAGCCTTCGGGAACACGGATGACACCTGGAGGATCCCAGGCCGCTCCCACTTCACCGGACCTTCCTCGTCGGCCCTACCATCCGCCAAGGTCGCTACTGAGGAGGGCCCGAGAGCCCCCAGCCTCCCCGCGCACTCGCGCCCGGTCGCCCTTGCTCCAGTTGGTGGTGGTACCGCGCTCCATTGACCTGCAGGCGGCAGAAGACGCGCTCTCCATGGCGCTCGTCGCGCTAGTGCTGGGAACGCGGCCACCCGTCACCCCGGCGATGCTACTTCAACATCTTCATCACCACTACGGGATTGCCGGTGACAGGGTCTCCGTCCGCCGGACTAGGCCGGATGACTTCATCGTGCGGTTCACTAGCTCCGACGATCTAGAGCGTGTTCTGGGCTCCGCGCCGCCGCCGGAGTCCCACTTCACCCTGCGTTGGCGTCGGTGGAGCCGTCTCTTCTCAGCGTCGGCCGGAGCTTTCCAGTTCCGCGTTCTGGTCGGTATGACGGGCATTCCGGCGCACGCCCGCTCGGAGGAGGTCGCGCAGCGTATCTTGGGCTCTTCTTGTGCTGGGGTCATCATCGCCAACCCGGAAGCCGTTGCCGATCCCGACGATGAACGCGAGCTCTTCGTTGCTGCATGGTGTGCACATCCTGACTTGGTACCTGACGAGCTCATCATGGCGGTGCCCGAGCCTGAGGTTCAGCATGACGGCGGCCCCCCGCTCTACCTCCGCACTCACGAGATCATCCACGACGACCTCCCAGCCCTCCGCTACCTGGTTCGCCTACGCATCATCGAGTTCCAGGACTGGAACACCCCACCCACTTCCGACGACGACGAGTTCTACGCCGGCAACAACGACAGCGACGACAGCGGGGACAGTAACTACAACGGTTACCACCCTGGATTCGGCAGTGGAGGTCGAGGCGCGCGGCCGCGTACGACCCGGTTCGCCGCTGGCGTCGAGCCGCGCCTGGGCCCTGGCTACGGTCCACCGTTCCGTGCACAGGGTTCGATGTCTGTTGTCACGGTCGGGACTGTGGTATGCCCGGCCGTGTCCACGCGCGGCGCCATGCCCTGCCGTGGACTGGGTAGCAGGCCTGCGACTAGGCCACTGCACATCGTGGGGAACGCCTCGCTACGTCCCTGTCACGGGGGCGCGGCTTTAGCTGCTGACAGGGCACGGGTCGTAGTTGACTCCGACCTCTTACGGTCCGGCTCACCCTCTCCTGTCAGATGCACAGCTAGCGACCCGATGCTGGCTGAGGCGGTCATGTGCACAGCGCGCCAAGTTGCCTGCACTGACAAGTCTATACTCGCGTCGCCACAGTCCTCCTACGTCTGCCCGCGGGATTTCTGCGCATCCGTCTGCCGCCGTAGGGGCATTGTCTCTGCTGCCCTAGACGATGAATTTGTGCTATGGGCTGGGGAGGGCCGCTGTCTGCCCTCGAGGCCAACTGATGATGGGCCAGAGACGATGGGCGGGTTCGCCTTCGGGCCTGCTCAGGTCGCTTCACAAGAATGCGTGCTACTCCATGGTCTCGACCTTGTTCTCTCTGGGTCGAATGGCTCCTACGCGCCCCTCTCTACGTCGGGGTCGGTCGGAGACGAAGCAACTGGCCCATCCAACCTGGACGTAACCTCCAGGGACCAACAGCAGCTGACGCCGCTGTCTAGCGGTCCTGCCGCGCCACACGCTGCCGTCGCGACGCTGCCGGCCGAGGAATTCGTCAACATTTTCAAGAAGCCTCTTGAACAACCAATCCTGGTCTCGCCACCGCGGCCACGTAAGTCGAAGGCCACGAGAGTACGAGACAGATGCGACGAGGAACTCATCCCCAAGCGCAGTGCACGCCTTGCGGCCAAGACCAAGTCACGCGCTGCTCAACCTGAAGCACAAGCAAGGAAGGTTATGATGCGTCGCATCGGCCTTGACCTTGAAACTGTCCGTCCGGACGAGGCAACCTTCCAGGAGTTCCAGGAGGCCTTCAAATTGCCCCTATCGCCTTCCAAGAGGGAGGCATTGAACGTACTTTTCCAGGGCAGGAAGCAGCGGGGTTCCTGCCCCGTTCGCGCTTGCTAGGCTACGTGAGCCGCTCCGGTCGTTCCCCACGTTAGTCTGTCATGTTAGACAATAATTTGTTCTTTTGGAATGTACGTGGTCTCAACTCACAGGCCCGCCGCGACGCAGTCCGTGAGTTCATGAGGCAGGAGCGGGCCTCGGTCGCATGTCTTGTTGAGACTAAGCTTGATGTAATGTCGCCTAACTTGGCTTATGATCTAGTGGGAACATCGTTTGACTATGTTGCCATGCCTTCCTCGGGGGCATCGGGTGGAATTGTGGTGGCGTGGTGTCGCTCTTCATGGACAGTGAGCAGGCAGACCTGCCGTCGCTTCTCGGTCACTGTCGACCTGGAGCCGCTGTGCGCTGCGGGCACAACTTGGTCGCTAGTTACGGTGTACGGACCTGTTGACGAAAGTCTCAAGCCAGACTTTCTGGACGAACTCCGGGAAGTGCACGGCAGCTGCCCCGGCGCCTTACTACTTGCCGGTGATTTCAATATGATTTATCAGGCGGCGGATAAGAGCAACGACCGGCTAAACTTACGGTCTATGCGTTGTTTCCGGAGAACGATTGACGACATGCAGATTGATGAACTCTACCTGCATGGTAGGCGGTTCACTTGGAGCAATCACCGGCGACGTCCAGCGCTAGAGCATATCGACAGCGCATTTGCGACCATGCCGTGGTTTGAGCAGTTTCCTGACCACCACCTGAGATCGCTGCCGTCCGACTGCTCTGACCACTCCCCCTTGCTGCTGCAACTTTCGGTCGTTCCTTAGGCCAAGCCCCGTTTTCGTTTCGAAGGCTTCTGGGTACGCTTAGAGGGCTTCGAGGATGTCGTCAGGGAGGCATGGTCGCGGCCCGCTTCTGGACTCGACGCTTGCCGAACCTTGGACGTCAAGCTCAGGAGCACGGCCAAAGCCCTCAAGAGTTGGAGTATGAAGAGCGTGGGGAGTGTGCGCCTCCAGCTCTTCATGGCCCGGGAGCTTGTCGCGCAGTTCGACGTCGCGCAAGAGTCCCGGGAACTGTCGGTCGAGGAACGGTCCATGCACGGCGACCTCAAGCGCAAGTGTCTTGGCCTAGCGTCCTTGGCACGCACCATCGCGCGTCAGCGCTCAAGAATACGGTTCTTGCAGGAGGGCGATGCAAACACCAAATTTTTCCACTTGCAAGCTTGTCACCGGAGTAGGAAAAGCTACATACCTTCGATTCAACATGAGGGGCATTGGTTCTCGGATGAAGAGACTAAGGCAGACCTAGTATATGAATACTACAACAACATCCTGGGCACACCGTTTGCTCGCCAGCATTCCTTACATCTGGATGGTCTGCTTTCACGGCTAGATTTGGTCGGCATCGACTCGTGTTTCTCTGAGCAGGAGATCTGGGAAACGGTCAGGGACCTCCCTCTGGACCGCGCCCCTGGTCCGAACGGATTCACTACCCTTTTCTACAGGGTCGCATGGGATGTCATCAAGGATGACGTTGTCAGGGCCTTTAACGCCCTTTGGTCACTGGACGCCTGGAGCTTTCATCTTCTCAACGACGCTTTAATGGTTCTGCTGCGCAAGAAGGAGTCCCCAACCACGTTGAAGGATTACCGCCCGATCAGTCTCATGCACAGCTTCAGTAAGCTTTTCGCCAAATGTTTGGCAAAGCGGTTGGCGCCGAAGCTCAGCCTGATTGTCGCGTCGAATCAGAGCGCGTTCATTAAGGACCGCGCAATTCATGACAACTTCTGCTCCGTCCAGTTGGCATGTCGATGGCTACACGGCAACAAGTGCCCAGCCATACTGCTCAAAATTGACATCGCAAAAGCCTTCGACTCCGTCGCTTGGCCCTTCCTGTTCGAGGTGCTGCGTTTCATTGGGTTCCCCAGGAGATGGACTGACTGGATCGCCGTGCTGCTCTCCACGGCCAGCACGAAAGTCCTGCTAAATGGTCGCCCGGGACGCCGGATCGTGCATGCTCGTGGGCTAAGGCAAGGAGATCCGCTCTCGCCCATGCTTTTCGTCATAGTCATGGAGACGTTGAACTCACTGATCAAGGAAGCCGACCGCCGGAACGCGTTCACGCCGCTCCCGGGCCGCGCGATCGCGAACAGGGCCTACCTTTATGCGGATGACCTGGTGCTCCTGCTGGCACCTCGCTCTGAGGATCTCCTTTGCCTCCGACGCATTCTGCAGCTCTTCGCAGGTGCGTCTGGGTTGGTGACCAACGTCGACAAATGCATTGCTACACCGATTTGCTGCACAGATGAAATGGTCGCGGAGGTGCATCAGGTATTCCCGTGCATGGTCACCGCGTTCCCATGCAAGTATCTTGGGATTCCGCTATCGCTTAAGAGGTTAGCGAGGGCGGAAGAACAGTTGCTGGTCGACGCGATCTCGATGCGAATTCCCACTTGGAAATCTGGCCTTCTCACAAATGCTGGTCGCGTTCTCCTCACCAAGGTCACGCTGTCGGCCATTCCAATGCACGTGAGCATCGCGTGCTGCCTCTCTCAATGGGCGATCGGCCAGATCGACAGGCGCAGGCGGGCGTTCATCTGGACAGGTACTGAATCCACCAGCGGGGGCAAATGCAAGGTCGCTTGGGCCTCGGTGTGCAGGCCGACAGGGCTTGGCGGCCTGGGAGTCCTCGACCTTCGGTACTTTGGATTTGCTCTGCGCCTCCGATGGGAATGGCTCCGCAGGACGGACACTACACGCTGCTGGAGCTCCTTGCCGGCTCGCGCCGAGAAGCCAGTTGCGGCGATGAGTGCAGCTAGCATGTCTGTCCAGGTCGGAGACGGCGCCGCGACCAAGCTGTGGACAGACTCCTGGAGTTCGGTCGGGCTGCTATGCCTTTACGCTCCCCAGCTCTTCGCTGCTCTCACGCGCAGGGGGAAATCTCTCTCCCTAAAGGACGGCATCTACATGAACCAGTGGGCAAGGGAAATCTCTGGGGCGCTGACGACACCGGTTCTCTACCAATACGTGATGGTATGGGAACTCCTGCGTGGCGTTATCCTTGTTCCGACGCAAGCGGATCGATTCGTTTGGAAGTGGTCGCCCGATGGTAGGTACTCGGCTTCTTCGGCGTACCAGGCTTTCTTCCAGGGATCATGCAGCCTGCTGGGCGCCAGCGAGCTGTGGCGGGCTCGCGCGCCGCCAAAGGTCAAGTTTTTCTTTTGGCTAGCTTTGCATCGCCGCCTTTGGACTGCGGAAAGGCGTAGAAGGCACGAACTTCAGGACGAGGACGACTGTGCGTTGTGTGGTCAGGAGCCTGAGACATCCGATCACCTGTTCGTTGCCTGTGTTGTCGTGAGGCAGGTCTGGACTGCCTTGCTGTCACCCATTGGCCTCGGGTCGTTGGCGCCATGTCGTGATGATGCTCTGGTAGACTGGTGGCTCCGTCAGCGTCGTCTCTTGCACCACGATGGGACGTCGGCTTTCGACACGGCAGTTCTTCTGGTGGCTTGGTGTCTATGGAAGGAGAGGAACAACAGGACCTTCAACAGGGTGACCAACAGTCTGCCGGTTTTGCTTAGGGGGTTGCTTCAGGAGGCAAAAGCCTGGGTTGCTGCCGGTTTCTCCTCTCTGCTTTCTGTGCTACCGCTCTGGTCGCAGCACTTGGCAACTATGTAATTTTCCCATCTTTTTTCGGTTTTTTCGCTTGAGTCAGTAGCTAGGTTCTCTCTCTGGGGCTGTGGCTCCTCGCCACGGTGGCTGGTTTGTTTTAACCTCTTTCCTCTTAATGAAATACGGGTATGTTAGCCCGATCGCGAAAAAAAAGCCAAACATAAAGAGGAAAACCAAATAAATGACAATGACATTGTAGAGTACCAAGGGATGTGAATGCATACTTTGTCCATCCCTATTTATTTATCAAACATGAATTCAATAATATATGGTAATAATAAGAAAATACCCACTATAAACCAACACAGTATGTGGCAGTGAATTGTGAATTGGAAAGAGGTCTGCGTGGCGCCAATATCTTGCCATTTCAAGCAGTGATGACATGATCAACAATTACCTTCAGTCCATGGGTATTATTCTTCAGGTCATCAACAAAGAACTTGGTTGTTTTGTCTGCTTGGTCATTGACTCTGAGATGCACCTCTTTGAGATTTTCGAGGGTGTCAATGCCGAGCAAAAACCTTCGAAGGCGCCAAACCTCATATCAATCATCTCCAGCGATGGCATCGCGTTGTCGCCGAAACCTAGCTTTGGCACAAGAGGGGCAAAGAAGCGGAACAGCTTAAGACTTGAGAATCCACCAGGGACAAATATCTCCCCATCAGACTGTTCTTTGTTCTTCTCGAGGATCTCCTGTGTGTCCTCATCCAGTTTCACTGCATTCAGGGAAAATATGAGCGAAAACAATGACTTCAGGTCGCAGATGAGCTCCAAAGTGTCAGTCCGGAGAACTGTTAATGATAGGGTTAACTTGTTCAGTATGTCTAGTTTATTGATCCATTTTGGGAGCTTTTCTAACTTTCCAGACAGCTCAAGGGTGATGAGGTATCTTGGAGGTGCAGACATGGTGTCCAAGGAGTTGATAAAATCAGAACCTTCATCATTTATTGCGAGAGTTTGCAATCCACAGCTGCCAAGGTACTCAATAGAGGAGCAGGAGCGTAGCTCTTTGAATGTGTCACCATCCTTCTGTATGCTGAGCTTATAGATGGCGAACTTCCTTAATCCGGTCAACTGGTGAAGGCCTGCTACAGCTGTTGATTCCCCAATGATCTCAATCCGTGACAGTACACGGAGTGCTTTCATTCCATCCTTACTTTTTTCCTGTGGCAACATACTTTTCCTTGGGTCCTTACTTTTGTCTTGAGGCAGCCTCAACCCCTTCCTTGGGTTTTTATTTCCACCAAGTATGCTACTGATTCGCTTTAGCTGGCCTACAGCCTTTGGAAGCTCACCAACATTTGTCTCCCTTATGTCAAGAGTTTCCAAATACTCAAGCTTCTCAATCTTTGAGGGAATTTTGGCAATCTCTGTTCGTCGGAGGCCCAAATACTTCAGGACAAGCATGTTACATATGTCCTTCAGATGTTTCTCTTTCAACCCCTTCCAGCTTTCAAGATCGAGCACTTGTATTATTGCATTATTGAATGAATGGAATGGCAGTTGGTTCAGGCTCCCAAAAATGGTCAGTGATCGAACCTGAGACAAGTTCATACCTTTTGTTGAATTTCCATACTTGGAACCACTGCTCTGCATTGAAAGTCGACGGACTAGGTGCTGGCATCATCCAGTGGCCACCTACTACAGTAATAAAGTTCTCTTCACTTGACTTGGACACGATATATTCAAGGACCATGTCATGAACTTGAAAGGTTTTTACTTTCCCATGGCTGCTGTGCTCCACAGGACGTATTATCTTTCTTCTTGTGAGCTGATTAAAATATGTCTCTGCAGCTTCCTCCTCCGTCAACCCTTGCTTCTCACTAACAAACCTTCAGCTATCCATCGCCAGGTCAAACGTTTCCTGCTAATTTTCCAACCCTTTGGAAATATGCTCAAGTACAACGAACAGGTCTTGAGATCTGCAGGCAAATCATTGTAGCAACAGTCAAGTATCCTTGTAACCCCATCTAAAGTGAGAGAAGTCACAGGTTCTGGAAATAATGATTTGCAGACTTTGTGCCGGTCATCACTGTGTTTGCTTGGGTTGCAGGCAACTAGGCCAGCCATGGTGACTGTGGCCAAAGGCAAGCCCCCACAAATTTTCCAAATCTCTTCAGGGACATGGTTATGAACTATCTCATTATTTTTGCTGCTTTTGGATTCAGAAACACCTTGAACGAATAATCTCTTGGACTCATCACCAGTGAGAAAATCAACTGTATGCAGAAGGTCAATTTTATCATTTGGGGAGCACGTAGCACCAACAGCTTGAAACCTTGAAGTCACTATTATTCTACTGCCTCTGTTATTTTCTGCTGGCAAACAAATTCTGATGCTCTCCCATGTCTTTGCAGACCATATGTCATCAATTAAGAGGAGATACCTGGGAAGAAATAAAAGACAAAACACATATGAGGAAAACAGGCACACTTATTGGTTATGACATTAGGAATTTTTTTTTCCGTGATGCTCCTTGCACGTGTTTTACATCCTGATAAAAAAATAATGAAGGTTTGAACTTTTTGAAATTTGTAACAGAATCAATGTCTATGTAATTGAATTGGGATTAAACAACCCAAATTCTGAAACTTTATAATTCAAAAACATGAAAAAAAAAATCTATTGCTGGATTTCAGCCTTGTTTGTCAAAGCTCCAGCTTTTGATTTCTGGGAGCTGTGTATTTCTTGCTCCAATAATCTATAGAGCTCATGTTATGGAAACACCTAAGTTTTTTGCTTGAAATGTTTTCTTTGTATTTTGGGCAAATAAAAATAGAGTACTAAAGTACTTGATTTTGTCACACCAACTTCAGATATGACGTGAAAAGTCAGACATGTAGTTGTGCCAAATGGGGCCATAATTTATTGTGTCATATTAATTGCTAGTTTGAATTTGAATCAAATTATAGTTCGAACCCCCATTTTGAATTACTAAAGTCCGAAGTCCAATTTCCACAATCAAAATCCTTATTGGTCCAATACCTTTTGTAATACAGCTGAACAAGCTGATCTAGTCCCCTGACGTTACATCTTTCCTTTTTTATCTTTTTATTTCACTTCAAAGCACGAACCCTTCCATCACTACTAGAGAACAGGCCTTTGGTCGATGTCCAAAATTTGCAATAGTCTCGACGAAATCTGCGCCCGGGACAAAAAAATATTTAGTCCCGGTTGGTAACCCAGACCGGGACTAAAAAGATGACTGGACCTTTAGTCCCGGTTTACCAAGGCATGTCAGTGCGAGAAACTTTTAGTCCCGGTTTGAGACACGAACCCAGACTAAAAGTGTGACTTTTAGTCCCGGTTTTAGACACGAACCCGGACTAAAGGTACATTTAGTCCCGGTTTGTGTCTCAAACCGGGACTAAAGGTGTCCCCAGAGTGGATTTAAAAAGGAGAGCGTATCTTATCTAAGTCAGATGTATGGTGAGAGTTGAGATGACAACGCGTGCAAGGGCTGAAGTGGAAGGTCTTGGGTTTGAATCTCCACAGATGCATCTTTTTTTACCCAATAAACACTTTTAGTCCCGGTTGTAGGAACTGGGACTAAAAATCGAGACCTTTAGTCTCAATTCCGTAGTCCCGGTTCCAAGGTAGGTTCTCTACCAGTGCATTCACTTTCTTGGCCCCACCAAGCCCAGAAGATATCCATTTCACCTCCTTTGACTAGAACATGAGTCCAACTTACCTTCTCGAACTACAGAACCGAATATTGATACACCTATTGAATTATTTATTTTTCCACCTTATGGGGTTTTGAGGGCAATTTTGTCCTCCATGGTGCCACGTTAATGATTCCTCCTGTCTTGTATTCCTGCATAGTTTGGTCGTTCTATTGTGCCCATGCTAGGCCACAACAGTACTCCATGACATCAAGAACGAGCCACCACTACAAAGGCCCTAGTAACCACTATGCCTCCAATATTGCGAACCACCAATTTTGACGACACCTATAAGATGTTGAGGTGGTCCTACCAAGATACATCTCTAGAGTTTCTTTAGACTGTGAAGTACCACGTCATAAAATGAATCATATGGATGCCATCTGGATTGCATGGATGCTCATCCAAACTAGGGTTCAAGTAAGCACCAATAAAATCTATCACCCATTTGTACATAGACTAGTTGCTTTCTCTCGGTTTCTACATTGCACGGGTCAGTTCTCACGACTGGTATCGCTGTGTGCTTAGCTAGCTGCTCTTGGATGTCGATGGTGCCCGCCAAGAAAGCAATTGAGTAGGTCTATATGCCCTTAAGCCCATCAAGTAAGGATTTGAGTGACTAGAGGGCATGGGTCACTACCAAGTGGTAGTGTGGGAAGCATCTAGGTGTAGAGCACGAGTCTTGCGGTCACTATTACAAAAAATCTTTTGCGAGACGTTTTGCAAAAGGCCCACAGGCGGGCAGCATTTCCAACCGCCTCGGTTAATCGAGACATTAACCGAGGCGGGCATTTTTTTTATTAACCGAGGTGGTAAAAAAAATGCCTCACAAAATCAATTTACCAAGGTGGTCGTCTTAAGCCAACCGCCTAAAAAAATCGTTTATTTTCGGAGGCCATCATTTTATAACAACCGCCTCCGTAAATCCACTTTCGGAGGCGGTTACACTATAAAACCCGCCTCAGTAAATGATGGCCCAGCAGGCAGCCCGTTTCAGCCCGATATCGCGTTGTTGTATATATACTGGCGTCTTAGGGTTTCCTTCCCACTCCCCTCGCACAACCCAGCCGCGCCCGACGCCCCTCCCTCGCACACCGCACCCCACTCGCCTCTCCTTCTCCCTCACTCGCAACTTCCCCAGCCCGATGCTGCTGCTCTCTCCCTCTCTTTCCATCCTGCCTTTGTCGCTCCCTCCCTCGACCCCCCTCCCTCCCAAGCAGCGGCGGCGATGGCTCCCTCCCTCCCTTTCGAGCGGCAGTGGCACCCTCCCTCCCGAGCAGCGGCCGCGGCGACTCCCTCCCTTTCGAGCGGCGGCGGCAGCTCCCTCCCTCCCTCCTGAGCAGCGGCGGCGGCTGCTTCCTTCCCACCCGACGCCCCCACCTCCGACGAGCTCCCTCCGATGGGCAGGTGGCGGATCCAGTGAGATCCACCTCCTCGAGCTCCAGACCCGGTGGGTGGGTGGCGGATCCGGCAAGGGACGACGACGAGGTGGCCAAATCCAGCGAGGGGCGACGACGGGATCCAGGCCGGCTGCCTCTTCTCCGACGGGCTCTTCCCGTCCCCTCCAACAGGCTCTTCCCCTCCTCTCTGACGCGGTGGAGGCAGATCCAGTTGCGGTGGCCAAGTAGATCTAGAGGCTGGCGGGTGGATGGGCTCACCAGCGAGCAGCAGCGGCGGTCGCGGCGCGTGGATGGGCTCGGCGGGCCCGTGGATGGGCTCACCGGGCTTGTCCATGGATTTTTTTCTTTTTTTTGTTTTTTTATATGATTTACCAAGGCGGGCACCAAACCGCCTTGGAATAGGCCATTAACCATGACCTTTGATCCGAGGCGGTTGGCCTGCCCGCCTCGGTTAATCCCTTTTGCCCGCCTCGGTTGGCCTGCAGCTTCTTGCACTGAGACTTGAAGTCCTCCCAAGGAAGCCTATTGTAATCACAGGCGAAGGGTTCTCAATGCTGAAGAGCTTCTGCCTCGATTGCCGCCTGCCCATGGTGACCTTCGAAAAAGGGGCAATGCCGAAGCTGGAACATCTTGAGTTCAAGTTCTACACCAGCCGAGCAATAAGAAGTGAAGACCCTATGGGGATCAGGCACCTCCTGAGCCTCAAAAGGGTTGTCTTTCAAAGTTCCCCGAGGTATAAAAGCAACACTCCGGGTATCAGCGTGGTGATTAATAAAGTAAGAGAAGAAGCTATGATGCACCCCAACAAGATCACCATTTCCATCAATGGCAAGGATGAAGAGGTAATCCAAGAGAAGACGGAGGTCACCAAGACGACGTTTGCATCAGACATGATCTCTGAAGAAAACATTGTTACTAGTGGTGGTGCTGGCAGTGGTGCAAGTATGATCAAGACAAGCATTCCCTCTCCCTATGATAATGGCAGTGATGATGAAAAGGGAAGCATTATTCCGGTCAAGAGCTACTACCCATTCGGCGTCTCCAAGTGAATTCATCATTCGCAGGTACATTGATCCATCCACATATATAACTGATGCTTCCTTATTTCAGTATCTTGCATTATATTGTATCCCCAATCACACATCAGCTGTTAAACGACAACATCTCTAATGCTCGTGTGCTTTCACATATAATTGGCAGGGGTTGATCCTTAACGGCATAACTTTGTGCTGTGGTGGTTTGTTTGTGCAGCTATATATATCATCTCGTGCCAGTTTCTCAAGCTTTAATCAATCTATTCAATAAAGATGTAGCAGTGTTTCTGTTTCATAATCACTACATGGAGAAGTTACTTGTCAGTTTATCGATCCCCTCTGAACAGAAGGTGTGTATATATACTCAACTACTGAAGCAAGCTGCATGCTTGTTGCCAGCGTTTGAACCTGTTGATTGTACTGTGTGCTATGTACTGTTGATGACATGTACAAAAGAATGCTACTATGTATTTCCTATATCCGGTAAATATTGGCTGAACAATCTCTACCATGTATAATGCACCAATAAAATTTTTCTAAAGCCACACAAAAAAAACTCTCTACCATAGTCATGGACTTTCCTATGTATACCCAAAAAATTACACCCAGTAATGGCTAACTTTTCAAATAAAGTGACAAGATTCACTCTTGACCCCTCATTTGTCTTACTCACATCCGACGACGAGATTGCTGGGATCACACCTCATCACTCATCCTCTCCCCCACGCGCACCCTACCACACGTGCGACTTGCGGACCCCACCCGCAGCTCCTCTTCCCAGGCGCGACCCTATCCCCACGCGCGATGCGAGCGACTCCTCTCCCCCACCTGCGGATCCTCCTCCCCCCAGGCACGACCCTAGCCCTAGGTGCCGGCGGCGATGGCTGCTGCGGCGGCGCTCCGGCCAAGACGAGGCGAAGTGATTCCTGCAGGCATCAAGCAGAGCAGTTGCTAAGATCTTCCAGTGTCTTCTGATAGGCCTATGTGGTTACTAGAGTAAGTGACTGAAAGTTCATTCTTCTTGTTCATTAGGGTCTTCTGATCTTTTGATTGATTGAAAATACTTTCCTGTGATGCAGTTTTGTTTTTAATGTATTTGAAAGGTGGTTCTTTACTGTGTGACAGAAGTCATGCCTGTCCATCACTAAGCAAACATCTAGCAATTCCACTGGAGGAAAAGCTCCTACGCAACTAAGTCACCAATGTTTGTAATAATTTGATCTTTCTTATGCCATTTTTTTTGTTTTGATGGCTTCCCTTTTCTGATAGCCTAGGTGTTGTCTTGCATATATTCCGTGAGACCAAGGTGGAATCATTATCATATACCTTTCCCACGTTTAGTTCGTGCTGGATATTGATTGTTAAACACTATTGACCTCATGTTTCATGGTGTAGCTCGCCAACTCAGGTAGCTCTTGGTATTCAAGTTTCTGCTTGCCGTTTCCGTCTCTGTTTTACTCTCCAAGATACTGGCAGTAGTAGGAAGCTTACTCTGCAGTTAGAGATGGAACATGAAAATGCTACATGTAACCACCAAGAGTCTGTTGCTTGTCTCTGAGCCATGTTGAACTGCTTGCCAGCGAGAGTATATGTATCAGATATGATAGGTGTGATGAACCAAAGTTTGTTTCTCATGGGTTCTCTTGAAGAAAAAAAAACTAGCCTGTATTTCTCAGGTCATGAACATCTTCTCTTGAATGCATTGTGAAGCTTGCATGTTGTTTGCCGTGCTGAATAAGTGTTCTTTGTGCCGGTTTTGAAAATTGTCTCTGATTGCAAGGCATGGACCTTGTTATGCATGAGTGTTTTCCGAATATATACATGGTGAACTATGGAAAGAAATATTGTCATCTGATTGTTTTCATGTACATCCTTAAAATAAAGCCGTGGCGTTAGCACGTGCACTATACTAGTTTGTAATAATTGATGGGATTGTATATGTTTTAATTAGAGTGTGGTTTTCCAAACCTTCACAAATAAAACATTATAATTAACTAATATATTCAAACGCTGGTCTTTCCTGTGTGATAGTATATATACATATATTAATACCTGCTGTGGTGATTGAAAGTCTCGCTGCCTGTTGCTGTTGGTTCTCTCCTCAAAATGGACTATTTTTGGTTGGAATGATTGGCATCCCGCACGAGGCAAAACACTGCTGGCTGAAATAGCAAGGGCTGGGCCGACTTCATTTCCTTGGGCCTGTGGGGGCATAAGCCTTCCCATCCCTAGATTCCCAGTTCCCACGCTATGGTGCTAGGTTCTCGGTGGGCCAGCCTAGCGTAGGAGACATCTCTAGGCGAATTGGTGGTACGCTTGCTTACATGGAATGGAAGTACGCTTGCTGTCTGATCATTTCTTATATACATTTATGTTTGTTTGGGGCATCTCTTCCTACTCACTTCTAGAAATAAACGGAGAGTCAATGAACCCAGAAAAAACTAGCTTCTTGGCTGGCAGTGGCACTTACTCTTCCCCGTGTTTATTTTTCCAACATATGAAAGTGTAATTGCCATTTTTTTATTCTTACTTTTATTGTAATTTTGAATTTATATATTTACTAACTATGGTTTATATGGACTGTTTATTTAGAATTTTTTCCTTCCCAATTGTTAGGAGTTCAAACTATTAAATGTCACAGCTTTTATTCAAATTTGCCATTTGAGCTATTTATATGGACTGTTTATTTAGAATTTTCTCCTACGACTACACTATATCCTTGTGTAGTCGTTGGAGAAGATGAGAGAAGAAGAAGCAAGGATAGACAATAAGGTTGGGGAGGGCTTAAATGTAAAAATCCCTACCACTTTAGCATGCCACGTAAGCAAAATACCGCTGATCGAGCAGTACAGACATATGGTGAACCAAAAATAAATATAAGGGCCCCAGAAATTTAAGTTTAGAGGTTTTGAACATAAGTGGCACCGTCTTAGTTAAATGATTGTTGGTGTGTTTAATTTTTTATTACCTGGCATTATATTATCTCTTTCCATAATAATTCTATTTGCATCGTTGTTTTTTCATATATATTTTCTCTGATCCGGACCATTATATTGTGGATCTATAGGTTACTTAGTTTAGTTTTTAGCCACTAAGACTGAAACAAATGACTTGCTTTCTAACTTTATTTATAGTACTTAGTACACTACCATATGTATTTAGTTGTTTGTTTTTCCAACATATGAAAGTCAAATTGCCACCATTTATTATTTTAATTTTTGAATTTATATATTTACTAAATATGGTTTTCTATAGACTGTTTATTTAGAAGTTTTTTCCTTTCCAATTTGTTAGGAAGTCAAACTATTAATTGTCACAGCTTTTTTTCGAATTTGCCATTTGAGCTATTTTGAAATTGAAGTATCCTAGGTGAACAAACGAGCCACCATGTGCTGAAATTTTCCCGGGTCGAAGGCCCATTGCCTAGGATGTAGGCATCCTAGAGCAATATGTATTGTCTCGGTGAATTTAGAAACGGTGGCTGAATTAGCTTGTCATGGGAAAGAAATACTCCCTCTGTTCACGAAAAAATGCAACTCCCACGTTTCGAGGAGTCAAACAGTTTAAACTTGACTAAAGTTATATGAAAAACTAGTAACACTCATGAGACAAAATAAGTACCATTAGATTAGTTATAGAATATAATTTTTATAAGAAATTTATTTGATATATAAATGTTAATATTATTTACTATAATTTTTGGCAAAGTTAAGATAGTTCGACCGACACGATTTCTATAATTGCATTCTTTTGTGTACCGAGTAGTAGAAGGAAAAACTTTGCCATCTCTCTTGGTGGACGACCATTTTGTTCTTATTTGGCTGCATCAGCATGCAGCCTATATACACGGGCACGTACGGTACCAGTATCTCCATGTACGGGTATACTGCAGTAGGAGTATACAGCTAGTAGCTCGCTACGTGCGTGGCTTGATGCGCGCCATGAGAGGCGTCTTCATGTGCTTGACGAACCCGTCCACTTCAGTGAGGTCAACAAGAGCACCTGTTGCCGCCGGTAGCTCCCACAGGAATCCACGCACCAGCGCGGCGAGCAAGAGCCTGACGTGAACCAAACCCAGCCCCATGCCCGGGCAATGCCTCGTCCCGGCGCCGAACGGCAGCATCCTGATGTCCTTGGGCCCTGGCATCGGACCCACGTCCTCACCCTCGCCGCCGGCGAGGAACCGTTCGGGCCGGAACTCGTCGGGGTCCGTCCACGCCCTGCTGTCCCTCCCGATGGCCCCCGGAACGATGGTGAAGCGCACGACCCCGCTACTGTCTCCCTCTGGCACGTGGACACCGAAAACTGCCGCCGCTGTGCCATCAGTGTCAGCGCCGCCGCCCACCACGACGTTTCGCTGTATGACCGCCACCAGCGGGTGCAGCCGGAGGCTCGCGCAGGTACGGCGTGTCGACGGCGACCTCGCGCCGGTCGCTGCCGCCGTGGACGTCGACCTCGCGGCGGAGCTTCTCCTGGACCTTCGGCTGGTTGACCAGCCGACCAGGTGCGCGAGCGCCCACTCGACGCAGCACACGACTGTCTCGGTGCCCGCCCCGAGAAACTCCCACACGAGGTTGGCCTTCTCGTCGTCCGTCAGAGCGCGCCTGACTCTCGCGTCGTCGTAGCTGGGAACCTGCAGGTCGAGCAGCGAGTCGACGTACGGCCGGATGCCGCCGCCGTCAATGCCACCATCGCTGCACCTGCACCACAGGGACTGTCGCCGCCGCCGCCGCCTTTCCACGATGAGAGGGAGGAGGAGCTTCGTCATGCGGCTGCGGACGCCGAGGAAGCGCCGCCACCTTCGCCAGTGCAGCAGCCGCGCCGTCCTTGAGGTGGCTAGCACGGGGCGTCCACCGTCCACCATGCCGTCGAAGAAGTCCTTGAGCACGCGCTGCACCGCGCGGACGTCGCGCGCGTCGAAACCGGCGTCGCCGAAGCAGATGCGCATTTGAAGAGTGAGCACGGCCGTGTGAAGGCTGTTGCGGACGACGACGACGACGACGTCGTCACGGCCTCCCCGGCAGCAGCCGGAGGAAGAGGCTGGCGAAGAGACCGTCGACGGCCTCCCGCTGGAGTCCGGCGAGGAGGCTGAGGCGCGACGGGTGCAATATTCCGGCGGTGAGGTTGCAGCGGAGCGCGCGCCAGAGCGGGCCGCGGGGCACGGTGCTGATGCTGTAGCTGAGGTTCACGCGCTCCGCTCTGACGAACTTCACGTGGAATGGGGAGACGGGGCGGTCGGAGAAGGTGTCGGCGTGGTCCACCAGCATGCTCCTTGCAATGGCGCGGTCATGGACCTCGATCGTTGGAACCGCCGGCAAAGCACGTGCGCTGCGGCTGTTGGTTCGCCGGAAAACGGCAGCGAACACTACAAGAGCAAGGCCAGCCATGATGAGGAAGAAGACCTCCATTATATTCCCTACGTTGGTACTCCCACTTAGGTGAACGCCTGGAGCAAGCGTACATATATCTACATCCTAATCGCGGAAAGAATCCGTGCGATTCTAGCACCTGAGGGCCTCAACGGACCAGTCCTGTGCTGCCGCGTGTGCCTGTTGGGCCATATATATTTTTTCAACGAACACTGTTGCAGATCTGCATTGCCATCCTCCATGTGAGACCATGCTTTCTCGTGGCTGTCGTTCGTCCGGGCTGGACTGCAGTTCTCCGCGTGCCGCGTGCTGCATTTATGGCCCGCCCCCGATCAAAAAACCAAAAAATATCCTCGGTCCTCATCCATCCAGTTTGCCAGTGTTTCGGTGGACGCCGTATGAGCCACGTGCTATCGCTTCGTGTGACCCATGCCACCTTGTGGTCGGCTGGTCGCGTCCGCCTCACGCGTACTCAGGGTCAGGGGCATGGCAACAATTTCAATACAGCATTGTTCTGGTCTCCTACACAGCTACACTTCCCTTCCGCGCTGCCGCAACCGTCACTAGATCGCCGCTCCTGCTCAACCCCATGGACCGTGCTCCTCCCCCATCGCCTACCGACCGCGACGCTGACCACGCCCGTCAACACCGGCATCCGGCCTCGGCAGTGGTGGCGGCGGCGCCAGGTCGCTCAGCACCTTCCTCATCCCCTTGTGTGAGCTGCAGCTGCAGAACCGGCTAGACCGCCCCCGCCGCTTCGGGCCCCGTCTCTTTCTCCGTTGCAGCACAGAGCGTGACCTACGATGTCATCGACGAGGAGGCGGGGAGCGATCTAGAGTTTGCGTTTCGGTTGCAGCGGACCACCAGCCAAAGGTGCCCTGCAAGGCGGCACTCAAGCCAGCTCGGGATTACGCCCCGCTGCCGTCGTCCACCCTCCATCGACTGAAACATCCCGATGCGGCCGCCGGCTGCAACCAGCCTCCTCGACTTCACCGGCGCAGAAAAGTTGACCACGACCTTGACGGCAGTGACAACCCTGCTGCCACTGCTGCCCATATGTCCTGACGTCCTGTCCTGTAGCGCTGCCGGCTGCCGGTGATGGACTGTACCTGCTCAGTCGTTGGACATAGCCCCCCGTCTCCACCACTAACAGGTATCTTATCCTTTCCTTCTGTATGCTACGTGCTCTATATTATGTCCTACGCAGATTTGCAATAACCTTCACAAATCTTTACAATTACCTTCCCAATCTACACCGTCAGCTCTGACCACTAGCTCTGCCTTTCTCGATCAAGAGATTAGAAGGACCACAATATCCAACATACACGTTTGGATGCGAACAAAGGAAAATGTCCGGTTGGATTTTAATGAACAGAAATCCGAATATGATTTGAGTTCCAACAAATATGCATCTGACTGATTGAGGTGAAAGGAACAGAATTCTCTAACACCTTCTAACAACTGAAAATGAGGATTCAGGTGATAGGAACAGAATTCTCTAAAATCTTCTAATAACTGAAAATGAGGAAGACGCAGGAGTAAATTATTACTATCCAAAAGTAAAGCTAATTCTCCCTTTTGCCTTCCTTTTGTGGTGTTTTTCTTTGCCAATCGTACCTGATTGTTATTGTTTGGTTTGTACAACGGCTATGGATGATTGGAAACGCCTGCACAATTATGACACTGACCGTCGTACCTTTATCATCATGTGTAACACTGAACAAAGTTTATGGTGTCTTTGGTTAAAAATTTTCGTAGAAAAAGATATCCTTTAGTGCAAGTGTGCGACTGATAGTCTTCATGGGTGAAATCAATCTCTTCGTTGACAAAGGATAGTCCTGAGTCTCCACAAAAGTTCGTGTTTCTTCTCTACCTGCGGCCTCCCTTGCCACCTCCACCTCCTCCCCCTCCTGCCCGTAGCCCTGCTCAGACTTCTCTTTTGTCACCAATCTAATTCCTAATCCACGATGACTCAAATCTCTATTTCATTTTGCAGCCATATATTTGCACCGCGTACTCACTGCAGCTATTTGTTTGTTTTTTATCTACATGCTTACACAGAGTTGGAGAGAAACATGATATTTTCCTTACTAAGTCAGTGCTTTTCCTGGTTCAGAATCGGAATCTGCTGGTGATTTTCCTTACTAAGGCAGTACTTAATACTGAAAAAGGATATTGGGTAGTATTTTCTGATGCTGCAGTATATGTCATTTCCTGGATTTATATGCATCCAACAGTCAAAGTAGTTCCTTTTGTCAAATAAGTCTAATCATAGACTTTAACATTCAGTTTAGTAAGAAAGATTGATCGAAAAAAAAGTTTAGTTAGAAAGTTGTTTGTATGCATCAGCTTATCAGAGCTTCCTCTTAATGAGATAACATATTTTTCAAAGCAGCCAGGGACCAATATTACCTACTATGCTTTATTTATTATATTTTTTGTTTGCGAGGGCTTTATTTATTATATGATTGCTCCTGTATTTCTTGCCATAATATTGGACTGTTTCAGGACCACCCAACCACCTGTGTTGCAGACTGCTTGTGCTACTGAGACAGCAAATACATCTTCATTAAAAAAAAAGAAATAGTGAATACACCATCCAACCAACTGTGCTGCTGCCGGTTTGTGACATACTTGCATACTGCTGGTACCTCCACCCAGCCTGGAAGAAAAGGACACCAGTTCAGGTAATTTACCTTCCTCAATCAAATTAACAATGTGTCCATGTCAGGTGCATATACAAGTGCTAGCTACAGTTAATAAATTAACACCTGAATTTCTATTTCCAATATTTTTTCTTGCTGATAAATGGTATCCACCACCAGAGATTATCACAATGACCCAACAAATATGTTCTTAGTATTTGTCGCAACAAGGTATTTCTCAACTTCCACCCACATGAATTCTATATTTTGGGCAGTGGTAAAGGGCTGCGAAACCTTGACTTGCTAAGTTGTAATGTTCACCTCTTCGGAAAAAAAACGTTTAACCCACCTGTTGTTGTGTATTTTGAACTTTAGGGTTCAGAACACTTTAATCCGCATACTTCATTTAGCTTTCAGTGCATTTTTTTGTCTGTTAGTGTTGTTGACGATATTATTCAGTTCTGATGCCAACACTCAGTCCTGTATCTCTATGCTGCTTATCCATTGCTTCATATTCGTATAGAGCAATCAACACCTGCTTTTCATTCCTCCATTTGAGCAAGAAACCGCAGTCTTCCAGCAATTTTCAGAATGTGTTAAAACGCAGCTAAAAAAATGTGAAAGTGACCTTTACCTTCTCAAAGCTAATGTTTGTCTCTGTTGCCACATTTGTTTACATCCCACTTGAGTTGATCTGAACTATGAAATTCAGAACGAACTTTCTTGAAGTGTATAGTTTGCAGATTCCTTTACACCATTTATAGTTAGGCAACACTTGCTTCATCCAAAGAAGTTTATTGGAACACGATGAGGCTGCGGGTACATTCTGTAGTGCTTACTCTTTTTTGCTCCAGATTTATATACTAATTGAACTGCAGTACAAAATGAAAATGAAGCTTATTGGATCTTAATTGAGTTAGACGAGCAGGTAATGCGATGGAAACTGAAAGCAGATTTAACTGGAGTAGGTTCCTTGTGTACGTAGTTATAGTTCTTATAAGATATTATTTGTTTGGGCAGTATCAACTCCAATATGGAATGTACCCAATAACAAACGATAGTTCATGTCCTCCTTTGGACGATAAACTGATTGATTCTTCTTTCCTCAAAAGTGCCACATGACAATTCTAACATGAACTTAATGAATCACTTATTGTCACGGAGAGAGAATTAGTTTGTACCGAAGTTATGATACTATACTTTTTGTTTAGCGTGCCAAATATACACAGTAAGTAGGTAGTTCATCTCCTCTATTTGGTGATAGATTGATTTATTCTTCTTAAATAAAAAATCATGCGACAGTTTGCTTAGCCCAAATGATGTTGACTTTATTTCTTATCTGTGTAATCATCATCAAGCCTTCTCATGTTGAAATTGCTAACGAGTTTGAGTGACTCATCCCAACCTTTGATTGTTCGTGAATGTTTTATTGTCTTAAAAGCCTATTCTCAGGTGAAGTGTATCAAAATATGCAGTTGGACAAAGGGGCTTGCAGAAGAGAACACTCCAAGAGGACAAAGGTAATGAAACATTTGTGATTCAACTCTTGCAGCCCTAATTTGAAGATGACGTGTCAGAATTCAGCATGTGTTGTTATTCAATCCACAGCATGCCAAGTAGTTGTACTCTTGGTATTTATATTTACGAGCTGATTGCTCTTCTCCTGTGAAAGGATGTACATTTGTGCAGTAATGTTAGTAGACGTCTGACTCGACTAAAGTACATTTGAGTTGTCATAGAGCAACACTTCCCTCTATTATATATGTGTAAGTTAATGAATAGTGTCCTACAACTGTGATGAATACTTGCTATAGAGTACCAAACTTCACTCTATTGAACGTTTTGTTGTATATTTAAACCACACAAATATATATGTACGATATACCACACAGGCGCGAAGACCCACTGCACGCGCGGCAACGCGCGCGTACCGTTCTAGTATAGACACATGCATGCATCCACAGGCTAGCCGCCGCGCTTTTCAAGTTTTTTTAATTTCACGGGTCACCACTCACCACTACTAAACAAAGCGTTATTCAAGATGGAAGTAGGTACACCTAAGCCTAGTGGAGTGGTTTAGGACTAGATGAGAATACATATGATGGATAATTCTGAAATTTACAGAGAGGACTAATAGTTAAAGACTTTAAGGACCTCGGATAACAATCAATACCAATGTTGTAGATCTTGAAGAGTTATGCGACTTTGTAGTTGACAAATTTTTATTTGAAATTATCTGCGCAACGGAAGTTACATTTGAATTTCTCACACATGAAATTCAAAATTTTCAAACGACCTCGGATGGAGAAATAACCTAAATCAAAAGTGTAGACTTCAAAAAGTTATACAACTTTGTAGTTGACAGCTTTTTCATTTGAATTCATTTAGAGTACCAAATACTCAATTTAAAATAAGATGAATATAAAATGAGATGGACGAATATTTCAAATGGACACAAGTATCTTTTGGATGGAGTAGTTACGGGAGTAACACGCGAGGCCTATGGTCAAGGGTTCGAGTCCCCCTGTAGTTGTGAAGCACGCGTTTTTGGTACGAAAAATCGTATGACTTGTGACTTGCATTGGTGTGGGGCCTCTACAAAATCAGTGATAAAATCTGTAGTAGTGGAGGTGGAAGAGGGGAGGCGGCTGGGCTAGTTGCCTCTATAGAGGCATCCCAACCACGTCGATGAAATCTGTAGTACGTAGTGTATACAGGAGCATTGGCTTCGTTTTTGCCGTCACCACCACTAATATATATGGTGACAACGTTAAGGCCTTTGATGTGGAGAATGATGAAGGCATGTGTTTGAGATGGCAAGTCGGCAAATGCGATATATGATCCCATCAGGGTGCTGCGGCCAAATAAGCGGTGACGGGAGTTCGGTAGCCTCTGTATCTTTTTTTCAAGGCGACGAGATGGCCGGTATGCAAAGATGCATGACCAACGCGGTTCATCTTTTATCCGTGATGGGAGTTCGCTGCTAGCGTCCGAATTTTAATGCCAAGCGACGCACCATGGGTGAATTAATGGGAATGGGATTGGGTTCGCTGTTGTCTGTTTTTTTTTAACCAAGCCACGTGCGTCCGAGAGGTCACAAGACTCGCGATCCCGCTCCGGCCCATAGACTCGGACGTTCTTAGTCATGGACCTGATGGGCCGGCCCGCTTGGTTCGCCTCCGCTTCGAAGTCTTCCGCCTTGCGTGTTGCTGGATGGTCAGCACTCAGCAGTCGCAGTGCTCACACAGTATGATGCCAGAAGAAAAGCTAACTGCTCGTACCGCTGGATCCACTGCCATGGATGCGCGAGGGCTAGCTCTTTGCCGTGTGGGCTGTACCGCTGCAGGGGACAACATTGTTGATCTTTCTTTAGACAGAGAGGTTAAGGCCAGTCTCAGTTGAGGTTTTCATAGAGTTTTATGGACATTAAATTTGTTGACATGACACTGTATTTATGAAGAGAGAGATAATAAAAGTTTCATAAGAGTGGAGAGAGTTTTATTGGGATGAAATTCTTCTGCACTATTTTCAACATATGAGCGTGTTGAAAACTAGGACATGAAACTTCCACAGTCTCAATGCTAGTTTCATGTCCCAGTTTTCAATATTGCCATGTGTAGGAAACAGTGATGAAGAGTTTTATCCACATAAAATTATGTCTACTCGCATAAAACTTTTATCATCTCTCTTCATAATATAGTGCTATGTGAGCATATTTAATACCCATAAAACTTCATCGAGATTGGCCTCAGAACTGATAGTAACGCTCAACCGTTCATATATAATAATGTGTTATGTGTTATTAATTGGAGGGGAGACGAAGCAAACATGCAAGCGAGCATTTTGTCCTGGACAGCGTCGTTACTGGAAGTCGGAGGGACCATGCGTGGCTGTTAGCCGCGTTTGCTTTCTTTTTCTTTGTTTTCATCGTCTATTGATGTGAGGCGTGAGGTCAGTTGGCTGCCGAGTGCCAAAACCATTGGCACGGTTTGGTGATTTGAGCGTCAAAACCATCGGTGGACGGGTTTACAGGTTTAAGCCTCAAAATCCAGATGGATGTTCCGAGAAGGAACAGACGACACGTGGCATCATCGAGGAGTTTGTGTTGAGGCGAAGCTATCTCATGAAGAGCGCAGTGGCCGTTGGATGAAGATTACCTCGGGTTGGACCATAGCGCCCTCGGGTTAAGTGGTTCGACTCAAAATATTTAGGAGCAAAACTGGGATTGTGTAATAGCCCTATTAAATAGGATGAGGGAGCCCCCATCTCCCTCACCTCTTTCATTTTTTTCCTTCCTCCTTCCCTTAGTCCCTTTTAGGGTTCTTTGAGAGAGGTCCACAAATTTGTGATTTGTGTAAGAACTTGAGAATCGGCAGCGGGAATGGTGGCCCTTACCACCTCGTGTTCTCTGGGATTCGATTTGTGATGAGTTTCTTGTGATTCGCGTTTTATTCTTCACGTTCATCCTTTTCCCCCTCTCTTTCTTGCACCGGTTCTTCGTTTTGAGACCGTTTTGATTCGTTCCTTTTGTGTTGGAATGATCTATGACGTGAGTTGAGCCTTTCCAATGAAGGAAATCACCCAATTCCTCACGAGATCACAGATTAGGGCAAATCATGAACTAGGGTTTCTTAACCGGTGTTTTTCGTTCTCCTTTGATTTTCCGTTGATCGGCTTCAAATTGGGTGATGATCTCTTAGGGGTAGCTCACCTATTGCCTTATGACCACGTGGTGAAAATTTGGTGGCAATTCATTTTGATTTGGCCGCAAATTGGGAGATTTTTGGTTGGAGGCGATTTTTCGAGCGCTCTGTTCTTGCTGATTCGCGATTCATGAACAGTCCGGAGTACTGCAGTGGACTGTCCGGGAGTCGGGCTCTTTTCTGTGCTTTCTCTGCTTCTCGGTGTCCTTACTTGTGGACAGTCCGGCCCCCAAGCCCAGACTGTCTGGGGGGTACTGTAGCGGTAGTTTTTAGACCGAAAACAGAACTGTTTCTGCGGAGTTCAGTTTCTAATTTTTAAACTGCGGACTGTCTAGGGTGCTGTAGCGAATAGGCCGCAACTCCCTGTCTTGTGCTATTTTGTCCGTTTCTCGCCCATTCGTTCTCCGATTTGAGTTCCATTTTTTGCGTTGGGTTTCTAACGATCTAAGGAAGTTATCTAGGTACTCTTGACTCTTGGCAGCTCATGTTTTTGTAGCTTTTTGTTGGAGCATGACCATCCCAAGTGGCAGAGGCTTGAGTATAAACGGGCCAGGCAAGCACTCTAATCTCTTATTATGCCTTGCAGGGATGACGGAGCCTCTGACGATGATGACGAAGGCCTAGGTTGTCAGGACAACATTGTCCCGAGCAGCGAAGGCACGAGTGACACGGAGTTAGCAAGCATGTTTATGCCCTCTCACAAAGCTCAGCAGGATAGTGAAGCAAGAACTCCGGCCCTACAGGCGGAGGTCGAAAGCACACGACCTCCGGCGCTACGGGTGGAGGGCGAGGGCTCACCATCCGCAACGGTGGCCCGCACGGACGCGACAAAGGCCATCGGCGGTGGGGGCAACTGAGACTGACTAGTATCGGTGACGTTCTTCGCGTGCTGGGAATGGAGGACCGAAAGCCATGGTGGGTAAGGCAAAAGCCGAGGGCACTCCTGCCGTGGCGGAGGCCCACACGAACATGACAGAGGCACATGTGGCGCAAGAACATGGGCCCCCAGGCCTGTGTTTTCGGCACAAATTACTAAGGCGGTTCATGAAAAGTTTTCCAGAAGTGTCCTCACCAAGTACACGTTAGAGATGGAATATTCCTAGGACATACCGTCACCGTCACGGGGCTTTGATGTAAACATACTTAGAAGTGAACAACGCCCTATAAAAGGGGAGATGTAAATGTTCAAGAGGTTGGTGGGTAAAGACATTTATGAGACCCTAGCCTTCCTCGTGTTCTCTATTCCCCGTCCTCCGCTCGGGGCACCGGCCGGGTAGAGGTAAACTTGATTTCCTATTGGAATACGCTATTCCAACATTGGCGCCCATCGTGTGTTGGCCGGCAAAAACCCACAATGCCAAGAAAAAGAGCAGCCCCAGCGAGAGCACCACCTAGCTCAAGAGCTAGAGGGAGAACCAAGCGCAATACCCACAGTACCTATGCTTCAAATGAAGAAGACTAGCTTGAAGACGAACAAGTGATCAAAGAGCAACCTTCGGCATCGGAGGTCCAAGATCCAACACCAGACCAAGAGCTTCAACAGTTGCAGGCTCAGTTGTAGAGTATGTAGCAGGAAAGGGACAAAGTAGCCATGGCCTTCGCCGCAAGCCAGCAAGCCGCTCAAGCATCGACACAAGCAACGGAAATCAGGCAGCAGCTCACCCTCTTGCAAGTGGAGATACAGAGTATGCAGCCTCCATAGCATCCCTCTTGCATTTCACAACAGGTATGCTCCATAAGTCAGAACCAGCTCAACCCTCTGCCAGTGACAGTAGCGCAGATAGCTTTAGGCTTGCCCTTTGTGGCACCACAGCCGCGCAGGGCTATAGACCCTGAGTCCCCACTCTCCGAAGGCATTCAAAATTCACCATAGCCAGCATCCTACAAGCCAATAACATTGCGCAAGTTCAATGGAAAGTCAGACCCGCACCAATTCATTATGAGTTTCGAAGCAGCAGTAGCCTTCGTAGGGGGGAATGAAATAGTCCTAGCCAAATCTTTTGTCATCACAGCAGAAGGTGATGCACTGGCCTGGTACTCCATGCTCAAGACAAGCACAGTATACTCATGGGAAAACCTCCATGACAAAATCCTAGCAAACTTTAAGGGTTTCGCCAGTGAATCATTGACCTCCATAGATCTATTCCAGTGCAAACAAAACCAAGGAGAGGCATTGAGAGATTATTTTCGAAGGTTTGTCCAAGTTAAGGCGAAGGCTCCCGTTGTCCCAGAGGAGGTGCCCATCGAAGCAGCAATCAAGGGCCTTCGTATAGGACCCTTCGTAGCTCACCTAGCTAGAGAGAAACCAACATTAATGCAAGAGCTGTACAATTAGTTCGAGAAGTATTGCAAATCAGACAATGACCTCCGCAAGAGACTGGAAGAGTAGAATTAGAACAAGCAACAAGGAAACAACAGGAATACTCAAAGAAACAATGCAAGCCAAGGCCATCATCAACAAAAGCAAGGCCAAAGCCAGCAAGTTTTCAACATTGAGCAACCTAGCAATGTTAGCAAGGGCAGGCACCTGCGCAGGCAGGAACGCAAAACACAACCCAGGGGTCCTACCAAGCAAAAGCACACAGACAAGGCAAAAATTGGAACAAAAACCAAAAACAGAGGCAGTGTAAACAATACTGCTTCTTCCATGGAGAAGACAAGGGGCATGTCACAAGGGATTGTCCAGATGCTAAAGAAATGCAAGAGAGGATAAAAAATAGAGCAAACCCCTAGCCTCCACCTCAAGCACCAAGGGAGGTGAACCACACCTTCGCCCTACCCCAGCAACAACCGTATTGCCCAATTTATCTAGCATTGAATTTCACTCAAATACACCCTTCCACTCTAGCCTCCGCATATTACCAAAACTTCTTGTCGGCCTAGCGCCCAACTTCACTACAAATAGAAGCAAGCAACCCACGGGTAGAGGCAAACCTCACTTGCATAAACCCTAGCCTCCGCACATAACATACATTGAAACAAGTCGCCCCCAACAACCGGCCAATGGATTTGAGCCATTGCCTCCGCCTCCGCACCCACCTCTACCTCCGCCACCACATCAAGTGCAGCTCCCACCACCCAAGAACGAACCTAATCTAGAAAACCAAATCAATCTGCATACACCTCTACCTACCATTGGAATGATCCAGCCAATAGCCGAAGGCCCTGCAATGGAATTCCAGACTAAGAAGCAAAAGAAAGATCACCTTAGGTTGGTCAACAACATAGTAGTCCAAGGACCAGTACGACACACCGACTGGTCAAAAAACCCGATCACCATCACGGAGCAAGACTTACAGCTGGAGAGCTATCCCCACGCTGATGCAATGATGATCCAAGCAAACATAGCAGAATGGGAGATTAGCAGAATCCTAATGGATTCAGGCAGCTCAGTAGACATCATATTTGTTAATGCCTTCGATCAAATGAGACTCAGCAGAAGCCAGTTGTAGCCTTCGGTCTCACCACTCATCAGATTCGGAGGCAAGCAAATCCATGCCCTAGGGAAAATATCACTCCCAGTGTCCTTTGGTGATCAACAAAACGAAAGGACAGAGTATATCACCTTCGACGTAGTAGACCTATACTACCCTTACAATGCCATCTTCGGCAGGGGATTTGCAAACAAGTTCAACGCAACAATCCATATGGGCTATCTGTGCATGAACATACCAGTCTTGCATGGCATCATCTCAGTACATGGCAGTCAGAAAGAAGCCAGAAAACATTGAGAAAGCGATCTACAAGTCGCACAGAAATATCAACTCTGTGGAATCAATGAAGAACAAAGCATCAGTGCCTCCGGACATGCCCAAAGGCAAAATAGACCCAGCAGACCAAGAAGAAACAAAGACAACACCACTAAAGCAAGCAATGCCAGACAGAAAGATCATTATTGGAGCCAACTTGTCCTAAGAAGAAGAGTCAGAGCTCATGGAGACTTTAGCAACAAACAAAGATATTTTTGTCTGGTCAGCCTCCGACCTCAAAGGGGTCAATAGACATCAACCCAAAAATGAGACCAAAGAAACAGAGACAGAGGAAAATGTCGGAGGACAAAATCTTGTTAGCGAAGGCCGAAGTACAAAGGCTCCTAGACGCAAACATCATCAGAGAAGTCAAAAATTCAGAATGGCTTGCCAATGTGGTCTTGGTCCCAAAAAAGAATGGAAAGATGAGAATGAGCATAGATTTCACTGACTTGAACAAAGCTTGCAAGAAAGACCCCTTCCCGTTACCAAGGATTGATGCCTCTGTCAACAAGGCGGCTAGGTGCCAAAGATTCTCACTCCTGGACTGCTTTTCAGGATATCACCAAATTTGTTTCAAGAAAGAGGATGAAGAGAAAACAAGCTTCACCACACCCTTCGGCACCTATTGCTATACCAAAATGCCGGAGGGATTGAAAAATGCGGGGCAACCTTCGCCACAATGACAAAAAAGGTTCTGGGCCCTCAGCTGTAGAGAAACATCATTGCATATGTTGATGACATCATGGTAATGGGCAAGAATAAAGAAGACCACATAACAGATTTCAAAGAGACTTTCACCAACCTCAGGGCAGCTGAACTCAAACTCAACCTAGAAAAGTGCATCTTTGGAGTCAGCAAAGGAAAAATGCTAGGCTACATCATCAGTGCCGAAGGCATCAAAGCAAACCCAGATAAGGCTAAAGCAATTATGACAATGGCCGAACCTTCGACCAAGAAAGAGGTACAAAGGCTCACAGGCAGGATAGCTACCCTCACTAGATTCATCTCAAAATCGACAGAGCGTAGCCTCGCATTCTTCGAAGCCCTAAGAGGCGGAGACAAAGTAGAATGGGGGCCAGAGTAGTCGGAGGCTTTTATGCAGCTCAAAAACTACATGACGACTACGTTGATGGTGACAGTACTAGATCTAGAGACCCCATTACTATTGTACATGCTAGCCTCCGACCACGCGGTCAGCGGAGTTCTAGCCCTCGAAAAAGAAGAGGGGACAAAGGCAGTTCAAAGACCAGTGTCCAGAAGCACTATCAGGAGCTAAGTTGAACTATACAAAGATTGAAAAAATCACATATGCAGTCCTAATCTCCTCAAGAAAGCTGAAACACTACTTCCAAAGGCACGGAATCATAGTGCCATCAACTCAGGAACTAGGAGACATTCTTCAAAACAAAGAAGCCTCCAGTAGAATAGGCAAAGATCTGTGAAGCGTGCCAAAACTTCTCCCCACATCAATCAAAACCTTTGGTGGAAACACAGCTCATTTCACCAACCTGGCCATTACAAAGATGGGGCATGGATTTGGTAGGCCCACTGCCACCTTCACAAGGGGGAACAAGTTTGCCATGGTCGCTATAGAATACTTCACCAGATGGATTGAAGCCAAGCCACATGCAACCATCACATCAGAATCAGTCAAAAAGTTCTTTTGGCAAAACATTGTGTGCAGATTTGGTGTGCCAAGAACATTAACAGTGGACAATGGAAAACAGTTCGACTTAGAAAACTTCAAAGATTTCTGCACAAGCATAGGCACAAAAATAGCCTTCGCTTCGGTATACCATCCAGAATCAAATGGAGCAGTAGAAAGAGCAAACAAAATAGTTTTTTCGACAATCTCCAAGACCTTGTTCAACCTCTACAAAGGCAAGTGGATAGAGGAGTTGCCGAAGGTCGTGTGGTCTCACAACACAACTGTATCTAGGGCAACAAGGTTCACCCCATTCAGGCTTCTATATGGTGAAGAGGCAATGCAACTGGAGGAGATCAAATATCAGAGCCTCCACACCATAAGGCAAGCCACGGCTGAAGATGAAGAATATTCAAAGGAAACAATCAAAGCAACCAGATTAGAGGCACTAAACAACATCACAAAATACCAGCAGTAGACCAAAAAATGGAGAAACAACCAAGTTGTGAGAAAAACCATACAAGATGGAGACATGGTCCTCAGAAGAAAAGCAAACGCAGTAAACGCCGAAAAGCTTTAGCCAAAGTGGGAAGGCCCTTACATAGTGAAGAAAGCCGACAGACCAGGATCTACCTGATAGATGACGAAGGCAAAACTTTAGTTCACACCTAGAACGTCAATAGCTTGCATAGATTTTATATTTAAATTATAAATGGGTAAGATATAAGCGAAGGCCCCACGTTTTTCTTTTCTCTCCTTTTTTATTTTTCTAGAAAATTCACATCAGGGCCTATACTCTTTTCCTCACAGGGGAAACTCTTAGCGGAGGTGAGGTTTTTAATGAGGCAGGATCCATGTACAAATCCTCTAAAAGTATAAAGAGGTACTCCCCTAGGAAAGCATTCCAAGCAAAGGTCAAAAGTGGCTAGCAACGGAGGCACAACATTCCACATTTAGAATCAAGCAACCAAGGACCTCCCAACACTAAAAGCCGAAGGCTCTACAATGTGGGATGACGTCCATAGCCAAAAATGGCCCAAATTCTTGACAAAGACCTGTCCTCTATCAGGCATCAAGAAGGAAACACAAATGGCAAAAATGTCAAAGCAACCTAGAAAAATACCTACCTTCGCCGTAGGCATCGGGCTTCCCTAAACCTAGCAAAGACCTATCACACTCAGGCACCAGGCATAAAAGCACTTAAATGACTAGTATCATTGGTATTCAAAACATAATATGTCAAGTACAATAAATACCACAAGATCGTTCACCAATCAAGGAAGATCCAGACATTAAAGCCAAACAAACCTGCTGGAATTCAAGAAACCAAGGCACTTAGGACTATAAAACCCATGATCCCAAGCCATTCTCTCTTAGTCACTGCATAATCACCAGGGGGAGCCGGGGCAACAACCTAGCAGCCACATCAAATCCTAGGCCGCATAAGCCATGTAAGCAGGAGTATCTTTAGCCACCAAAAAACGAAACCGGTTAGTGCAAAGACTCGTAAAAGTAGCAACTACCACAGCCCGATGAAGGCATAATAAAAGCAATTAGTATCCTTGGCACAGTGATATACATCAGCCACAATGTGTTGTGCAGCATCAACATGGCTATAGCACCTTGGTGTCACAGGTTGTGGGAGGGTATCGTACGAAGGCTCGTAACATCCCCCCGCAGCCAAAGACGCGGGCTGTCCTAGCCATGGATCAACCATGTTCAATGGGAGCGCAGCTGCTACAGCATCACCAAAGAAGGTGGAGGTTCAACCTATAAGCCGGCAAAGGCACGGTGCAAGAAATGCTTCCTCGGCAACCGTCACCTGTACAAGCTGTGTAGTGGCCTCTTGAGAAGCATCTGATGACCGCTCAAATTGCACCAAAGCCTTCGCAACATCGGCAAGATCGAATACGAGCACTGCACAACCTTCAGCCTGGCACTCCAGATAAACTCCAGCAACTTCAAGCAAGCACAGAGACGGTGGCTAGAGCAATCTTCAATCTTCCGCGACACGCAAAACAATAAGATCACCTCCACCGTGACGCGTAGGTTCGTCTTCACAAGGAGCCAGAGAGGAAAGAAGCGGAGGTCAGGCTCTCAGAATGAGAGCCATCACAAAGACCAGATCTGCAGCCAGTCAACAACAAAGCTCTAGCCACCATCCAACACAATCTGAGAAGGGAATAGGCAGAGCCAAGACGAGATATGTAAGCAGAATAGATTCGAAGCTTTCAAAAGAAAAATAAGGATGTAAACAAAACCTTCAGAATATAAACCTTCAAAATTCTACAATACTTGAGTCAACATTTACACAACACATTACAACATCAGTCACAAACTATACAAAGCCCGAAGGCAAAATGTAAGCAAACAAGGAACGCGCAGGAGTGCAAATGCGAGAAATGTAACACACCATGTCAAAGGCGAAGACCCTCGCCAAGCTAATGATCGAGTAAACTCAACCGCACGTCATCTATGTCGTACTTCACAGAATCATACATATAACTAACAGAGCCACGAGGAAAAGCCGTTCACCATTATCCCCAAAGCTTGCCACTAACATATATCCCATCATGATAAAAGCCCACAGGTAGCACATCCTGTGCAGGCCCTGGACCGAAAACCTGTGTAGGATACAATTTCACTAAGTTCCTAAAGAAATTAAGAATATACACAAAGGCAAGCGCCAAAATGAGCAACATTTATAGTCGGATCTAAAATCTAGTTCCCAGAGGTTACACCTCCGGATTAGCTTGAACTGGCGAAGGAGACTTTTCCTTTCCCTTGACCATCGCTTCAGCCGTCAGGATGGACGACGCACCACCTTCCCTATTAGCTTCCGTCGCCGGGACGCGCATAACCTCCTACAGTGCCTTGGATTCTTTCCCCGCAGCGAGCATCGTCTCCTTTTCCTTGCTAGCCTCAGTTGCCGAAGTGCTGGTAGCCCCTCCTGCCATGTCAGCCTCTGCTCTTGTTGTTCCCTCCGCACCAGATAGAGGGGCCTGCGAAGCCGGAGTAGCGACAGCTCACGATGGACGCGCACCAACATGCCTTTAGCAGCCTCCTTCTATAATGCCTATAAAGGAAAAGGCAAAATCAAACAAGCAAAAACAAGTCAATAAAACAAGACAAAGCCACAAGACAAAAGCAAGTAATGTGCAGAATAAAGCACAAACCTCTGCTCGCCGGTCCTCTACCATTTTCTGAGCCTCTGTCCTGCCGAAATCAATCCAAAAGGAGCTCATAAAGTTTCGGATAGACCTCCGCAAAGTAGGTGAAGTCACCCCAAGGTTGAGCGGGCCACTAAGCTTTTCCTTGTTAATGCTCTCGGTGTGAGTACAACCCCCTCAAGCCAGCATCTTTGCATAATTGGTGGCTCTAAGAAGGGCACCAAAATCGGCCACATCTCTGACGAAAGCGGGGAGCTTCTCCACATGTGCCTTTAGCCAAGAAAGCAAGCTGAAAGCAATAGGCTCTTCTGGCATGTCAGACGTGCTGCCACCAAGTTGCCCTAGCGTAGCCACATACATCTTCACTGTGGCCAGACCCAGTCCCTTTGTAGCTTCCAGGCACCCCATTAGCAGGGCAACTTGCTGTTGCAGAGCCAGACCCGATTCCTTCTCAGCATTAAGTTCCTTCCGAAGGTTATCCGCGGTTTCATTAGCCTTTAGGGCACGCTCAATAGCAAGAGCCTTCGCACACTTAGCATCTTCCACTTGCTTCTTCAGCAAATCCGTCTCCTTCCGAAGGTTTTCTACCCTGCACAAGCAGAGGATAATCCACCTACCTCTGCAGTAAGATGGGTTTTCTGAGCCACCAACACCTCAACCTCCTTCTTTAGGGCCTCAATGGCCTCATTCCGATCAAGCACCTCATGGCTACGTTCCTCAAGAGCTGTGGCCATGTGGTGGCCCTGCAAAAATGAAGGTCAGATACAAAAGCAAAAGAAAGAAAAACAACACCAAAAACTCAAACTTACAAGACTCTGATGCTCCAAGTTTACATGCAAAAGCTTAAAGTAATCCATGCTCCACAAGTTATGGCGAAAGCGATCTCGCAACAAGGATAGTATAAGAGATGAGCACAAGAACTGAACTCAGCAAAAATGAGAAAGGATAATAACCTCTGATCTCCGTATAAACATTGTGTAGAGCATCAGCCCAACCAATAATAGTCGTGTCGAAGGCAGCTGAAAAGCATATATACAAATGAATAAGAAAAAAATAAATGAATAATAATAATAACACACTACGAGTCGAAAAGCAAAGGCACCAACCCATGTCGTGCCCAAACCCAGGAGCAGTAGGTCGGAGCGTCGGACCAACAACTGGAGGCCACGGAGGTAACTCCAACCCAACCTTACCAACGCTCGCACCACTGGCAAGCTCCTCTTAGCTCACAAGAGCACCGATCACGTTCTCTAAAAAGCAAAATTTGTAAGAAAACAGATTACGCACAAAAACTGCAAAGACAAAGTTTCCAAAAAGCAAAGGCAGCTTACTCAAATGAACACCGTATGCGCCACCTTCAGCCTCCGGTTCACCTGGAGGACTGCACGCATGTGACCTGAACGCGACGCTCCAGAATGCAGACAGAGGCAGCGACTCGGCCTCATCTTCTGACAACTCAAAAATTGAAGAGCACGCAGGGCGGCGGCGGCTACCATCCCCTACACTCGCAGGAGAGGCACCTCCGCAAATCTCACCCTAGCGTCCTCCCAGCTAGACGAGTCGCCGCCCAACACAGCAGGCATTGGATTAACAGCAGAAGGCTCAAGAGGATCTGCGCCTTCCACCCTATGGCCGCCAGCATCCTTCGGCGCACCAACTCCCTCTGCCGCGACCATGGCCACGGTCGGACCACTACCACTATTCTCAGCGGAGACCTCCATCGCGTCAGCAGAGGCTCGACCGGAGCCAAAAACAGAAGAGGCAGCAGAAGCGGGACTAGACGTAGAAACCTTCTATTTCTTGGCAACAACCTTGGAGGCCCCACCCCTTCCTCTTCTTAGACTCTGCCAGTGCTGTAGCATTCTTAGCGGCGACCTTCTTCCTCTTCTCCTCAATAGTGGTCAAGACCTCTGGGGGAACCACATGTTCCTCATGTGTAGGGTCGAGATGGCGGACTAGAGGGGGGGGGGTGAATAGTCCTTTCTAAAATTAATCGCGTCGGCAAACCGAAACAAATGCGGAATTAAAACTATCGGTCTAGCCAAGACTACACCCCTCTATCTAAGTTCACAAGCACCTCACAAAGATCCTAATTATGTAACTAAGGTGCTTTCCTTGGCAAGAGCTCTCCTAAACAATTCTAGAGCAAGGTCACACAAACTTATGCACTAGTACTTTAGCAAAGCCGGGGAGCTCCTACACAATTCTAGTAAGCAAAAGCACGAAGCCACCTATGCTCACTAGCAATGCTCAATAGCAAGGCAACTAATGCCATACTAGAGAGCGCAAATTACTTAGCTACACAAACTAAGCAATATGACTAACAAGGTTACACAAACCAAATTAGCCACGCAACGGGAGCTACTTCTATGCTACACAAGCAAGAAGGTAACTAGCTAACTACACAAGCAAACTAGTTACAAGAGCAACTACACAAGCACAAGTATATGAATATAAATACAAGCTTGTGAATTGAAAGTAAACCACCGAGAAGATGTACACAATGTTGACACGGTGGTTTTTCACCGAGGTTCACTTGGTTGCCACCAAGCTAGTCCCCGTTGTGGCGATACACCCACTTGATGGATCACGAGCTAATTGACTATCAAGAGTCAAACCCTCAGCGGGTGCCGCACATCCACTCTCAAGATGGGGATCCTCCAAGCCACGAGCTTTACTAGAGTTGCTCTTCGCGATCCCCGCGGGGTGAGCACAATCCCCCTCACAAATCCTCCTCCGGAGCCACGCACAATCTCCACGCGTGCTTCAACGGAGTCGCAAGCCACCAAGCCGTCTAGGAGGTGGCAACCTCCAAGAGTAACAAGCACCACCGGCTTGCAACACGATCACCTAGTGCCACTCGATGCAATCCTCCCGATGCAACGCACTAGAATCGCTCTCTCACTCGATCCGATGAACACTATCAAGCATGAGTGAGTTAGAGGGCTTCCAAGCACTACCACATAAGCCACCAAGGCCAAAGTGTGCTCAGCTCCCCGGCCATGGCCGCCCAATGGGCTATTTATAAGCCCTTCCACGAAAATAGCCGTTGTACCCCTTCACTGGGCACAACACGCGCTGACCGGATGCTCCGGTCAGGGTGACCGGACGCGTCCGGTCACTACACGACAACCGTGAACAGTGCGCGTTAGAACTAGCCGTTGCCCTGACCGGACGCGCTCAACCGAGTGACCGGACGCGACAGTGCCCGCGTCCGGTCGCGTTCCAGTACGCTCCCGTTGAGACCGGACGCGTCCGATCGTACGTGACCGGACGCGACAGTGCCAGCGTCCGGTCGCGTTCCAGTAAGCTCCAGCTGCGACCGGACGCGTCCGATCGCACGTGACCGGACGCGCCGCGCGTCCGATCGTCACTCCGCTTCGCTCTGCCTCTCTGGACGCTTGACCGGACGCTCCGGTCCCGTGAAGGACCGGACGCGCCGGTCGCGCGCTTTTCTTTTACGCCCAGTTGAACTGACCGGACACGCTGGTCAGGCCAGACCAGCGTCCAGTCACAAACCCTAGTGCCGCGCCGTGGTGAACTGACCGGACGCGTCCGGTCATACCGAGACCGCGTCCGGTGCAGCGTCCGGTCACCACAGTGACCGCCGTTCGCCTCCGTTTCTTTTCCAACTTTTGGCATAGTAGAAAATAGGCGTTTCACTTCTCCAAAAAGCGCCGAATCCCGCCTCGCAAGCTCGGCGGGAGGGAGAGAGGAACCCAAACCCCTCTCTACCGCTTAAACTCCACCGCCTTCGCAAATGTGCTAACACCACCAAGTGTACACCACCATGTGCATGTGTGTTAGCATTTCACAAACATTTTCCAAGGCGTTATCCACTCAACTTGCCACGCCACTTGATCCTAGCAACGATGCAAAGTTAGATCGCTCAAGTGGCACTAGATGACCGATATGCAAACAAGTTTGCCCCTCTTGATAGTATGGCCATCTATCCTAAACCCGGTCATCAACTTCTCTACACACCTATGACCAGTGAAATAGAAATGCCCTAGGTTATACCTTTGCCTTGCGCATTCCACTCCATCTCCTTCGACGTTGATGCACACATGCACCAACCATATCACAAATGATATGATCCACTTCATATCATCATGTGACCTTGGTCCATCGATCTTGACCTCACTTGCTCTTCACCGTTGCGTCGGTCCATCGGCGCCAAGTCTTGCTCAAGCTTCACCGCCTCGCGGTCCATCGCTCCAAAGCCTCCGACTTGCCCTTCACACTTACAACCGGTCCATCAAGCCAAGCCTCATCTTGATCTTTGCCACCTTGGTCACATGACTCCATGTCATGTCTCATATGCAATGAGCTCCTTCATGACACAATCATCTATGGACTAATTCCCTGTGTATCTCACATAAACACAATTAGTCCACCTAAGGTTGTCACTCAATTACCAAAACCAAACAAGGACCTCTCAATCTCCCCCTTTTTGGTAATTGATGACAACTCTACAAAGATATGGAAATTAAGTTCTTTTAGACTTTATGCCACTTATCCAACAATTAAGCTCTAAGTTAGGATTTGGATAAGCACCATAAAATCCAACTTGGTAGTGATAACTCTCCCTACATATGTGCTCAAATGGTTTGGTTTCAAGCTTGCACATATGCATAAATATGAAATTTGTGGGAGGGTTAGCACTACTAAGTGATGCTAAGGTGTATAGAATAAACCTTTGTAGTTCGATACCATTTGATAGCTTGATATCATTTGAAAATCACAAGTTTGCCATCATCCTTAGCATCATGAGTAGCTAGACATCAAAAACACTAGAAACCCCGTGAGATCAACATTACAAGCAAGGTTCTAGTTTTTCATGATAAACACAAGTCTAGCTATCATCCTATGCATGCTAGTTATCATATCATCATTCAAGTTCTATAACTAGCAAACACCACACAAGCATGCATGTTAAATATAAAAACTTATGCAATGCTAGCAAGCACATGAATATGCACATATCAAATGTAATCAATCAAAGTTCATGAGCTTGCTCCCCCTACTTGTGTGCTTCTTTTATCCAAGAATTTTGATCCTTCTCTTTTCTTCATTGTTGCTCCCTCTTTGTCCATTTCCATGTCCAAACCCCATCTTCTCATGATGTCCCCAAACCCCTCTCTTGGTGTATTGACATATCTTTGTTCCAACTTCTCCCCCTTTGTCATCAATTTCCATAAAGGGTGTATTTCTCATTGATACAAAGGCTTGCATTGGGGTAGATGGTTGAGACTTGAATATTACGTTGTTGATGGACATCACCGCACATGTTGGAATGACATTACTTGTATGTTGCTCTTGAGATACCACTAAGGATCTTTGACCTTGATACCATTAGGTGGGGCTCCTCCCCCTATATCATAGCATGGGTCATTCACTTGATAATCTTGAGCTCTTGTGTGTGAGGGAACTTTCTTCATTTGATGATCACTTAAAGTTGAGGATCACTTGTGGAACCACCGTCTTGTATAAATGATATTATGTGTAGAAATACCACGAATAAGTGTGTGATACCAATTTGAAGAATCCTCTATCATGGAACCACTTGTAGGATTTGTCAATATGATCTTTTCTTGAACATTTTCTATCTTTATGAGTACCACTTGTAGGATATCACTTGTAGATCATGATCTAGACACCACTGGTAAATACCAATTGAAGAAATACTTTGAGTCTAGATACCATTTGAAACACCCTAGATATCTATTTGCATTGTTGTCTTGTGCTTGTACCCATATCATTGTCATGAGCTTCTAGTATGACTTGAACTAAGTTGATTTGCCTAAGATTCTAAGTCCGGTTTGATCCAATGACAAGCTTCTTCACTCCTCATACTAAGGGTTATCTTGCCAATGTTGTACTTGTCACTTGTTAGCAATCCAAACTAGATCAAGTACTTGGGTTCACTAGCTCATGAACAAATTCATACACATACCACTAGATCATTTAAATAATTCAAGCAATAGTGGTAGGCTATGAATTTAAATATTTCATTTGTTATGCATGATCCTAGTAAGCATGTACTATATGCACTAACCACATACTAGTAAGGAATGAAATGATCATGCACATTTTAATGATACCTTTGCTATGTTGGAGTAGAGGATAGTCACATAGATTCCAATTCATTACTCCAATAGCAATGTGAAGTCCAATTGAATAGCTTGGTGAAGACCAATTATCAATAGTGAAATCTATTCTTCACCCATATGAAATGAGAACCACTAATAATCAAGTGCATTATCTCTTGTTGTGGTTGGCTTGCTTTTTCTCTTTGATCAATGCTTGCATGAGAGAAGTACTTATGATACCAATTTTATAACCATGACTAGCTCTCTTTTGGGTGTTGCTTGCTTTTCTTGATCAACCCTATTGATTGTTTTAATTAAGCATCTCAAATGTCCCCTGAATTCATCACTTCCATGTTAGCCTTCCAAGCCGGTGCTCGGTTTACCCACCCATGGGTGGCAAGCCCCCTCAGCAGGGAGAAGTGACCTCTCTCCAAAGAACCATCCTTGACACTTACTTGAATTGCCTTTGATTGATTGATCTATGGACTTAACTTGATGAGTAACCTTGAATTATTCTTTAAGTCCTTTTCTTTCTACCAAATGATCTCCAATTATTACTAGAACTTGAACCTCATCTTCCTCTTGAGTTTGATCTTCATTTTCAAATTTGAGTACCAAATTTATACACTAAGTACATTCCACAATCAATGTCCTTGTACTCATTTCTTGTCATGCTTCTAGATCAATTCAAAACCAAACTTAGGTGCCTCAAACACTTATAAATATGTTTCCAACTTGAGGACCTTTCACTTAAAGTGACTCTAGATCAATCCAATAATTGTCACTTTTCTGGCAGATTCTGTACCCTTCAAGGAATAATTCATATCTCTCAATGTACAGATCCAAATACCATAAAATTTGGTGGAGATGTGATTCACTAAGTCATCTAGCAGCTGTAAAAATTTGAGATTCATTTGACATCTAGATTGCTACCAGATTTCAAATCTTCCACCACTGCTACATGCTGAAAACTGCTGCACTATAGCTGACAAGATGTACTCCAAAGCCGAAGCATCTCTTATCCAATTCTCATGAAATTTGTACAGCATCTTATAACATAAGTCTATAGCATGCATACCAAAATTCATGCCAATCCAAGTAGATTTGATCATCCAAACTCAGACTTGATCACTGCTCGCTCTGATTTTCAACTTTGGATAGATTTCAATACATTGAGCAATACTTCATCAAATATGAATCAAACTTGAAACTAACTTGTTTGAATACTTTCACAAGACATATATCCATCCAATCCACTTACTAAATGTTATCTCATGAATTTATCCAACACAAATCAATTCAAACTTGATTACTTAAGCATTTAATCCATTCAAACATCTCATAGCAAGCAACATTGCATATATATCCAATTCAATCAACTCATATGCATCCAAGTGAAATGATCAACAAAAGATATACCTTGGTTAGCTCATGATCATCCAAGAGCAAGCTTTCAACTTAAATATTTGCAAGCCATCAAATATATCCAATAAATCACCACAATCTTGAATGTTGCACTTGTATGTTGTAGCATTTGGACTCCACTTATTTTGACTTGGCATTGGGATAGAATATGCACTAAGCTTTAAAACTTGACTCAATATATGATGAACAAAATGAAACTAATTGAATCAAGCCTCCAATGCCGATGGTACCTACAAACAATCATCCACTCTTTGATGGTACCCAAACGAGTTTGGGTCCTCTCAAGTTAGGTGCAACATACTTAGGCATTGCCTTAGTATGAATAGCGGGATGTTTTGCAATAGCAATCATAGAGGTACCATTGTCATCCTTTCTAAGCATATTAGTATCAACAATTGAAACGAGCTTAGAATTTTTACCTAGGGGACATGAATGAGCCATGTGTCCCCTTTCCCGGCATAAGTAGCACATTCTCTTTGCTTGAGCCTTTTCTTCCTTGCTCATATTGTGCTTCCCATTGCCTAGCCTCTCATGAGTTGCTTGAACCTTCTTCTCAAGCTTGGTAGGACACCCCGAGGCAAAGTGTCCCATATCTTCACACTTGAAGCACTTGATGTGAGCCAAATCTCTCTTCTTATCTTGAATCTTGCTCATCATCTTGGCATCTTGGATTTGCATTGGATGCCTTCCTCTTCCACCCCTTCTTGTTTTCTTCTTCTTCTTCAAGTCACCATCATCATCCTTGTGGTTGATCTTGACTTGAGATTGGGGTGTGGTTTCTTGCTCAACTTGTGGCTTTGGTTGAGGCTCTTTTTGTTGCTTCACTAGTTTCTTGGATGGGCACATTGAGGTGAGATGACCCCAAGTGCGACACTTGAAGCACTTGACATGCTTGAGCCTCTCTTCTTCTTTCTTCAACTTGAGCTTTTCTTCATTAGGGCAACCAATTTCAAGATGTCCCATTTCATGGCATTTAAAGCACATAAAATGAGAGAGCTTCTCTTGTTCTTGCTTCTTCATCTCTCTTTCATATCTTCTCTTCCCCCATCTTTTGCCTTTGATATTGCTCTTGTTGAAGCCAATGCCACTCATGTCACCGTAGCTTCTTTTGTTGTTCAACATGTGCTCAAAGGTGACTTTTGAGTTATAGCACCTATCTAACTTGTTGCTCAAATTCTTCACTTCATTTTTGAGCTCATTGTTCTCCTTCAAAAGGTTAGTTTCACAAGACATAGAAGTAGAACAAGCATATATATGTGAAGAACATGGCATATCTAAAAAGTCATCACAAGAGGTGGATACATGCTTTCTCCCTACATCACATGGGTTAGTCACATTTTGCAATTGATCATTTGATCCATGTGATGAGCTCTCATTAATTTTATTTTTCTTTAATAACATCTTAAAGAGAGAAGCATGATCTTGTACCAAATTATCATGAGCAACACTAAGTTCCTCATGAGCCAATTTTAGCTCCTCATGTGAACAAGTAGTAACATAAAGTAGATGCTTTTGTTGTTCACATGTGGTTTTTAGAAATGAGTTTTCATTTTCCAATTTCATGGTTTTAGCTTTCTCATTTTCTAAAGACATGTTCATGCTAGCAAGTCTACTAACAAGCTCATCATATGAATCAACATGATCAATCACATTATCATTTGATACCTTTGTGCCACCTAGTGACATGAAGCAATGTGATGTAGTGGATGGGCTTGTAGTAGCATCATCAAGGCCCGAGCATGAACCAATGTTGTCACCATCAAGTGTGCTTGGGGTAGAAACATCACTTGCAACACTTGATGCATCATCACCATTCTTGTCAAGTGAACTTATGGTAGATCGATCATCATCATCACTTGACCATGAGGTGGAGCAATCCTCCACAACCATCGTGTTGTGATCATGCTCAACATCATCATGTGCAACCTCCTTGGGCTTGACATCATCGTCATCATCGGTGATAGCTCCATACTTTTCATTGAGATAGGCCCATATCTCATGAGCGGATTTGAGGTCCATGATCTTACCAAAGATGCTATCATCCAAAGATCTATACATGATGTTAGTAGCTTGGATGTCAAGATCTAGGCATTTCTCTTGTGCTTGAGTTAGATTATCTTCATCCAACATATGAGAAAAGCCTACATCTACCATCCACCACATTTGAGGGCAAATAAACTTAAAATTGCATATCATCCAATTTTTCCACCGTGCAAAGTGTGTGCCATCAAACATGTGAGGACAATCAACATCTAGTCCATATTCCGCCATCCTCTCGGGTCGGTGAAGACCACAAATGAGAGACCGGGCTCTGATACCAATTGTAGGGTCGAGATGGCGGACTAGAGGGGGGGTGAATAGTCCTTTCTAAAATTAATCGCATCGGCAAACCGAAACAAATGCGGAATTAAAACTATCGGTCTAGCCAAGACTACACCCCTCTATCTAAGTTCACAAGCACCTCACAAAGATCCTAATTATGTAACTAAGGTGCTTTCCTTGGCAAGAGCTCTCCTAAACAATTCTAGAGCAAGGTCACACAAACTTATGCACTAGTACTTTAGCAAAGCCGGGGAGCTCCTACACAATTCTAGTAAGCAAAAGCACGAAGCCACCTATGCTCACTAGCAATGCTCAATAGCAAGGCAACTAATGCCAAACTAGAGAGCGCAAATTACTTAGCTACACAAACTAAGCAATATGACTAACAAGGTTACACAAACCAAATTAGCCACGCAACGGGAGCTACTTCTATGCTACACAAGCAAGAAGGTAACTAGCTAACTACACAAGCAAACTAGTTACAAGAGCAACTACACAAGCACAAGTATATGAATATAAATACAAGCTTGTGAATTGAAAGCAAACCACCGAGAAGATGTACACAATGTTGACACGGCGGTTTTTCACCGAGGTTCACTTGGTTGCCACCAAGCTAGTCCCCGTTGTGGCGATACACCCACTTGATGGATCACGAGCTAATTGACTATCAAGAGTCAAACCCTCAGCGGGTGCCGCACATCCACTCTCAAGATGGGGATCCTCCAAGCCACGAGCTTTACTAGAGTTGCTCTTCGCGATCCCCGCGGGGTGAGCACAATCCCCCTCACAAATCCTCCTCCGGAGCCACGCACAATCTCCACGCGTGCTTCAACGGAGTCGCAAGCCACCAAGCCGTCTAGGAGGTGGCAACCTCCAAGAGTAACAAGCACCACCGGCTTGCAACACGATCACCTAGTGCCACTCGATGCAATCCTCCCGATGCAACGCACTAGAATCGCTCTCTCACTCGATCCGATGAACACTATCAAGCATGAGTGAGTTAGAGGGCTTCCAAGCACTACCACATAAGCCACCAAGGCCAAAGTGTGCTCAGCTCCCCGGCCATGGCCGCCCAATGGGCTATTTATAAGCCCTTCCACGAAAATAGCCGTTGTACCCCTTCACTGGGCACAACACGCGCTGACCGGACGCTCCGGTCAGGGTGACCGGACGCGTCCGGTCACTACACGACAACCGTGAACAGTGCGCGTTAGAACTAGCCGTTGCCCTGACCGGACGCGCTCAACCGAGTGACCGGACGCGACAGTGCCCGCGTCCGGTCGCGTTCCAGTACGCTCCCGTTGAGACCGGACGCGTCCGATCGTACGTGACCGGACGCGACAGTGCCAGCGTCCGGTCGCGTTCCAGTAAGCTCCAGCTGCGACCGGACGCGTCCGATCGCACGTGACCGGACGCGCCGCGCGTCCGATCGTCACTCCGCTTCGCTCTGCCTCTCTGGACGCTTGACCGGACGCTCCAGTCCCGTGAAGGACCGGACGCGCCGGTCGCGCGCTTTTCTTTTACGCCCAGTTGAACTGACCGGACACGCTGGTCAGGCCAGACCAGCGTCCGGTCACAAACCCTAGTGCCGCGCCGCGGTGAACTGACCGGACGCGTCCGGTCATACCGAGACCGCGTCCGGTGCAGCGTCCGGTCACCACAGTGACCGCCGTTCGCCTCCGTTTCTTTTCCAACTTTTGGCATAGTAGAAAATAGGCGTTTCACTTCTCCAAAAAGCGCCGAATCCCGCCTCGCAAGCTCGGCGGGAGGGAGAGAGGAACCCAAACCCCTCTCTACCGCTTAAACTCCACCGCCTTCGCAAATGTGCTAACACCACCAAGTGTACACCACCATGTGCATGTGTGTTAGCATTTCACAAACATTTTCCAAGGCGTTATCCACTCAACTTGCCACGCCACTTGATCCTAGCAACGATGCAAAGTTAGATCGCTCAAGTGGCACTAGATGACCGATATGCAAACAAGTTTGCCCCTCTTGATAGTATGGCCATCTATCCTAAACCCGGTCATCAACTTCTCTACACACCTATGACCAGTGAAATAGAAATGCCCTAGGTTATACCTTTGCCTTGCGCATTCCACTCCATCTCCTTCGACGTTGATGCACACATGCACCAACCATATCACAAATGATATGATCCACTTCATATCATCATGTGACCTTGGTCCATCGATCTTGACCTCACTTGCTCTTCACCGTTGCGTCGGTCCATCGGCGCCAAGTCTTGCTCAAGCTTCACCGCCTCGCGGTCCATCGCTCCAAAGCCTCCGACTTGCCCTTCACACTTACAACCGGTCCATCAAGCCAAGCCTCATCTTGATCTTTGCCACCTTGGTCACATGACTCCATGTCATGTCTCATATGCAATGAGCTCCTTCATGACACAATCATCTATGGACTAATTCCCTGTGTATCTCACATAAACACAATTAGTCCACCTAAGGTTGTCACTCAATTACCAAAACCAAACAAGGACCTCTCATCATGCTAAATCCCAAGCTCTCCTAAAACCCTTTTGAGTCAGGGCATTGTACCTCCATCAACCTTCCGGGCAAGATACTCCCTGTCAAAGATCTTCCCAATAATAAGCCACGCGCCCTCTTCCACCTCCATGGGGAAGGCCTTCTTGTCCTCATTTGCTGGCAGTTTACGATCGAACCGCGGGAAAGGAACCCCACTAGCTGGGCCGTACAGGGACGTTCACCATCTCAATATGTAATTTTGGATTCCTCTTGCCCAGTGGCCGGTAATTGGATGCCACCATCTCCTCTACAAGATCTCGACCTCTGGAATAGCGGCATGCCAAAGCAAACACCCTATCACAGGCCTCCCTCTTAGGCGTCATTTCCTCACTCAGGGCAACCTTCGACAAAGGCTTCATCTCCGACATAACGGAGGCCATGGGGTAGCGAACAACCTTCGTCCCATCATCAAATGTACATGTCATGCTATATGTCCAGACATAAAACCAGTACCTCATCCAGTCCCTGTCCCATTTATTCTTCTGACAATAAGAAATCTCCAAGCGAGAACCCCCTTGCTGCCTCTTCGCCACGAAAGCGCAGCTTCCATATTGAGCATAAAGCTCTACTCCATCCACTTTCACCTTCTTAGGCTGTCGTTGCAATTCATAATATGCGCAGAATGTGTCCACATTTGGCTCTGCACCATAAGATTCGCAAGCCCAGCAAAACTTACTCAGAATAAGGAATCCATTGGGCATCGAATGATGGATCTCAAGTTGGAACTCTTCAAGAACTTCACGTAGGAACATGATGGAAGGGAGGCGAAGGCCGCAAGAAAATTAGTCCCTAAACACCACAACATAACCCTCATCTGGAGAAGGCATGGTCTGGCCTGCAGCGGAAGTTTGGCCCGCCCAATAGAAAAGTAACCCTCCTTCTCCATCTTCTTGATCATCTTCTCCGTCACCAGCGACTCGCCAAAATCCCATGTCCTTCCAGCCATCGCCCCACTACCTCCGATCAAATCGCCAATCGACGCGTCCAAGCTTGCAAGATCCTCTTCCAAGTCGTGCGCCTCAGCACTCATCAACATCCACTCTTCAAAACGCGCAAGCCACCCACTTGCCCTAACGCTAAGGAGGTGGTGATAAGAACCAAAAAAGGTAGCATGGCGGGGAGGACGGGAAGAAGAAGAAGCCACCGCCAAAGCCAAAGCAGCACCCAAACACCAAGTGAAGGACAAAAGTGGCGGAGACAAAACGCAGCAAGGCGAAGGCAGGCAGGAGAAAACCGAGCAGCGCAAGTACGCAAACGGCAACAAAAAGCAACACACACAAGGAGCGTGAAAGCGACTAGTCTAAGCTGGCAAGAGGGACCTCCACCGCACCCCCCTTTATATAGGCGACGAGCGGACGATTCAGCTTCTGTGACCCAATGGTCAAAAACACGAGCGCAGCCGCCCTGATACCCGAGACTCAACGGTTAACTAGGTGCACACGCACAAGTAGCAGAACCAGCCTACGCACGGCTAGCCTGAGGCCAACGGTCCAATCCAGCGCGACCAGGGGGAAGGGGACCCGCCACCTCCAACGAAGGTGGGAAAGCCTCCGCCCAGGAAGTTCGAAACGAATTTCGAGATCACGGTCCGCGGCATCACCATTCTCAAAAGGGGGGAAACTGTTGGGGCATGACCGTCCCAAGTGGTGGAGGCTTGAGTATAAATGGGCCGAGTAGGCACTCTGATCTCTTGTTACGCCTTGCAGGGATGGCGAAGCCTCCAGTGATGATGACGAAGGCCTAGGTTGTCGGGACAGCATCATTCCGAGAAGCAGAGGCCCGAGCGACACGTAGTTAGCAAGCATGCTTATGCCCTCTCACAAAGCTCAGCATGATAGTGAAGTAAGACCACCGGCCCTACGGGCGGAGGCCAAAAGCGCACGACCTCTGGCCCTGCGGGCGGATGCCGAGGGCTCGCCATGCATATGTAGGGGCGGCTCAATATAGAGCCGCCCCTTAAAACAAGTGGCATTGCTATAAATCCTTTCTGCAGTAGTGGGAGCCGCTGCTCACCATAGGGGTGGCTGCTGGAGGCTGCTCGCCTAGCACGGCAGAGAGAGAGCGACTGCTCTTGAAGGCCGTTTGCCTCGCACGGTAGGGAGCCACTGCTCGCTGAGCGATGCAGCAGTAGGTTGGTTGAGATTTTTGGGGACGAAGGATGGGATGGAGCGGTGCTTCAGATAAGTTGGGCAGTGTGTGGAGGTGGACAGATTGTTTCTTCTATTACTGTATTTCTAGTGATGAAAATACATGCATATTTTAATGTTATTCCCGCATCCAAATATGCTTTACCTGATACTTGGTTGTTAAATATGATTGGCGGACCATTGGACGGGAACCGAAAAAGTGTTTCCTAATATATGTGCTTATTAAAATTGTACATAAGAATTTGACAAATCTTTTTAGATAATAGAAAAAGTTAGGAAAAAGAAGGGTTCGGTGTTTTCCTAGACGATGATTCTTGTGTAGTCATCTGAATACATTATTACAAGAATTACTAGTAAAAAGTCCGTTTGATCCCTAAACTGCTCTCTAATTCCGATTTTCCTTCCCAAACTATAATATGGATATTGTTTCACCACAAAAAATTGAAACCGTTTTTTTTTATCGGGAGTGCACAAACCTCGACAAATCTACTAATGCAAGAATGTGGAAGCATAAATATCAGAAGAAAATATACAAGCGAGAAGTACTGTAATACATGATGTACAAATTCTGTCACATATCACTGGAAAACCGATTCACCTTGTATTGAGCGCACAGATTAACCTGCGTGATGTTTGTTTGAAAACTGTCACAAACTAATACAATCTGTAACGGTTCTAGATCCTCATAGACCAACTCACTGGTATAGCAACATTTTTTAGCAACACCTGCATTTTTGGACAGGGATGGCTCAAATTCTCACTGTGTTTATAGAGACCTTGCTCCATCAACAGCAGGACCAGTGCAGACTAGTGAAGGATAGCTGCTAGTCGGTGAGATTATTAGATGGTGATGTAATAAAATGAGAGTAGTGTTCTAAATAACTGGCTATGATCTTTAGTGGCTAGTATTCCTAGAGGTCAGCGGCAGGATCGACCACTTTGACGAAGCCAAAGGCCGCGTAGCCATGGGGACCAGGCGTGTGATGTGCTGAGAACCCATGGGGTTTGTGAGGAAAGGGGTGGAGGAATTGCCGCCCAAGGCAACGAATCCCTCACCCATTCCGAGCAAGACTGGCCCACGGGTCCCTCTAGCCAGCAGCACACGCGGAAGATACTCAAGGTCATTGTTTCCTGTTAAACGGTTCTAAAGGGAGGACACAAAAAGAAGTGCCGGATCCTTGCTGATGTAATAACGCTGGGGGCACCATATCTTAAGCTTCTTTAGAACAACTCAAGCAAGACCCTTACTTGGGCCCTTAAAACCAGATCTGAGGGTTGAAACTAAAAAACGAGCATCAACAGGGTCCATACTAGAGCCCTCAAATCTAATGGAGCTCTCAGGCCCTCCACAATGTTGTGCTTGAGTGGTGCCAAAAGAGGTGAGAGAGCATTTAGGCATCACTCTATACACTGTAGCATGTGGCATGTGACGCGGATTCACAGTGATGCCAGAAAAAACGGAAGTGGCGCAAGTAGAGGATTCGGTGCTTGCTCTCCAAATGAAGAATATTTTATGCACTGCATGGTGCTTTTCTCATCAGGTAGCGTAATCAAGACAGTTAAAGTAGGTACACATTGTTTATTGCTTGTGCACTACTGGATACGCGTTCTTTGCCGAGTGTTTAAAACACTCGGCAAAGCCCTATTTGCACTCGGCAAAGGCTTTGCCGAGTGTTGCACTCGGCAAAGGACATACGATAAAAAAAACTGTCGGCAAAACCTTCTTTGCCGAGTGTCTTTTATCGGGCACTCGGCAAAGGCTTTGCCGAGTGCCTGACACTCGGCAAAGTTTGAACCGAAAAAAAGCAAAAAAAAGAAAAAAAAAATTTACGGGAGGACCCAGTTTGCTAGGCAGATGTGCACCCACCAACATCACGTATGTTTTTACTTGAAAGGCAGCGATGGAGGAGAATCCTGATGCCTAGAAAAAGGGAAAGTGGCCTCGTTGTACTCAGTAGTATGCTAGTTGTATGGTTTAATCATAGACAATGTGGTCAATGTAGTATGCAATGTGTTTAATCTAATGTACTTTAGGTAAATCATGTACCTAGGGCATGTTCTGTGTTATTTAGTTCGTCGTTATGTACTTCATATGCACTTTAAGTTTTTGAACCTTGCATAGTGTTGTCATATATTAGGTTTAATGTTATTGAGTTACTAAAACTAGTTCTCGAGGTGCACATAAAACATAAGAATGTAGTGGATTTCACAATTCAACACGCATAACATAGAACATGGCATGTCAGAACATGTACCAAACTAGGGCACATATGTCCTGAACTAAACCTAACATGCCTTAGCTAATTAGAGTGAACAACAAGCACATTACATGGCATGTGTACACGATAGTTTTGTTCTATCTAGTAGTGCAGCCACATAGCAAATTGTGTTGCCCTTCTCCACAGTACCCTCCCATTGTTGATGGTGGAGGTGGCGGGGGTTGTGGCGGAGGCTCGTTGTTCTTGTGGTTAGGGTAGGTACAATATGAATCATGGCATAGTCCGTCCTGTGAAACGGCACCACTACTGGTATCGTCTGCTTCGTCGTCTTTGTAACCGCTGCTAACTTCCCTTTCTAGTTTGAAGATACGGTCTTGCAAGTAGTAGATGTACTGTGCGTGCGGATAGATTGGTCTATGATACATCTGGCCCAGGTGGGGTTGGCCGACGCCCAATAAATTAAGGTTGCCCGGACCCCAACAGTTCTTATGCACACCCACTCGGGAAAAGGCCCAATGTCCCTAAAAGACTAGTCCAATAGGAGAAGGGTGGCTCTCTCTTTTAAGGTGCCTTCCTCCTCCCAAACTAAGCAAGGTGGGATTATTCAGAGTCTCACACGGTCGCCGCCCGACTACAACTATGCCACTTGGCCTTTTTTGTTGCGTCTTTGCCGGCGGGTAATAGTGGAGGATGTCCTCATCATTCCCACCCCCTTAAACAAGGGCCCAGCTTCGATACCAAATGATACATCCGGCCCAGGTGGGGTTGGCTGACGCCCAATAAATTAAGGTTGCCCGGACCCCAACAGTTCTTATGCACACCCACTCGGGGAAAGGCCCAGTATCTCTAAAAGACTAGTCCGATAGGGGAAGGGTGACTCTCTCTTTTAAGGTGGCTTCCCCCTCCCAAGCTAAGTAAGGTGGGATTATTCAGAGGCTCACACGGTCGTCGCCCGACTACAACTAGGCCACTTGGCCTTTTTTTGTTGCGTCTTTGCCAGCGGGTAATAGTGGAGGATGTCCTCATCAGTCTAGGATCGACCCCACCTAGTGAAGCCACAGTTGTCTTTGGACTCTGAACACTGCATTTCAAAGATTTTAGTGAACATGCAGTTAGTTTAGCCTATGAGATGCAAAATAATAGAGAAAAAATTTGAGTAATGAATTTTAAAACTAATTACCTCTGCTCACGGACATTTGAAGAAACGATGACCTCCATCCAAATCCTCCACGAACATCTGCACTAACCAGTCCTCACCATGCCTACATTTTAGCCAATCTTCTTTCCGGTTATCGTATCCTCGGAGTGGACACTCTTTGGTGAAATCTCTCTTGGTCTCGACAGGAAAATGATACACTGATTCATCAAAGTCTTCTGGACCCAGAGACCCCTCCCACACAATGGGAGTTCCCTTAGTCCCCCCTTTCCCTTCCCTCTAGATGACCATCCAGACATTACTACTCGTAGGTAACCAACTTCTGGTTTCAAGTGACTTGCATTGTATGGAGGAAGGTGTATATATAGGCAGCAGTGGAGTGGAGATCTGTTGTATTGTGGCTTCAATGCTCCTGAAAAGCCTAGATGCCATCCCTAAAAAGCCTATTTGAAAAAATGAAAAGCCTATTTGAAAACTCATCTGTAAAGGCTAGATTTCTTGATCAATCAATTCATTTATAAAAGATGATGTACGATAGGATAGTGACATGATAAATCACTGAAAAGGCTACATGCTATCGGTGTACTTCATGACTTGACATGTTGCAGAAAATTTTGGCAGAGTTTTCCCTGTTTTTGATTCAATCGAAACACAAATATCACATTAACATATGTCATCAATAAATATACATGACATTCACCTAAAACAATATATATGAGCAACCTCAAAGCGTATACAGTACATATGCCATAAACTCCATAATAATACGATATAATAGTCCATAATAATAGTCCATATAGTCCACAAGTCGGCTACAGTTCACATAATAGTCCATACAGTCCACAAGTCCATCAGAGTCCATCAGATTCCATAATAATAGTGCATACAGACCCTCACTGTCTCCTAGACCTACCCATGCCTTTGTGTCCAAGAGCGTGGGTGCCTAGAGTGTAAGGGTCAGGTGGTCGACGTCGCCTGGTACCGACCTGCTGCGTAGGCTGAGTCCAGGGAGCATCGTCTAGCTGAGACGGTCCAAGCTCCTCGTGCCCCTGGTCCACGTCCTCATGGTTGTCGTCGTCGTCCTCGTCATCGTCCTCAGTGCAAATGCCTCACGACCCTGTAGGTGGGTGGCTAGACGAACCTACGCCACCTCTGGGTGCAGAAGGCACGTGCACATCCTGCGTCGTGGATGTCCTACAACCACAGCGTGCAGCGGTACGGTGTAGCCGACGTGCCAGTCTCTGGTGCACAAAATCATGTCAACTAAATGTATTGAACATGTTAGTAATCTACTATTTGCATATTTATAGAATCTTACGTCAAGGAAGCTACGTGTGTCGTCGTCCCTCACCCTCGGACGAAAGCGTTCTATTTCTTTGACCGACATCCTGAGGGTGTTGCCCTACAACAAAGTTCAAAGTTATAATTCATTGTTACGCAAATCGATATATAAAAGTAGAGCAAATGACATACCACTCTGTCCAAGATTGGTCCTGCTCCCACCTGGCGACCTACACGAGTAGAGTGGTCGTACGCCGTGTCCTCATCCTCGGACGACTCAATGTCAGCGTAGTCATCGTGTGTCCACTGTAGCTTAAGCCTCGGACGAGTCGCTTGGTGGTACCAAGCTTGGTACCGCCTGTACTCTCTGTTCGTGTGCGGTTCGTCGTTGTCATCCACATTTTCGTCGAACATCTCCCACTCGTCGATGTAGTCTCGGTGGTGCCGGGCTCAATCAAAGATCTTCCTGTTTTTCTTATGATCGAGCCTGCAAAACACGTACACAAGTTAGTGAACATCGTGTGACTATAACATGCATGTATGCCAAAGTTAAAAATTTCGGCAGAGTTTCCTTTGTTTGTTGAAGCAAACCACACATATATGCATTCCATAGACATACAAACATACCAACAATTATTTCATCCATCTTATTTGGCATTTATCATGTGGTAATAATATAAGTGCAACTTCAGGAAATAGGTCCAATTACAAAGAAGAGAACACTTACTTGTGCAAGTCAACACCGGTCGACACTGGAGATGGTGGCCAAAGCTGCCTTACTACAAACTGGCGTGCAACTCTATGTGGAAGGTGGTACTCGATAGCATAGAAGCAGATAAGAGGGCACCTCACCCTGTAGAGCTCGCTGTCGCTGTCACACACATTGCTCACTAGAAAAGGAAGTGCACCCTCGTCCGCGTATGACTCCGAAGTCACCTGCAACGTGTCCAAACAAGAAGTTAGATAGCATAATAAATAATTTCTCCGACCCACCATGTATAATAATTTGTACTTACACTAGAGGTCATTAGCCTGTCTAGCTCGTCCGTGTACTATTTGTACGCCCGCTCCATCCTCGCGTGAGGAACTGTCACCTGGTCCCACAGGTACGCCCACGTCGGCTGTAGACGTGCATTCTGCACTGGGAACCAGTCGCGAGGAGCCCGCACCACAGGATGAGCAACTGGAAGCCGCGACCACATCCACAGTTGAAGTAGGTACACACACCCACCAAGTGAGGCTGACTGTGAAGACCGTCGATACGCCTCGCAAAGCTGACGGTAAAGGAAAGCCAACACTGCAGAGCCCCAGCTATAGTAACCTACCTGGTCCCAGTCTATGAGGCAGTGGATCCACATCCACGACGCAGTGTCCCCTGTTCCGTCAGGGAAGAGAACACAGCCGAACAAGTGTAGGATCCATGCCCTATAGTAGTACTAAACTGTCTGGTCGTCTGCCCTTGAAGGACACTGTGCAAACTCAGCCCGGAGCAAGGAGAGAAGAACACCAGAAGTGCGCTCTCCTTGCTCACCCACCTCATGTCCAAGGAAGGCCTCCACCCGAGCTCTTCAACCCTTTGACCTACACTGCCCTGTCACTGCCCTCCTACGAATCCTCAGACCTAGCATCTTCTGACAGTCCTATAGCGTGACTGTCATCTCCCCAAACGCCATGTGAAAGCTGTGAGTCTCAGGTCACCACCTATAATTTTAGCAAAACAAAAATGCAAGTCAGAAACATAACCGCATGAACAAATGATTATTAATACAACCTATGTGTTCATAAAATACTTGTCAACCAATGAAGTCAAGCCCGCTGAGTTGAACAAAGGCAGCCCACGACGAACCTGGAAAGATATGACGTCTAGGCCAGCTCTCGATAGGTAAGGTGTGTACCTGTCGTCGTACTGCATTTCCAAGAACCCTCCATGTACTCTAGGACGAAGGAGCGGAAGGTCCTGCATTGAAACGAAATACAAATGTTACTAGACACACACATATGCACTTATAATTCAATGTATGTGATATGGGAATTATTCAAAAAAAATGTATGTGATATGGGTATGTAAAATCTTACCTGCCCCGACGCTACGATACGTCCTCGGTGGGTCTCATCGTACACTGGGTACAGAAGGTGGAATTGCGTCATCCTACAAAAAGAATATAGTCAGTAAGTTATAAAATAAATATGCATTGAAACATAAAGCAAGAATTGTACAATCAAAATGATAGGTATTAAATAATAGAAACAACTACAAGTCGCACCTCACTAATTTGCCAATGGAAAGTGCGTGAATTGTGGCCAAGTCTACCACACTTGCAACACTCGTACTGCTCGGGGTCAGTAAGAAATGGGGTCACTCTCTCACATCGTGTTCTACCGGGTATCTGATCCATAACCATCCTGTGCCTCGTCCTCTTTCTAGAGCCCCGCTTGTCCCAACGGTAAGCTGGATCTGCAACATAAGTTGGATCGTTGTATGGAGGCCACTCTCCAAGGTCCCAGAAAGGCACGAAGCGGGGCCTCCATGTTTGGACAAGCGTGTCGACGCTGAACTTGTGAGGTATCCTAGCCTCAATATCATAGTTGCGATGCCTAGCAGCTACCACAAGGTGAGAACATACAAAGTGATATTGCCTTGGTTTACCATAAGTGCATGAGAAATCTTGGAGGACTACCACATGAATCCTTGACTCACCATCAGATGTAGTACCACCGGTATGCTTCACCTCATATCTTCCTGTGGCGTGGTCAAAACATGTGACCTCATGTGTGCTAGCCCTCTCATTCGCCTTCTCTAGATGTGCCTGTGGTGTTGGAGCCCAAATCTTACCTTCACTCTGCAACTGCAATGCATGGGCGTGCCTATCATTGAACCAAGCAACAAGCTTGTAGAATGTGAATTGCACAATAGCATTCACGGGCATACCACGAATCCCCAGCAGCAACTTATTAAAAGACTCGGTCATGTTGCTGCACAGAAACTCATACCTCCAACCACCTGCGTCATGAGCTCTTGTCCATTTCTCCACATCTCTCATCAGACCTGTCAGCCATTGTCTACCTTCTCCATTAGATGCGGTTCTGACCTCCTCTAACTTCCTCCGGAAATACCTGTCCTCAAGCTGTCGAGCAGCCTCCTACAAAAGATCAAAATTATCCTTCACACCTGTAACGGATCAACGTAATTATACGAGATTAAGTAAGAAAATCTTCCACCGAGGCGGTTAATTTATCAAACTTAAACCCGTATAACCCGAGATTCCGTGAAATCACGAGGGATTTCAAACCAACCAACATACAACCAAGATCGTACTGATTTAGCAGCCACAGTTCACATGATACATAGAGTTCACAATAAAAGTGGAGTACATCGGAGTTCGGAATAAAAGTTATTACAACATAGTTCAAAATAACATAGCGGAAGCAAGTAGTTTTACACACACACTTAGTTCAAATACAGTGCCAGTAGATAGTCATGGTCCACAAAAGCATTAGATAAGACGAACAGAGTGACCCTTGCCCGAGGTCCTAGTTGTCGCCCATCGCCGGATATAAAACAGTTGGAGCAGTACCCATAGTACATCTGACCATCTGCAACAACAATGGGAACAACGCCCTGAGTACGAGAATGTACTCAGCTAGACTTATCCGTCATAAACCAGAAATAAAGGACACCAAGGATCATGCAAGGCTTTAGATTGGACTGGCTTGACTCATTTGCGAAAAGCATAAGTTGTTATGAAAAACTATACCAGTACTTTTTGCATCCCTTTTAGTATAACCTATTCAAGCTAGGTAAGCACCTATTGCTAAAACAATCACTTGATTCATCATTAACAAGCTAGATTACCATATCAGGTTCAGCATTTCCAACATCATTCATCTAACCATCAGTGTTCTATTAAAGTTACTATGATGCCATAGCTCGAGTCAAGTGCTCACTAACCGGGAGCGACGGCGATTCGAATCGAATTCCTATCCAGCTGGAGATTTATTCCTCACACACACCATGCTTCCCCTGTCAGGGTCGCGTAGATCACCAATGACACTTTCCAAGAAGCCACGGGACAACAATCATGGATCGCACTACCCAGGGCCCGCCCGACTGCCAGGACGCACCTTGGGCTCACTCTTCGCGTCCCCGTTACACCCCCTTCAACACCAGTCTACCAACCCGAGTTTATCCCGGCTCGAAAGGTGTCACTAGCTTCGCGGTCGAAAGGTACTTTATTCGGCCAGCTAAATGTGAGGCATGTGTTCAACATGACAAGAGGGACGAGCAACGATCGGTCCTTAATCGACACAGACGGAATCACTATAGTCCAAAACCCTATAAGACTCCGTCCGGTCTTCGTTTATCCATCAACACATAGTTACTTTTCATGATCACAATTACAGCTAACCATAATCAGGTATCCACCTATAGCTCGCAGGTGACAGGAAATCACCCGACTTCTACCGGTCTAAGCATGGCTAAGCAATTAACTCGATCCTGACCTAACAGGGTAAAAGGTAATCCGGTGGCCAAGGTAATAATGCAACAATGGTTTCACTCAACTCCTATAACTTAATGCAACAATATATAACTATAACTCATGTAATGAGGAACAACTTTTATAAAATAGGAGACTTAAAATGCTCCGGGGCTTGCCTCTTTCGAACGAGCTAGGATGGTGGTCGACGCACTCTGGCAGCTCCTCGCCGGACTCTTCTTCCTCGGGCACCTCCTGTGCTTGGGGCTCCTGCTGGTCAGTCCAAGCTTGTTCCTCAAGTACTGCTACCTGCGACTCCTCCTGCGATCCTGTATGATGCAAGTGCATAAGTAAACATGCGAGTGATGCATCGGATTGTGGTGGAGTGCTTTGATGATATGAGATGCAGATGAGCACATGGAATGAGCAGTTTGGATATAACTATTTCTTCTACAAGGTAGTCCACGTCATCCAAGAACATATATCCTAAAACATACACCTTATTCTTCTATTAGTTAACCTAACATCTACACATACAAGTGAACCTAAGCTACCAAAGCTTACCAACCTAACTCAACCACAACATCAGCAAGGCATAATGATGCTTCAAAGATACACCAAACATATTTTATTTCTCTTAATTTCTCATAAAGAATAATCTTTTATTCCCTATTTAACTAGGGTTACGCAGCAACACCTATCCCTGGTATAGATAAAAATCTACAAAAATTACAGTAGATTACTCTTACCCTAACTAATCTACTACTAAATTTTCATGAGAATTGCATATGTAAAACTGCATGTACAAAATAAACAAGTTATAGCCTAAATACGAGAAGGAAATTATTTTGTACTAGAAAAAGTATCGAACAACAGATTTCACATTTTTCCTATGTTACTAACAGTAAACTATCATACTACAAAAATTATCACATCTATGTTCTATACAAATTTAGCCCTCTACTAAAAATAACAAAGATTATCAATTAAAAGCATTTGAACTACACTTCAAAAATTTCTCACAGAACATGCTTCACTAATATTTTTCCTAGAAAGTACATCACTAATAAAGATTAATGCAACAAGAATCACATTTTTCCCTTCATTATTTTATTTACTACATATTTTCTAAGATATCAGCATTTATAGCAATTAAATAAATTTGCACAGCAAAGTGTCACAAAAATAATATGAGATATTTTTAAACTGTAGATCTATTCAAGAGGAACATTTCAAAATTTGTTTCATCATTTTTGGAGCTATAATTCTTGAGATATGATTTTTCAAAGTTGTTTCATAATTTCTGAGAAATCATTTTCCTTAATTCTTTTAAAAATTCGCCGGTGAAAACGCTGAATACACCCGGTGCAGTGCACCCACACGCGCTGACACGCGGGACCCACAGGTCAACGGATCCACCGGCCAGCCATAGCAGCGCGGGGGAGGCGCTGACCGATGGCGAACTCGCCGCCGGTGAGGTCTCCGGCGACGGGGAGGGCACCAACGTGCTCCCCGCACCGAGACGCACCCAACGCACCAACTCCGAGCGGCGCGGGAGCTCCGGAGGAGGCTCGCCGACGGAGATGGCGGCAAGGTGGCGCTGGAGCGCGTCGGCCGGACAATGCAGGCCACGGGGGCGGCCGAGAAGGCGAGCGCGAGCACCGCTAGGCGAAGGGGAAGCGGATGCTCGAGACCGGAGGAGGCATGAAGGGCCAGGGAGCTCCGGCCATGCGCGCCGGCCAACGGCGGCCATGGCGGCAGTGGAGGAGGGGGCGGCCAATGGGCCCTCACCTGAGCTCGAGCGGTGGAGTGAAGGCGCGCACGCGGTGGAGGGAAGCGAGGCGGAGCTGAGGCCGGGAGGAATCGGCCGGAGAAGCAGCCACGAGCGCGAACGGCGGTGGCGGAGCTCCGGGAGCCGGTGATGGCGCGGCGGTGCGCTGCTGCTGCTGGCGGGGCGAGAGGAGGGAATGGAGGGAGCAGCCGAGGCGGATGAGCGCGCGGAGGGGGGTAAGCGAGCGTGGGGCTGCGGGGGCCACAGGGGCGCGTGTCGCGCGGCGTCGTCGTCGCTCGGCCACGCGGCGGCCGAGTGCTGCCGCTGCGCCACGACGTCGCGCGCGGGAGCGTGCGCGGGCGGGAGGAAGACGGCGCGGGCGCGGGCCGAGCTGCCAGAGCCGCTGGGCCGAAAAGGAGGCCGCGGCCCAGTTAAAGAGGAAAACCCATTTTCTTTTATAAATAATATTTTCAGGTTTATTTCTTTGTTTCAAAACTGAATTTGAAGATGAAAAAGGGGTTTTCAGAATTTTGGCCCAAAATAAAAGTTGTTCAAAATTTTATTCTCTACAACTTTCATGCAGAGCATTTTTTTAAATTCTCAATAGATTTTGAATTTGGGATTTAAAGCTAAATTGTTAATCAAAAATTTATTTGTTTAGAATATTTTTAAAACAAAATTTGAGAAAAACTTGAATACAAGAATTGCTCCAAAAATCATGTTAATTTATTCTAGATTATTTAAAATTGCCAATACCCAAAAGTACACCACCTTTTTAGCACTTACATCAAAATTAGGGGTCTGATTATTTGTTTTTCAAGTTTAAATTCGAAAGAGCTAGGTTTCATGCAATGCTAGTCATGAAATGATGATGAATACTTTATGCTTTGAAAGGCTAATGCATGCTTAACACCCAGGGGTGTTACAGCCCTCCCCCCTTATAAGAATCTCGTCCCAAGATTTTGAGTTACGAACCATTTATCGTAAAAATCTTTATATGCGGTTTGAAGATATTCTCCCGTTTCCCATGAAGCATTACTCTCATCATGATGGCTCCACTGAATCTTGTAGGTTGTTACCACTTTATTTCGAGTGACTCGGTCCTTAGTATCCAGAACTCGAACTGGTTGTTCACGATATTCCAAGTCTGCCTTAATCCGAATACCCTGAGGTTCTATTCTCTCCTCTGGAACACGTAGACACTTCTTCAACTGGGATACGTGAAAGACAGAAAAGATCGAACTCATCTCTTCTGGCAACTGCAACTTGTACGTCACGGGACCCTTTTTCTCTATGATCTGGTATGGTCCTATATATCTCGCAGACAGTTTCTTCTTGATTCCAAACCGTTTCTTTTTCATTGGGGTAACCTTCAAATAGACATAGTCACCCACTTGGAAATCCAATGGTCTCCTTCTCTTGTCTGCATAACTCTTCTGACGAGACTGTGCAGCTTGCATGTTTTGTTGGATAATACGGACCTTTTTCTCTGCCTCATCTACAAAATTAATTCCGTAAAACCTTCTTTCTCCAGGCTCTACCCAATTTAACGGTGTCCTGCACTTCCTGCCATACAAAGCTTTAAAAGGTGCCATCTTGATACTCTCTTGGTAACTGTTGTTGTAAGCGAATTCTGCCAACGGTAACTAGGATTCCCATGAGCCTCTGGATGATAGTACATAAGCTCTAAGCATATCTTCAAGTACAGCATTAACTCGTTCTGTCTGCCCGTCTGTCTGTGGATGGTAAGCCGTACTACGAATCAAACTAGTACCCAAACCTTTATGAAGATGTTCCCAAAAATGAGAGGTAAACTGTGAACCACGATCAGACACGATCGTTTTTGGTATACCATGTAATCGGACAATCTCAGCGATATACTTTTCTGCATATTGAGGTGGTCGAAATGTTGTCTTAACTGGCAGAAAGTGAGCTGTCTTGGTGAGACGATCTACTATTACCCAAATAGAATCATGTCCCTTCTGTGTGGTGGGAAGACCAGTGATGAAATCCATACTTATATCATCCCATTTCCAAACGGGTACAAACAAGGGTTGCAGAAGTCCTGCAGGTCTCATGTGAAGAGCTTTAACTCTACAACACATGTCGCAACGAGCAACGTATGCTGCAATTTCTTTTTTCATCTTAGTCCACAATAACGGGGTCGCAATTCTTGGTACATCTTACTACTTCCGGGGTGAATAGATAGCTTGGAATGATGGGCCTCATCCATCAACTTATTCTTAAGCTCTCTATCCTTAGGTACTACCAGGTGATCCTTAAACCATAACACTCCTTGGTCATCCAATCGAAAGTGTTTGGTGGGTTCCCTCTTCATCTTCTCCTTGATATGAAAGATCCCCTTATCTGTCTTCTGCCATTCAATGATCTGGTTTTCCAGAGTACAACTGATCTGAATATTATGCAACACAGCAGGATGTAACAAATTGAACCCTTCTTCAAACAACGGTTGCACATCAATAGCATGTGATTTTCTGCTCAGTGCATCTGCTACTACATTAGCCTTCCCGGGATGATAATGCACGTTTAGATTATAGTCCTTTATCAGCTCTAACCATCTTCTCTGTCGCATGTTCAACTCAGATTGAGTAAAAATATATTTGAGACTCTTATGATCTGTAAAGATATTACACACATTACCCAGCAGGTAGTGTCTCCAAATCTTTAGAGCATGCACCACTGCTGCAAGCTCCAAATCATGTGTAGGATAGTTAACTTCATGCTTCCTCAATTGTCGTGAGGCATAGGCAATGACCCTTCCATTTTGCATTAGTACACATCCTAACCCATTCTTAGATGCGTCACAGAACACATCAAATGGCTTTTCTATATCCGGTTGGGCCAGAACAGGAGCAGTGGTCAACAACTTTCGCAAGGTGCAGAAAGCTGCCTCGCACTCCTCTGTCCATACAAACTTATGATCCTTCTGTAACAGGCTTGTCATTGGTTTGGCAATCTTCGAGAAATCTGGTATGAAGCGACGATAGTAACCGGCTAAACCAAGAAAGCTGCGAACTTCATGCACTGAGGTTGGTGACTTCCAGTCCATAACCTCTTGCACCTTACTAGGGTCTACGGAAATGCCATTTTCAGACAACACGTGGCCGAGAAAAGGAACTGTGTTAAGCCAGAACTCACATTTGCTGAACTTCGCATACAGTCGATGTTCTCTGAGTCTAGTCAAGACAATCCTGAGGTGCTCTGCGTGATCTCCTTCATTCTCTGAATATATTAGAATGTCATCAATGAACACAATCACAAACTTGTCCAACTCTGGCATGAAAATAGAATTCATCAGATACATAAAGTATGCAGGAGCGTTTGTCAATCCGAAGGACATGACAAGATACTCGTACAAGCCATATCTGGTAGAGAACGCAGTCTTAGGCACATCTTGCGTCCTAATCTTTATCTGATGATACCCTGACCTCAAATCTATCTTAGAGAACCCTTTGGCTTTAGACAATTGGTCAAACAAGATATCAATCCTAGGAAGAGGATACTTGTTTTTAATTGTCACTGCATTCAGTGGTCGATAATCCACGCACATGCATAAGGAGTTATCCTTTTTCTTTTTCACAAAAAGAGCGGGGCATCCCCATTCAGAAGAGCTAGGACGAATCAAACCTTTCTTTAGTAAGTCCTGGAGTTGCTTCTTCAATTCTGTTAACTCATTGGGAGGCATCCGATAGGGCCTTCTCGAGATCGGTGCTGCTCCCGGAATTAACTCAATGGCAAACTCCACATCTCGGTCTGGTGGAAGTCTAGGTAACTCATCCGGAAACACATCTAGAAACTCACAGACCACTGGAATCTGGGCTAGCAGAGTAGTTTGGACCGCACAAGTCGTGCTAGCTAGGTCTACTTTCCGAGGTAGGACCACCCGAAAGGTGCCTTCCCCACTTGGTTCCTTAAGAGAGATACTTCTTCCTCCAATATCGATTACTACCCCCATCTTATTCATCCAGCTCATACCCATGATCACATCCAAAACTAACCCTGGCATGACTGTCAGATTAAGCTTATATTGCCGGTTTGATATGTTTAGGGTTACTCCCTGAACTATCTGATTAGTCAACAGATCAGCCCCAGCTGAACTGATTTTATATGCACATTCCAATTCAACTATCCTTTGCTCATGCCTCTTAACAAATGCTTGACTTACAAAGGAATGAGATGATCCGGAATCAAACAAGACTACTGCAGGATGATTGTTGATAGAAAACATACCAGCTGTTACCGGTTCTCCTTCAGGGATGTCATCCACGGTGGTGTGATGCACACGAGCTTGATACTGTGTCTGCTATTTCTTAGGGTAGGGACAAAACTTTGCAAAGTGTCCGGGTTGGTTGCAGTTGAAGCACGGTCCCTTCACTTGAGCCACAGTTCCAGATGAACTGCCTTGTCCTGTCTTCGCCTGAGGCAATGCCATCCTGAATGGTTTCTGGTTCCTCTGGGGTTGCTGAGCATTCTGATTCTTCCTTTGCGGTGGCCTAAACCTTGCACCTGGGGCAGGCGATCGATAAGCTGGATGGTTGGCCACTGGGGCTCTGGACTGGGACGGACCCGACTTGAAAGCTCTCTTACGGATCTTGGAAGCAGCATAAACATTGTTGTTCTTCTCTTGCTTCAGACAGTCACTAACAAAATCGTTGAAACTAGTCCTCATATTTGTACCCACATGTTTCATCATCTTGGGATTCAGGCCTCTCTTGAAGCTAGCGATCTTCTTGGCCTCAGTATTCACCATATCAGGAGCATAACGGCTCAGGTTATTGAATGCATGTAGATATTGAGTTACAGTCTTCATGCCTTGATTCAGTGCCAGGAATTCCGCAAGCTTCATCTCGGTCAGACCAGGTGGAATGTACGTTCCACGGAAGGTTTCGGTGAACTCCCTCCAAGTGATGTGAGCGTGGGGAGGAAAAGTGGTGCGGTGATGTTTCCACCACATTCCTGCCAGACCTTGAAGCTGATGAGCTGCATACTCAGTCTTCAACACTTCAGTCATTCTCAAGACACAGAACTTGTCTTCCATAGTATTAATCCACTCTTCTGCATCCAAGGTTCTGCGGCTTCCTTGAAGATCGGTGGACGAGTATCCATGAAGTCCTTGAAACTGCTGTACTGATTTGCTTCGTGCCCACCCGGGTTTATCCCCCGACAGGTGTTATCTGTGATACTGCGCAACATAGCTTCCATATTCTGTTGCATGCTCTCCATATTACGTTGGCTTCCAAGAAATTATGCAAAAAACTGTTCCACAGTGTAGGGTGGAGGAGGCGGTGGTGGATCACGGTCATCATTAGCAGCTGCACTGCCACCAGCCTCAGCGGCACCATACACGGTACGACGAGTGTTCGGCATCTGCATGTTTCAGCAACAGTAATTATTAGGTGATGTTGTAGGAATTGCGACCGAATGAAAAATCATGCCGAACTGAATTCACTAGAGAGAATAAATTCATACAATAAAGCAGGGGCACAATAAGTCATTCCAATTAACACAACATCACTAATTAGATTACTTAAAGCGCACACATCGCGTCCATTACAACCAAGTTGCCAGCATACATACACTGGACTTTTGACGTTCGGATACCGCCACAAACACATCCAAGCTTTCCAACATTACATCAAAGCCTTAGTCTTTCTACTCATTATTACATACCCAACGTGCCAACAAAGCAAAAGATCATGTAGATGGAACCTAGTAGCTAGCGCAACGACTACTAGCCTACTCATTGTGGTCGCTGTCTAAGTTCGAGACGTTGGCGTTGTCGCCATTAGCAGCATCGTGGTGCTCCCCAACTGGTGCTTCGGGCTCTTCAGGGTCTTCGTCTTCATCCAAATCCATCTCTGCCGCACCAGGAGGAACATAGGGGTTGAGTTGATTGTTCAGCCGATGAACCTCCTCATGCAGATTGTCATTATATTCCTCTGCATATGCCAGCTGTTGCTCTAGCTCAAACTGTCTAGCCCTCAACACATTCTCTGCGGACCAGGCTTCATTCCTCTGATGGAGCACATGAGTCAACATGCGCTCAGCGTTCCTGTTGGCGGTGGTCAGTCGCCCAACCTGCTCTCTCAAGGCACGTACATCTCCCTCGAAAGCCACAGTCCTCTGGGTAGCCTGATCTCTCTGATGAGTCAACTGAGTCATCTCTGTGTTGAGCCTCTCAATCTCGGCGTCGTGATCTCTCTGAAGCTGACGGCGGCCATCACGAGCCTGACCAAGAGCACTAGACACACGTCTCAGGCTACCTTCCACTCCATCAAAGGCCCTCATCACTGCGAACATGGCACTCATAGCGGGGTTGTCACTGTTCTGTGCTTCTACGGCGCTAATCTCCAGAGATCTTCCTCTTGCCTGCTACCACGAGTCAGTGGAGGGGTTGCCCCTCGGAAAGACTCCAACTATAGCTGCTGCCAACTCCTGAGGAAAGCGATCCATGATATCCCTCAGGATCCCAAAGGCTGCTCTCTCAGCGGCTTCTTCAGGGGTCCTGCCAGTTGACTCAAAACACCAACTGGTCCACTCAGAACCATCACCTCGGGAACGAACTACTGCTTCCACAGTCACCAAAAGTCCTTCCCCCAACCGCTCATTCGACCAAAAGTAGCGGGGCTCCATCCCATCAGGATAGCCTACATAGCTGAGTACTCTCCACAAGAGCGTAGGCATCCCAAATTCTCTAAGAAAAGTGTGGCGCTGACAAGTGCGTGGAGCAAGCTGATGACGGGGAGCTCTACCGGTGGACTTGCGGTCTGTCTGCTTGGTACGTGCCATCTGTAGCAAAAATTTTATTACCGTGGTGAGAACAAATTTTTAAGTTGGCATTTTTATCGAAATGAGATAATCAACTTATAAGGGGAGGAACAATGCCATGAATGAAATGCACAACATGATGCATGCACGTTCCGTACGTCCTCACAAACTTAGAAAACTAATAACTACTAATGGAATAAACGGTGGCATACAACGATCTCTTGTAACGTACTAATACGTACTACTCGAAAGCATTGTTATGTACCAACAGAAAGTCACTTCAGCCCAAACCTCACAGTATGAAAATATGCAAGAAATCAGGAAAGTAAGTTACTCGCTCTACACGCATCCCCAGATACGAGTATAACGGTAACAACTACCCGAATCATCGTCCTATTGACGGCATCGTCACCGCATGACGGAAGTCCCCACCATTTGAATACCCTCATACGAACATGCGCATGGCCTATAAGTATTTCGGTATCACATAAACACTCCCCTAGATCGGCAGTGTATCCGACCATGCTCTCACAACTCTCACTTACCAAGGCGTAGAGGGAATTGATCCATACATTACCACTCAATGAATAGCACTCATACAATAGCACGCCGTATGAGCGACGAAATTTAAAATATGATGCAAACCCCCAAGTTAGTACTTAATTAAGCCACCTAGAGTCCTTATTGGGCATAAAGGATATGACCACTGGCACACTCTTAAATTTAAAAGCTTAATTGAAAACACAGTTTTGTTTTTAAATACCCATGTGAACAGTAACATGCTAAACCATGCTCCGATACCAGCTGTAACGGATCAACGTAATTATACGAGATTAAGTAAGAAAATCTTCCACCGAGGCGGTTAATTTATCAAACTTAAACCCGTATAACCCGAGATTCCGTGAAATCACGAGGGATTTCAAACCAACCAACATACAACCAAGATCGTACTGATTTAGCAGCCACAGTTCACATGATACATAGAGTTCACAATAAAAGTGGAGTACATCGGAGTTCGGAATAAAAGTTATTACAACATAGTTCAAAATAACATAGCGGAAGCAAGTAGTTTTACACACACACTTAGTTCAAATATAGTGCCAGTAGATAGTCATGGTCCACAAAAGCATTAGATAAGATGAACAGAGTGACCCTTGCCCGAGGTCCTAGTTGTCGCCCATCGCCGGATACAGACAGTTGGAGCAGTACCCATAGTACATCTGACCATCTGCAACAACAATGGGAACAACGCCCTGAGTACGAGAATGTACTCAGCTAGACTTACCCGTCATAAACCAGAAATAAAGGACACCAAGGATCATGCAAGGCTTTAGATTGGACTGGCTTGACTCATTTGCGAAAAGCATAAGTTGTTATGAAAAACTATACCAGTACTTTTTGCATCCCTTTTAGTATAACCTATTCAAGCTAGGTAAGCACCTATTGCTAAAACAATCACTTGATTCATCATTAACAAGCTAGATTACCATATCAGGTTCAGCATTTCCAACATCATTCATCTAACCATCAGTGTTCCATTAAAGTTACTACGATGTCATAGCTCGAGTCAAGTGCTCACTAACCGGGAGCGACGGCGATTCGAATCGAATTCCTATCCAGCTGGAGATTTATTCCTCACACACACCATGCTTCCCCCGTCAGGGTCGCGTAGATCACCAATGACACTTTCCAAGAAGCCGCAGGATAACAATCATGGATCGCACTACCCATGGACCGCCCGACTGCCAGGACGCACCTTGGGCTCACTCTTCGTGTCCCCGTTACACCCCCTTCAACACCAGTCTGCCAACCCGAGTTTATCCCGGCTCGAAAAGTGTCACTAGCTTTGCGGTCGAAAGGTACTTTATTCGGCCAGCTAAATGTGAGGCATGTGTTCAACATGACAAGAGGGACGAGCAACGATCGGTCCTTAATCGACACAGACGGAATCACTATAGTCTAAAACCCTATAAGACTCCGCCCGGTCTTCGTTTATCCATCAACATTTGGTTACTTTTCATGATCACAATTACAGCTAACCATAATCAGGTATCCACCTATAGCTCGCAGGTGATAGGAAATCACCCAACTTCTACCGGTCTAAGCATGGCTAAGCAATTAACTCGATCCTGACCTAACAGGGTAAAAGGTAATCCGGTGGCCAAGGTAATAATGCAACAACGGTTTCACTCAACTCCTATAACTTAATACAACAATATATAACTATAACTCATGTAATGAGGAACAACTTTTATAAAATAGGAGACTTAAAATGCTCCGGGGCTTGCCTCTTTCGAACGAGCTAGGATGGTGGTCGACGCACTCTGGCAGCTCCTCGCCTGACTCTTTTTCCTCGGGCACCTCCTGTGCCTGGGGCTCCTGCTGGTCGGTCCAAGCTTGTTCCTCAGGTACTGCTACCTGCGACTCCTCCTGCGATCCTGTATGATGCAAGTGCATAAGTAAACATGCGAGTGATGCATCGGATTGTGGTGGAGTGCTTTGATGATATGAGATGCAGATGAGCACATGGAATGAGCAGTTTGGATATAACTATTTCTTCTACAAGGTAGTCCACGTCATCCAAGAACATATATCCTAAAACATACACCTTATTCTTCTATTAGTTAACCTAACATCTACACATACAAGTGAACCTAAGCTACCAAAGCTTACCAACCTAACTCAACCACAACATCAGCAAGGCATAATGATGCTTCAAAGATACACCAAACATATTTTATTTCTCTTAATTTCTCATAAAGAATAATCTTTTATTCCCTATTTAACTAGGGTTACACAGCAACACCTATCCCTGGTATAGATAAAATCTACAAAAATTACAGTAGATTACTCTTACCCTAACTAATCTACTACTAAATTTTCATGAGAATTGCATATGTAAAACTGCCTGTACAAAATAAACAAGTTATAGCCTAAATACGAGCAGGAAATTATTTTGTACTAGAAAAAGTATCAAACAATAGATTTCACATTTTTCCTATGTTACTAACAGTAAACTATCATACTACAAAAATTATCACTTGTATGTTCTATACAAATTTAGCCCTCTACTAAAAATAACAAAGATTATCAATTAAAAGCATTTGAACTACACTTCAAAAATTTCTCACAGAACATGCTTCACTAATATTTTTCCTAGAAAGTACATCACTAATAAAGATTAATGCAACAAGAATCACATTTTTCCCTTCATTATTTTATTTACTACATATTTTCTAAGATATCAGCATTTATAGCAATTAAATAAATTTGCACAGCAAAGTGTCACAAAAATAATATGAGATATTTTTAAACTGTAGATCTACTCAAGAGGAACATTTCAAAATTTGTTTCATCATTTTTGGAGCTATAATTCTTGAGATATGATTTTTTAAAGCTGTTTCATAATTTCTGAGAAATCATTTTCCTTAATTCTTTTAAAAATTCGCCGGTGAAAACGCTGAATACACCCGATGCAGTACACCCACACGCGCTGACACGCGGGACCCACGGGTCAACGGACCCACCGGCCAGCCAGAGCAGCGCGAGGGAGGCGCTGACCGGTGGCGAACTGCCGCCGGTGAGGTCTCCGGCGACGGGGAGGGCACCAACGTGCTCCCCGCACCGAGACGCACCCAGCGCACCAACTCCGAGCGGCGCGGGAGCTCCGGAGGAGGCTCGCCGGCGGAGATGGCGGCACGGCGGCGCTGGAGCTCGTCGGCCGGACAATGCAGGCCACGGGGGCGGCCGAGAAGGCGAGCGCGAGCACCGCTAGGCGAAGGGGAAGCGGATGCTCGAGACCGGAGGAGGCATGAAGGGCCAGGGAGCTCCGGCCATGCGCGCCGACCAACGGTGGCCATGGCGGCAGTGGAGGAGGGGGGCGGCCAATGGGCCCTCACCTGAGCTCGAGCGGCGGAGTGAAGGCGCGCACGCGGTGGAGGGAAGCGGGGCGGAGCTGAGGCCGGGAGGAATCGGCCGGAGAAGCAGCCACGAGCGCGAACGGCGGTGGCGGAGCTCCGGGAGCCGGTGATGGCGCGGCGGTGCGCTGCTGGTGCTGGCGGGGCGAGAGGAGGGAATGGAGGGAGCAGCCGAGGCGGACGAGCGCGCGGAGGGGGGGTAAGCGAGCGCGGTGCTGCGGGGCCACAGGGGCGCGTGTCGCGCGGCGTCTTCGTCGCTCGGCCACGCGGCGGCCGAGTGCTACCGCTGCGCCACGACGTCGCGCGCGGGAGCGCGCGCGGGCGGGAGGAATACGGCGCGGGCGCGGGCCGGGCTGCCAGAGCCACTGGGCCGAAAAGGAGGCCGCGGCCCAGTTAAAGAGGAAAACCCATTTTCTTTTATAAATAATATTTTTAGGTTTATTTCTTTGTTTCAAAACTAAATTTGAAGATGAAAAAGGGGTTTTCAGAATTTTGGCCCAAAATAAAATTTGTTCAAAATTTTATTCTCTACAACTTTCATGTAGAGCATTTTTTAAAATTCTCAATAGATTTTGAAGTTGGGATTTAAAGCTAAATTGTTAATCAAAAATTTATTTGTTTAGAATATTTTTAAAACAAAATTTGAGAAAAACTTGAATTCAAGAATTGCTCCAAAAATCATGTTAATTTATTCTAGATTATTTAAAATTGCCAATACCCAAAAGTACACCACCTTTTTAGCACTTACATCAAAATTAGGGGTCTGATTATTTGTTTTTCAAGTTTAAATTCGAAAGAGCTAGGTTTCTGATGCTGAATACTTTATGCTTTGAAAGGCTAATGCATGCTTAACACCCAGGGGTGTTACAACACCATCCTTCCGGAGTAGATTCTCAGCAAGGTGCCGAGTACACCAACGATGGTGCAAAGGTGCATACTCCTCTATCTCCTCACACACGGCATTAAGTATGCCCTAGTGTCTATCAGATATGACACCCACCTCCCTGCCAGGCCCAACTACATATATCCGGACTAGCCTCAACCAAAGCAAATGCCAAAGGAACATGCTTGTTGGTTGTGTCACACGATATGGCTATGAGAAGTGTGCCACGGTACTTGCCAATCAAGAATGTACCATCAATGGAGAAGACTGGACGGCAGTGCCTAAAGGCCTCGACACATTGAGGGAAGCACCAGAAAGCACGAAAGAATATCTGTCTCCCATCCTTCCATGCGTCTGGTCTAGGGATGTACTCATAATGTATGTCTGGATTCACTGCTTTGATTGCATTGAGAAGTACTGGAATCTGCTTGTAGCCATCCTCCCAGTCCCCATATATCATCTTCCACGCCCGCTGCTTAGCCCTCTAGGCTTTGCCATAAGTTATGTCATATCCTACATAGACCTCATTAACTATTTTGATAATTGTCCTGACCTTCATCAACCGCTGGGCAATGAGGGTAGATGTCAACTGCCGATGCTTCGTGCTGAGGTCATGTGAAGCACAAGTATGTGGCCCGCAACTCTTGTGATCTTCCACTTTCCGGAGACCTTTTGCTTCCTTGCACAAACCCTCCATGGACAGCGCTCCTTGTCACACACAATCGTGTAACGCCGCTCCGCATAGGAATGCAGGACCTTGTAAGGTCTCTTGCGTATCACTGCAAACGCCTACAACCACCTCTTCAATGCAGGGAGGTCATTGAAAACCCTCCCCTTCTCTATCTCCATACTAGGACCAGCCTCTAGAGCTTCCTGCAGCTTATCATCATGTCCTTCGGTAAATGCCTGATTTGAATGAGTAGGATCACTGAACTCATGAACCATAGGATCACGGCGGTCGGGAAAGATACGCCTCAGCATCTCAACGTCACTCTCCGTGAGCTCTCCAACGGGACGATCATCGTCAGAATCAACAGCCCTTGCAATCTCATATGGCTCTGAATCATTCATAATTTCAACACTATTGGAGGCACGGATTCCATCTCCAATCTGAACTTGAGCATCAGCAGGAGGAGCGCCCTCATTATCGGGAACGTCTCCTGCAACATAGCCACAAATAAGAGATGATGATAAGAAAAGTGGATGAAAAAAAGAGATTTAAGCTACAAAGGAAAAACTATGCCTAATTGACACTTACTCGGATGATTTTGTGTCAAAAGAATCTCCTGAGGAGGATGTGCCACATCATTGGGGGCAGATTGGGCATCGGGAACGGTAGGCGGAACCTCCACATCCACATCACGTTCCATGACGGGAGGGTCAAAGTATGCCTGCTCACCCATTAGCAGGGAGAACCCAAGAGGGATGGGATCAACTAGCACCCGATGCACAACCACGTCCAAACTTTGGAACTGGCTCTTTATAGTCGATCTCACATCACTACAAGAAACTTGTTAATCTGTGACGGATTTTTGGTGACGGATTTATAAATCGTCGCTGACAGACGCAATCTGTGACGATATTCTTTTTTTCGTCATGGATGAGCCCACTGGATATTCCCAGCCCGCTAATTCGTGACGGTTTTACCAGGATCGTCACATTTTATAATTTTAAATTTGTCATACTCTAGTTAGCCCAAAACAGTAGGCCCGCTATGAATATTTAGTGCAAAGAAAAAAAGAAAATGTGATTGCAAAAAATATCAAACTCAATGGACAATTCTTTAAGTTCAAAAAAAAATACAAAATGGCAAGTCCAGATGGCCAAAATGGCAAGTATTACATACATGTGTTGCATTTCAAGTCCACATGGCCAAAATGGCATGTATTTCTGTTAACACAAGATTGCTGGTAACAAAAGATTCATTTGAATTCATTCCATACATTTCATTTGAAGTCTGGTACAATACAGCCACATACACACAATACCTAACCAACACACACCTATTGGTAACAATCTGTTCAGTTCCAGATTGACAAGCACACCAAGCAGCACAATCTGCTTGTTCTTCTTCTCCATTTTAGTGTTCACTGACCAATTGTGATTACAGTTCAAGCGCTGATTACAGAAGACCAAAAAAAACCAAAGGTCCACCAGGACTGCCGAACAGGCAAAGAGCAAAGACCAACATGGCCTAACCAAAACAAAACAGAACTAAAACTCCTCGGAGGTCGACACCAATCCCTCAGGCAAGCTTTAGGACCACCTTCAAGCTGAATTGAACACCAGGCACCTTTTTATATTTGTCAGCAAACAAATCCAGGCACCTGCAAAGACAACCTTCGAAATCCAGGCACCTGCCGAACAGAAATATTCTGGGATTTCAGACCAGGGGCTCTTCATTCACATTTCCTACTACCTGCAAGGATTTCAGACCTTTTACATAACCATGAATTTATCATTGTATCTAAGTATGCACTGTATCATTTTTCGATGAACAGAGCTAAGGGGCACAAAACAGGCATACCTATGTGTGATTGTCATCACTGAAGCATATCATAGCAGAAGCATATCTCAGTCAGACTCACAGTGCACAAAATTTTGGCTGAGCTAAATTTTAATCTGAACTGAAATCATGGCTCTATTTATACTATAGCTTAAACTACATTAAGACAGTCGGCTGCTCAGTTGGAGTCATCATCAATGTCGGATCAGTAATTGAGACAGTCGGCAAGCAAATTAGAAGGGGATTCGCAGTGGAATCAAGGTATGGCCTCCGCATACTGCATACAACACCTTGTCGGTTTGTCCTTGTGCATACCTGGACGGGGTTGTGGCGAGCAGGTGGCCGGCGGCGTCAGGCAGGTGGCCGGTCGTCGGTGTCGGGCAGCAGGCGTCCCACACTGGGGCAGGGTGGCGGCGTTGGCCAGGCATACCACGGCAGGCAGGCTACCGGAGGCGGTCGGGCGGGCCACCCGCGCACCGGCGGCGGGCGGGCGGCAGGCGAAGCACAGGGCTGCCGGCGTCGAGCAGGGGGCTCCCTGCGGGCGGGCACCCGAGGCCGCGAAGCGTGGTGGCTCGGCAGACGGGCGGTGGACCTGTGCCTCGGCGGACGCGCGACGCGGTGGGTGCGACGCTCGGCTGGCGGGCAGGCGGGCGGCGCGGTGGACCGGCGGCCTGCGCGAGATGGGGATTGAGGAGCGACAGACATGGGTGGCTCGGCAAGACGGGGATTGGGGAGCGTTTTGATTTGGAGGACGAAGATAGTTTGGAGCATTCTGCATAGTGGTCAATGACGGGTGGGGCCTCAATATCAAATAATTGGATCAAATCTCGTGCAAACATTGTTAGTTGAGCCTAAAATATTTTAAGAAATATATTACTCTAATTCATCCTAAGAGCACCTCCAATAGCCTAGTCATCCTACTCGACTTCTCAAAAATTGGAAGAAACTTCGTTCCAACAGACTAGCCATTTGCATCTCTAAAATACCCGAGTACTCCATCCTATGTATATCTCTAGGCAAAGTAGGCAAGATAGTTCGCTTGCTATGAAGGGTTGCTTGGTGTTTTCCGTGCACGCTCGCCCCCACTTCGAGGGTGCACGATAAGCACCTAGCTCCTCAAGCGATTTCTAGTGGTGAATCTACCTATGACGAGGTGCTCGATGGCCGGTCGGCTCGTCCGTGGTGGGGTAGAGAGGTTGGAGGCAGATGGTGTCGCAAACATGGAGATGTCGCCGTCACGAACACGAACGTTAGCGACCTATACGCGGTCAACCCGCACAAGTACACTACAACGGTGGTCTATTCTGACGCCTCACGCATGGATGCAACAATAAAACATCTAGGGTGGATTTTGTTGTCATTGTCTCGTGCCAACGTGCTCAGACACTGAAACACTGCTCGAGCCGGTTGTTCCCCTCCGACATTACTCTAGGGTTTGGGGTTCTAGAACGAAACAAGAGAGAAAAGGAGCACATGAACGAGTACAAGTAGAAAGTATACATGTTTAATTATGGCCGAATGCTTAGACATGAGTGCAACTACTAATAGCATCGAAATAAGAACACAACATACTACCACACATAAAAAGGGTTAGGTTCATGATGCACCACCTCACATGAGATAGAGCCATTCCTTAAACCAAACACTCTAATAATGTGCACTTCCTCACATAGGATAGAGTCATTCCCTTAAACTTAAAAAAAATGGAGGAATGCACTCATGATGCACTAGGGCTGGACAAAAAGCTCGTTAAGCTGGCTCGGTGGCTCGGTACAAAAGTGCTCCGATTAGACTCATTTTTCTTTTAAAATAAAAATGACTTGATTTGGAACGACTTTCAACTTTGGCTCGGCTCGTTAGGCTCGGCTCGTTAGGCTCGTCATGAAGTTGGGTCTTAAACAATGCAGGAAATAATGATGAATAAGATTATACCAATTTCTAAAAAAGCTCGAAAAAAAACTATGGTTGGCTCGATATCCAGCCTTAGATGCACCACCTCACCAAATCGGAGGAATGCACTCATGATGCCACTTGTTTGGCTCGATTTACTTAAGAATTGGTGGAATACGACTAATAACAATAAAATGACAACACAATGTTTCACTATCAACATAAAGCTGTTGTGACATGATGAACTACGTGTATGACTAATATACATGGTCTTGTTTTGCCCAATTTCTAATTCCCACAAAATAATTAGCGGAGCATGACTAATATATATAGCAATGGAATACGATGGATTCAAGGGGAACCAATTTGCATCATACATGCACTGTTTTATAGTACTTACTAGCTAGAAGCACTAATTTTGAAATTATCAACACCTATAATTTTATTAATTATTATTTCATATAGTAGCAAATCTCAAATAGAGCCTTGTTATAAAAAAATACTTATCTAGAAGGTTCCAAATATAGCAGGTAACATTCATTTAAGAAAAATCCCGCGTGTCCAAGCGGCTGGGCGGGCTTTCAACCGCGCTGTGCGCCAGCCTGAATTATTTCGTAGTCCCAATTGACCTTACTGGTAATTATTGATGAAGACACTGCCACCAGAAAACTTATCAGGGGTACCGTGGTAATTATTGAGCCTCAAATCCCATCCCCACCAGCCACAAGCTCCAAAACCTAATTCCAAATTTCCCATCCCCCAGCCGCCACCCATCCTCCAGCTGCAAACTTCCTCGGATGGGGCCGCTGGCGGTGAAAGCCTAGGTCACCAGCGACGCCGCGGCCCCGGTCATCCGGGATCTTGGACGCTCGCAGCCTGCCGCCGCCGTCGTCTTCAAGCCCAGCCCGCCGTCGCCGTCGCCGTCTTCAAGCCCCTGCACCGCCATCGTCTTCAAGCCCCCTGCAAGCCACCGTCGCTAGGAGGATCCTACACCGCCACGCCCATCCCTACGTCGCTGCTGGAAGGACCCCTACAGCGTCACGTCCATTGTCGCTAGGAGGATCCGAAGGCCGCCACCCAATACTTCTTGTGATGGCGTCGAAGGGTATGCCAAAGAAGCCAAAAGGAGATCGGATAGCAGGTATACTCTGATACGTTGGTTCTGCTGCTCATATTTGATCAGTCTTTTATTGTTACAACTTGCTGGTGTTGATTATTTGCCTGAACTGATTGGAGATTGTACCCTATACTGTTGGCGCAAGATTTTTATTGGTCGTGAGTACTTGCTGGCTGTGCTAGAATTTTGATTTTCTCTAAAATACTAAAGCTAATAAATAACGGGTTGCTGAGCAGTGCGTATTTTGGTCAAGGAATTATTATATTGTTTAATACTCTTGCTACTCTTCCCTGAGAAGAGCTCTTGCTTCCTGTGCCGACCATCTTTTAACTGGGATATTGTTGACGCCTAGTGCAATACTGACAATCATAATTACAGAGAAGCTAGCATCCTGAGCATTACGTTGGTACTTGTATCATATTGGTTAGTCACTACTTGTGAGTTGACTGAATATAATTTTTTCTGCAATTTTACTGCTGAAAATTTAGAGAGTTATTTCCTTGTGATTACTGTACTGTGAAGATTGGGCAAATAATATTGGACATCGTAGGTGTCCTCATCACTTAGGCTCGAGAAATTTTTGACATTTTACATCTGGACATGTTCTCACTGTTGTTAATTTTACATATCCTATCTGGAAGAGCAGTGTGCTTCAGTCCTATTTTTTTAAAAGAAATGTTAGTGTACTAATTAGTATTCAAACTAATTATTTATAGATTGTAGTGAGCTATTTTTAGGAGTGCTATTTTGGTCATGAACTATCTAATTATATGCTGGTCATGTTTTTTTTGTCATCTTAGCACCAGCGCTGCATCCATATCAAATGGTGCGCCTGAGAGAATGCATGAGGAACAAGGCAAGGCTGAGGGAACTTGGACTTCCTTGTGATGAGTATGACCGAGTTTTGACAGAAGGTGTTGCTGGTTATTCTGACAAGAATCGAAGTGAAGACGTTCATTCTAACAAGTATCAAAGTGGAGACTCTGAGTCTGAGTATGATCCTTTACAGGATGATAACGGTGAAGGAGATTTGATTGATGATGACAATGCTAAGGTGCTAATTCCATCTTGTTAAGTCTTAACTTGTTCCTTTTCTTCCTAATTCAATATAACTCTCAGATACTATGTTAACTAATCCATGCTTTCATTTCTAGCAGTGCTCTAAGCAGAAGACTCGCAAACAAACTAACAACCAAACTACAAGCATTGCCCCTGGTGGATTCAAGTTTCAGTCTCGCAAGAGAGTTTTTGCAGACCAAACATCTACTAGAGATACAAGGTCAAAGAAAAACATTGTCCAGCAAGATGCAAGTCTGCCACCAAGTGACATTTGTGTGCCACCTCCATCTCGAGCTAATGAGAGCCACACTGGAGAACTTGTTGGCAACTTAGATGACCACACACAGGCTGCTATTGAAGGCCAGTTTATCTTTGACCTGTTTGTGTAAGATTAATTTAATGGTTGTTAACTAGAGTTTTAGGTATAAAAAAATTATGAAACCAAATTGCACAGTTTTATGGTAACATGCTCTATGCACCAAAATTTTGAAACCTGTTGTTTGACACTAAAAAGTGGGCTTAACCTGTATCAAATATTCCATTTTCACAGTTTCTTATATACCATGCTTCCTACTTGTTTGCTTGCTGAGCTTTTAACCCTTCATGTAAATGGATGTTTGATCATGTTGTGGTGTCTTATGAAACCTTGATGATATACTGAACATACCAAAAACTAGTATGCTTTAGGTGAATTAAAATTCTTGCCTTTATCCATAGAAGATATATGCACCTACTTGGTAACATGATGAACTTACCCTTAATTACTGCCATTAATTTTAGGTGATATCTCTGCTCTACTTGACAACAGTCACATGACCTCTAGGGCTGATGCAATTGACCAACCTAATCAGCACAGCCGTATGGATAATAGAGGTGACGGATTCTTACTGTCGTTATGTAAGTTTTTTATATGATGAATGCTTTCTTACTTGCCCCCTTTATAGATGGCTTCGTCCAGCATGATGACAACACCCTCGTGGCTGACATAGCTGATGGAATTACCCAACAGGGTGACCACAACCAGAATACCAATGAAGGTGATGGTTTGTTCAACTGTTTTCCATATTTCATATTGCCTTAGTGGATTAATGTTTGTATGCCGAGCTTTAAATTCCCGATCAGCTTGAATTAATGTGTGCTTCATCTCACTAATTTCAATTTCAATATACATTTCCAACTAGGGGGAGAGGAGAGAAGGCACCGGGGACCTAATATGGGACATGGTCTCCAAAGGTTAAACCGAGCGCGCCGTGGCAAGTTGCAAGTTGTCATAACTGAAGGGAATATAAGGCCAGTGGTTCCTCTTGTTGCTGCAAAGTTTGCAAGTGAATGCAACATCATAGTTAGGAACCATGTGCCTATACTCCCACATTGGAAGCTATACAAGAAAGAACCTACATCAAGTTCAAAAGAGAAAGATCCAAAAGAGAATGATCCAAAACAGAAAGAACCTGCATCTGCGTACGTTGATCTATTCCTAGGAAAACTAAAGGTACATACATTCTATGGCCCTTTCCACATTTAGTCTTTATAAGAACAACTGTCTGTTGTTTTATGCCATAAATTACTGAATTGATATTTTTCCTATACATGTTCTTCCATTCAATTAGGCCAAGTTTGACATAAACACAGAGGATAAGGTAGTTAAAAAGGCTTGTATTGAGATGATGAAGTCTGCAGTTCGCCAACAAAGATACAGGCTGAAGCAAGAATATTTTGGTCCTTTTCCACTACATTTGGTTACAAAAACTTCTCCTGTCAAATGCATGAGTAATGAACAGTGGCTTCAACTTTAGAATCATGGAAGAGTCCTAAAAAGATGGTATGTTTGCTCTGAAAAAAAAGAATGATGTATGGTACATGCTAATCTATCACCAACCTTACATGTATTTCTGTCTTTGATGTAGGAGATGTGTCAAAAGAACAAAGACAACCGAGGGAATGTAAAGTACCAGCACACAACCGGATCCCGTGCCTACATGGTTCATGTTGAAAATTTGGTAAGTAGGCCATGTTAAACACCATATAAATAAATGTCTGCAACTGTTACTTAAGCGTGCTGGGGGATAAAGCTTTCTATATGCCGCTCATCAATAATTTGCATACTGCTGAGATGTTCTCACTTTACATTCAGTGTTTGGAATTTAGTGTTCATAACATGGATTTAGTTCTGGTGACAACTACTAGGGTCTCATCACTGCTATAAAATTCGCTTAGTTGGTCTAGAATTGTCAAGATGACGTGTATCTGTTATTTGAAAATATGAAGCACAAGTTTAATATGCTCATATGCAGATAACTGATGTTTTGGGCTGATCTCATTTATTTATACAATTAAGTTTCTGTATATATTGCAACTATACTTTCCTCAGTGTATTGCTTGAATCTAGAACAGAACTTGGTGAACTAAAATCATGAGGCTGAATTTAGATATATATATAAGTTTTCCCCTAATCCAAGATTAATCCATGGAAGAAAAATGAAAATGGAGCAGATCTAATTGTAGTGTCACCTAATTATTATATTATCACATGTTCTTGATTTACAAACAAGTGAATTCCAAGCCACGCTTATAGCTCAGTATAAGATTGTATCTGGTATCATGCCTGCATAGAATAAGTTCCTGGTTCATTATGTACTTAAAAGATTGTTGGTCTGTATAGTTTTTGCCAAAAATATACATTATGTTCAGTCTCTGCAGAACTAGATCATACTATTGTTTTGGTTGTTCATTTTCACATGTACAGTTCCATGAACATATTGTTGTTTACTACTTCTGTTTTCGTCCATGTGCAGTGTCATTGCCCGTGTTATGGCTGCACCTATGTGTTAATGCTTCCAGATTTTTGGTTGAACTTGTTCTTCTAGTTTTTTAGTTGAATAGTAGCTGTCCAAATTTCTGTAACATGTTAATTCATGTTGGACCTAATGCATATACGTTGGTTCTCAGGACAATGATGAAGAACTGAATGAATTTGATTTGTTCAAGGAGTTGCACTACAGCAGGAAAAAGAAATGCTACACCCCTATTGTACAGGAGGCTATTGTAAGATAATTTTTAGATTTTGATCTGTACAATGCTTGTTTTTAATTCTCTCGACACTAACCATGTTTGTTACTTGCTTGCTAGACTCGGATGGAGAACAAGCTATCTACAACAACAGAAGGTGCAGCTCAAGTTGTAGCTAATGTGCTTGCTGAGAACACCAAGAAGAATCAATTCTTGAAGAATGTGGGGTTCCAGAATGTTCGGCCTAGATCCAGTGAGGAGAGCACCGAGACAGAATTGGAAGCGGAGAAAATGGCCAATGCTGAGCTTCGTACGCAGGTGGCTGATTTGTCAAATAAAGTGCAAGAATCTGAGCAGGCAAGGATTATGGACCGAGAGGAGATGAAGCGGAGCCAATGTGAGATGGAAGCAAAACTTAACCTTTTGCTCAGTCAAATTCGACCAAGTTAAGACATGCATGGTGCATATCTTTTGCCACTAACTTCATACATTTTGCTACTGCTAACTTGTGTCAATTCAATTTCGACCAAGTTAAGTCATTCATAGTGGTATATATTTTGCTGCTGCTGCTTGCATTTTGCTGCTGCTGCTTGCATTTTGCTGCTGCTGCTGGATACATCAAGCTGCTGGACTTCTATGCATTTCTTGGAGTCTATGTGTTGTTGGCATGTGCGATATTAAACTCTAAGGTTGTATGCACTTTTGTATGGTAACTTTTGTTGGATGGAGACTTGTGTAATCTGATGTGAGATGAAAATTTATGTGATATGTTGTTGGATGGAAACATAAGAATTTTTTATTTAATGTGCTGCTACATTAATTACTTGTGGGTTGTGTATGTGGGCTGAATGTTTAAAAATGGACTGTGTATGTGGGCTATATGTGTTGCAGTAGTGGGCTGAAAAGTGGGCTTAAAATTAGTGACGAATTTAGGCTGCAATATGCTGAAATGGGCTTGCAAAAATGGATGAAAATTTGCTATTAAAATGGCTGAAATTGGGCCAAAATTGGCCCATCTTTGATTCTGGCCTGTTAACAGCCATGTAGGCATCATCCATGTCATCATCCATGTCAGCAGCCATGTAGGCGTTTATGATGATGTGGTAATTCATCTGTGACGGTTTTTTTCCGTCACTGGAAATGGGCTTGGGCTGGACCAACTAGACCTCGAGCTCTACCGCGACGGTTTAAAACCGTCACCGATTCCCTTAATTCGTGATGGTTTTCGGTAAACCGTCACGGGAGTTAATCGATGACGCTCAATCCACGACGATATCTGAAACCGTCACGGATCATGGATACCGACGGTTTTTTGTTGATCCGTGACAGAAATTTTCCGTCATGGATTAGCAGATTTCTTGTAGTGCATAGTTCTTTCACTGATCTGCACACCCTATTGGAATCATCTTCCTTAGCATATTGGGAGGGGAACCTAGGTGAAGTACACCCTCAACTATGATGCCATCATCTCCATGGCAATGTACCTCCTCACAAGCCCTTGCAGCCAACTCACTAAATAATGGCTTCTCATTGAATAGCACAAGCACACTTTGCATGTCAACAAACTCAACATATCCATAGTGATCTCATTCCATAGTCCCTCCATGATATATGCTCACTAGGTTGTCCATCTAGTATTCCATACACAAATACAAACACACCCAGTTCAGTCCAAAGTATGTTTCATATAGTACCTATCTAATACATACTAACTATAACCTAAGTAAATAGGTTAACAACTAAGTATATGTATTATCAATTCACTACTAAATACTATTAAGCATCACATTTACTATCAATTCACTACTAAATACAACTAAGCACTACTAACTATGTTAAGTAACTAAGCATCACATTTACTATGTTAAGCACTACTAAGCACGGGGCAGCGTAGGCGGCCGGGCGTGGCGCGGCGGCCGCCGGGGCGCAGGGCGGGGCGGGGCATCGCAGGCGGCCGGGCATGGCGTGGTGGCCGCCGGGGCGCGGGGTGGGGCGGGCGGCCAGGCGCGGCGCGCCGCGGGCCACGGGCAGCTCGACGCGGACGGCCGAGCACGGGGCGGCGCAGGCGGCCGGGCGTGGCGCGGCGGCCGCCAGGGCGCGGGGCGGGGCGGGCGGTGCGGGGCAGGTGAGCTCGACGGCGGCGTCAGGCGTGGGAGAGGAAGGAAGGAGAGAGAGGAAGAAAGGTGGGCCTTTTTGTCATCAAGGCTCGGCACCAAGATCTACGGCGCCAAGCCTTGGCGCCAATGAGGCTGGCGCCAAGAAGATGCCACGTCAGTGGCACGACATCACGGGCTTGGCGTCGATAACCCTGGCGCCATGACATTATATCTTGGCGCTAGCGACTATGGCGCCAAGATCAGGGTCCAATTTTGAAATCTTTCCGCCAGGGTCATATTTGAGAGAATCTTTCGAAAAAGGGCCAAAAAATAAAAAAGACGGTCCACTTGGGCCCCTCTGGAGATGAAACCACCTTCTGCCAAAGATGGAAGAAAACGTTAAAAGCAACACACTACAAAGAGCGAAGATTGTAGACATGGATGCCAATAACATCCTTGCAAAATAGGGAGAAACGGAAAACTCTGTTGCTCAGGGAAACTACCTTGAGAGCAGGACCACCTATAACAAGAATCCAATGAAGAAGAGTCGAGATGAAAGTCACAGAATGGTGAAACTTGCATGTTCCCATCGAAAACACCATGAAGAACTCAGTGAGACCATATGGGCAGGAGAGAAACAAAGTGGAGCACCGAGACAAGAGATCTCTTTCTCAATCTTCGACCCATGAGAGAGATGAAGGGTTGCCCATCGACCCCTACTACAGTGTTGTGTAGTTTGGATAAGAAGAAACACAACAAACCAAGGGAAGAACAAACCACAGTCACTCCAGTGATAGTGATAATTCCAAATGGATGATGTCTTAATTAATAGTTTTACACACTCGATGCACATATGCCAAATATGTATCTAATAAGGAAATACAAAATGGAAGTAGCATACTTTAGCACATACAAGAGTATTGTATAATATATGTTGACCCCAAGAGAGGACAGTAAACAGTGGGTCCAAACAGGTGTATAACACCACAAATACTTTAGAACTGAAGTCCAAATTAACATTCTTCTAGGGCTTTCGGAGTGTCGTGGACCTCTCTTTCCATTACTTCCCATGGCGTTTTCTTGAATTGCTACATGAACTTGCATGCACTGGGCCACAGACCACAAGCTGGTTGCTTTCATAAAAAGTTGATTAAACATTATGTCTATAATCACTAGATTAAATGAATGGACACGAGCATATGGTTATAGCATTTACCTCATTAGAATGTTAGCATGCGCTGCCCTCAGATCCCAGTGCATAGATAACATGGTTATCCTCATCCAGATTACTGTCACCATTGTTGTCAGTGAAATGTGCACTGGCCTCCTCATCAACATTGCCATCATTCATTACACCCCCAAAGTATGCCCGGGTACTAATAGTAATATTAGTCCTGAGATTATTCCGGTGCTTAGCAATTTCATCACAAATTATGCGATGTGCACCCTCAGTGTTTGATTGTCTGGCGCCTGTTGTATATATTTCAACTTCGACATTTTTGAGACTGTCAAGGTGCTCGATGCCAGAATGTGTGCTTCCATATGATTTTGCCCCGCAAGCACTGAACAACAACTCGAGGGTTTCGAGCTTTGGCATGGATTTCTCTTGGAAAATCAAGCATGGCAATCCAGACCATAGGCGGAAAGCGATAAGACTACGGAAACCACTTCTCTTAATGATAATCTTCTCTTTACGAACAGGAACCACCCAAACCTGGAAATGGACCAGCGCCGGTAGCTCTCCGAGCAAATCCAAATCTTCATCATGCAGCTCCCAGACATCAAGTTTCAACTCAGTGAGCCTATCGAGTGGTCCAATCCACTTGGGACACCGCTGAAAGTAAGTGTTCCACATCCAGAATCTTTTAAGGAGGTATGGTGGGGGTGATATAGATGCTAGAAAATCAACAGGGAGAACTTGTTGGCTGTCAATCCTCAGTGCCTGCATGCTGTAGCTGCTCAATTTGCTGAGAGAAGAGGCCAAGTACTCCTTGTACCTTCCATCTGCTGGCTCATTCTTTTCCCATGATATCGAGAGATCTCTCACGTTTTTCAAATTGCCAAGCTCCTGCACTGCACTTACTGGACTGTCACAGACATTGAAATGTGATAGTGTCTGAAGTGCTTGCATGCTCCCAATGGCTTCTGGTAACACCCCCTCCCAATCCACGATAAGATGCCTTAGATGCTGTAACAGAGCAACTCCATGGGGCAGCAAGTTTCCCAATTGGTAATTACACCATTCTAGTGTCTCAAGATACCTCAGCTCTCCAATTTCTGCAGGAAGCTCATATGCATTTAGTCTCAGATATTTCAGCTGAATTAGTTTGCAAATAAACTTCAAATCATCAGCCCTACTCAACTTAAAATCCAGACTCAAGACACGTAAAACTCTAAAATAAGCAAATGGTAGTATCTGATTGTGATAGCTAGCAAAGGCACTGAGTGATCTAACATGGGTTAGAGATGGCAATTCTTCTGGTTCCAACTTCTGTTCTTGATCATTATATTGAATTGATAGCCGGCGGATAACACCTTCTTGTTTTGTTGAAACCGGTCTTGGACCTATGATTCTAACAAAATTTTCCTCTGTTGCCCTTGATTTCATCAGTTCTAGCATCATGTCATGCAGACGGCAAACTTGCACCCTTCCGGAATAGTCATGTCATGCAGCCAGGGGGAGGCCACTGCATTTTCTTAGCATATCAGCTGAAATATGCTTAATTCTGTCAGGGCATCCATCCTCGGAGCCAAATACTTTTTTAAAAAGTAGGCTTCTTGAGTGGGACTCACTAAGTGCTTCAATTTTGTAGCGACGGTCACTGGGAAGACAGCAACATGCCTTTGCTACAGACTCGATACGTGTTGTAGTAATTATTCTACTATCCTTATTGTTCTCTGGCAGAGCACACTTCAGTAAATTCAAATCTCGTTCAGACCATATGTCGTCAATTATGATGAAGTACCTATTCAATAATATGTCAAAAAGTGTCAGGATATTCGAAGACAATAATGGAGTAAGATTTCAAAAACAAAACAAAAAAAACCCAAATGGAGCAAGAACTAGAATTTTCTTTGTGTGAACACATCAGCGTCATAAGCATGTGATCAGTTCTTTTATGACGACCAATTAGTTTCCAATGGAAAATTTAGCAAATTAAAGTTGGCTGTGGTATAGTATAACACCATAAACACTAACAGTCATATATAGTGACTCTAAAGGGCCCTGCCACTACCGGAGCCGGCTTCTTTGCCGAGGGCCCCAGGCTCTCGGCAAAGCGCCTTCGGCGAAAATCCGATCGGCAAAGGCTTCTTTGCCGAGAGCCCGACGCTCGGCAAAGCGCGAAATAAAAAAATGCGAAAAAAACCTGAATTTTTTTTAATCGGGGGAGGGGCCCACTGGCCAGCGGCATTTTTCGCGCAGAATTCGCGGCTACGCGGTCGGCGGAATTCGACCTCGTGACCTCTCCCTCACGCGATACCTCCTCTGCCACCTGCACTACACACTCACATGCGTCTATATGCCAAATACCTTTTTAAAAAGTAAGCTTCTTGAGTGGAAGTTACTAAGTGCTTCAATTTTGTAGCGACGGTCACTGGGAAGACTGCAACATGCCTTTGCTACAGACTCGATACGTGTTGTAGTAATTATTCTACTACCCTTATTGTTCTCTGGCAGAACACACTTCAGGAAATTCCAATCTCGTTCAGACCATATGTCGTCAATTATGATGAAGTACCTATTCAATAGTATATGAAAAAGGGTCAAGATATTGAGACGAAATGGAGTAAGAACAAGAAGTACTTAATTTCTGGTGAACACATCAGCGTCGTAAGCATGAGATCAGTTCTTCTATGATGACCAATTAATTTCCATGGAAGATTTTGGCAAATTAAAGTTGGCTGTGGTATAGTATAAAACATAAACACTCTAACAGCCATAGTGACCCGAAAGGGCCTGATCGAGAAGGTGTACTCAAGTATGCATGTACTACTGTATCGTCCCAGCAGTATAAATCATTTGTGATTCATCTTACCACTTATGTTTTTTCTGCTAGAAAAAAATCCATTGCACTACCCCAAATAATTCACTGTGTCCATCTGACGCACTATACAAAATATTGACTCAATCCTCAATTAATTTAAATTATACCAATGAAAAGTACCTATTTATTTTCCATTTTTCCTTAGGTTATTGCAAAATGTGGCATACAAAATTATGGTTTTTGTTTTTATCTTCTTTAATTTCCTTGTACACCTAGTTTTCTTTCTTTATCTTACATTTAAGATCACAAAATGATTTGAATTTACAATTTTGTTCTCCAAAAAGCTTGTAGAATGATCTTAGGAGATGGGCTCTCTGGCACACCAAACGACCGCCTCGGTAGATGGTAAGGAGCCTCGCCTACCACTGAATATATATTATTTACAGAGGCAGGCGTCCTAAGGCGACCTCTAAAAATCACCGATTAACAGAGGCGGTCGCCTTAGGACGCCCATCTCTGTAAATCGCTTTTCAGAGACGGATATCTTAAGATGGCCGTCTTTGAAATTGCTATTAACAGAGGCGGCTGTTCTAAGTGTCCGTCTTTCAGAGGCGAACGTCTTAAGGTGTCCATCTCTTAAATTTTCATAAAAGTGAAATCTTGAATATGAATTGGCTCATTCATACCTGTTTGGATGTGAGACTGGTGATTTCCCCTTCGGATACCTAAGCATCCCTATGCACTTTAAGAAACTAACCAACAGAGATTGGAAGGTCATAGAAGAGAGATTTGAGAACCAAAGCTGTTGACAGTAGGAGGCCGTCCAGTGCTCATAAATTTGGTGCTCTCAAACTTACCGATATTTATAATGTCTTTTTTTGAACTAACAATAGGAGTGTCCAAAAGGTTGAATTACTGCAGATCAAGAATATTTTTTTGGAAAAATGATCAATGCAAGAAAAAAATATAGACTGGTCAAATGGAAAATATCTGTCAACCTAAACAAGGAGGCCTGGGTATACAAAACTTTGATTTACAAAATAAATGCTTACTGAACAAATGGTTGTTTAAGCTATATAACGAGGATGGGATTTGGCAATCTCTGTTGAGGAACAAATACCTAAGACACAAAACTTTAGGTGAGGTGACAAAAAAGTAACTTACTCGCACTTCTGGAAAGGTCTCATGGATGTGAAAGACTAATTTTTAAACCTTAGATCCTTCAAAGTGGGGAATGGCTCTCAAATAAGATTTTGGGAAGATAGATGGTTGGAAAACCAGCCGCTAAAACTTAAATACCCTTCTTTGTTTTACATACTCCATAGGAAGTAAGACACTGTAGCTAATATTTTTCGGACAACGCCTCGTATCTCGTTTAGGAGAGGTTTGACAGGGCAAAACTTAAGGGATTGGAACAAAATTGTGTCCTCTTTAATGGTCTTGAATCTTCAGGATAGCCCAGATGTTTTTAGTTGGTCTCTACATTTAGCAGGACAGTTATGGAGTTTTTTTTTCATGTTGGAGGTCATGGGGTTTTCAAGGAGTTGTTCAACAGAAGCTCCAAAAATGTGAAGGTAGCAAATCAATAATATATTACGCTAAGGTTGATATCTTGCAACTCACAATTAATTGTGAACAAAATCTTAGTGGGCATTTTCCATTAAATTGAAAAACATGTGTATTTTATGGCCTATGTCATACACGTTAAGTTATTCACAGATGCAAATCTGAAGCACATATTTGGGGCAGTCCATATTGTGTCCCATTCACTGAAATTGATTTTCGTGGATGTTTCATAGAGGCATATTTAAGAGCAGTCCATATTATGAACCGTCCATTGAAATCAATTTTCATGGATGGTTAACAGAGGCATGCACTGAAGATTATTGCCATGCGAAATAAATTATGACTTTTCACATGAAGTTAGATATAGACAAACTTTCTATCAAAATTTTCAAGATCGACGAGATCAAGAAATTTACATTTATTTTTTCATTCAAGACAGTTTAGGTACCTAATAATCAATATACTTAGTTTATAAAACCTTGTATGGTTAGACACTCCATATGCTAAAGTTTTAATGCTCCATAATATCTAAACCTTGCATTTAATAATTTCAAATAAGATTGTTTAGTTACCAAAATATTAAACTAAAGATTAGGAGAAATTAATACAAAGGAATAGCCTTCCTTATTTAGTCCAAGTGACTATGCAAAGAAAGGAGACAAGAGGTGCAAAGTCATCTTACTATTATTAATTAGAGACCCTAACGGAGGCACCACATTAATTCTCACCAGACGCGCTAAGAAAAGAGATAAATCCTAGAAATTATCACAATAATCAGAAACATCTAGCCTTTTATTTGGTAGACTCTAATCATCATTGTCGATAATAGCCATTGGATCTATTGTAATTTATAAAAAAATACCCATCTCTGTCATTATGAAAAAAAACATAAAGTAACCCTCTAATTTTGCATATAAATTACCCACCTCTGCCATTATGAAAGAATATTTAGAATAGTCCCATGTATATAAAATACCCATATCCGTCATTATGAAACATAATTTAAATTAACCTCCTCACATTGCATCTGAATTACCCGCCATTGATATTATGATAGCTAATTTAAAATAACCCTCTAACTTTGTATCTAGATTACCCAAAACTATCATTATGAGAGTTAATTTAAAATATAACCCACTAATTTTTATCTGGATTACACACATATGTCCTTATGAAAGATAATTTTATAAAGATTTGTAAATTATCCACCTTTGTAATTGAGTGTGTTGTAAATTATCCACCTTTGTAATGGCTAACCAAAGGCGTTGTGTTGTGTTGTGTTGTGTTGAGTGTGTTGTGCAATATGTCTATTGGCTTGCGAATGTGTAGCTGTTGGGTGCGGCGATGTGGTTGCAATGGAGACGGGGTCAAGCGAGGAGTCCACGCATGATGGACTGAGAGCGATGAAGGGCAGGTGAGATGGCTTGTACCGAATGACCAAGATGCTGGGGATGGACCATCAGTGGCTCACATTGGGCACATGGAAGAGCAAGAGTACATTGGTGATGAAGACGGTGTTGACCCGAGTCTAGTCCATGGTTGGACCAAGTCAAGGTGAGGCATCACGGCCCACAGGCACTCGGTGGTTCATTAGGCTGAGGAGATGGACATTGGACGCACGTTGACATCGAGGAATGCATGCATGAACTGGGTTTGCTACTTTGGTCCTCAAAACTAAGCATAGACGGTTTGGTGGTTTGAGCCTCTCGCAAGTGTCCTCTCTTTCAACTCTACTGGTCTAAGTTGACCTGTCCATCATAGCAATAGCATGTTGGTGGCGTATTTGGCCATGCACCTAGACATGAGATGCTAGTGTCATCACCGCCATGGAGCACCGTCAACGCCAACGATTGCGGAGTCACGGACACCCTGGCATGGTATAGCAACTTCATGGCCACTAGCACATTCTTCGCCTCCCGTGCACTGGGCTAGCACTATCCCCATCCGGGTATTGAGGGCAGGTTCAATTCAGCACGACCATGCTAATTAAAAATATGGGGCGAGAGGATTTCTTGGTCACAATTATATGCTCCCCTAGCGTTAGATTCAATACAGAAGATATGGAGGCAACTAGCCATGGCAGTTCCAACTGGTTGTACGCACCGGCGGGGATTGGAACTGTTAGTTCAGCCCTTGGCAAGCCATGCCTGGCCTTAAACGAGTGGTTGGGGAGAATCATGGGCTCGCATTGGACCTCGTCATGGGATCAGCAGGGGGAGAAGCGCACCTAGGACGTGGTGGAGAGGAGGGAGAAAGTGAGGATATAGGTCTAACATGGGGGCCTATTGCAATGTGTCATCCAGGTAAGCGATGGTCACAAATGAACTTCTCCATTAAAAGTATTTCAATATAACAATTTTGATAGTAGGAAGGTCAAAAACTTTTGGTTTTGGAGTTTTATGGCTAAAATGAAACTCTGGTGACAGTTCGATGGTCACAAATAAACTTCTCCATTAAAAGTATTTGAATATAACTAATGACAAATACACATAATCTTCCCCAATGTAAGAGCAAGAGGTTGCCATATGGAGCACATGGAAGGGAACCACCATTTGGACAATGTTTTTAGTGGTATAATCAACAGGTATACTTATAGAATTTAAGCTTTTATTGGTTAATAATATTATAAGGTTGCCAAAAATACTTAGAAATTTGAAATATTAACTTTAAACATTACGAAGTAAAGGAAAAGACTATAGGGCCCGTTTGGCACAACTTTTTGCAGCTCTAGCTCACTGTGCACCAATAACCGTAGGAACAATATTCAAGGAAGCTATTTTTCACTCCTAACAAAATAAACTAGGACGCCAAAAATGACATGTTTTATGGCTCCTCTGGCACCGGCTCCTATGATACTGTAGCACAAAGCTAAAGCAAGTGGAAGCCCGGCCAAACAAGGTTCATAAAGCTAAAGTTTTAATAGCTAGATTGGATGCAGTTATACCATGGATAGATGGATACACATGTGTAATGAACAATGCTAACTTGATGAAAATGATTTCATGTGATGTGACTAATACTGAATTGTAGGCATTTGTAATGTTTTATTTTCAATATGTTTCCTAAGATGAGATTTAACCCACAAAATGAAGAAAGCACATGTTCATGGACTAGTAGTATAAATAAATTGGATAGGATCATAGGAATAGTAGGATAATAAGTACCTCTTATCACTACAGGAAACTGGCTCTTTGCCGACTGCAATTTTCTTTGCCAACTGTTTTTTTCGACACTCGGCAAAGAGGTCCCTTTGCCAACTAGAATTTCCTGCAGTCGGCAAAGCAGGATTTGCCGACTGCCTGGCTTTGCCGACTGCCAGGCAGTTGGCAAAGCCATGGATTTGCCGACTGCCAGGCAGTTGGCAAAGAATTGCAGTCGGCAAAGGCAGGCCATGGTTGACGCCATCCACACCGTCACCTTTGCCGACTGCCACTCCGTCAGCAGTCGGCAAAGGTGCAGGCTTTGCCGACTGCAATCCTCCCTGGCAGTCGGCAAAGGCTCTTTGCCAACTGCCACTAATGGCAGTCGGCAAAGAATTAATTTTTTTTCGATTTTCGATCCCAGTTTTTTTGTGCTGCCTTGTTACATTAAGTACATGATATATTCCAAGTTTGGGGTCATTTTGATTTATTTTGCTATATTCCATTGATTTTTGCTGTTTCTTTGATTTTTTCCGGCAGCTCTAGATTTGAACTGCAGGTACATAAAATAATGGAATCCGGCGATTTAGAAAATGATATTCATGATGTTTGGAGCATGTTGAGGCCGTGTGCGGGGCCTCACGTGAAATTTCGACCGTGTTGGTGTCGGAACACGCCGAGGCACGCGCGTGAAAAGTGTTTTTAAATTTTATAAAATCGAAACAGAGTCCGAAAATGATGAAACTTGACGACGTGTCTTGCCATCGCATGCAGAGGCTGTGGTAAAAAATTGAGAAAGTTTCGAGCAAGTGGCAACGTCGGGTGGCTAAAACCTGGACTAACGTCGGGTGGCTAACTTGTTATCACATGTGCACACAGCTTTCACCTGCATCTTCTCCACACCAAAGCACGCATCTTATCCCCATGGACGCACCTTCCCCGCAGGCCGCCCCTTCCCCGCGCCGCTCGTCCTCCGTCCTGATTCCGTCGCTCCGCTCGGTTGCTCGCCCTCGCGCCGTCCGGCCGAGCAGCCTCGTGCGGCCTCCCTCAAGGGCCAAATGCCCTCTCCTCACCTCTGCTCCCACCTGAGGCGGCGGCCTCCTCCACTCCTTTCGCTCACACTCAAGGTATTGCTCTGTTCTCTGGTCTCTGATCTTGCTATGTTCTTGCGGGTGCCTCAATCCCGCCGGCCGCCGCCAAGTCGCTGACACCATAACCCTAATCCCTAAATTTGCTTCCGAAGGTGTATGCGACCGCGGATCTGTAGTCGGAGCCATGCTGACACCATAACCCTAATCCCTAAATTTGCTTCCGAAGGTGTATGCGACCGCGGATCTGTAGTCGGAGCCTGTGATGGAGGCCTAGATGGAGGAGCCCATGAAAAAGGAGCTGAAGTAGCGTGCAACGAAGGAGTCGCGTGTAGCATCGACTTACTCTGTTTCCACCTCGAAGGGTAAGCCTTGTTTCTTCTCTCCATATGTTATGGTTAATCACTACTGGAAACTTGAAATTTCCTGACGGTTTCGAATTTTTTTGACGGTTATTGCATAAACCGTCAGGGTAAATAGAATTACCATGACGGTTTTCGAAAAACACACAGGAAAATTGATATTACCTTGACGGTTCCCGAAAAACACACAGGGAAATTAAATAACCGTTAGGGAAATTCTTAATTAACCTGTGAGTGTACATAACCGTGAGGGAAATTCCTAATTCCCTGACGGTTTCATATTTTTTTTGACGGTTATTGCATAGCCCGTCAGGGTAAATAGAATTACCTTGACGGTTTTTGGAAAACACTCAGGGAAATACTGAAAACTCAAGAATATGAACAAAAGGTTTTCTTCTTTTAATCTGCGGTGAAATTTTATAACTAGTCTTTCTCCCTCATGCTAACTCTAAATGTGGTGATTCTTTTTTCTAAATGTTTCTAAAATCATGCTCTATCAATTTATTGTGTTCTTACAGCTATTATTTTTGTCATCTTTTCATGTGACTTTGTTCTATCAATTCAAAATTTGGATTTTAAAATATCAACTTCAAACAACATTTCGAAGTAGTAAATGATTTTAGTTGAAAAAGTAATGAACATAAAAGTTGTAGAACTGATCAAGATCTACCATTGTTATTTTGGTCATTTTTTCATCCGACAAAGTGACAGTAATATTGTTCATAAATTTAACATATCTCTCTTATCATCTCGATCAGTTCTACAACTTTTATGTTCATGACTTTTTCAGTTGAAATCATTTACTCTTTGAAAGTGTTGTTTCAAGTTGACATTTTTTTAAATTCAAATTTTGAATTAATAAAACAAAGTCACATGAAAAGATGACCAAAATGAAAGTTGTAGATATGGAAAGGTCATAGAACTTTGTAGTTGACAACTTTTTCATTTGAAATTATTTTGTCATGGAAAACTATGTTTGAAGATTTTGTATTTTGAAATTCAAATTTTAAATTGTTCAAACAAAGTCGGATGGAGAAATGATCAAAACAAAAGTTGTAGATATTAATGATTTCTAAAACTTTGTAGTTGACAATTTTTTTATTTGAATTTATTTATAGTTTAAAAATTATGTCTTAATCAATTTAGAGTTCATAATTTTTTTGGAAGAAAAAAAGTGTAATTCAGCCCATTACTATGTAGGCCAATAGCCCAACATATGCTCAGCCCATTACTTTGGCCCGATGTATTGCAGCCGTTGGATAAATCCCTGATGAATCAGAGCCGTTGGATCGAAAGCACTCGTATATAAGCACCTCTTCATCCCTCCCAAACCCTAACTCTCTCTCCCCTCTTTTATTCAGCGGTGCCGCGTCCCGGCGCTGGAGCGGCGCCTCCTCCACCATATCCGCGGCGCTCGGCCCCCTCCACCAGGACGACGATGAGGAGCAGCAGGAGGGCGGCGCGGGTCGAGGTCGTCGGGGCATGACGACGGCGTGCGGCACGGCACTGACGGGAGCAAGCGCGGGTGCACGTGCGGGCTCCGCCCTAGCCTCTCCCGTCGGCAGTGGTGTGCGGCCTCGGTCCTCTTCTGGCTCGGGCACGCCCCCCTGTTAAGCAGTGGCACAACCTTGTCCAGTGTCAGATCCGGCCCCAAGGTGAAATATTTCCCTAAATCTGTCCGAGCTTACAACTTGTAGAGCCTCACCATATTTCGATCTGTGCAGGACAAGTTGGCTGCCTCCACCTGCTCCAAGCAAGCAGCAGCCAGGGGGAGCGTGGGAGCTCTGTTTCGCGGCCACGTCTCACTCTAGATCGAGCTTCTTGGTAATGAATCGATCCCCTATGTCATCATTACTCATATATGCTTTACTGCATCTTAGATTCTGAATCAATTATCAGTGATCTCCATTAATGTAACTTCTTAGCAGTAGATCCAGATCTGTTGCTAATGAACTGATTCGGACTAGTGGTATGTAAATAATATTCAGACTAGTATGTATAGAATTTCTGGCAAACACTGATTATTTGTGTAGACTTGTAGTCCTTGCTGTAGTATGTAAGCTTGCTGCTTACTAATCCTTTACTAAAGTGTTATACTGCAGTAAGGAAAAAAATGTGTGCTTTAGCGCTTTGCTTTGTATGATGATTTATGAATTTCTAAGAATTAATGCATGTATGTGTCCTTTAATAAAGCGTCAATTGCTAGATGTGGTTGATGTATCAACTAATTTGAACTGTACTGCATGTCTGCGTTTGAAGAAAAAAATGTATACTGCATGTTTGCAGTTAAACTATGGTTGATGGATTACTAGTATCTTTATTTTAGAATTTAGATTGCTAACTTTCAGAGGCAGTTTGATAATATGCTCGGCAATGTTTTCCAGTGACTTGCTTATTAAAATCACCTTATTCTTGTTTCACTATTGGTTTCCTTATCAAATAAATAGCTCATGCACAGGAGCTGTTGCTGTTTATTACATGCTGAAATACTATTGAATGTTATTTGGTTCGTCTTGCCTTTGACATTACTTCACTGCTGTAGTAGTCGGTTAGAGTGGCACTTATACAAAGTGATAGCAGATTTTGTTCAGTTAGCTAGAGAAGTCACTCTGATGGCAGTACTATTATCTTAGAGGATACATAATGGAGTATTAAAGAATTGCTTCAGTCCTGTCAAGTCACAATCGAACAATGTATATATTTCTAGGTAGAACCGTAACTTATATGTGCTCTGTAGATTAACAAAAAATTTACTGGAATCAAGTTTTAATTTTTCTAGGTAGAACCGTAACTTATATGTGCTCTGTAGATTAACAAAAAATTTACTAGAATTAAGTTTTAATTTTTCTTTTGTCCTCTAGAGTATATAATGAGAGTCACACGATGTGTTTTGTCAATGCATGCAGGTGTGTTCCTGCTGCTCCTATTCTGCCTGTTCAACGTCATGTACTGATGAAGTCGGTTTCAGTTTGTCAGGTGAGTAGCGACAACAGTGATTTGCACTGATATATCATTTGTTAAGTGCGCCTTTCATGCTACACTAATTGGCTTTGTTTAATATTTGCCATCCTACTTAGTTGCTTGACCTATATCTGCAGTTCTCAGTAGCTTGTTTTCTACTGGAGATTTTTATTTGATCAAGTGTTACTCCCCTCATTTCAGACTGCAACCATTTTATTTGATCACCACTAGACTTGTCACATGTAGATCTGTAGTTGTTTCTCAAGTTGTATGGACCGATATGTTTAGTAGTTCTTCCTACTTGGAAGAAACCATAATGCTCAGTATGACAAAGGCTTGCCCATGTATACATGTATATCTGTCCATTTCATATGACAAGTCATACAGTTGTATTTATGTGATCGTTCGCGTGCATTGGTTTGTTAATTCTCAGCAAATGTTACAGGTTGAAAGCCTTGGGAAAATTACCTGGAATGACTTTGCAGCTGCTATCTTGAACTGGAAATTACATGTAGGTTCATGTGCACATAGATGCTCTATGTTTAACATTCTCCTCTGTAGCTCACATAGATGCTGTTTTAGGTCTTCACCTCAGGATGACGGTTTTGACTGTTTGAATGACAGGTGATGAAGTATGTGGAAAAGAATTCACTCCAGTGGACCGAAGAAGAGCCCCACTCTTGGAACATCCTCATCCGGTGCTTTGTCCAGTATAGGTGCTGGTAGTAAATGTTTAGCTAGTAGTGGTTATTCCCTGGCTGTGCAATAGTTTGTTATGTTCATGCTAAATAGCTTTGATATGTTGATGCAAACACTGGGACATCTTTATATGTGTATTGGATTCACTAATATATATATATATATGTGTGTGTGTGTGTAACAATAATAGTAATTGTGTGTATTGGATTCATATTGTGATGAAATTGTGATATAAATGGTGCTACCGGTGCTTCTGGTGAAATTGGATTATAATTTGTGATTTTGCAGGGTTTTGATGCGAGAAAACAGAAAACAAAAGCAAAAAAAAATTCCAGCTTCAAAGCTGGGCAAAAAAACCCGGACAGAGTCTTTGCCGACTGCAATGGGAGGCAGTCGGCAAAGAGGGCAAAAAATTTTTTTCTTTCTTTGCCGACTGCAACTCCGAAAGCAGTCGGCAAAGAACATTTCAAAAAAAAATATTTTCTTTCTTTGCCGACTGCCGAGCTGGCGGCCAGTCGGCAAACAATTTTTGAAAAAAAATTCTTTGTCGACTGCCGAGAAACCAGCAGTCGGCAAAGCCTGCCGTCAGGGCTGACGGCGCCACGTGGCTATGCCGACTGCTGGCGTGGCAGTTGGCAAAGGCTTTGCCGACTGTGTGCCACGTGGCAGTCGGCAAATCCGCCTTTGCCGACCAAGGCTTTGCCGACGGCTCTTTGCCGACTGCCACGTGGCTTTGCGGTCGGCAAAGAGGCGTTTTCCTGTAGTGTATCTTGGAGTAGGTCTCTTATTTTTTCTATAATCATTTTTAAATAAAAAACAAAATTGGCCCCTCATACACATGCAACCCGCATGTATGCACTGGCCCACGCACTAGCTTATAGTCAATTAATGATGCCAGCTACGAGATTACTTTCCACAAAAAAAAAGCTACGAGATCACCTTTTTAAATAAAAAACAAAATTGGCCCCTCTACCATTTGTTGCACGCTCCGTCGCTGCTCCGACCGGTCCTTCCAAGAGCAGCACGAGCGCCCACCTCGCGAGCAGCTCCACGGATGCGGCAGCCAACGCATCATGGTTGGAGACGCCGATGGCGCGGCACACCTCCACTACGGACTGCTGGATGGAGCGGCTGCGGGCCTCAGTTCAGCCTTTCAGGCTTCGTATGCTGTGACTGCTGCAAGCTCCATATATAATATTCAAAGCTTCGTACTTCGGAGAAGCTTAGCTTGCTTGCTCGCTCCCTGGTTGAATTGTTTGGTGCTTCCTTCCATTGGCCGCGGTCCAACTCACCTCCAGCCTGCTCCATCGCCTTCAGAGCAGAAGCCGCACAGCAGGACCATGCGCCAAACAGGGAGGCCGCGTGCAGTGTCGTGGTCCTGTCAGGCTTGACCGGTTCAAGAACGCCAGTGACGACGCCGAGTCGTGCACCGGCGCCACAATGAGGGGCGCGCGCAAGCACGGGGCAACGCTGGGCGCCCGCACGAGGCGACACGACCATCACTACAGCCACCGTCTCTGCCTCCTCCGCTTGGTCTCTGGGAGCGCCAAGTCGGGATCTCGCTGGCCGGCCGGCGAACGACCAGACCAAATTGACAGCAGTGTGTTACGACAAATAATCCACAAACAGTTAGAGACTGAAGACAAGGGTAGAAAAGACATTTCCTCTACCTTCTCTCTCTTAAAACATGAGAAACAAATAAAATAATCGCTGTGGTGTGTTATGGCAAATTTCATAATGGTACTGGGCATATTTCCAAACTGGTGGTGTCAACAACATATTACATGTTTGAGTGGTGTCCCTGGGACAAAATTTGCCAATAATATTCTACAGCTAGTAGTTAATGTTGATTCAGTACCAGTCAATAGTGTGTTAGTAGTCGCGTACTAATACACGACTACTAAATAATACTGAGATTTTGTTCCGTATAACAGTTGAGTGTAGTAGATGCGGCAAGCAGTACTGACGTACTGATGCAACATGTTTCTTTGTGAAAAGTTATTGTTGTTGCATCGAATATGATTCTATTTATCTTTTTCTCTTTGAGAGTCCATGGTACCTGTAGCCTGCTCGCTCCCCCTTCACTCGCTCTTTCCCGCTGCCCGCTTGGCCATGGTAGTGCGTGTGGAGCAGGACTAGGCAAACCCTTGCTACAATGGAGTACTCCTTTGCTCGTGAAATATACTGCACTGTGACTTCTAAAATTTGTATTCAACTCGGAATCAGAGACTTCAACAGATGCTAAGCCTTCATCTTCAGAATCGGGCGAAGTCACAGGAGGAAGTTCTTCAGCACGTCATCTGAAATGAAAATGAAATCAAATAAACCACAACATAACTAATACAACAAAACAAAAATGAGCGACTCTGCACTCATAAAATCACCTTCGTGAGGATCAGAAACAACGAATGACTTCGGAACTTTGTTAGCGATTGCCCATTCTTGTAGAGTTGAGTGGCTGCACGTGTGCACCTTGTGTTGAGTGGCTGCATGTGTGCACCTTGTGTTGAGTGGTTGTGGATCGCCTGTGGACTGGCTCATGTGCCTTCATTGCACAATCTCTTTCATGGTATCACAGACGGTTCGCTCCTGCGACCACGCTTCCGCAAACCCTTGCCATCACTGACTCCATCGCCGGCCACCTATCCGCCCGCCGCGGAGCACCTCGCCAGGCTTTCCACCTGCCGCCGCAGATTTCGTTGCCGGCCGGCTCCCTGCTCGCCCGCCGCCGATCCGATCATCGGGCACCAATCTCCGCTGCGTTCATCGCCCGTCACTGATTCGTTCACCGGGCCCTCTCACTACCGCGATTCGCTCGCTAGCTACCCCAGCTGTCGCGATCCGTTCGCCAGCTCTTTGCACCTTTACTCTTTTCCGCTCCGTTCGCTAGCTGCTAAAGCCGCGCATTGATTTGCTCAGGCCCGCTTGCCTGCACGTCCCACACGCACTGCTCGCTATCCTCACGACGCTCCGCGCCGCGCTTGGCAACGCGTGGTGCTCTGCTCACGATTCGCGAATGGGACTCGGTCCTCTACACTTGCGGCGATCCATATCGCACACGACGCGACTCCTCACACCTCAGCTGTCCGCGCTCTCCTCCCCGCGTCTTCGCACTCCATGCTGCCCTACGGCGCTCCACATGTTGGCTATTGTGTCCCTACCTTTGCGCACCGCTCGGTTTCTAGTACGAGGGAGCCTCTGGCGTGCCAGCCCCGGCACCCTCCTTCACGCCCACTTTGCCCCCACCGCAGCCCACCGAGTGGTACGCCGACTCCGGCGCCAGCTCTCATATGGCTCACAATGCTGGTATTCTATCATCCTCACACCCTCCTTCCTTGTTTGGTCCTTCATCAATTGTTGTTGGTAATGGGGCATTGCTTCCCGTTACTTCCATCGGTTCATATTCTTTTCCTATGCCTAATCGTCCTCTTGTTCTTAATAATGTCTTAGTCGCACCTAGCATTAAGAATTTAATTTTTGTGGGTCGCTTTACCACCGACAATAATTGTTCTATTGAATTTGACATATTTGGCCTTTCTATGAAGGATCTCCAAACTCAGAACGTGATCGCCAGGTGCAATAGCACCGACGACCTCTACCTGTTTTTCCCACCCACCAGCACACCTGCCCTTGCCACTACGTCTGTGTCCACTACCTCGTGGCACTGCCGCCTTGGTCACCTTGGCTCAGAAGCTTTGTCCGAGCTCATTACCTCTCAAGTTATCTCTTGCACTAAACCAAAGAATGATATGCTTGCCAATTGTGTCAGCATGTTCGTCTTCCCTTTGATTCGTCACAATCTAGAGCCCTCAATAAATTCGATTTGATACATTGTGACCTTTGGACCTCACCTGTTACTAGTGTGTCCGGTTACAAATATTATCTCATTATTCTTGATGATTGTAATCACTATGTTTGGACATTTCCGCTTCGCCTTAAGTTTGACACTTTTGCCACTCTTATTAACTCTTTTGCTTATGTGCACACACAGTTTGGCTCCCCTATCAAGGCTGTCCAGTGCGACAATGGCCGTGAGTTCGATCACTCATCAGCCCGCACGTTCTTCCTCACCCAGGGTGCAGTCCTTCGCATGTCGTGCCCCTACATCTCAACAAAACAGTAAAGCAGAGCGCGCCCTTCGCACCATCAACAACATTCTTCACACTCTGCTCTTTAATTTCTAGGTAGCCGTCCACCTGTCTATTGGGCTAACACCCTCCACACTGCCACATATCTTTTCAATCATCATCCCACTAAGACCTTAGGCGGCCTCACACCATTCTTTGCTCTTTTCGGTACTCATCCATCTTATACACACCTTCATGTTTTTGGATGTGCTTGCTACCCAAACCTGTCTTCCACAACTCCCCATAAACTATCACCTCGTTCGTCCATGTGTGTCTTCCTTGGCTACTCCTCCGACCACAAGGAGTATCAATGTCTTGATCTTCATTCCAACAGGATCAGTATTTCTCGTCATGTTGTATTTGATGAATCCCTATTTCCCTTCGCCGAGATGTCGACCTCGCCATTGGACCCTACCATCTTGGAATTTTTGGACAATAGTGATGTTTAGTGTCGTGGTTGCAGGTTCCTCCTTTACTACTTCAGGCGCGCCAGCTCGTGCTGCGCATAGTGCCCACGCATCAGCACCTGGCGTCCCCTCACCTGCGCCAGCACCTGACGCCCACGGACCCGCGCGAACCTATCCTGCGTCTGCGCCGGTGCAGTGCACACCCGCCAACGAAGCTCAGCTCTAGCCTGGGCAGTGCCATTGCACCAGGTGCTGGCTCCTCTGTAACGACCTTAGTTCGTTACACCATAGGCTCTCATTTTTGGATACCCAAGACACAACCCATCAAACTCCATGGACATCATTAATAACCTAAACCAAGGGATGCTAAGTCCTAGCGACCAACTATCCGGCGATTCACAGAGTTAACTACCGATCAACTAAGTCAACCAAGCGATCGTCAAAGGAGAACACCACTTGAAGAATCCAACTCAAGACATGTATGTTCACTAAAAGGATGATTGAGGCCATTGCAAGCCTCAATATGGACTCAAGGTCAGAGAGATCAGGTTTTAGGCTTGGATAGGTGAAACCAGAACCTATCGGAGAGTCCACCACATCTACCGGACCATCTGATGAAAGTGCAGAGACTGCAAATTGAGTGGAAGGGAGCTGTCATCCATTAAGGGCATGGTGCACATGTCAGCATGAATGGGAGATATTTCCCAACACCTGAACCTCAGCTCCACTCACTCTCCCTTCATTTCTCCATGCGAGGTCATTTGAAGAATTTGAATTTAAGATGTCAGAAATTGAAATCTATTTTTTAATGGATAGATGATTTCAAATGAAAAAGTTGTCAACTATGTACAACTTTTCGAGATCCACGACTTTCGGTTTGATAGTTTCTTCAACTGAGGTCGTTTGAAAAAATTTGAATTTGAAATGTGAGTAATTCAAACATAATTTTCATTGGATAGATGATTTCAAATGAAAACATTGTCAACTATAAAGTTCCATAACTTTTCGAGATCTACAACTTTTGTTTTAGTTGTTTCTCCATCCAAAGCGTAATTCTCCTTCCCTACCACTACACCACACACCCACTTGTGACTATAAAACATATGGATTCCTTTGGTATTAACTCTATAAAATCTTGTGATCCATATTTTAGCATTAAAACATCTTGAAATAAAAACATTATGAACTACAAAGTTGTAGATCTCGTCGAGTACTACAAATTTGGTATAAAATTTATCTCCATCGGACATCGTATGAGAGAAGTATGAATTTTTTTGTACAGTCTATCATTGTTGGGTCATGTCTCGAATAGGCACTGAAAGTATCACTGCCGCTTGAAGCCGAGAACAGGCAGAAATGACTCCAATATCACTGTCGAGTGATCTATCACTGCCAATCCAAGACACGAACCAGCAGCGAAGGGTTATCAGTGCCGGTTTTAGAGCAACCGGCAATGAAGGTCAGTTCTATGGCAGTGTCTGTAGTCTCACTAGCAGGGTGTAATTTTTTGGGTGCACTTAGTGGAGGTTTTGACTATGATGGTCTGTTTATGGGTGGGTTTAGCTAAGTTCATAATTGGTGTATTATAAAGTAGTGGAGATACACGGAATATACTCCACCTCCATTGATTCAGTGGTAAAAAAATCATAATAAATCCACTTACATTTGTCGGGCTTGAGTGGTGTCGTACTTTGAGTAAAGCAGCACGAGAATCTTAAAAAAATAAAGGAGGGACTGGACGCAAAGCTATTTGATCCAACTCGACCTAAAGTTGCGGCTATTACGGAGCACAGTATATTCTTATATATTACTAGGAATAGGAATCTAGGATATAGAATCTATCGGGCCTTAAATAGAGAGAAACGCAAGTGCAATGCACATGCAGTGTGCTTAATCTGTCCGGCCTTAACATGGGCTGTAAAGCAGCGCAAGGATCTTTAAAAAAGAAAGAAAGGAGGAACTGGACACAACAAAGTTGTTTTCGATCCAACTCGACCAGTAGGCACACAATCTTCTGTACACGCGCATGAAAGTAAACAACTGGTACTAGTGGTACGCACATGACGACATGAAATTAACCAATACATCAAGTTATATATTTGCATCTTCCGTCATCCTGTTCGAGGCACCAAATCCTGCAAAACTATAATGCCCAACCCCGCCCGCGCACCCCCCCCCCCCCCCCCCCCCCCGAACCACTTGTAATGTTTGCGCACACATGGAGTATGTCTGTAGCTCCTGGATTTATTTCCTCTGCTTTAGTTCCTGACGCGTCCAGCACATATATAAAACCTTCGTTGTCGTATACACAAACCAGATAACGGCTCGTTTTAGTCGTCCTCTAGGGCTCCCTGCATATATAACTATATAAGGTGTATCTATTATATATCACAGTGACTCTTGTCGCACATCATGAACAATATTCGCACAGGCTGTTTATATAACAATCCACTTGGTATACTAATCATCAATAAATATAACAACTTTTTATATTAACAGATAACAGACCATTAATTAAACCGGCCCTTCAGTTAGGTGTACAATTTGCGTGCTGCCGGTTTTCAAGGAAAGCTGCACCGGGTTTTTAAATTATAACAGACACAATTGGACATAAAGTTGCAGCTGCTATTCTTTTCTTGCAGGGGGAGTATACTAAAATCTACAAGTAGACATCAAGCTTGTCTGTTACACCTTCATTTACATCCGGGAAGGAAATAGAGAAAAGCGCAAGGGCAGGATACAAGCAGTAGTGGGCCTAATCCATCCAGCGGCCTATATAAACATGGGCTCCAGGATGGGCCAAATAGTGGGCCTATACACCAACACTACCCAGCTCGGTTTTGGTTTCCTTTTCTGGTACTACTACTTGGGGGTTCAATTAAAACTCATTTCGGTGATCTTGGTGAATGAGGATCGATGGAGCATTATCATACCAGTTAAGACGATATAGGGTCCCTGGGGTCCTATGTCTCCTAGGGCGACTTGAGGTTGATCTTGGTGAATTCTAGGGCTACTAGATTCCCATGTGTTGACGATCAAACATTATAAGAAATATGTGGTTTTTTGACGTATTTAGCATGACAACAAGTTATAATGTCATTATATCATCCTGTTTATAACCTTATGTTTTAGGCACTTTGAGCTATAACCATCGTGCTAGGTTGCAAACTTTGAAGCAAGGATCTAGTGCTAGTTGTGGTGGAGATCTTTGTTCCAAACCTGTCCAAAATGTTGTTTTGTAGTATGATTACCGATACGTACTCACAACAAGCGTTTGTCATAAAAGATACGTCTGTACATGACGTACGGGTGTATAGTATAGCTAGAATACGTGTCTCTAGTTAATCAACCTGTTACCCGAGACAGACATCATACAACACACGTCTGTGATGTGTTAATTAACTACAGACGTAGGTTACCAAAACACATCTCTGATAAGTTACAGATGCGGTTTCCAAACACATGTACTCCCTCTGTCCCTTATATTGAGTCGTTCTGGGAAGTGACGCTCATACCAAGAACATGGGTAAAAGACCTGCATACCCCTAGAATCCAATCATTCCATCGGATACGAGAAGTGCGGTAGTGCGGTAGTAAACCAACAGCAGGAAGCCTTCGCTTTTTTTATTGCGGGCTGCGACGGCACATGCGAAGAGATAAGGCTGGGGCCTCTGGGTGAGTGGACGTGGACATGGACAACTGCCGGTACGGTACCTATTTTTAGACCTGTAAACGTAGCTCGGTGACACTTGATTTGGGACACAATTTGAATCCCAGAACGACTCAATATATGGGACGGAGGGAGTATGTGAAATAGTTTGCAAAAAAAAACACATGTATGTGAAATGATATCACAGACACGGCTCAATCTGGCGTCACTAGGTAGCACTGTCTACTATTTGAATTTTTTATATATAGGCCGCCTGGATACCCTCCAGATTCTAGGAATCGGATTTAAAAAATCCAAACGGGGGGATAACGTCTGGTATAAATAAAATCTAACGTCCAGATTTTGAGGATCTGCGAATCCATTTGGATAATAGTGAATTCTAGCCGCCCCCCCCCCCCCCCTCCCTTTCTCTGTCAATTTGCATGTCCGCGCTGGTTCGGCGATTATCCCTGGCCTTAGCCCCGCCGTGTCGCAGCCGCCGCTTGCCCGCTCAGCAGCCCATATCCATGTTGTGATGTCGTCGCCTCCGCAGCTGCGGCCACCATGCCCCAACGTCGATGGAGCGGGTCCTGTGCCTGCTGATGGTGGAGCTATTCCGTCAGCCCCGCCAGGAGCGGCATACCATACTCTGTGATCGATGTCGCTAGTAGTGACTACTGTAGCTATGAGTAATAGTTGTCCGTGGTAGTACAATAATACAATACTCCGTATGTTATAGTCAGATGATACGTGAAGAGGTGCATCACGAGCGAGCATGCATCCGTAGTATGTACTGTATGTTTAGGACATTGCGTCCATCTTTATGCCGAACACACGTTACTGCCTATAGGGGAATCCATCGACACATCACACATGACACGGGGCGCTACAGTAGGCATCAGTCATTTCATGCATGCACATACATATATTAACCTTTTTGCCTATTCATTTACTGCACGTACAGTCCCCTAAAAAAAATTCTGCACGTACATATTGCTCTTTTTATTCAACAGCAACAATTAATATATAACACTAAGACACAAAAAAGCCCAAAATACAAAGCAGGATAAAATAAATGGTCTACTGATCACCATATGAAGACATTGTCAGGGGCGTAAGGCCCAAGAGAATTGAGCACGACAAAACATCGAGGGTCCTCGTTCTCGCACTCTGATACCAGCTAGCACTCCCCTTGACTGTTTGATTAGCCCGTGTCTTCGAGGATAAAAATTCTTAAGCCGTAGATATAATGTGGGCGTCACCGAGCTTAAGAAAATGGTTTCACCGCCATCAGTATCAAATCTGAGGACCAGCATCAAACGAATGTTGGCGGTCAATCCAAACAGCAATAGCTGTTGTTCCATTTCCATGTCTACAGTCGGACTGAAAAGTAGGTCGATGAAAAACAAACACTTACCCTGCTACCCTGCATGCATAACACGTCATCCATAATAAAAGATCTAGAGAGGGAGGACGTGTCTATCCTGGACGGCACGTGTCACCGTGAGACAGAGGACACCTGGTGGATGCAAACCACGTCGCCATGGTCAGCCCTGCAGCGCAGGATGCGGGCCCCACGATGGAGCAGAGGACCACCTATGGTGTTCACTGTTGTAGTAGAACACCAGAACTGTACTTGCAGATAGAAAGCACAACCTGATTTTTGCCAGGTGTCGTGAACAATTATGATATGGCGTGATCAGTCATGAACACAGTAGATAATAAAGGATTTTTCTTTTTCTTTGCATATTAAAGAAAAGTAGGCAGCAGGAATTGGACAAGTATTCAGCTATCATCCCCGAGCTTTTGTTTGTGCCGTTTCTTTGTTTCTGCAAACTTTTGTTGTCCACGGAAATCGTGAATGGCTGATGTCATTAACTCAAAGCTGTTTCAGTGGTTTGGTTGAGTGAGGTCCTCTAGGTGCAGTTCCGATATATAATAAATAAATAAAGGAAACAAAGCAAAAGCACAAACGAATATATATAGTGACAGTAGTGGGCTTACATATATGTTGGATCATCCTAGACTTGGGCTGCACATAGCCCACGGGATACTGCTGGGCCAAGAAGAGGAGTCCGCGAGTCCAAGTATCAAATTGGGCCGATCCACTAACATATAACCCTGTTCCTTTTTCGGTTCTAGCGCATGCGGTGTTCCGTCGGCTGTTGGGAAGGAGTCTGTCCAGTAACAAATCTGCCACCCACCTGACCTGAAACTCACACAAATCTTATATAGCGCGCGTGCGCTCAACCGGTTAGTGACGCGCGGCTACCTTTTCTAGCATCCACGTCTCCTTCTATCTGCTTCCTTTCCGTTTCCGTCACATGTGTCGTTCCTTTTCCCCTTTCTCCTGACTCACCAGGTTGTTTCACCATTTTCAAAGCGGAAATGGAAGCTCCGTCGTCGTGGCGCGGCATTGATTTGGGCTGCACCAGGTGAGCTCCTCCCTCGTCGACGCCGGTGCACCCCCCACCCCCGCTCGTCGTGGAGATGGAGTTCCGTCATCGCTGCTGCGGCTTCAATTTGGGCAGATTCGTCGCAAGAGAGGCGTCGATTTGGGGCGGATACTGCAGCGCATCCTCGAATCGAGGCAGAGGCAGAGGCAGCGGAGGGCTGACGAGCGAGGGGCGCTGACGAATCCGTCGCCCGTCGAGATCCCGGGCGGCTGCAGTCTACGACACCTAGGACCGTCTGCTCGCGCTGCAAGGTCGTGAACGTCGTCACCGGCGATGGCCTCCAATGACTCCGGCTCCTCCAGGTTCGCCTCCTTGTCCGCCTGCGCTCCCCCGTTCTTCCCCCTCGGCGGTCACAGATTTTGTGGTGTTTTACCCGATCTACAAGTTTAGTTATCTTGTTGAGAGCTTCTGGATTCGTCGATCTACATCCTGAGAGCTTGTGGTGACAAATAGCCTAAAGGTTCTTGTCCTATTAAGTATTTTTTGCAATCCTTGATATGATATTATCAACATCATGAATATTTACATGCTCCAAGTTCTATCCTAGAGCTCTGATTCTGTATAGTAAATCAGAAAATGTGGTAGCATTTTGGCTTGTATTTCCATATTTAGTGGAAGTCCTGAACATCAAAACATGGTTACATGGTTATTCGTTTTTGCCCAAGTAGCTACTGGTGAGATATGGGCGTAGTATGAATGCAACCATAGTTGGTTTGGCAGTATCTAAAGCATCCCTAGGAAACCAGATGAGTCTCTTATTTGTGTTGGGCTAGGTAATATTTCATTCAACTGTCTTTTTGAGTTTTGTTTTGTTATTAGTTTCAACTCAAAAGCATCTTGGATTTGGTTAGCTCATTTTTTAGAGTGGGACCCTTAATTGTTTTGTAATTAGTATTATTATTAATTTTGGGCCCTAGCTCCAACTAATTTGCAGCTGGAAAAAGTTTTGTGTCGATAGAGCATGCAGGTCGTTAACAAAGTCTCGTTTATTCTGAATAATGCGGTTTTTAGCAGCACATAATGCATTTATCTGATATCTGTGTGGACCATGTGTGCAAATAATAACGATGTGATGTACTTTTGTGTAGGCATCGTCAGGGGGTGTTGACATTCAAAATTGCCTGTTATATCTGATAACTCCTGTTCCTCTCCAATAGGGTCTCATTGAGATACCTATTACTCTTTTGCAGGTAACATGTTTTCCCCCATTCTGGCGATCAGCTGCAGCTGTAAGGAAACAACTAGTATGTGTTGTAGCTAGAAACCTGCCACAGCTGGAGCCCAATAATCTGTGTCGAGCAGGTTGTTAGTAGCTAATGCATATTATAGTGTTCACTTATTTGGATAGTATAGACAATGGGTGGCCTGCATTTGCTTTAATAGACATATTGCATATGAAGAAAGCTGTAATCAGAAAATAACATAAAATTTATTTGAAATGTGAGGAGGCTTCTTTTAGCGATAAATTCACTGTTGCATAGTTGTAGACTTTTAGTCGAAAGGCCCTGTGTATCTTGCTTGGAAAACAGCCAACAACGAGGCTCATGCATTACTGAACGGGTGCAAACTTAGAATACTATATAAGGGATACTATTTACGTACTAGGATCTCTTGTCTATAATCTTTTGTTTGAAAGTTGGTTTATAAGTATAAATAATTTATAAGTATTATCCAGAATTTTTAGCTTCGGGTACCTTAATCATGGCCATTTCATCATAAGAACGAAAGGCAACAGACTAAAAACATGTCATTTCACTCAAAGTCTGAACTGTGAAAGATGTGGATAATAGATATAGAATGAACGGGAAGACAACTGACCTCGCAATGAGGATGCACAGCTGTAACATCTGAAAATAGTACTTGATAAGGTCGAAGTGAAGCTATTGCATGACCAGCCTACTTATTAGTTGATAGAGATATGTTGCTTTGCGAAATATTGCTTCAAGTACTCCACAAGTCGGTGTTCACATCTCCTGAATCTTTCTGAATTAACAGCCCTAGGCAATAGAGATGAAGTGAGCTATTGCTTTTCAATTGGAAACTCTTGTATGCACTCTTTTGGCAAAAAAACTGCAGCCTATGAGCAAGCTGATCTGTCTTAATGGTATGGAACAGAGTATTGAGTTTACAAAATGATTGTCTCATTGGAACAAAGACAATTATGTTGTTTTATAGTGGATTTCCAAGCCGAAATGTTATAATCCGGTACTTCTGATTTCTGTTTGTATTATAAATAGTCCACTATTTCTTTTTGCAACTTGAGTTTAGCACTCATTGCACCTGTCATTGGTAGATCATTTGGATTGCTTGAGGTCTAACTTTTGTGCTTTCCTTCTCATTTCTTTTTATATATTCTTTTGCCTGGTTTGTGTTGTGCTAATCTTTAAGACTATTATTTCTGCCCCTCATATAAGCTTCTCTAGTTTTGGTAAAGATGAGATGTATTTTGAATAGTGAATTTATGTGAATAGTTAGATAACAACATGGCATGACTAGTTCTAGAACATGTTAGAAATTAAATGTAGTTTTGTACCTTTTTATGGTCTGTTCCTTTAGACTGAGGAAGGAGATCATTATCCCAGATTAGTTCTTGTGCTTGAGGACCAAGGTTGCATTTTTTACAATAGCAGTCATGTTCTAACCACTTTTTGTGTGAGGATCAAGGTTGCATCTGTCAAATAGCAGCCACCATATTCTAGATTTTTGAGAATTGAGGCGCATTTCTATAACACATCATAATATGGCTGGTTGTGATGTACTTAAAGCCCAACAAATTAAAAATTACAAGTTGACTAATGATGAAGGAGCGTGCACCTATGCTTTTTGACAGGTTATCCAATTGTTGTGGATAGATTAGTGTCTACAGGCTAACAATTAGTTGGTAGTTGGTTGTCTCTCGCTAAGACGAACTAATAGCATCCAATAGACAGCTGATTAATACATAGTACACTAGCTAATTTTTTTAGCTATCTATTTTTTTAGTTTTTTGGTGTGGTTTTAGATGCGCTAGCTAAAACAACCACCTAAGACTGCTGGGATCCAATACAACCCAATAGTTAGCTATGTCCTATATGAGCTAATACTGAATAGGAAGTCGTGTGTCCCATGCTTTTTTTTTGTTTTCTGGTTATGTACTGTTGTGCTTTTAATGCTCTGTTTTCCTATAAACATCTCTTTTTCTTATTCTTTGTATGATCTTAGAACAAAACTAATTCTTCAACACACGTAAGTTCTCTTTTTTTTCAAAACATTTTCATGTTGCAATTTGTATTACTTCATATACTTTAATTTTCCCCTTTTTCTTGTTTCTTTCAGGGTATCAATCGGAATTGTTATAATTGAAAAACAAGGTGCACATCAGCAAGTATGAAGTTTGTATAGAGTTTTCAATGACACAATAACAAGTTTTTAAATATACATATATGTCATTTTTTTAAGTATGAATGCTGCCTAGAAAGATTTAGAATATGAAAATTTGATACATACAGATAATTCTGCAGCATATATAATTGACAAGAACCTAGTAGTACAAAGTTTGTATAGTAGTGCAAAGTTTGCAATGTCATAATTCAAAGTTTTTATAAATTCTAAGTGTAAAGTTTTCAATCTAACAGTACAAAGTTTATAATGTGATGGTTTAAAGTTTTTAACCTAGTAGTACATAATTTGTAATGTGATAGTTCAAAGTTCATTAATTATAATTGTAAAGTCTTCAGCCTAGCAGTACAAAGTTTATAATGTGACTATTCAAAGTTTTGAATCTAAAAGTACAAACTTTGTAATGTCATAATTCAAAGTTTATAAATTCCAAGTGTAAAGTTTTGAAGCTTGGGCTACAAAGTTTATAATGTGATAGTACCAAGTTTGAAACTATAGCAGTATAAAGTTTGTAATATATAAATTTAAAATTTTATGATTCTGAATGTGAAGTTTTGAATCTAGCACTACAAAGTAAAGTTTGTATTTTGATAGTTCAAAGTTTTGAACCTAGTGATAAAATTTTTGTAATACAGTAGTTCAAAGTTTATAAGTTCTTTGTTTAAAGCTCTTAACCTAGGATTATAAAATTTTTAATGTGATAGTTTAAAATTTTCAACCTAATAATACAAAGTTTGTTATTGGATAGTTTCAAAGTTTTATAATTTTAGAGTGCAAAGCTCTGTAGCTTGCAGTACAAACTTTTATAATATAGTGCGTTGGTATAAAGTTTTTCAACCTAAGAGTACAAAGTTTGTAATATCATAGTCCAAAGTTTTTTTTAGTAACTCTGTGTAAAGTTTTGAAGCTTAGGCTACAAATTTCATCATGTGATAGTACAAAGTTTGAACTATAGCAGTACAAAGTTTGTAATATCATAAACTCAAAGTTTTATGATTCTGACTATAAAGTTTTGAACCTAGCACTACAAAGTAAAGTTTGTAATTTGATAGTTCAAAGTTTTGAACCAAGTTTATAATTTTTTTGTTTAAAGTTCTTAACCTAGGATTATAAAGTTTTTAATGTGGTAGTTTAAAGTTTTTCAACCTAGCAATACAAAGTTTCTAAGTGTAAAGTTTTGGTTCGGAACCTGGCATCACAAAGTTTATAATGTTCTAGCTTAAAGTTTTTGTACAAGTATTTTTTTAGCTTCTAATGTGGTAGTTGAAAGTTTATTAATTATGAGTTCAAAGTTCTCAACCTAGCATTATAAAGGTTTTATAAATTCAGAGTGTAAAGTTTTTGAGCCTAACAATTCAAAGTTCGTAATGTGTTAGTTCAAAGTTTTAAACCTATTATGAATTTTATAAGTTTACTCATTTTTTAATCAGTTTACCTTTTTGTCTTTTTTTCAGGGTATTTGTGGCAATGTTTTTGGTACCGAAGAACATAACCCACATGTGCTTTTTATTTTTAGCTATTTTTGCATCTTCAACAAATATGATGTACTCATTTTTGTTGGATTTTTTAAAACTTGATGACCAAGTTTTTTTTTCTGTACGGGTTGAATTGTTAATCCCGTATAAAGTATTATGAAAAATAAAATATATGAATTCTGAAAATAATACTTTTATATCTGTTTAGATTTGAAACCATTCCCCGGCCCTTCTCATCACCCATAACCCCGCTGTCTCGAAAGAGAAAAAAAAAGCTTGTAGAATGGGCCGGTCCAAATGAAACTAGACTAGAGAAAGGAGAAATGCTAATGGGCTAGCCCAACAAAAACTAGACAAGAGAATGGGGAAACTGTATTGGCCCAAAACTGCACTGCTTCCTCTCTGCGCCGGAGCGCGTCGGCCCCGTCAGGGCGCGCGTGCGTCACGATCGTTCTCAGCGCGCATGCGCGGAGGAAGAGTCCTCTGAAACTCATCGTGATGCAGAAATAAACATACATGGGCAGTTCTGAGAGAAAAGGAAGCAAACAAAGATAGGAAATAAAAGGAGTGGGCTTACTTGGGCCGCCAAACTTTGGCCTGTCCTAGATACCCGCTGACACTACCCATCTCGGGGGCTTAAGTGTCTGCCTGCCAACATGTATGCTTACATGTCGACATGTCGTCCTTCCATTCTTGCCTAATGTACCTACTTTGTTCAATATTCATCGCTTCTCATACAGAAGTACTAGCTCAGGACATTATAGGAGGAGCTAGTTTGACACGACACGATTAGTTTAGCAACTCCAACGAAGTCCCAAGGTCATCATTGATTTGGTTGTGTGCAAAGGCAACGAGGAGGTGGAGCTTGCAGGATCCATGAACACCGGCTCTCCCTCTACGCTTTAACTTCTGTGTAACACGGCTGCCATGTACGTCACCTCTGCGGTGCAGCAAATAACGGCCCAAGCCCATGTGGTCTCTTCTTCTTGGCCCATGACCACCCGTTAATTAGAAAAATGCAGCCCAAATCAGGGAAGATGTCTGTGAGAGACCGAATTTTTTACTATTTGACCCTTTTTTTGAAAAATTTTTACATTTAGACCCTTGGGCGAAGTAAACTCAACTTTGGACCCTGGGGGTCGACGCCATGATTCATGGCGTCGAGGTTACACGTCTCGACGCCGTGACTCACGGCGTCGAGCTTCGTGGTCCTATTTGACGTGGCAGATGATCTGGCAGACAGCTCGACGTCGTAGATCACGGCGTCGAGCTCGGCGCCGTGATCTACGGCGTCGAGCCTGGATTCATCTGATTACTTTGCTGGGGGCTTCACTAGCTAGTAGTGTATAGGAGTAGTACTTTAGATCAAATTGAGAGCCTGGGTGGCCGGCTGGCCGCACGCCGCGCTTTGCGTTGCGTCCATCGCAAGCTGTGCGCCGGCCGCTGCGCTCTGTCTCAGCCTCTGCCCTCTGCTCTCCTGGGCTCCTGGCCGGTGGCCATTCTTCTCGTTACCTCCTCTGACGGCGCGAGTGAATTCGACCGGTCCGCTTTTTCCACAATGTTCTTGCGGGTCCCTTGTCTGCCGCCTGCCGACGGCCAGAGGGTCTCCTCTTTTCGTCGGCGGCCAGTGCTTTTGCTCCGCCAATGGCGTTTTTGTGTGCTTCGCCTTCGCGCGTACGGTGGTCGGTGGGAGTTAAAGGGGCTACATCCTACGTAGAGGTAGAGTACATGGCAATGCCATGCGAGTTCGAATAAAAGGCGCCGCCTTCAAATGTGGAGGGAAGCAAAGCTCTGGCGCGCTCCCTTTCGCCATCGGCTAGCCGCGAACCGTCCGTCCGTCTCCAGCAAGTGTACGCCGTGTGCCAAAAGCAGCAAAGCAACTGCCTGCAAACTGCACCTGGATCCATATGCTTCGATTTGGCATAGCCATGGTGGAGTATACAGAGCGCACAATATCGTATTGTCACCGTTATTTGCTTCGCTACAAGTATGTATATGTCGCGCATGCCTCCGGCGGCCTGCCCATCGGCAATGACCAATGATTGGGAACCAGTGTGGCTGCGAGTTGCAACCTCAGCACTTGCCACGTAGCTAGAGTGGACCTGGTCACCCGCAGAGACATAGACACAGGGTTGGTGTGTGACTAATAAATCTGACAATGGTCATGATTAGTTTCCCAAATTCACCACAAATTCTACTATGCAAAAAGAAGATTCTCCATCACATCAAAATACCGGTACATGTATGGAGTACTAAATGTAGATGAAATTAAAAACTAATTGCACAGTTTTGTTGTACTTTACGAAACGAACGTTTTAAGTCTAATTAATCAATGTTTGGACAATTATTACCCAATAAAAACAAAAATGCTAGTGTCGCTACAGTGATTTGGGATCCCGATTTGGGAATCTAAACAAGGCCAATGCGTGCAATGCCGCCGGCGATGCAGATCGGGTTAGTAACCATGGCAGCAGTTGCTGCTGCGATTCATTCGTTGGGTCATGGACGGCTCGTGGTAGACGCAGAGTGCAGTAGTAGGCTGGGCTCGAACTTTCATCTCTGCATGCGCAGCGCAGTGGTCGTACTCTCGTAAAGTCGTACGTGCTACTAGTGCCGTGACACGTCGCCCCCAAAGGCTGGGGGCTTCACTGGCTAGCAGTAAGCCCCCAGCAAAGTAATCAGATGAATCCAGGCTCGACGCCGTAGATCACGGCGCCGAGCTGTCTGCCAGATCATCTGCCACGTCAAATAGGTCTACGAAGCTCGACGCCGTGAGTCACGGCGTCGAGACGTGTAAGCTCAACGCCATGAATCATGGCGTCGACCCGCAGGGTCTAAAGTTGAGTTTACTTCGCCCAAAGGTCTAAACGTGATTTTTTTTTAAAAAAAAGGGTCAAATAGTAAAAAAATTCAGGAGAGACTACCAGTAGCAAATTGCACTGAACAATAATACTCAGCATGGGATCTGAGACGGAGCGGTAACACTACTGTATCCTCCAATTGGCAGAGCAGAGCATCTTGTTTTAGGTGCTCTATATATGCTGGAGTCATCTAGGTTGTTCCATTATTGATACATCAAACGTCTACCAGTGGTGGAAGAACGTGGTAGGTCGGCGTTTTCATCAGCATTGACAAGTTTAATGCTAGTAACCTGGCTTGCTTGTTTAATAATAATACCCAAACTTCGATTTGGCAGAGAAAAGCATATTGGTTAGGCATGTATTTGGTGTAGATTTGCGATGTCAAGATCATTGGCAAGTAATTTTTTATTTGTAATCTATCCCTAATAATAAAGAGACAAAATTTGCGGCCATTTTTTTCGTCCACCCTCCCCTAACTAACTATAGAATGTGGAAGCTATATCTATTCGACAACCCTCATGTTTTATATATGACATATGCCAGGCTTCTTAGATATCGCGGATAGCTAGGAATATATGACATATGCCGGGCTTCTTACATAACGTGGATAGATAGGAATACTAATCCTAATCCAAATAAATGAGGATAAGAGTAAAAATCTACTTCTAATATTAAACCATCAAGAATTTCTTAATTTTGGTCTTTTTTTTTTCTGTTTTTCCCGATAACGTTCAGACTTTTTACTTTTCGACGTAGAGCCCTTAGGAACCAAACCTGAGTCCTCGCCGGTTACACCGATTTGTTTTCACATGAGGACCGCTCCGGTACTCCTTCTTTAAAAAAATAGCACGAATCTTAAAGCAAAGATTATAATTAACTTTTCTGTGTCCCGTCTAGATCCATCAAGACCCACGCTGGGCCAGCCCGTACCTGGGCACCTAGTCAATCACGATCTCATCTCACTCTCGACGATGATTTGTCGCTCCTAGAGTCCTGGTGAAGAGCGGCGGTACTCGGCCGCGTCCACCTCTTAACCGGCGGCCAAGTGCGCGTTCTTTCCGCGCCGGCGGTGCCCACGTACACGCCAGTAGCTAGCCGCGTCCAATGTCCTGCCCGCCGTCTTGCCAGTTGACTTTGCAAATTCGCATCGTGAAGACGCTACTGGCCGCATCCAATAATCGAGCATGCTGTTGGCCTATTCGTAATACATATACCGACTCTATGTTGAGAATTAGGAGTGGTACATGTCTACGACGACACCAATGGTTGTCTATGTATAGTAGAATTCCTCGATGACCGAAAGCTGACGCGGTGGATATCTCCCATGCATGCCGTGATCCAACAGGACGAGGAGCGCTGCGCCGTCATGCCTCGCCGTTGATCGTGGTCGTATGGCCCGTTACAGTTGTGAATTGGCTGGATATGGGCTGGACGTGGGTTGATCCGGACCCAAACTAGGTCCAGGTAGTAATTAATAATCGGAAAATAATTATGGAATTGCTTTGGGATGCGTGCAAAATTTTAAACAAGGAGTACCGGAGCAGTTGTTTTCATACTCGGATGTATTAGTAGCAAAGGTTCCCCGCATTGTAACCGCATTTTTTGTTTCCTTCTCCGGACACCGTATTTGTTTTCCCACTTCCGTCCTCTTTCTCGTATGGTTCCTTTTTTTCTGGTTTCCCTTTTCCGTGAACGTACATGTCTCTATTCTCCATTCCGTTTCATCCCCGTTCCATACTTCTTTTTGTTTTGTTTTTCCTTTTCTAGAGTATCTTATTTGTTATTATATAAATATAAAAAAAATAAATAATCAATTTATATCTTTGAAGCCTTGGTTTTTTCCTAATAAAAAAATATTTCAGACACTAAATTTTTAAAGTGGTTTGATAATAAGGAACGAAACTTATTGTTATCGTTAAAACTTGGATCAAATAGCTGGTTATCCAATCTAATCAAAATAAATAACTAATTAAAGTGAGAACTAAAATTGTAAATAGTTTGTTATTAAATCTAATCAAAATAAATATACCTCCAAGTTGTACATATACCAATGTAATCCTCGACGAGGGTTGCTATATGAAAATCGAGAGAGACCTCCACAATAATCATGAATAGACAGACCAATCCTTGACGCGATGATAACTAATTCCCTATCGACTTTATCATATATGAGAATCACATATTTTTATGGGTCCTCAAAAGAAATCATGGAACTCGATATCCAACTCAAACAAGTCAAGGATAGTATGAAAATTAAAGTTATTACGACTAAATAATTTTGTGCCTTACAAAGGAATAAAAAAGATCTACCAACTATCTTAATTCGAAACAGACTTAATAGGACATATTATATTAGTGATAATATTAACTTATATTATGGATGTCTAAATTATAGCCTTTTAATTTTATGATAAATGTAAACAATAAATAGATATGTAGCATCTCCATTCTCGTTTCCTCCAATTACATAGACTTTTTTTTTCTTTCGTTGCAACGCACGGGCATGTTTGCTAGTCTAAATAAAGGCAGCAGTTGATGTTTCCAGAGTTTAAAATGGCAGTCCCCGTATTGGGGTTACATACATGGGCAGTTGTAAAAGAAAAGAAAGCAAACAGAGGTATAGAAAATAAAAGGAGTGGGCTTACATGGGCCGCCAAAATTTGGCCTGCTACAAGATACGGCTAACACTACCCATTTCGGGGAGTCAAGGGGTCTTTCTGCTAACAAGTACTTGTGTATTTTGGAGCTGGTTGGACGCGGCTAATTTGGCATCTTCTGCGAAGGCTCAAGGCCATCGATGATTTGGTTGACACGTGTAACTCCGATGGCAGACGCAGGGGCTCAAGAGGAGACGGAGCTTGCACGATCCATGTACACCACGGGCTCTCTTCTAGGCTCTCAACTGCCCATGTCCATGCGCATCACCTCTGGGGTGCAACGACCAACGGCCCAAGTCTGTCGTCTCTTCTTCTTGGCCCATGCATAACCAGCCGTTAATTAGACAAATGGAGCCCAAATCAATGAAGCCTGGGAGACTACCAGTAGGAAAATAAATTGCACTGATGAACAACATTCAGCATTCATGGGCTCTTATGGCTAACAGATGGACTGGGTGCGTGTCACTGCATTTTGGAGCACTTGAAAAAAAAACTCTACCCACGAGGGTATGACATCGCGGACATTGTGCTTAAGAAGAAGATATTCTCATACAAGTAGAGAAAATTTCCAAATCCCTGCTCCACCCATACATAACGGCACCGTAGCTTCCATGACACTAACCTTGGTCGCCAGGGTGCGACGCTTGATAGCCAACCACTCGATCTACTATCCGCTCGCATTTTGGAGCACTTGTATGGTGCTAAAGCTAACAAGGTGCAGTTGCCTTGCGTTCTGTTCTGTTCCTTCTCTCTCTCAAAATAAAAAAAGTTGCGTTCCGTTCCTCGGCTGAAAATTAGGGGAGCACGGCCGAACCAAACCTTGGAATAACAAGGTTGATTTCAGGGCACACGGGCTCCTCACTTCGTCACTAAGCTGTGTGCTGTAAGATGTACGGGTGTAGTAGGCTCCTGACTTCCTCAGCATGGAGTACTTGTTATGTCACTGAGACGTGGAAGAGATTTCCATGACGAGGAATTGGTGGTTCAGATGCAAATACAGACTACTCTGCCCATACGTGGTATGCCAGCCCACAACCCACAAGGTCCAATGGCCCAACAATGAACAAATTAGTAACTATAGGTGTTAAGTCCAGAAGACTGCATATGCATTTGTTGAAACTAAAAACTTACAGAGCAATAATTTATAATTCACCAGCAGTTATGGACTCAACAAGAAGTTAAGGATATATATACTCCTCCTGTAGAAGGAAATATACGCAGTATTCATACAACTGCATTATGAAGTCCAAGCTCACTGCATATAGTAATAGACCCCCTAATAAAGTGCGTAATATTTTTCCAAATAAACCACCACTAAAACATACATATACACCACTCGAAGTTGGTGAATGGGGAATTTTAGTATGCTATTAAATATCTCGTCATTAGGGGGAGATGAATGCCCATTTTATGGAATGCCTTGATATTTATAAATCAAAACGCACAAATTCAAACTAAACAAGTTGTTTAGTTAGTCTCCTCTATTCTATAGTATGGAGTTATGCAAGATAGTTATTTGTATTGATGAGGAGCAACCAGATTGGTTAAAATCTAAATGAATGCTTCTACCCGAAGTAGATGTGGATATACCTGGGATTAATTTCATATCCATTTGACATTGGCATTTTGATCAAATTATGCGGGGACGCCTGCAAATAAAATCTATTGGCCTAAGTCAAAAGCATATGCTCATGAAGCAAACTCACATTATGTGTGATAAAACTCCTCTCCTACTCTTGTAGAGAAATCACCCTGCTGGTGAGTTACCTCACGACGAGGTTCATCCTGAAGATGAAAATCCTAGCAATGCGCGCGTCTTATAAAGCTAGGAAAATGGAACAATAATGGATCTATCGTTTTGGGAAATAACGAAGATCATTATTAAGATATTTAAAGTCGAAAAATATATGTCGACATTTGTTTGCCTCTATAATTGCTAAATTAGTCTCTTCGGGAGAACCCGGATCTGGAACAAAGTCCATGGCAAGAGTGCTTGAAGCTCTCATATCGGGTCAAATGAAACATGCAATTGAGGTTGAACCAAAAATCGCTAAGTGAATATCTTGAACCTGATGTTCGAATAATTATGGGTCATTGTTGAATAATGGGTGGTGAAAAACGATGGTTCAAAAGGTCCTAATAGAGACCAGTTCCGACATAAGTTTTACAAAAATATGTTCCACTATATAATAAATCTGGCTAATGGCATGAATTAAAATATGCAGTTATGGGATTCTGAAAATCCATGATGAGCAACATTAAAATCTCGTACCAATATTGTCTTTTATGTGAAATGATCTCCCTATAAGGACAATAACTCCATGAATGATTTTCCTTGAAGGAATGCATGGTTATAAGTCTGAATGCACCAAAGTAAGTGAATTCCTTGAAAGGAATAAAGACCTATATAAGATCCGAGAAGTAAGAATGAAAAGAGGAACTGAAAGGAACAAAGGTATACCATATAAGCACATGAGCTTTTACTATGAGTGTATATATACTTGTGATATAATGCGTTGTCCACCTGAAGATTTGGAGTTGAAGTATCCTCTAAAAAGGATGATATATGTGGTGTTACTAGCAATACTTTCCCCGTTATGCCAGAAATACAGACTTATGATGTCTTACTATGTATTAAAGATTAAAGATTCTTGAAGAATCCATTGTCAATCCTAGAAGGAGGCACGACTATTATGAATCATGAAAATTATAATGATATAAGAATAATGATTATTAATCACATCTGGAAGATATGTGTCATTGCTACTTTAAGTTGTACAAACATGCATCCTGATATATGCATGCTAGAATATAATATTTTCTATCTCAATGTTCTTGAAGAATAGCGAGACAAATGTCATGAAGACTGAATATTGTGGAAATCTTGTAATATCACTGGCACTATCCACATTTATATTTATTTTCAAATAATGGTTAATGTCATGGGAATGAATTACTTCAACAGATGTCGTCATCAGGGGGAGTATTTATGAGATATTGATTATCATTCATGAGACTCTGAAAGTCTCAAACATTGTTGAAGGCTTTATCATGACACCATTTATGAAAGTGGGTTTATTGTTTATGTACACTTCATATTTTTACCTCATGAGTTCCAGAAGTAAAATGAGGCTAAAATTATGAAATGATCCTTGTAATGTATGCGATATATTTGTTAAGTCTCTATGTGCACATGCTTCCTGTAGAAAGCGTTCTTGGCATAGCAGGACAATTACAAGGACCAGGGGAGGATTTCCCTAGAATATTAACCCTTGATCGGACTTCTAGAAGATTCAAAATGATATAATCCAGAAGGTTACAATTTGTCCTAAAGACATAAGTTGTACTCTTTTTTCTTGATGAGTTTTCCTGAAGTTTCTCATGTAAGGTTTTAACGAGGCAACAATGTGCAAATGCATTAAGCGGCACTATGTACTCTTTCTCCATATTTTTCCACTGGGTTTTTAGGAGTTTTAATGAGGCATGAGTTGATTGCGGTATTCGCCCAAGGGGGAGTGTTGGGAAATAATAACCCTAATATTATTATGGGCTCATACCAAATATACCCCTGAAGGGTTAAGACTATATAAAGGAACCTGTACCGATCTATAATGAAAGGAGAGATACGAGTTCCACGATATTTTGTTCTCTTGTGTGTTTATCTGGTGTGCTATTGAGAAGAGATACGGGAGACTATCTACAACTTTCCTGTGTCTCATCTGCTGTGGAAAGAAAAGGGAACCGGATCAGGAATCCGAAACAGCGTCGTTACTTAACAGTTACTACTTGATTTTCCTTCCCCTACCAGGCCCTCCGCCGTTACTACTTGTGAGTCAAGCTCGTTAATTTTCTTTCCCCTACTGGGCCCTCCGCCACAGACAGGTGTCACTGCCACAAAGTCCAGTGGATCACATATGTCATATATTTCTTTTAATTTTCTCTATGTATTAACAATAACAAACCCAAAAAAAAGTTAATTTCTTCCACGTGTCAACTAAAAAACTCTATACAATTTTTTTTAATCTTGTCCAGTGTTAACTCTGGAAAACCAATAATATCAATTTCCTTTGTGTAAATATGCAAATACAGATTACTCTGCCAGTTTATATATTTGTCATTCGAGAAGAGTGGATCCGTAGGTCTATTTCCTTCGTGAATGCATTTTCTGTTGAAGCGGGCCTGGCCTCTAAGAAAGGCTCCTTTCTGAATTGACCCAGCCAAAATGAGAAAAAGCATCTCTACTGTTTTGGCCTTTTGGAGGCCGTATAACGTACGAAGCGTGCAAGTGCAATGTCAATTTTAGACAAGAAAGATACTGTTTATGATAGTATAGTTTGGAGATTCCGATAACGCCTGATGGTTTGACCGTTTCAATCAGTTCACTAGCTCATGTATACAAGTGTGGAAGATCTATTCAACTGCAACACAACCTACAGTGCGACATGCGAACGGAATGTTTTTTTAGGTGGTGCATGCAATGATCACATTCCATATTTGAAATCCATGCACACATGAGGAAATCTCATGCCTACATATGTTAACATGATGCAGCTAGCGCCGACCGAGATAAAAGTACGGCTTCCAGCCTTCAACCAAATACGTACAATTGTGCCTCTGAGTTTCTGAAGACTACCGGGTATGTAGCAAATTGCACTGAACAATACTATATATTCAGCATGGGCTCTGACTAACACATGGACGGGGTGCGCCGGCTGCCGCGCGCACAGTGGAAGCCAGGAACCCGCGCTCAGCCCCCGCAGCGTGCCGCCCCACTCCAACGCGCACACCAGCGCCACTTGCACGGTGATGAACGAGGACACCGTCCCGGCGAGCATCCAGCACCGCCGCGCGGGAAACAGGTGGTGGTACCCCGTCGCGTCCCTGGGACGACGTCGGCGTCGGCGTCATTAGCCTCGGTGCCGGTGGTCTCGAGACTCGCCGGGATCTGTTTATGATCTGCTTCCTCATCTAGGACCATCTGGATGCGAGGCCCACGAGCGACAGGAACACCTCGCCGCCGCCGAACATGAGAGCTGGAGTGCTGCACACCGTCGCGGCCGACACGGCGGTGAAGAACATGTCGATGCCGCGGGTTGTTCTGCCGGGCGCCCGCACCCTGAGCGCCTCGAGGAGCCCCCACCCGACGCAGGAGATGGCGACGAAGTAGACAACGTGGACGAGAAGAGCAGGCCGCCGGCGTCGTGCCGCTGCAGCTGGAGGCCACGGTGCCCGTGCGCCTGCGCCTCGGCAGCGTGCTCCGGACCTGGACTCTCCGCGTCAGGGTGCGCTGTGATTTGAGTGGTGTGGTCGCCGGCGCCGCGCCGCTGCTCGTGTCCGCATGGTTGAGGTTGACGACGCCTGCTGAACCCGATCGAACAGCTAGTGATCAGTTACTGCTTCTGCTGCACTTACTGGCAGCAACGGTGCATTGAGCACGGTTGTTACTGCTTACTGCTAGTATTTACTACTAGTGTAGTACTTGCCTGTGAAGATAAATTGATTTATAGGGATTTTTTTAGCGTATTTAATTTGGATTCATTTTAATGCAGGCAGTAATTCAGTAGTATTATATTGTAACTTCCTCTATATTTTTTGTTGTATTATATTGTACACAAGAGCAATTTTTGTGCATTTGTGCAATTTTTATGTGTGAACCTATCTCATGTATACAGTTTCTATTGCAATGTATTTGTGTCTCTTATCTTATTATGTACAATTATGTGTGACCTTATTTGCGCAATATTACTTAAAAACAGACAAACGAAACCCTGCATTTTTTGCCAGGGTCATTTTACCCCTCACTTAACACCGTTAAGTGGTCGAAACGGACCGAAGGCCATATAGGTTTAAGAGATTTTTTTTTTCTTTCGGGCCTTGTAGGGCCATAAAAGGAAGGCGCAATTTTTTGAAGGCTATACATATATTTCTCTAAAAAAAATAACACAAATCTCAATGCAGCCACACCCTTATCAATTAAATTAATTCAATTTACGCATGGGTTACACCTGGACCCTTCTTATCCAGGCCCAATGAACTCTGGAGTCAGGACGTTGTTGCTTAAAAAAAAAACTAGCATGTCGTCATGCGCGGCCTGTCAAGCTCCTCTCGTTCCTAGGATCTGCCTTCTGCATCCCATCCCTCTCCAGGATTCGCATATAGGAAAAAAAAGTTGCGTTCTCTCCCTCGGCTGAAAGTTAGGGAACCTCGGCCGAATCAAATCTTGGAATAACAGGCCTGATTTCAGGGCACACGGGCTCCTCACTTCATCACTAATAAGCTGTGCTGTAAGGTGTACGGGTGTAGTAGGCTCCTGAATTCTCCTCAGCATCGACCACTTGTTTTGTCACTCAGGCGTGGAAGATGGAGCTTGCACGATCCATGTACACCACCAGCTCTCTTCTGGGCTCTCTACGTAACTATCAACATGACTCTTCCCATCTTAAGGGCTGAGGGGTCTTGCAGTAGGCTCCTCGCTTCCACGGGAAATTAAGAATTGGTGGTTTATATGCAAAAATACAGATTACTCTGCCAGTTTATAAATTCGTCATTCGAGTAGAGTAGCTCCGTTGGTCTATTTGCTCTCTGTTGTCACGGTTGCTTTGTGAATCCATTTTCATTTGAAGCGGGTCTGGGCCTATAAGAAAGGCCCCCTTCTGAATTGACCTAGGCAAAATGAGAAAAAGCATCTCTACTGTTTTGGCCTTTTGGAGGCCCTATAACGTACGTAGCGTGCAAGTGCAATGTCAATTTCACACAAGATACTATTGATAGGATCATTAGCAGTAGATCAGTGGGGTACAATTCTTTAGAAATCATGACCTAGTACAACATCTACTAGATCAGAGGGAGAGAGAAGGAGAGGAGTTAGGAGATCGACCGTCGAAGTTCTTGGAGGAGGAGCTAGAGGTCGCCATCGGCTTCGATGGTGAAGATCTGCGCACGGGCAGCATCGGTCGGAGAAGAAGGCGGTGCAGTGGAGACCGGCGGTGAAGAACGTGGTGGTGCAGTGCAGTGGCGTTGCTTTCCGTCGCTGGCTGCGCCCCTCTGTTAGATCAGGAATAGGGTTTGTCAGCAGGGAAGTGGCTCACGGTGAACCTCGTACTGAGAGCCCACCTCTTTATATTGCACAGTGCGACAGGGCCCGCCAGCCATAGATAGGTTAGGCACCCCCAATCGGGGCACGAGGTCAAGGCCCAAGTGGCCGTTGGGCCACTGTGGCTGGGAGATCAATCCAACATTCTCCCCCTTATCTCAACTCATACTTTAACTTTAAACTTTGACATTAATTCCTTTCACTTTTATTTGTTCCATCACAGATTAGTGCATAGAGCATGCTTCATCGTTACGGTCAATTGCCGAGATAGATTTAACAGCTACAATACACGCTTCTGTTCTAAAACAGATTCTTTTACTTTGGGCCCTTTTAATTGTCCAGGAATCATAGGTTTTCCCTTAAACTCATGTCGGCTACATGTTCTCTGAACACGTTGGGTGGTAAGCCTTTTGTAAGAGGATCCACGAGCATCTTTTCGGTGCTTATATGCTCAAGACTTATGACATGATCCCGGACTTTATCAATCACAACATAATACTTTATGTCAATGTGTCTGGTAGCACCACTTGACTTATTGTTGTGAGCATACTGTACTGCCGGATTATTATCACAGTATAACTTAAGTGGTCTATAGATGTCGTCAACCACTTTCAAACCGGGTATGAACTTCTTTAGCTAGTTCACCTGCCCCGTTGCCTCATAGCATGTTACAAACTCGGCATACATTGTGGACGATGTAGTGACGGTTTGTTTTGAGCTTTTCTATGATATAGCTCCTCCTGCGAGAGTGAATACATATCCAGACCACTACAAGGATTTCCCCCTAATGCCACGCCACATGATTGCAGCACCACTAATTTGGTTGCCATAGGAGGGTCATATTGCAACCTTTTCGTAAAATGGTTGCAATATGTGCCTATAATGCAACGGACTAAATGTGTTGCAATATGTGTGGTTTATCATTGCAACAGGGGTGTGTTACTACAACCATTTTAGAATTGTGTTGCGATTAGTTGGTGTTATTGCCATGGCGCTTTGGAGTTGCATTAGTATTGATTTTCGTTGCAATTACTTGGTGTTATTGCAACTATATTGGATTTGGTTGCTTTTGCTTGTAACTATTGCCATGGTTATTCTGGGTTACAATAATCTTCAATGGTGTTGCAACTGCTAGGTGGTTATTGCAACAATAATTCTGAAATGGTTGCAGTAGCATGTTCCTATTGCCACATATTTTTGGGGTTGTAATAATCTTCAGTGGCGTTGCAATTGTTAGGTGCTTATTGCAACCAGAATCCTAAATGGATGCAATATCATGTTACTATTGCCATGATTTTTTGTGTGTTGCTATAGACCAATGGGTTCATTGCAATACAATGTTGTTGGCGGCACTTGTATTTTGTGGGCCTTTTCATGGCTAGGGACCAACAAACTGTTTCCTAGCGTTGATGTACGTACGTGATCCATCCCTTTGATCGGCTAGAGCTCCGACTCGGCAACTCTTGGTGCCAACACCCATCATTAGTTGGCCAACACCGATCATCAGGAGGCTTTGACGAGAGTTAACAATGCTGGCACCCTAGGGCCTAGGGGACATGGAAACCCTCAACGTCCATCATTAGGAGGCTCTAATGAGAGCTAACATCGACAACCCCTGTTGACCAACGTCTGTATAATCATGGATAGCTTGCAATACATGCCCGTACTCATTTTACAACTTATGGTACAAATATTGTTTCCAATAATGCTAGTTTGACATAAATGTTATTCACTATCATGGGTGGACTAATGCACAAATGTTTGGCTCATGGAGAGCAAAAAAAATGATCATCATAATTGTTTATGAAATAAATAGAAGAATTTTTTTTGAGAAAATGAATTTGAAAAAGAAATGTCAAAAAAAGAACTGAGTTGATTCAATCATTGAAGTGGTAATTCACTCATCACATACATAACATGGACTACTTCAAAATACAATTGGTTCTCCACATTTATAAACACAAATCACGCATATTCATGTACCAGTATGGAGCTCATAAGATAGAAAGACACAAGAACCAGACAAAGATAGTATTTTGGTTAGCCACTGAGGCCAGTTGGTAACAATGTCGTGGATGGCCAAATAATCTTGAGTGATAGGTTCTGAAGAGCTGATGTAGCTGTAGGTTCATAAGGAAATATGGCAAAAGATAATATGTAATTGCCCATATGACAAATTAAACAATGGAAACTGTTTGGCACTAGCAAGTTAACTTATGAGCCCTACATGGCACAAGACTTGTTCACATCTTATGAGCAATGTTAACTTGTTCTACTTTCACATGTTGGTGATCCAATTTGGAACTAATGTTGGAAAGAACCACCAGCCCTTGTAGATTTGACTACATATGCAATTCAACATGGAGTTAGGATACTCATTGCAAATAATGGCATGTGTCAATGTCGCTACCTCATCTTCCAAACGCAGTGACTGAACATTAAAAACCTTAGTTATTTGCATAAATATTGCCAGGTGGAGACAAGAAAAACTTCAATTATTTACACCTCAAACATCGAGTGAAGTCTTTGACTACAAAAGTAGTCTCTGAATCTCACCTCTGAAAAAGAATAGAAGTGAAATACATGTACCCCCCTCCCTTCTCTTGAAAAGTTGTGATTCAGACAGTGCGTGCATGTCAATTCAGGAAACCAAAATCAGAACATAAATGCAGTGTTCAGCTACTGAAATTGTAATCTAAATTTCCTATAATCATATTATACTAACGGACTACCAATGATCTATCATTCCATCGGTACGTTATGATGGAAAGCTGTTAGCAGTTACTCCCAAATTAGCACCGAGTATTATTATATTAAACTACAGCAAATTGGGTGGCTCACAGCAAATAAAGTGTGTGTTTGGCTAAATATTTCATCTCAAACAACTCTTACAAAGATATGTTTAGCTAGCATGTTCCTGACCACGTCAAAAATGAGACATGATGGGGATGTGACTCTGGAGCAGCTGCACAAACAGGGGAGCCACATCAACACAAGGAGGCATGGGCTGCATAGAGGCATACAAAAGCCTTTCTTAAGGAGTGTATAAATCCTAGAATGCATTCAGTCTATAACTGAAAAATTCTCCAAACTACAAAGGTAAGGAAGGCCTAAATTCCTTCCAACTATCACCTATGCTTGTGTAGCATAGTTTCTTTGATTTGCCACATTGGTAATCATCAATGCCACTCTCATTGGCTTCTTGTCAACAAATACTTGCCCATGATAGCAGTTACTTAATATGAAGAAGTTTATTTTCGTATGAGCAGGAAATCATAGAAAAAACTTGTACTTAAAGAATTTAGAGAAGATTCCCTACCAGCAACTACTTTACTTAAAACGCAAGCTAGAGAGCAATAATTTGCTCATGCTTATTAAAATTGATACAGAGTTATTCTAGTCCCATAAACAGGAGCCACGAAAGTGAAATAATTTTATGATAGCACTGTTTATCATTGATGAAGATGATATATCTGAGTACTTGGCTTAATGAATCAAATATATATACATCTAAGTGCACAGGTGCAAATGTTCATTTGGGGAGTTCATGTAGGAGGCAGTAGCCAAAAAAAAAAAAGAAAGAAAGAAACTGGAAGGTAAATAAATATATCTGCACATTGTCATGTACTCCTGCTTGGGCTCTCATCTTTATCCCAAATCCTGAAAATTTATATGAAGTTTTTATAAATCTTGTTCTCCAAAAGAAAACCATATTGTTTCTCTATGTATAAATCTTGTCCAGATCCACAAGAACAATCTGCAAATAATGAAAATAAAACAGATCCTGATTGACACCAACAGTGGTGAGGACGTACATCATCGAAGCCTGGGCAGCTTGCATCTGTCTTGGTCCCAATTATCTACTGCCCTAAATACAGCAGTAAAATCAGGATCAAACATAGGAGTACAGTGGTGGAGGAACTGAGGTAGAGGGCCGCCGGACCTGATCCCCAGCACTGCACCGGCCTGCTCGCATCCCCACGCAGCCGCCTCGCCACCCAGCTTGCAGCCCCGCTGTCGCTCGCAGCAGCAGGCCCGTGCGATCATCGCCGTGCTGCCCATGCAACGCCCGGACCGGTGGAGGCTTGGACGCGGCTGACCAGCTAACCCGAGGGGTGGAGGTGCTCGGCTCGCCATGAGGAGAGGAGAACGAGGCGACAGGTCCGCGTGGATGCGCCGCCGCCTGCGTTGGAGAACCAGACGATAAGAGGGAGCTGTGGTCGAAGAGAATAAAATTGGGGATTTTTTTGAGAGGCAGGGGCAGGGGGTGTAGAGGTCTGTTGCCGCGCGGGCATGCGAGCTGAATGGCGCGGACTGATCAAAATTAGGCGCGGATTGATGAAAATCTTGGCACGTGAAGCTTTTCACAAGGGTAAAAACTAAAAAAGCGATGAAAACAGCGGCAAGGACGAAAGGTGATTTTTATTCCTAGCATCTATATCTTTTTTTTTCTTCCCAAAAATATGATGTTTTCCAACTTCAAAAAAAATATTGGGAGGAATAGAGAAGATTATCTCCAATAATTTTCAATAAAGACTTCCGAAAACTAAAAATTTGGTCCCACAAGATTTTTTTTTGCGGCAGTTTTTTTTTTTCACGCGACATCCCTTGGAAGTCGCACACCGACTCTGCCTAGCACCGTGTAGTCGGCGCGGCAGCACACATACCCGACATTGACTGTGAGCCGACCGGCGGCCGTGGTGTCCCCAGTGCTGGTGGGGTTCAGCACGCACCACTGCCGGGGCAGATACTCGACGCCCCTAGCCAGGACAGGCAAGTCACAAAAAAAAATAGCCAGGACATCGCTGGACGCCCATCGCCGCGCAGGTCGAGCAGGAACTTTGGCGCGAATGGTCACCGATCGTGGGAAATAGCAGCGCGCCAAGGACGAGAACGTGTGGGGTAACGCCGATACGTGCGTACGGAAGTGCGCACAACTTTACGTGTAGGGGGAGGTTTTTCCCAAGTGCTAAAAGATTGGGAGGTAAGTTTGAGACTTATTGGAGATGGATTTTTTTTTTATTTTTCTAAAAATTCATGGATTCGGAAGGATTATAGGATACCGTTGGAGATGCTCTAACTAAACATTCTTATATAAAAATACTTATATCTATATATAATGTTTTTTTATGAACTTATATGTCTCGCGATGAAAGAAAAAATCTATCAAAATTATATTTTAATTTTTGATATAGACTTAATAGGATATTATTTTATTATTGTCAATCTTAACTTATGTTATAGATATCATGGTCATCATATAATAAATTATAGCTTTTCATTTTATAGAAAGGGTTTGGCTGACTGTATTTTGGAATTTTTTTTATTTAGGAGGGATGGAGGGAGGAGGTGCGCCAGAAGAGTTCAAAATTCAAAAGTAGCATGGAGTAGGATTTTAGAGATGCTCTTGGAAGGACGACAAAAATGAAAGATAGTGCGCCAGAGGATCTGATTGAAGGATAAAATTTGTATTTTATTTTATCAGACTTGGTGCTAAATTTTTTAAGAGGTGCTTCACCCGCCAACTTGAAGGATGTGTTTTAGTTCCATATCGAATTCTAAAATTTTATAGAAGATTTGGGTATTATTAATTATACAAATATTAGAGAATAAAAACATTTTAATTTTTATCCTTAAACTCACATAATCTTGGAATGTATGTCTGTACTCATATTTATATTTGTTTGTTGTTTAAATTTTCAATAATTCCAATAGGTCGCCAAAAATACACTTAAATTCTATAAAACACATATTAATGCTAATATAGTTAAACTATTTTCATAGGTAAACTTATGCAATCAAGACTACATTAAATTTTTATAAGAAAAGATAAAGATAACTGAAATTTTGAGAGCCTCAGACTAGTAGGTGACAGGATTGTAAAGGTCCTTTAAAGTTCTAAGTAGGCCATGGCCCATGTGTGAGTCTGGTTGGCTTCCCAATTTTACCTAACCAAAATCATGGCACATAAAAAATTGTTGTCATCACTTAGTTCATTGCCAAAGAATTCGCAGACCAATGCTTATGGCCAAAGTTTTAGCAAGTTTCTATAGACTTCTTAAATTGCATAAGAGAGAAAAAGTGTTTTTTACCATTGTTATGGCACTCAACCAATTGCACACCTATATTTTTCCCTAACTTTTGGCAAGCCTTGATTTTGGCAAGCCTAAATTTTGACTTTCCATGATTTTGATTGGGCAAGAATTGGAATTCGACTAATTTGTGGTGTAGCCATGTTGGAATTGTGAGAGCTATTAGAGAAAGATTGTGTGCTAGGCTTTGTTTGAGAGATACATGAGCTCATCTCTTGTAAGCTTGGGCGCGTCACATATAGAGATGGCATCGGGTACCCAAAACCCAATGGGTTTTACCCAACTAGGATAAAGGGTATTGAACCCATCATGGGTCATGGGTTTTTTAGTGAGCGGATTTTATATTTGTGGGTATGAGTTTGTGTTAGCAAACCCCAACGCGGGTTTGTACCATATCCATATCTAGTCATACGTTTTATGCCATTTGCAGCTCACGGCCAATGACACTGAACTGCAGCGGCGATAATTTGGTGTAATGAGGATATATGTGAGAGTACATTAGTGCATTTATATACCACATGCAAACTTTGGCATCAAATTCAAAAGTTTAGACACTTAACACTTTAGTTTTCTTAGTTATTTTATAGTATCGAGCTATTTATAATGTAATGTGGTTTGTGGATTTGTTTCTTTTTCTAACGTTGATAAATGCATCAAAACCACTACTCATGCTTAAATAAAATCTAAAATATTAGACTGTCTTATTGGGCACGTATATATTTACGGATAATTTTGTAGTGGATCAACAATTAGGAATCAATTTAGGATAAAGTTATACCACGAGAATCAATCTAAGGCTGTCATATATTTATTTGGCATCCAATTCAAACCACAAGTTTGCCTTATTTAGAAAAAAACATCAAGAAAGCAGTAGTTGATAAAAAATTTCAAAATTCTCATGGACGCGCGCTCCACCAAAATCCAAAAAGAAGTCCTCGTTAAGGGAAACCTGTACACATCCCACCAGCCGGCAGTCCGGCACCCTCATTCTCATCCACCCGCCTCCAACCCTAGCTCACTGTTGTAAAAAAAAGGAAAAAAAGGAAAAAAAAAACTAGCCTAGTGCGGCGGCGGCGCCCCAAAGACGGTGGCCGATCCCGCTTCACTCCTCTCATGTCCGGCTCTCAAGGGAGCTCCTACACTCAGCGAGCGGCGACATCATCTGCTTCACCACAGAAGGCGCGCTTCCTACCTTTCCACGGCTTCACCCGACGGCGACACCTCCTCTTCCACAAGAGGGTGGCGACGGCGGCTCCACTATCAAGCAGCAGTCGGCAAGGCAGTGGCGCCTCCATACCCACCATCCAACGACGGCAGGGGCAACGGGTCACGTCCATGGCGGGCTCCCCTCCCATGGAACGCGCCGCAGCAGATCCACCCACTGGCATCCATGGGGAGCGTATCCCCCTCCTGCGGTAAGGTCGCAACTGCTTTGTCTTCCATTGCCCCGCGCAGCCTACTCAAAATTTCGGAGGAGCTCCATTTCATCCCCCGCCTCCCAGCCTGTAGTTCTCCGCCCAAATCCCGTGTCCTCATCACCCAAAAATCCCATCACCTCCCAGCTCCCACCGCCATCCACATCCCCATCTCCAGCCCTTCACTGCGCCATCACCTGCCATCCCATGCCATCTCCTCCACCGCTTCGCCCACCGCGATAGTCATATCTAGGCAGTTGGAACGCGGTCCCATTCGTGCTCTCCGTTAGGCTCGATTGACGAGGCCTCTTCCACATCGATGCAGGGCGGATCTCCAGGCATGCTTCCACCTCGGACGAATGGAAATGAATCTAATTCGCATGTGGTGCCTGTAAGTCCTTGCCCTCTCAATATGATATGAATGTAATCTTTTGATTTTGTTGTAACTAACCCGCGCCGTGATTTATAGAATGCAAGCGGACTTTGTGAGAAAGAGGCCAGCTCTGAAACACGGGTATATAGACCCTTCACCTATAGCATCAACAAATTTTAATTACCCTAAAGAGTGGAAACTAGATTGCAAAGAACTAGGAGGTGGAAAGACACTTAAGGAAAAAGAGGATATCAGAAACAAGAAAATATTGGAAGAGTCCCTCAAGGTTGCGGCATATATTGCCCTATGTTTTAAAAATCTCCAACAACACGATAATATATGGATACCATACCACTTCAAGTAAGTTCGACTGTATACTTAGCTTTGTTCAATATACTTTGTTCGATGCAAAAGAGCTTATGTGTTCTTTCTATGACTAAATTCATGCAGCGATCACTGGATTTGCATAGGCGTCTGGCTCTCACATAGCATGGCATGGGTCTTTGATTCAGCGGATTCCCCAGTCGAGACATACAAAGACTTCATAGCGATTGTCAAGACGTATACATATCGACAATCCTTATTTTAGCTACTATATTTGTATACATACTTGTAAGGTTCAATGTGGGATACTAACAAGTTGCATTTGCTAAAACCATTGGAACAGGGCATTCAGGCACTATGTCTAGGAACATAAGGGGAGGCATCATCCAAATAGGAAGGAAAAGTTGTATGTCAAAACTCTATGTGCGGTAAGTGTCATTTACTTTGGTACTCCATATATTACGTGTCTGTCAATAGCATTACTTAACGTCTCCATATGCAAAACACACAGTGCCCCAAGCAGGAGCCTCGGAGTCTACATTGTGGATACTACACATGTATTATGATGAGTACCATCGGTGGCTACAACAGAAATCCCAATCTGGTAAGTTTGAACCTCTTCGCTCGTAGTATGAAAAGTTCGCATATGTTGTGATATAGTAAACCTAAACTTGTTCTCTTGTAGTTGGAGAAAGATAAAGACACGAGAAGGAACCCATACAAGGATGACGAGCTCTTAGAGATGGTCGGCGACCTTTGCAACTTCATAATGGACCAGATTGTGTACCATAAAGGCGCTTACCATCATCTTCTTTCCGACTTAGGTAGTAATCCTCTATACCAACACCTTCGTGAGACTGATAGGCTAGCCCTAGGCCATTGATGACAATGTGGACTTGTGGTATGGTTTGGATCAAACTTTGGAACGGTTTGGATTTTGTTTTGCATCTGGACTTATGGATTTCTTAATGGACTATGTTATAATGATGGACTTCATAATGGACTATGTTGTAATGATGGATTTTTGTGAATTATGACTTGTGATGATGTTCTAAATAATGGTCTTGTGTTTATGGATGTATATATGTATATTTGTGGCGGCCAGATTCGAATTTGAATTATATATATATGGTCAGATTTAAATTTGAATTATTTTTTTTTTGCCTGAAAATCCACTGTAGGGGCGGTTCTTGATTGAACCGCCCTTACAAATACACACAGCAGGGGCGGCTGGTGATACAGCCGCCCTTACAGAAGTCCACTACAGGGGCGGCTGATATTACCAGCCGCCCCTACAGAGACACTGCAGGGGCGGCTGAAAACACCAGCCGCCCCTACAGAGTGCACTGCAGGGGCGGCTGAAAACACCAGCCGCCCCTACAGAGGCACTGCAGGGGCGGTCAGAAAACCGCCCCTACAGAGGCACCCTCTGTAGGAACACCCTGGGAAGGGCGGCTGGCGTAGCCGCCCCTACAGAGGCTCAAGAGCCGCCCCTACAGTTAAATTCTGTAGTAGTGTCTCTATGGCGCGGGATGCGGCGGCGATGCAGGATCCGGCACCGGGGCGGGCGGGTGGTGGCTGTGGCACCAGCGTGGGCGGCGGCGCAGGATGGGGCACCAGCGCGGCTGGCAACAGAGATCCGAAGGTGAAATTCGTGCCAAGTACCCAGCTTTCCCCTCACGGTTGAAAAGTAAGGCATTAGTTGATTCTCTTGATCGAGTTTTGTTTCAGTGGTGAAATTCGTGGAGAGATGAAGACAGATGTGCTTGTTTCTACACTTGCAGCTTATCTCAATGCTCTTACAGGGGAAGGGGTTCATGGTACTATATGAAATCTGATCGTTTGAATTCATCCTGTTCCTGTAAACCTAGTTGACTTAGTTGCACTCCATCGAATTTACTATGCACAATGGAATGAACGCTCTTAGCTTCACATATGTCCTTTGTAGTGGTTCAGCTGATGATAGTGCATATTCTGGATCCTAGCGATTTGTCAATATGAACTTAACTTCTAAGCAGATTTTAAGTTGTGCTTGGTAATTGGTTGTTTTGGCAGAGCCAAGCTTGCTTTGTGGGGTCAGAAGCCCAAGCTAGTTTAGTGGGATCAGAAAGTTTGGTTTGTATATGACAAGGAGATGGTTCTACTCTGCTGAAATTCATACTGACTACAGTGATGATGTTGTTTAAGCATATGATTAAATTTGAAGTGGTCGCAGTTGAAGTTACCATTGAATCCATGCTTCGTGGTCACGCTTAATAATCTGAAGTTGCCATGGTCATGCTTCTTGGTTTACAATTTCATGTCACTGATTAATTATCCTTTTCATATGCCAATTGAGCTTTCTTTCTATTATCAGTGAGTCCTGGAATATACATCTATCAATACTGGAACTTTATTCTCTCCAAAAAAATACTGCAACTTTATTAATCTTCTTGTTGCAAACTGCAGTGCATTGACCAATCTTGAAAGTCAAATGGGCAAGGTATCCCATGGGTTCTAGATTTATAACTCAACTTTTAAGTCTAATGACTGTTAAGTCTAATAGTTAGTGCTTAATCATTTAAAGGGGGTTGCATTTGTCTCTCTGAAGTTACATTTTTTTGCCAAAAATTATTATATGAGGAATCTAACAGCAAAAAACGAGTACCGTTAATAGGGGACTTCTATCTTGGACTGTATAATGTATCTGTAACCACAATTTTCTCAATGCCAAGCAGGAGTTGGTCAGAGAACTCTTAATCAAGAAAATCCATCTTGTGTTAACTATATAAAATCTTAGTGCAGCCTCAAAGTAAGCTTATCTTAATACTAAATATCATGGCTAGGATTGCCTCAAAGTAAACTTATATTAATACTAAACTTGTTGGTGTGCTGTTGAGGGGGTGAGTAATGGTGATGCTACGATTCTTTCTTAGATTTGTTGTGTTCAGCTGTACTATATTTCGGTGCATAGCAGTGATGATTAGTTGTTTGGCAATCCTTTTTCAAAGGATGCTATAATGCTTTATAGTCTGGGTTCTTGCATAAACATAATTCTGCATAACCCACAGCCTTGTAGGGCTGCATTGAGATATATCGTGCTTGCTCATTTAATAGAATAAAGTTGATGAATTAGTGCACATATACTTCTTGAGTTGTCCAAAATTGTGTGAGAATCCCGCAGGTGGCATAATAGTGGGCTGATGGATTAGAGTACATCTTTGACAACAAAAGAAATTGGAACTATTGGTTGTCCTCCATTGAGAATGCGACTAAGAGACTATCAAGCAAAAGGAATCAACAAGTCTGCAATGCAAAGGTGATTTTTTTTGTAAACCTCTTAGTCTTTAGTTTATGATTCCAAATTGTTTACCTTTGAAATGGTTCAGTCCATGCCGTTGTCAAAATAATACAACAGTTTAATTACCTGATGCATATACCAATGTTAATGATTCTTTTCAGGAGCAAGATAGAGTTTGAGTAGAGAGCCTGATTGATGGGATGATCAACATCAAGCTAACCTTTGCTGTAGAGACATAGCTGATTACATTTTGATGTGTTCAAACTAGCATGTGTTGGATGTTTCAGTTGTGTGTGTGTGTTCAAGTTGAGTTTGACATTGGATGATTTCATTAATGATTTGTACAAATAAAGCATATGTTGCTTTAATGGATGTTTACATGCTTAATTCATCATATATTGCTCTAAAAATTAGTGGTGTGCAATTATTGTTTGAAGGTACCAAACACAACGTTGCAATATGGACTACCGGCATAATTATTTGGCATTGCAATATGTGCGATAGCAACAAACGGTGTGGCAAAAAACCTCATACCAACGAAACAGTGGGTGTGGCTATAGTCTCCAAACTATAGCAACACAATATTAAGTGTGGTAATAGAGGGTCCAAGTATAGCAACCAAGTACTGATCATGGCAATAAAGAGGCCATCTTTAGCAACCAAACATTTGTCGTGGCTATAGAAGGTTCCACTTATGGCAACAATAATGTTAGTGTGGCAATAGAGGTCATCTCTAGCAACCAAAACATTTGTCGTAGCAATAGAGAGTTCCACCTATAGCAACCATAGAGATAGTGTGGCAATAGATATGACACTTGTAGCAACCAAATATTTGTCATGGCAATAGAGGGTTCCATCTATAGCAACCATAGAGAAAGTGTGGCAATAGAGAGTCCATCTATTGCAATGCTATTGATTAGTGGCAATAAGGTCTATTGCAACACCCATTGTCGTTGCTAGTGCACCTATTGCCACTCTTTGTGTATGTGGCAACATGTATCTCTGGCAACACCGTGTGTGTTGCAATAGTTACTATTGCAACACCAAAAGTGGTTGCTTATACTATGGCTTGCAACACTACATAGTGTTGCAATAGGAGAAAACCTATTGCAACACCAAAATGAGTCGTGGTGCAAACTTTAGGCCACGGTTACTATGGCAACGCCTCCCAACGAAATTTTTGTGTTGCAATTTCATCTATTGCAACCATTTTTGGTATATTGCAACACTTTTAGGTCGTTGCATCAGGGGTGAAACCTTTTGTCACAAGTCGCGCTTTAAATCTTTCTATATTCCCTTGGGAGTCATATTTTGTTTTATAGACCCATTTGACGCTTGGGTATCATAAACTTCATAATCATCAGGAATGGCTGATCTTCTTGCTCTTTGAGGCCTTCTAGGGGCCTCCACATTTGACGCATCTTCAGCTTGAGGCTATTGCTGCTCCCCCTCATGTGTGACAACAGGTTCTATGGGATCCTGAAGGACAGGTTCCTCATCATCATTCATTGTTGCCACGGGTTGAATAACAACAGGTGCTGGCACCACAGTATGAAATTTTTGCTACAGTTCAAGCATACAATAACTATCCCACCATAAAAATTTCACCATAATTGGACCATAGAAACTGCAGCTATTAATTAATTACAGAAAAGGATAGATCTAAAGCTACAATAAAAAAATTTATACTAAAGCATACCATATTATGTGTTCACTGTATAGATGCTCATGTGGACTCCAACAAAATTAAATTTTTTATTTTATGATTTTTCTATGATTTACTATGATTTTTTAAAGATTTAGCCGAAATAAATAGAAAAGAAAAAGACAAAACCGTCTTTAAAAACCGCTTATAATCAGTTAGGGAAGTAAAACGAACGGTTTTAAAAGTTTATGAAGGTGGTTTACCCTATTTTAGAGTTCAAGGAGCAAAAGCAGACTTTCGCAAAAGCTGAGGGAGGTAATGCGCACTTTTTTCTTCCTAGGATCTGCCTTCTGCATCCCATCCCTCTCATGGGTTCTCGCATATATAGCATAGCACCCTTGGGCCTAGAGCGTGTCCAGCACAGGGGCACTGGACCAAGAATCAGGAGGTCCAGCCCGCTGTATGCTCCTTGGTCCTACATGGCGTCTGCTTGTTGCCACATTCCCACAAATGGGGTATTGCATAAAAGCATGACACGTGGGTCCCTTCTATCAAAAGCAAATTAATAATAATTAATAATAGTTAATATGGATATTTTGATCTATTATTTAATTGCAATTACTGCTGTAACACCGGTTTATAGATTGCAATTATAGTTTAGCTGGTATAATCAATTGAAGTTTGCAAACCAATCCAAGCAATAAATGCTACAGGCAGTACGAATCTCCTTAGGCCCCGTTCATCAGGCTTATAATCCGTCTTATTCAGCTTGTTTTTTCAGCCGAAACAATATTTTTCTCTCACAAAAAATCAGCCAACAGTATTTTTCAGCCGGCTTATAATTCCAGCCGAACGGGGCCATAATTCTGCCACGTCAAGTTGGTATTTCGGCCGCTGAGCAGCTCGGGCCAGCGATTCGAGCGCCCAGAGATGACCAAAGTTCAGTGAAGCAAATACTCCGGCCGTTTCTATTTAAATGTCATATTAGGTTTGTCCTTAGTCAAACATTTATATCTTCGACCATCTTAAAATAAAACGTAGGTTGATGACATAAGATATATGTTTTTAGATCCACAATTGAAAGTATATAAGTCATATCTTGTAAAACTATAAGGATTTTGTGAAATGGATGTTCAAAGATAGTAATGTTTGATTTAAGATAAACCAAATTTGACATGTAAAAAGAACGGAGGGAGTAACAATAATTGGGCATATGCCAAATTTGTCTTGGCCTGGCCAATATTTGGCCTTCGACCAAATGATGGTCTAATTTATTTGGCATGGCCAAAATTAAGCTTGGCATACTAGGGCTTGAAACCAAAAATGCCCTAAAACACTGAAAACTTTGAGAATAACACCTAATGCATCCTCTGATTGTATGTTGCTTGGTAGATCATGTCAATACATGGTATGCATGCAGGGATTCTTTTTTACAAAATCATGAATACCAAGCTTAAGTTGCTGTCTCATCTGCTAGTTTCGTGGACTTCTTCCCTCAACTGTCTTCATCCACAATGGTAGCTGATGTTTAAGTTGCTATCTCATCTGCTAGCTAGTTTCGTGGACCAGGGTGATGATCAGATGAGTGATCTCATGAAATAATTCAGGTAACATTTGAGCAGGTGCGTGTTTACATGGCAGTCCTCATCTTCCCATTGCTTTCTTTGCTGTCCAGTGTCCTGTCCCCTCCTACAGTTTTTTTTTTGAAGGTCACCGGGGGGAGAGGATCCCCACCTGAATTTTATTAATCATAACCCGCCTTTAAGGCGTTGGATTTGACAAATTACACCGTTTTCTTGTAAAGTAGATAAGGGTTGATTACATTGCACTTCGAAAGACACCAAGCCAAATTTGTGCAATAGCTACATCCTTCTTTGGTAGACGTGCTTTCCAGAGCTCGACGTCTCGCACGCATGTCGCCAATGTCTGTCGAATCGTTGCATTCTCCGCTCTGAAAACCACTCCATTCCTACGCTTCCAAAGTTGCCAGCAGCAGAGCGCAATGAGGGTGCTGAAATGCTTAGCTGGGATTGCTGGCGGCCGTGGAAATGAGCTGAGGTCATTTAGCAGCGAATTGGAGTCCGATGGCAGTTGGAAGCCAAGATGCGCCCAAAAGTCTTTTGCAAAATGGCAGCCGAAGACCACATGATCAGCAGTCTCATCATGGTCCGCACAGATTTCACATACTGCAGAATCCACAACCTTTTTTCGGAGCAGGTTCACTCTGCATTGTATTCTTCGCTGTGAGAGCAGCCACATGAAGAACTGGACCCGTTTTGGCGCACGGCTGTCCCAAACAAAGGAAGCCGCTGGCTGAGGCTCTCCATCCTTCGACTTGAGCAACTTGTAAAGGCTGCCAGAGTCAAATTTTCCCTTCGAAAGACACAAAGGTCCCTTCCTGGAATCGACCGTATCAGTGAACTGTGTGTGGAGTAGAATTGTTCGAACCTCATTGAGCTCAGACTGTGCTTGCCGTGACATTCTTGGAACCCAAAGCTGGGAGCTGTCAATACCAGAAGCCTGAATCTGAGCAACCAAGAAACCTTTACGCGCACAATGGCTGTGCAGCACCGGGAAACGATCCGCCAAGGCTTCATCATCCACCCAAGCATCGTACCAGAAGGAGGTTCTTGAGCCGTCCCCAATGGTAACTGAGGTGACCGCCTGATATAGAGGTAGCAACGATCGCAATGCTTGCCAGTGCGAGCCGCAGAGGTCACTGTCCAAGTTGGCAAGAGAGGTGTGTTGTCTGGCCCAAACCGCCCAAGCAGAATCCTCCGCAATGTGCAAACGGTGTAGAAGCTTCAGAAGAAGGCAAACATTCATTAGGCCGAGGTCTTTGATTCCAAGTCCACCGTTTTCTCGAGTCCAGCAAACATGCTCCCAAGCCACCAAGCTTTGGGCACCGGATAAAGTCCGATCACCGTTCCAAAGAAATGCTCGACGCCGCTGATTGACCTGTGCAATGACCCTAGGAGGGATGGGGAGAGCACACATAGCATAGATGAGCTGCGAGTCAAGAACAACATTTATGAGTACCGTTCTTCCCATGGCGTTGAGGAGTCCAGCTTGCCATCCCGCAAGGTATCGATCGGCTTTTGCAATGCTGGGCGCGAAGGCACTAACCGACAGTTTATTCGTAGATAGGGGGAGCCCTAGGTAACACTGCGGGAAAGCTTCTTCTTTGCAGCCCAAGACATCAATGCATTGACCAAGGACAGTTCCATCCATATGAATAGGAAATGCGGTGCTTTTTGAGAAGTTGATGCGTAGGCCAGTAGCTTCAGCGAATTCATCGAGGATAATCTTCAGATTCTGAACATCTTGAAGTTCGCCACGGATTACTATCAAAGTGTCATCCGCATACTGAAGAACCGGGCATGGATATTCATCAACCAGAGGGTGCCTAACTGAGGTGTGCCTGCACTTGATCAACTGTTGGAGAACATCCGCTACAATCAGGAAGAGGAAGGGGGAGAGAGGGTCCCCCTGTCTCAAACCGCGCTTGACTGAAATCCATGGCCCGGGACAGCCATTAACCAGAATAGCTGAGCGTGAAGATTGCAGGAGGTGAAGTATCCAATTGATCCAGGTCTGGTGGAAACCCCGAGCTTGAAGGATCCGTAGGAGACCGTCCCAGTTGACTGTGTCAAAAGCCTTGGCAAAGTCCAACTTGATGGCGATTGAGGGTTTCTTCCTTTTCTGACAGTGCTGAATCAGTTCTACTGCATGAACGAAGCTCTCTGCTATTGATCTGCCCTGAAGGAAACCAGTTTGATGACTGTCAACAAGCCCTGATATCTCCCGCTGTAGCCTAATAGTGAGAATCTTCGCGATCAGTTTGACAGAGCAGTTTTGCAGGCATATTGGCCTGAAAGCATCCACTGCCACTGCCCCTGCCTTCTTCGGGATGAGCACCATGTAGGACCTGTTGATCCGATCAAGGTCGACTTCACCGGCTTGGAATTGGAGCAGCAGGTCCAGGACCTGAGGTTTGATAGATGACCATGCAGCCTTATAGAAGCTAGGACCGAATCCATCCGGTCCCGGGGCACTGTTTCGATTCATTTCGGCTATGGCTTGTTTGGCCTCCTCTTCCCTAAACGGATGCACCAGAGCGCTGCTTGGTTGTGTAGAGTCTTGATACAGAGCCGCGACATCAAAATTCCAAGTGGACTGACCGGGCACTCCAAGCAGCTCTCTGAAATGTGCAGTCAGTGCCTCTACCTTTGCAGCATGATTGGCCACGAGAGAACCCTGAATTGGAACATGTCTGATTCGGTTGTGACGCATGCGCGCCGTGGCCTGGGCGTGATGGAAGGCTGTGTTGGCGTCCCCCTCGCGAATGGCCCTGTGTTTGCCACGCTGCTTCCAATAAGCAGCACGGTCTTTTAGCACCGCCATGAGCCTGGACCGACACAGTTCGCGTACCTGAAGTTCATGCGAAGAAAGAGAGCGGTGCTCCTCGAAATAGTCAAACAGCAATAATAGGAATGGGGCTACAGTTTTATATCCAGTTGTTCTTCTAACTCATATCTTCAGTCCATTGCTGTTATTCTGGCGCGAGGGGATGGGGGATGATCTCATATAGCAGTTTTTATGTTCCCTTTTCAAGCCATGACGATATGATCAACAATTACCTTCAGTCCATAGCTGTTATTCTTCAAATCATCTACTAGGAGCTTGGTTATTTCATCTGTTTGATCATTAACTCTGAGATGCACCTCTTGGAGTTTTTCAAGGGTGTCAATGCCAAGTAGACCTTCAAAGGCTTCAAACCGCATTCAATAATCTCAAGTGCTGGCATTGCATTTTCAGAAAAGCCCAGCTTTGGTACAAGAGGTGCAAAGAAGCGAAGCAGCTCAAGGCTCGGGAATCCGAATGGAATAAAGATTTCTCCATCCGATTGTGACTTATTCTTCTCAAGAATGTCCTCTATCTCCTGGTCCTGTTTTGCTACACTCAGTGAAAAGGTAAGAGAAAACAATGAAGATAGAGTGCGGAGGAGCTCTAGACTACTCGATTGCCGTCTGCCTATGGTCACTTTCAAGCAAGGTGCTATGCCAAACCTGAAACACCTTGAGTTCAAGTTCTACACTGGCCGAGCAAGTGTCCACCCCATGGGCATCACAAGCCTCCGGAGCATCCAGAAGGTTGTATTCTGGTGCTCCAAGTACTATTCAAGTGACTGTTCGCGCATGATAGATATGGCCTCATCGACTCAATGAGTGAGGGAGAGAGCGACGCGCTCGGCGACGCACCCCCGCCCGCGGGCGGAACCACCAGAGATGGCCACGCCGCCGCGGCGGAGAACGGGGGACTCAGGCCTCTTGCCCCTCAGCTCGCGCTGCCTGCGGAGGGGGGAGGTATGGGCGACGAGGTGTCAGCAGTACCATGACTACGTCATCACCAATTGAAGAAGACGGCAACAACGTTCGTGGGCCAAGACGGAGCGGACGAGAACGCCGGCCCAGTACAAGAGCCCATGGCCCAGAATGGGCATAAGAGAAGCTGGCTTACGCCAGGGAGAGGGAGGATAAATGTTCAGTAGCTGTGAGAGGAGAGGGGGAAGAAAGAAGAATGAATTTGTACTCTTATTTCCTAAGCACTCCTCTGTACTAGTAATATTCGTCTGAACTATCCTGCTGCTTTGCTTCTCCGATCTATGTTCTAGTCTGTGCTTACACTTGGTATCAGAGATCTCCCGATCCAATCCACTTTCCGCCACCGCCGTTTCGTCGATCTCGTGCCACAGCCTCGGGTTGCTGCTTCTGGATTGCGTTCGCTCGATCTGGAATTCGCCTAAATCCCCAGGCAGCGCGAGGTCCGATTCGGTTTTAGGCGCTGGATCGCCAATCCCCACCACCACCACCGACACCACCACTTCCACCGCCGCATCCCCATTTCACCCGGTTCGCTCGTAGCAAGGGCGCCATGAATCCCGAAGCCAAGTTGCTCCTGGACGAGATGCATCGTCTCTTCAAGGAGCAGAAGGTGCAGATCGATGAGAAGTTCGCCGAGTCGGATCGCAAGCTCGAGGCGCGGTTCGCCGACACTTCCCGCCAGTTCGACAGTCGCCTTCAGGAGATGGACGCCGCCGTCACTACCCGTTTCTCCGACTTCGACGAAACCATCTCCAAGCGGCTCGGCGAGTCCGACCTCAACCTGGAGCGCCGCATCACCGACTCCGAGCTCCGCCAGTCCGAGATCATCGCCGAGGTCGACAAACGCCACGACGCTCGTGTCGACGCCCTCACCAAGGCGGCGGGCGCGTTGCAGGCTTGGCGTCAGGACTCGGAGGGCGCCGTCGATGAACTCAAGCTCAAAGTCAACAAGCTGACCAAGTACTGGGATCGCTCCTTCGTCGGTGCCACTTCGGCTACACCAGGAGTGATTTCCGCATCCCCAGGTACATCGGAGCAGACCGCCGCGCCAACATCTGCGGAGAACACGGCTGCTTGGCCCAGTGGGCACCACGTCTTCTCGACTACACGGGTGGATGGGATTGGGGGGAATTCTCCTCAATTCCATTCCCCGGCCAATGGTATGGACTGGATCCCTCCTGTTGTTTCCACAATGATGCATGCTGTTAATCCTGAAGACCCTGTCCATTCCTTTGTTCCTGGCCCAACCCACCATACTGACAATGGCCGCCTACCCAAACTCACTTTTCCTTTCTATGAGGGAGAAACCACTAGGTTATGGATTTCCCAAGCTGAGGATTACTTTGAGATGTATGACGTTCCTCCCCGCCGTTGGGTGAAAGTTTCCCGCATGCATTTCAAGGGTATTGCTGCTCGCTGGATTGAGGCCATTAACCATCCTGATAGAATTCCTTGGCCTGAATTCTGTAAACTTCTCCATGATCGGTTTGGCCGTGACCAACATGATCGGTTGTCACGTCAAATGTTCCACATCCACCAAACCACAACTGTCCTCGATTATGTTGAGCGTTTTTCCACCTTGTTTGATCAGCTCAAAGCATATCAAGCCCAACCTGACCTCCACTACTACACCAATCGTTTTGTGGACGGCCTTAAGCATGACATTCGCATGGTTGTTGCGTTGCAGCGCCCTTCCGATTTGGATACTGCGTATACCCTTGCTTTGTTGCAGGAGGAGATGGCTGATTCAAGCAAGAAGGGTGAATTCCACGCTTATGATCGTGGAGCAAGCTTCAGGACAACACGCCCGGCAGGACAGTTTCAACGTCCGTTGCCGGCTGCTACTCATGTTGGGGACAAACCAGTGGTCAGGCCCGGTGCTCCAGTCTCTGAAGATAAACTCAACACGCTTCGGTCTTATCGGCGTGCGCGGGGCCTCTGTGATGTTTGTGCTGAGAAATGGGTGCGCGGCCACAAGTGTGCTCCTACCATTCCACTGCAAGCAATGCAGGAAGTGTGGGATTTGTTTCAGCTAGAGGCCATGTCTGAAGGTTCTGATGTTGAACAGGATTCACCAGGGGATTCCTCTGAACATATTTTTCTGGCTTTGTCTTCGGATGCTATGAGAGGTTCCAGGGGTCGCCAAACTATTCAGTTCCAAGGCGAGGTTCACGGTCAGTCAGTAACAGTTTTGATCGACTCCGGGAGTTCTGCATCCTTCCTGGCAGCCTCCATTGCTGATCGGTTACCGCAGCTCGCTCGTACATCACTGAAGGCATCCATCAAGGTGGCCAATGGGCTATTGATGCAATGCACCGAAGCTGTCTTGGACTGTTCATTTTCACTTGGCGGTCATGGTTTTCATCACGACCTTCGCATATTACCTCTTGATTCCTATGACTTGATATTGGGTATTGACTGGTTGGCAAAGTACAGTCCGATGGAAGTTCACTGGCAAGCAAAGTGGCTATCAATCCCATACAACGGTGCTACCATTGTGCTTCAAGGGCTTGCAGCTGATTCTGATACTGAGTTAGTGGTTCAGATTTTAGCCTTCAATGTGACTGACAGCGAAGTCGCTGTACAGCAGTTCCCAGCTGATATTCCAGAAGATATTGCAGCTTTACTGGCCGAATTTCCTTCTGTTTTTGAGGTGCCTCATTCGCTGCCGCCAAAACGGGCTTGTGACCATGCGATTCCGCTTATCAGTGGTGCCATGCCAGTGAACATTCGAGCATATCGGTATCCACCGAACCTCAAAGATGAAATTGAGCGGCAGGTGAACACCATGCTTGAACAGGGACTGATCCAGCCTAGCAAGTCGCCCTTTTCTTCACCAGTGTTGTTGGTCCGTAAGAAGGATGGCTCGTGGCGCTTATGCGTCGATTACCGCTACCTCAACGCCATGACCATCAAGTCCGTATATCCGATACCAGTTTTTGACCAGCTGGTTGATGAGTTGGGTGCTGCTTCTTGGTTTTCGGTGCTGGACCTTCATTCTGGATATCACCAAATTCGGCTCCAACCTGGTGAAGAATACAAGACCGCCTTCTCTACTCACGCGGGTCACTTTGAATTCTGCGTGGTTCCTTTTGGCGCAACTGGAGCTCCAGCTACATTTCAAGGAGCTATGAACGTTACCCTGGCTCCAGTGCTTCGTCGTTGTGCTATAGTCTTCTTCGACGATATTCTAGTGTTCAGCTCCTCCTACTCTGAACATGTGCAACATTTGCGTCAAGTGCTTGGCCTCCTTGCCAAGGATCAGTGGGTCCTCAAGTTAAAGAAATGCAAGTTTGCCCAACAGGAGATTCATTATCTGGGACACATTCTTAGCGCACGAGGAGTACAGACCGACCCGGACAAAATTGCAGCAGTCAAGGACTGGCCAGCTCCACTGAATGCCCGGGAACTTCGTGGCTTCCTTGGCCTAGCTGGGTTTTACCGCAAATTTGTGCGCCACTTTGCCATTCTTGCGCGTCCGCTGACACAATTGCTCAAGAAGAATCAGCTATTTGTCTGGACAGCAGAACACCAGTCCGCCTTTGCTGCATTAAAGGACGCTCTGTGTACAGCTCCGGTGCTCGGCATTCCAAATTTTGCAAAACCGTTTGGCATCGAGACTGACGCTTGTCAGACTGGGGTTGGTGCAGTGTTAATCCAGGATGGACACCCACTAGCATATGTGAGCAAGCCTCTGGGTCCAAAAATGCAAGGCTTATCAATCTATGAAAAAGAGTACTTGGCAATATTGATTGCAGTTGAGCAGTGGCGTTCCTATTTGCAAGTCTCTGAGTTCATAATCTTCACTGATCAGAAATCCTTGGCTCACTTGAATGATCAACGCCTCAACACCATTTGGCAGCAGCGAGTGTTCTCCAAGCTTCTGGGTCTGAGGTACCGAATTGTGTACAAAAAGGGTTCCGATAATACTGCGGCGGATGCTCTGTCTCGGCGAACTCATGAGTTGGGTGTCTGTTGTGCTATTTCAGCTGCTACTCCTCAATGGTGCACACAGGTTGTTCAGGGGTATGCAAATGACCCTCAAGCTCAGCGCTTATTGGCCAAATTAGCTACTGCACCTGCAGGATGTGGTCCGTTTGTCTTGGTGGATGGGCTCATACGCCATAACAACCGCATCTGGGTTGGCAACAATGCACCTGTACAGCAACGGATCCTCAAAGCGTTCCATAGTTCTCCCCTCGGAGGTCATTCTGGTATTCCGGCCACCACAAAACGGATTCAGGAATTCTTTGCATGGCCCAATCTGCGCAAACATATTGACTCATTCGTCCGCAGTTGCCCAATATGTCAGCAAGCAAAGGTTGAACATGTCAAGTACCCGGGCCTCTTGCAACCTTTGGAAACTCCCACATCTGCTTGGAAGGTAATTTCCATCGATTTTGTGGAAGGATTACCAAATTCCCACGGTTTTGACTGCATTTTTGTGGTAGTGGACCTCTTTTCCAAGTACAGTCATTTTGTTGCTCTTAAGCATCCTTTCACAGCTTTAACAGTGGCCAAACAGTATATGCTGAATATCTATAAGCTACATGGTTTGCCTCATGCTATAGTGTCGGACCGTGATAAAATATTCACAAGTATGTTGTGGAAAGAGCTCTTTCGTCTTGCTGGAGTGGAGCTCCGGATGAGTTCAGCATATCACCCCCAGTCGGACGGCCAAACCGAACGAGTAAATCAATGCATGGAGACGTTTTTGCGTTGCTTTGCAAATGCAGTTCCATCTAAGTGGCAGGATTGGCTTCATTTGGCAGAATTCTGGTATAATACCACCTGGCACTCAGCCCTGAAGCAATCACCCTTCTTTGTGCTCTATGGCCATACTCCAAGACAGCTGGGAATTGAGGCAGCTTCTGCTTGTACAGTTTCATCTCTAGCTGATTGGTTAAGTCAGAAAGCCTTGGTGCAGACGCTCATTCAGCATCAGTTGGCTCGGGCTAAGAATCGTATGAAAATGCAGGCGGACAAGAACCGAACCGAGCGTTCGTTTGATGTGGGTACATGGGTTTACCTCAAATTACAGCCATACATACAGTCATCAGTGGCTGCTCGCTCCAATCAGAAGCTCTCTTACCGTTTCTTCGGGCCCTATTTGATTACAGAGAAGATTGGCTCGCTGGCTTATAAATTGCAACTGCCGGCTTCCTCTTCAGTTCATCCCATTTTTCATGTTTCTCAGCTTAAAGCTGCTGTGCCGGTAACCCATTCGGCAGAGCCTTTGCCGGATTCCCTTGATGGCTTGCAGGTTCCTGTGAAGATATTACAGAAGCGCGTCGCCAAGACAAGCACAGCTGTTCGCCTCCAGGTGCTCACACAGTGGTCTGGTAGACCACCATCTATGGCGACCTGGGAAGACATGGAGCATCTTCGGCAACGGTTTCCAAGAGCGCCAGCTTGGGGGCAAGCTGGTTCTGAACAAGGGGGGAATGTCAGCAGTACCATGACTACGTCATCACCAATTGAAGAAGACGGCAACAACGTTCGTGGGCCAAGACGGAGCGGACGAGAACGCCGGCCCAGTACAAGAGCCCATGGCCCAGAATGGGCATAAGAGAAGCTGGCTTACGCCAGGGAGAGGGAGGATAAATGTTCAGTAGCTGTGAGAGGAGAGGGGGAAGAAAGAAGAATGAATTTGTACTCTTATTTCCTAAGCACTCCTCTGTACTAGTAATATTCGTCTGAACTATCCTGCTGCTTTGCTTCTCCGATCTATGTTCTAGTCTGTGCTTACACGAGGCTGTACCGGAGCAGCTGGATTGGGGGTCCATTGACGACGAGGATGGTGCCTTCGGTCAGCTCGCTGAAGCAAGCAACATTGAAGACGCAGATCCAGCCTTCACAGGTGCTCAGGTGACGACTGAGGAGCAAATCTCTGCTGGTGGAGCATTCGGCAGGCCCGCGGGGGGGACGGCCGCCATTTCTACGGCTCCCCTGCCAGAGACCGGCGGCCACATCGACGCCCCATCCGCGACGCTTGTCGGAGTGGGCAGCAATGAAGACGCAAATCCGGGCCACCCAGGTGCTCAAAAGACAACGGGAGAACAACACGCTGCTCAGGGGGAACGGGAGGGCGCCGCCGCCATTACTGCGGCTCCTCGGCCCGAGGCCGCCGCCGCGACGGGCACTCACACCTCTCTGCGGGAGGCCGTGGGCAGACCGCGTGCGTCTGCCGACGGCCCGGTGGCTGCTGGGCCTGACAACGCAGTCCACAAGACCCCGGTGCTGGAGTCGGTCCGCGGGACGACGCCCGGATCCGCTGTGGATGTCTCGTACGACAGCGGCATCTCAACGGCCGCCAACACCATTAACGCCGCTCCGGCGACACACTCGGGCACGCGCAACCTCGGCAAGGATAAGGTAACTCAAACGCTTTCGCGAACGCGCTTCATCGCCTCTGAGCTCTATCGGCCCGATGCGCCGAACGTGCCCATTAGGGGCTTCCCGGGGAGGATGGAGAGGAGTTATTGTGAGGCGGCGCGGGAACGCCCCTCCTTTGCTCGGCCTATTGTCCGGCTAGCCAGACCGAAGCTCCGACGGAGGAGATGTGACCTGGCCTCATCGTCCAAGCCCGCCTCGCCGGCCGGCTACAAAATCTCCTTCACCGGCCGATGTTATCATTGCCTCGGTCGTGATCATAAGCTAGCGAACTGTAGGGACCCCCTGCGTTGCCTGGCCTGCCGCCGCAATGGCCATCTGGCACGAGATTGCCCGGAGAAGCGGACGGGTGCGCATCGCCCACCGATCCAATCTCGACACAAGTTTCCACAGCCTTCCATCAAATCCCGTCTCATCTTCCCAAAGCCGGAGACACCGCCAATCCACAGCCGCCTTGTTTTCCCACCTCTGCCGCACCAAGACACGGGGGACTAGGGCGGCAGTGGCCCGTCGACTGCTTCGGAAGGGGTCATGGCCTGGGTTCCTGGACTGCCGGGGAACCGGCCTGCTGAGGGTGCCGCAGTGGTGATCACTTCAATCGCCATGACGGAGGAGGCAACCAAGCTTCGCACCAGAGCTGTCCTCCTGGTGGCGCGCGACCGGCCGCAGAGCCTCGACATCACCATTGGCGATGTGAGTCGTGTCATGGCGGGGTGTGTCCGTATGCCGCCTCACGAGATGCGTACAACTCGCCACCGCCCGGAGGATTTCTTCATCATCTTCGACCGTCCCCACCAGCAGACCCGGGCGCTCCACATTGGTGGTGTGCGCGTCAAGGGGGTGTACTTCAACGTCATACCCTGGACGGAGCATGCCCATGGCCAGGACACCACCTGGTGGTACCACGTTCGGATGGCTATTGAGAACCTGCCATCGCACGCATGGAACCTCCTGGCACTCAACGAGGTGCTGGGCGATGTCTGCATCTTCGACAAGATTGATCGGGCCAGGCCAGGACACCACCTGGTGGTACCACGTTCGGATGGCTATTGAGAACCTGCCATCGCACGCATGGAACCTCCTGGCACTCAACGAGGTGCTGGGCGATGTCTGCATCTTCGACAAGATTGATCGGGCCACCTTTCGCCAGCAGGCCTCTGACATTCTCTATTGTTGGGCCTGGATGTGGATCCCTGACTCTCTCCCGCGCGCCAAGACGATCACCATCTTCGAGCACGGAGCGGGCCAGGCACCGCCGTCGTTGGTTGCTGCGCAACAGCCCAGGGAGATTGCCCCGCCGCCGCGGGGCAAGAGCTATGACCTCCTCATCCACCTCGACATTGTGGAGGACTGGAGCCCGCCGCGGGACCGCACCCCCAGCTCTGGCCAGAGCGGGGTGCCCTCCTCTGTCTCGTCTGAGTCGGAGGAGTACCCGAAGATCCTCAACTTCAATGACTGGACATTAGGTGTGTTGGACGGTCTTCGTGCGCGACCACGACCTGCTGTGTGTTACCCACCTCCAAGGGCCGACCCTGCCAGGCCCCACGACGACGACTATGTAGATGGCAACGGACCACGGGGGCCTTCAAGGGGCTTCATCGGGCACGGGAAGCAAGTCTTCAACATCATACGCTGGGCGGGTGGTTCATTAGACGCTAGAGGGAAGGGCCGGCAGAGACAGCGCACACGATCCCCACCACCATCTAGGGGCTGGGATGTGAATGAGGATTATGGAGGCCGGGGTAGACAGCTCGTGCGGGATGACCACAATTCCCCACGTCGGCGCGATCCGATGCAGACCGAGGACGCTGACTGGGAGCATCGGCACTCGCGCTCCCCGGCAACAAAGACACGCCACGGCGACGATGGCTGGATGGAGAACAGTGGGGTGGCCACTGGGGACCTTGGTTCTGCCCTTCCCTCGGGGGCTCTGCCATTTGCACATGGAGCGCCTCCACCACCACCACGACACCTAGACCCAATGATGGACTTCTACAAGGATAACTGCACCGGTGACATCTGCGCTGCTTCTGCCTTCTCTCTGAGTGACCACGACCCCATGGTCGAGGAAGCTCTGGTGGCTTGCGCAGAGTCGGTCAATAGGCTGCTCTCCTTCTCCCCACCTGACATTCTAGTGGAGGAGATCCACTCTCCGATCTATACGCCCAGTGCTGCAAACGGGGGCAAGATCGCTGCACTCAACGAGGAAGCTGCGGCCCTGGGGTACAACAATGTTATCCACTTCAGACCGCCCGCTCAGTGCGAGGTGGATGGCCAGTTGATCACTGCTGGTATCACGGAGCAGGAGGCAGACATGATCTTGGAGGAACGGAGGAACAACGTTGTTGAGAGCATTTTCGTGCCTTGCGAACAGCCGATCCTGGACACCCCGGCGGATCAGAAGCAGCAGGCAAAGGTCTTAGGAAGAGTGAAGACAGTGAAGACTGCAAGGGGGGGAGGGGTGAGAAGAAGCAGCAGACAAAAGGCTAAGGTCTCCTCAGTGCCGGTCTCTAAGAGGGCAACACACCGTCTCATGAAGGCTTTTGGAGTGATCGGCCCGGATGAGCCGATTGGTGACCATGCTATGGAGGCCTTCGCCAAGAGATTCAATTCACCGCTCAGCCCTGAAGCTATTGCGGCTATTAGGAGCCTGACATCCCTGGACAGTGCGACGGCCATGGCGGCTTCGGCCCAGCTGGTGGCATCGGAGGGAGCGGACACCATGCAGGAGGTGGGGTTGTGAGCATGCCAGATGTTCGACTGCTGCACGTCTGCCTTATCATGTTAGCTCTAAGTTGGAAGGTGTCAGCGAGTGAGTCTACTGTAAGATCAGGGTCTTCGGTGTTAGTGTTCCAGGTGTTCCAGTCAGTCGTAGTTGTGGCTGTCCATGTATACATGGACGTTTTTCAAGTCCTAGCTCTTAGTCAGGATTGGCACCGGTTCGCTCGCTTCCTCCCTATGTTCAAGGTTGGGAAGCAGCTGAAGTCGGTCAGGCGATGGCTTTGCAGTTGTATCAGTTGGTCAGTGTTGTCAACCAGTCAGAATGTGCCAATGAATGTTGTTTCCCAGTTGTGTTATGGATAGCACCGATCTTACCATATTGAACTGGAATGTATGAGGGTTGAATGATGCTGCACACAGGGAACTGGTGCGAGAAACTGTGGTCTCCTCGCTGCCAAGCTTGGTCTGTCTGCAAGAGACCAAATTGGCAAGCCTCAGCGACTCCCTTGCACGAGACACTCTTGGCCTAGCCCTTGATTCATACTTGGAACTTGGGGCTCAGGGCACTAGAGGGGGGATTCTACTGGCATGGGATAAGGAGCTGCTGTCAGTAACAAATGCAATCAACAGATCATATACCATAACGGCCACAGTGAATCTAAGGGCTTACAACATCTCATTCCTTTTAACGACATGCTATGGCCCTGCACATGATGGGAGAAAAGATGAATTCCTTGCTGAACTACAGACTATCAGACCACCGCACTCGATTGCTTGGATGATAATTGGGGACTTCAACCTCATTTACAAGGCCAGCGATAAGAACAACCTCAACCTCAACAGAAGATTAATGGGGAAGTTCAGAAGAGATTTAGATAATTGTGAGCTCATGGAGATAGCCTTGCAAAATAGGCGTTACACATGGTCGAATGAAAGGCAAAACCCGTCCATGGTGAGGCTGGACAGGGTATTCTGCAATCAGGAATGGGAAGAGCTGTTTCCAGACTTCGCGCTGAGCGCGCTATCAACCGGTGCCTCTGATCACTGCCCCATCATACTCAACCGGCAAGAAAATGCAGTCAGGAAAGCTTCCTTCCGCTTTGAAAACTACTGGCTCAAATTGGATGGTTTCAAGGAGGTGGTGCAGGCTTCCTGGAACAAAGTACAGTCCGGATCGCCACACACAGTGCTGTGCAAGAAGCTTACTGAGACTGCACGCGCGTTGCGTGCTTGGGCTAGACCACTATTCAGTAACGCACGTCTACAACTCCACATTGCCAACGAGGTTATTTTCCGGCTAGATACAGCACAGGAAGATCGTCAACTATCACAAGAGGAGCTCGACCTCAGGCACGACCTTAAACTGAGAATACTTGGGCTAGCGGCTCTAGAGAGAAGTAGAAGAAGACAGGCATCCAGAGTTAACTACATCAAGGCAGGAGATGGTTGCACGAGATTCTTTCACCTAAAGATGTCTGCTAGGAAAAGGAGAAAATACATTGCATCACTCAAAAAACAGGATGGCTCCCTTGTTTGGATCCATGTTGACAAGCAGCAAGTACTACAAGACTACTTCCAAAACCTGATGGGAAAAAAGGTTAACAGATTGAGAACCTTCAACTGGCAGAACCTGCAACTCCAGGCGCTCGAACTGCCGGGACTCGAATTGGATAGACCTTTCACGCAGGCCGAGATTGAGCAGGCGGTCAAAGGCCTGCCAAATGAGAAAGCGCCGGGTCCGGATGGCTTCACAAATGATTTCTATAGACATTGTTGGCACATAGTCAAGGACGACGTCCTAAGCGCTTTTCATGCTTTTCATATGCATCATTGTGGAGCACTGGAACACCTTAACTCCGCACAGGTGGTCCTGATTCTGAAGGTCGAGATTGCAAATGAACCAAAAGACTTTAGACCGATCAGCCTCATTCACTCCTTTGCAAAATTATTGACCAAAGTCCTGGCATTGCGACTATCTGCTTACATCGACCAGCTCATCTCCTCAGCCCAGAGTGCCTTCATCAAGAAAAGATGTATCTAGGATAACTTCATGTATGTTAGAGGTCTTGCAAGGCATTACCATAGAACAAAGATGCCGGCCTGCCTTATCAAGCTGGATATAACTAAGGCATTTGATTCGGTTTCTCGGGAGTTTTTGCTAGAGCTGCTAAACCGCAGGGGGTTTCCAACCAGATGGACAAACTGGCTTACATCAATCCTGAGAACCTCCTCCTCCTCAATAATGCTGAATGGTTGCCCAGGAAATGAGATAATGCACCGGAGAGGTCTAAGGCAGGGAGACCCATTGTCGCCACACCTTTTCATCCTGGCAATAGATGTCCTCAACAATATCTTCGACCTTGCCACTCAACAAGACTACCTGACTAAATTGAAAGGAAGACACGCATCTTTGAGAATCTCGATGTACGCCGATGATGCTGTTATTTTCACAAACCCCAACCGTCAGGACATTCCTCGCATCATGGAGATAATGAGAGCTTTCGGCGAGGCAACGGGGCTGTCAATAAACATGGCTAAAAGCACCGTGGCGCCTATCAGGTGCACAGGCTTAGATATGGATGACATACTGCATGATTTCCCTGGGCCGAGAGTTAGCTTTCCTACGCAGTACCTAGGGCTGCCTCTCACTCTAGGGAGACTCAAAATGGTGCACCTCCAATACATCCAGGATAGAGCTAAAGGTAAGGTGGCGGGCTGGCAAGGGAAGCTGCTAAATGTGGCTGGGCGTAGAGAGCTGATCAGATCGGTGCTCAGCTCGCTGCCGGTATACTTGCTGACTGTGATGAAGGCACCTAAGAACTTCTTGAAGGAATTGGACAAGCTAAGAAGAAGATTCCTTTGGGCGGGGGACACCCAACTCACAGGGGGCAAGTTCAAGGTGGCATGGACAAAGGTTTGCACCCCGACTGTCAATGGTGGATTGGCCATCATTGACCTGGAAAAGTTCAGTAGAGCACTGAGGTTGCCATGGATGTGGTACTCTTGGGAAACCAGAGCAAGACCTTGGAAAGGGTTGGAGCTGCCATTGGACAGTGAGGATATCGCACTCTTCAATGCTGCGACACGAGTCGACCTGGGCAATGGGGACAAAGCCTTGTTCTGGACCTCCCGATGGCTTGAGGGAGAGGCGCCTGCAACTATGTTCCCAACACTTTTCAAGCACAGCAAGAGGAAGAACAGGACGGTCAAAGATGCTTTGACAGAGGAGAGATGGGTCAGAGATGTGGACTACAATATGACTGAGCAGATCATAGCAGAATTCGTAAGCCTATGGGGCTGCATGAGCGGCATTGTTCTGAACCCAGCTCAGGACGACAGGATAACTTGGCTACACACCTACGATGGGCAGTACACAGCGAGGTCAGCTTACAACCTACAGTTCCTCGGCATGACAACATCAATGACTGCTGACACAACCTGGAGAACGAAGGCGCCACCGAAATGCCGATTCTTCACCTGGCTCATGCTCCAAAATAGAATCTGGACTGCTGCACGCCTTCAGCTACGTGAGTGGCCTAATGACTACTTCTACCCGCTTTGCGTCAGGAACCTGGAGACTGTCTCTCACCTGTTTCAGGAGTGCTACTTCGCTAAAATGATATGGGACAAGGTGGGCGTATGGACAGCAACGCCAGCAGTAAGATCAGTTAATTGGCTGCAGACTCATGATCTAGGGGAATGGTTCGTTGTGTTGAGCAACAGTGGTCAGCAAGACAGCAAAAGGGGGATCAGTTCATTAGTAATGCTGACTGCCTGGGAAATCTGGAGAGAAAGAAATAACCGTGTTTTCAACAAAGTTAGCAAGTCTCCTGATCAAGTTTTCCGAGCGATACAGGAAGAGGCAAGAGTATGGATCAGAGCTGGAAACAAAGGAGTTGAAACGGCATTACGCCATCATCAGCAGCTGTTGTTAGTTGATCCTCTTAATATGTAATTATAGCAATTAAGTTTTAGGGGTGCCGTGGTCTCACCTTCTGTGAAACCACGGAAAAGGGGTGGCGCCACTTGCGCCTGAACTTGTGTTTGTACTTATACTCCTCTTATCAATGAAAGCCGGTAACGGATCTTTCAAAAAAAAGACTGTTCGCGCATCGCTGTGATGCTTAAGGTCGTGAAGGAAGAGGCCATCACTACTGCAGATTGCGGCTTTGCCTAGCGCTTGAGACGCTCGGCAAAGGCCGAATTGCGCTCGGCAAAGGCTTTGCCGAGCGCAACGCTCGGCAAAGCCTTCTTTGCCGAGCGTTTTTTATCGGGCGCTCGGCAAAGCCTTTGCCGAGCGCCTAGGCGGCACTCGGCAAAGAAAAGCGACGGTCACGGCGGTAGTCACGGCGTGACGTTTTCTTTGCCGAGCGCCTCCAATAAGACGCTCGGCAAAGAGCAAACTGATTTTTTTTAAAAAAATTCTTTGCCTAGTGCCTCCAGCCTGGCACTCGGCAAAGAGCAAACTGATTTTTTTTAAAAAAATCTTTGCCTAGCGCTTCTAACCTGGCGCTCAGCAAAGAGCACACTAATTTTTTTTTAAATTCTTTGCCTAGCGCCTCCCACCTGGCACTCGGCAAAGAAAAACATTTTTTTTTAAAAAAATCTTTGCCTAGCGCTTCCAGCCTGGCGCTCGGCAAATACCACACCGATTTTTTTAAAAAATTCTTTGCCTAGCGCCTCCCGCCTGGCGCTCGGCAAAGTGAAACAATTTTTTTTAAAAAAATCTTTGCCTAGCGCCTCCAGCCTGGCGCTCGGCAAAGAGCAAACTGATTTTTTTTTAAAAAAAATCTTTGCCTAGCGCTTTTAGCCTGGCGCTCGGCAAAGACCACACTGATTTTTTTTTAAAAAATTCTTTGCCTAGCGCCTCCCGCCTGGCGCTCGGCAAAGAGAAACAATTTTTTTAAAAAAAATCTTTGCCTAGCGCCTTCAGTTTGGCGCTCGGCAAAGCTGGGTAAACTACAAGGCTCTTTGCCTAGCGCTGCGCTAGGCAAATCTGGAACCCAGAATTTGTTTTTTTTATTTTTTGCTTTCTATCGCTGCAAACACAACATATCATATATATACATCAAATGGATATCACCATGAACACAAATAACACCATTTATATCACAATTTCATCGCTTCTGTCACCACCATCACCATATATATCACAATAGCACATATATCTCATAATAGCATCACTTATTCGGCGATAAAGTCCATTACAACAACTTGATGTTCATGAAGTTCAACACAACAAGTCCAAGTCCATGACATGAAGTTCAACACAACAAGTCCAGGTCCATCACCAAGAGAAGGAATACGTGACAACAACTTCGACATTACTCACTGAGGCGGCGGTGGAGGTTGGTACCCGGGCCACCCATGTGACGGCGGCGACGGTCCCCCATGCTCGTTCGGCACGTGGTTCGAACCCGCCGACTGAGGCTACACACAGGAGCAGCGATTGCATGAGACAAAGTTAAATAGCTAAATAACATGCATGTAACGAAGGGAGGAACGACGGGAGGAGGCTGAGGTGGACCCATCAAGCTGGGTGGCAAAATAACACCCAGAGAACTCTGCAGAAACGCCAGCACGTCCGACATCCTCTGGTCACTTGCCAGTCGTGCCGCCCGCTCTGAAGCCACAACCGCCTCCAGCTCGTCGGCCCTCTTGTTCGAAGTTTCCACCTGAGCCTATACATTGTTGCAAAGGTAATGTTAGTGAAGCGACAAGGAAATCCTCGTGTAATGCACGACGAGTAAACCAAAACTAACCTGTAGTGCCTCGACCTGGGCCTGTCCATAGGCCGGCCGCTCGCGTATCGGCGGGAGTCCGGAGCCACTCGTGGTCTGTGCTCGGATCTGGGAGAGAGTGGGAGTAGTGGCGGTGTCGATCACGCTGTTGGCCATCCAGTAGCGCCCATGCTGCTTTCCCTTTCCAAGACACATGACGAGGCGCGCATCGATGTTGTCAGTCGTTGGATCATAATCCGACCCATACATCATCCTCGCCTCATGGTACTCGGTGACTTTCTTGTAGGCGCTCTCACTTGTGTACGCCTCGGGCGGGTCCTCCGGGTTGAAGGAGACGTCGGACGTCGCCTTGCCCTTGTGTGACATGGTATATGCAGCGAAGTAGGAGCATGGCTGGCCACCGTGCGCCGCCGACTGCGAGAACGAAGAGAAGTTTGTTAGTAGTCTTTGCCTAGTTACATTAAAGCATGACAACAGTTACAAACATGATGACGTACCCAAGCTCGGCCAAAGCCGTCGACGTTGCGGTTGCCTTGATGGTGAGGTACACCTGGCATGGCCAAACGGTGAGCTCGGGCAGCCGCGTGCTGCTGCCGCCACTCCTCGCTCAGCCAACGGTCCACGATTTGCCCCCACGCCTCAGGGGACTTTTCGCACCACCAAGGAATGACCTACACGTCATGAAGTAATCGACACGTTAGGCAGTCAAGTTCATAGCACCTAATGTTGAAAGGAACTTAATTTAAAGTTGTTCAGTTACCTGCATGAACTGGTCTTTGGTGAGAGAGAGCCTCCGATCTCGGATTTATTTCTTGTTGACGCTCTCTCCAAATTGCTTCCCATAGTAATCTCTGATGGCCTGGACTCTTGCCTCGTGGTACATGTCCGTAACGCGCTTCCTGCAAGCTTTCCTAGCCACGGCGTCCGCATTGCCCTCGTAGCTCTCGTCGAGCTTGAAGTACGTCTGCATATGAAGACACGATGTATGGATTAGTTATTTCAAGTAGGATCCAATGAATGTGTTGCATTGAGGCATGTAGTGCGAGGAAGACTTACCTAGAACTCCTGAAGGATGTGCGCTGCCACGTTGCCTGCAGTGGCGTGGTGGGCGGACTCGTAGTGGACCCACGTGTAGGCAGGCTCGTCCTTCTCGGCATGTGTTACAATGCCAGGGAAGTAGTGCCTGACCAGGGCCCCTAGGACGCCATTCACATGGCGTGAATCCTCTTCTGACACAACCCTCCAGGTCCTGCACAAGTGATTGAGTAAATATATTAGTATATATTTAGATTTTGAACAAAGGATACAAAGTAATAGTGATAACATGTAGAGGTGTCTTACGCTTGCCCCTCTAGGGCAATCGAAATGCGTCGCCTCGGTTTGTCAGGGAGAGACGTGGGACCTTGGAAGTAGACACTCCCCGCAGCAGTGGAAGACGACGTCTCGGCAGAGCCCTCGGCCCCGCCACCGCCGAGGTCCCCGTCGTCGTCCCCCTCGTCCTGCTGCACCACCTGCTGCTTCTCGTCCTCCTCCTCCTGCTGCGGCTGATCCTCGTCGTCCTCCTGCTGAGGCTCAGGCTGGACCACGGGAGTCGTCCTCGTCGGCCTCCTCGCCGTCCTCCTCGCCATCCTGCGGCGTCTCGTCCCCGCTGGAGTGGGCTCTGGCGCGTCATCCACGCCCCCTCCACTACCAGAGCCCTGGTAGAAGTGGCTTAGGCTCCTCTGACGGCCCCCTGACATTGTTGCTCAATCACCTGCAATTAAGAACGAAGATGTAATTAGAAATAGATACAAAATAAACAAAACTAAATTATAAAATTTGAAAGTATTACATGTATGTTACAAATATTCTTCATGATCGGGATTAGCTGGACCGTAAGTCTCATCATCACTCTCAGCCAGGTCAAAATAATCAACGACATCTGGCGGAGGAATGTTGTCTTCATCGTCATTGCCTAGACGCAACCGCTCAAGCATTTGTAAGTCGTTTGGATCTCGCACCTCATCTCCGTCGTCATCATCAATGACCATTACATTATCTACATCCATTCCTATCTCACAGGTTAAGTTTATCTCGAACCTCCCTTGTAGCCCATCTTCTTGGTAAAACTCTCCGTCATACGTGGTTGGGTTGAAGTGGTAGTCTTCATCATTTGGGAGAGGTGCTCCGCCATGTGGCGACACCTTGTGCACAACACACCAACCACTGAGATCCGGACTAGTCTTGCAAGTATACGGCGTATAATAAACTTGTGTGGCCGCACGACCTCCTCTCTCAACCGATGCGCTTCACCATGGTGTACCCACCGGGTATAGCCCAGCATAAAGCCATTCAACTGAAGATGTTTAGCCATGGTCTCCTGGTTTTGCCATTTCCTATTTGCACACTTGCTACAGGGACACTTCGCCAATCGCGCTCTATTCACACCACTGCCGAATGCACCTTCCAAGAAAGCCTCCGTCTTCTGCCCCCATTCAATGCTAAAATCATGCTTACTTGTGTATCCCGCATACATCCACTCACGGTCATCCATCCTCTAACATGCATATCAAAGATGAACATAAACATCAAGTGCATCTACTTCGTGTTCCTACCATCTAATAGGTAAGGATAGGTCCTAATCCCACCTGCGGATGCGTAGACGAGGTTAGTTTCCATGGGCTACTCCGAGCTGAGACAGAATTTTGGCAGCACCTCCCCGCTGTTCTCTAGATACACGTCCCGACAGGGAGAGTGTGTATCCGGAGAACAACACGAAGGTGAGGCCCAAACCCTGTCTCGGATCAGAGCAGACCATAGAAACTAACCTCGTCTATGCATCCGCGGGCTGTCCAAAAAAAGTGGACAATCCAAAACAGATATGGTTATACATATGCAAAGATCGCATACTTCCAACCGTATCCGTTTCGGACGGGAGACGCCTAACTGGGTAACGCGACCTACGTCCACATGTGACGGAAAAAGGGGTCATACCGTAGGTGCCGGTGAAGACAGGCTAGCGGGGCAGTGCCGAGTCGTGCTCCTTCAGCTATCCTCCAACGGGAGCCCTCCTGAAAAAAACCAATTAGTAAGAACGAAAAATTTCGGCAGCACCTCCCCTGTACGGGGAGGTTACCAAACCTGCAAAAAAAGACGGCACGATGGCCGACAACCACAAATACGTCACCGGCACGATGGCCGACTAGCACATATGTATTTCCAATCCATGCAGAAGAATATATGTAAGTATTAACACTATTAGTATAACCACTACTAGTACTATCACTACTCACACTACTACTACTACTACGCCTACTACTCCTAGTCCTAACCCTTCTACTACTACTACCTACTACACCTACAATTACTACTACTACTCCAACTACTACTACACCTACTACTAATCCTACTACTACCACATTGACCACGACTTCGCCTACTACTACTCCTACTACTCCAACTACCACTACTACTACGCCTACTACTCCTACTACGTCAAACTAGACGTACCTATGGCGGACGACGCGGGGTGCGGCGGCCGACGCGGGGTCGCGGTCGGGGTGCGCGAGGCCGGGCGCGGTGAAGGTGGCCGGCCGCGGCGCGGGGCGGCGGTGGCGGTTGGCCGGGCGCGGCACGATGCGCGGGGGCGGGGGCCGGCTGGGCGCGGCACGCGGCGCGGCGGCGGCGGCGGCCGAGCGTGGCGGCAGCGGCGGCCGGCCGCACGGCGCGGCGCGGGGGGCGGGGGCGGGGGCCGGCCGGGGGCGGAGCTTGATGGGGCGCGGGGGGGGGGGCCGGAGGCGGGGGCCGGCCGGGGGCGGAGTTGGGGGCCGGCCGGGCGCGGCGGCGGCGCACCGCCGCGGAGCTTCACGCGGCGCGGGGGGGCGGAGGCGGGGGCCGGCCGGGGGCGGAGGCGAGGGCCGGCCGGGCGCGGCGGCGGCGGTGGCCGGGCGCGGCGGCGGCGGCGGCCGGGCGCGGAGGCGGCGGCGGCGGACGGGTGCGGCTGCTATACGAAGTGATGTTTTCTTTTTTTTTTTTTCAATTTTGGCCGGTTCATGTAAATAAGGAGACGCCCTTTGCCTAGCGCCCGCGATTTGGCGCTCGGCAAAGAGGTGCCTTTGCCGAGCGCCAGATCACGGGCGCTAGGCAAAGAATTTTTCGTTGATTTTTTTTCAATATTGGCCGGCTGAGACGCTCTTTGCCTAGCGCCCGCGATCTGGCGCTCGGCAAAGATGTGCCTTTGTCGAGCGCCAGATCGCGGGCGCTAGGCAAAGAATTTTTCGGTTTTTTTTTAAATTTGTTTTTGTGAATTTGTTTTTTCATTCGTTTAAGTACTGTACACTCCTTTGCCGAGCGCCAGATCGGAGGCGCTCGGCAAAGACTTTTCTGTTTTTTTTAAATTTGTTTTTAAATTTGTTTTTTTATTTGTTTTTTTAAATTTGTTTAATTGCTGTACACTCCTTTCCCGAGCGCCAGATCGGGGGAGCTAGGCAAAGAATTTCAAATAATGTGTCATCCATGCAAAAAAAGGTTTGAAAGAAAAAAAAAGAAAATTAAAGAAAAAAAAAGAAAATTTTTTGCCTAGCGCCAAATTTCAGCGCTTGGCAAAGAGGTGCCTTTGCCGAGCGCCCTGCGTTAGGCGCTAGGCAAAGGTGTCTCTTTGTCGAGTGCCAACCTTGGCTCTCGGCAAAGGCACCTCTTCGCCGAGCGCTGACATTTGGCGCTCGGCAAAGAATTTTCTTTTTTTTTTGTTTTTTTGTTTCAAACTTTTTTGTCATGCATTACACATTATTTAAAAGTATATGTTAAATTTTGGTACTTTTTTAAATCTTTTTACTATTTATCGTTAGTTTATTTGATTTAATTGAATTTCTCTGATAAACGCGTGTTTGAACTATAGGTGCATCGAATCTCCGAATTGGACGGTTTGAAAATTGATATTCGCATTACTTAGCGTATGTTAAGGCCATATCCTGGAGCACGCATGAAATATCGAACATCTAGCGCACGGAACACGGCGACCAAGTTGCGCGTGAAGTGCTATTAAATTAAAAAAAAGCAAACAAAGTTCGAAAATCACGAAACTTAGCGAAACGTCTTTGGAGCACATGTGGAGGCTATGGTTAAAATTTGGTAAAGTTTCGTGCACGTTGTCACGTAAGTTAGTTAGAAACCTAGACATCTCACATGTGATAACTTGTGATCACATGTGAGATGTCTAGGTTTCTAACTAACTTACATGACAACGTACACGAAACTTTACCAAATTTTGACCATAGCCTCCACATGTGCTCCAAAGACGTTTCGCTAAGTTTCGTGATTTTCGAACTTTGTTTGCTTTTTTTTTTTAATTTAATAGCACTTCACGCGCAACTTGGTCGCCGTGTTCCGTGCGCTAGATGTTCGATATTTCATGCGTGCTCCAGGATACGACCTTAACATACGCTAAGTAATGCGAATATCAATTTTCGAACCGTCCAATTCGGAGATTCGATGCACCTATAGTTCAAACACGCGTTTATCAGAGAAATTCAATTAAATCAAATAAACTAACGATAAATAGTAAAAAGATTTAAAAAAAGTACCAAAACTTAACATATACTTTTAAATAATGTGTAATGCATGACAAAAAAGTTTGAAACAAAAAAACAAAAAAAAAAGAAAATTCTTTGCCGAGCGCCAAATGTCAGCGCTCGGCAAAGAGGTGCCTTTGCCGAGCGCCAAGGTTGGCACTCGGCAAAGAGACACCTTTGCCTAGCGCCTAACGCAGGGCGCTCGGCAAAGAGCCACCTTTGCCGAGCGCTTAATGGATGGCGCTCGGCAAAGAACGACGGTATATTCCGCGGTGGCTCTTTGCCGAGTGCTATCCTTTGCCGAGCGCCTGACGCTTGGCAAAGACGTTCTTTACCGAGTGTTTCTCTTTGCCGAGGGCCTGGCGCTAGGCAAAGGAGTCATTGCCGAGCGCATTCTTTGCTGAGAGCCCGGCGCTAGGCAAAGGTGGCCTTTGCCGAGCGCCCGATAAATAGCGCTCGGCAAAGACCCAGGCGCTAGGCAAAGGCACTGTCTGCCGTAGTGCATGGAGCACCCTAAAAGGATCAGCCTTTGGATCAATTGCTGTGAAGAGGTTTTCCCGGAGAATAAGGGTGCTGAACTTTGTGAAGAAAACAGTATCAATGCTGCTGGTAGTAGTTCAGAATGTGAGATCACGACACCGATTGCTGCAAGTGCTATGAACCACAAGGGAAAGGCTATTCAGGGCAGCGATTATGCTTATGCAAGCAGCAGCCGGCCAAACAAGATCCAAGAGATCGAAGAAGAGCAAGAGTAACTTAACTACCTTCTCTGTTATAAAAAAAAACTACCTTCTCTCATGCCCAAGTGAACTCACAGAGGTATGCAACTTGCAACTGGTATATTATTTTCTTTTCAGAACAATACAACAGCTAACAGAAACAACATGACAGCAATTTATTCGGACTTTTTGTTACTGATGAAATGAATCTCTTTGATCAGTTACATGTTTCTTCCTCTGCGTTTGCTGGCTGTGGCAGAGTGTTGATCGTCATGCTACACCAGCACCGATCGTCATCTCTACACAATGGGGTCCCTGTGATCATCGACCACTTGGACGATATGGAGTCTATTACAGGTTGTTGCTGTTGTCAGAGTGCTTCCCTGTTATTTTATTTGCTATTGACGTGGTAATTTGTAGACCTTGATGGATAGCAGATAATTCTTATGTACGTGGTTGAAAAGTTGTCCGTCCTGTTATGGCACATCATCCTTTGTTGGCCACGTGGCTACAGCCATCCAGTTACGGCAGAAAGGCAGGCGTCCACTATCATCTTAACACTAAGCTAAGGACCTAAAGGAAAAAAAATTGCCTTTGTACACAATAATGCTGTGAATGCCGAATTTCATCAGCTTGTACGAGCTGTTTTTCTATTTGTTAGGAAAAACTAGTGCAACTTGAACAAGCTTCGTTGTTTGTAGACCTTCGGGTTGGTAGTTCTGCCGGCGTCTCCGGAGTGCGCCCTAAGGACTGTGGATTTATCATTCGCTGTGACAATTAGTGCTCCCTTCATTCCAAACTATAAATCATATTTACTGTTCTAAGTAGTATCTAGATATACACTATATCTAAATACACAGTAAAAATTATATATTTTAAAAAGCCTGAATCTTACTATTACTAATTAGAGGCCTCAACGTAAGCACCACGTTAATTCTTACCGGACACACTAGGAAAAAAGATAAATTCCAGAAATTCTCACAATAGTCAGAAACATCTGGCCTTTGATTTGGTAAACTCTAATCATCTTCACTGATAATAGCCATTGGATCTATCGTAGTTTATTAAAAAAATTACCCACCACTGCCATTATGAAAAGATACATAAAGTAACCCTCTAATTTTACATCTAAATTACCCTCATCTGCCATTACAAGCAATAATTCAAAATAAACCCCTACATTTTTATATAAATTAACCACATCTGTCATAATAAAAATAATTCAAAATACCCCCCTAAAGTTTCATCTAAATTACCCACCTCGACCATTATAAAACATAATTTAAAAAATCCCCCAAACATTGCGTCTAAATTACCAAGCTTTGTTATTATGAAAGATAATTTAAAATAATCCTCAAACTACGTATCTAAATGATCCACGTCTACCATTATGAAAGATAATTTAAAATACCTCTTAACGATTTTATAAATTATCCACCTTTATCATTATAAAAGATAATGCAATGTTATTGTGAAACATAATATAAGATATCACCTTTATATTTGTATGTATGTACCTTAGAAAATATCTGAAAATAAACAAAAAATCTCTGAAATCTACATGTAAATAATAATACATATTGTTGCAAAAAATAAATCAATATCCATAAAGTAAGATACATTTACATTTGTAAATTACAAACTTCTATAATCACGAAATAAAATAACTATAAAGCTATGTTCCACCATGGACATCAAATAAACGTATATACATTAGAATAAATATTTATTTTAACAACTTAAGAAACATGGAAAAATATTCACTTATCAAACCATGTAGCGATAACACTTTATATTCATACATTTTCAATGAAACATTATATCATATCAATATTATTAATTTATTATAAATAATAATACACGCATACAAACCTGTTATATAACAAATTCAACATGTTTAATGTAGGAGTGCAAGCCAATTTTCAACTGATTTGGCAAACAATACTAATAGGACATAGACTCTTTTTAATAAAAAACAATTTTCAAATAAATGATAAAGAATACCAGAATTTCCAATTAACATGTAAAAAATTTGCAACAAGTTGATTAAATTTAAAAGATGAACTATAGATTTATGTAGTCAAAAAAGGGTTGTATCAAGAGTTTATATATTTTAAGACTAGATTTCAACCAAATACATGTCACACTAGAAAAAAGATAAATTATAGAAATTCTGGGGTCCTCACTAGAGCCTGCATGTTAATCTTTAAAAGACTTGCTAGGAAAACAAAAGATAGATCCTAAAATTTCTCATAAAAATCATAAGCATCTTATCATCAATTAGAAACAGCTTAAGGCTCGGGAATCCGAATGGAATAAAGATTTCTCCATCCGATTGTGACTTATTGTTCTCAAGAATGTCCTCTATCTCCTGGTTGCTGCACTCAGTGAAAAGGTAAGAGAAAACAATGAAGATAGAGTGCGGAGGAGCTCTAGACTTTCAGTCCGGAGAACTGTCACAGATAGGGTTAACTTATTGAGAGAGTGGAGCTTTGAGATCCACTGCAGGGGCCTCTCCAACTTTCCAGATAGCTCAAGGGCGATGAGGTATATTGGAGGTGAAGACATGGAGTCCAGTGAGTTGATAAAATCTGAGCTCTCATCGTTGATTGCAAGAATCTGCAGACCACAACTACAAAGGTACTCAATAGTTGATCGTAGTTCTTTGAAAGTGTCACCATCCTTCTGTATACTAAGTTTGTAAATAGCAAGCTTTCTTAGCCCCGTCAACTGATGAAGACCTGCTACAGCTGTTGATTCCCCAACAATCTCAATCCCAGACAGTACACGGAGTGCTTTAATTCCGTCCTTTCTTTTCTCCTGTGGCAACATACTTTTTCTTGGGTCCTTACCTTTCTACTGAGGCAGCCTCAACCCCTTCTGTGGGTTCTTATTCCCACCAAGTATGCTGCTAATCCATTTAAGCTGTCCTACAGATCTAGGCAGCTCTCCAACATTCGTCTCCCTTATGTCCAGAGTTTCTAAATACTCGAGCTTCTCAATATTTGAGGGAATTTTAGCAATCTCCGTTTGCCGTAGGCTTAAATACTTCAGTACTAGCATCTTACATATGTCATTCAAATGTTTTTCTTTCAAACCCTTCCAGCCCTCAAGATCAAGCACTTGTATTATTCCATTGTTGAACGAACGGAAAGGCAGTTGGTTCAGACTCCCAAAAACAGTCAGTGACCTCACCTGACACAAGTTTATGCCTTTGGGGTGTGTTTAGTTGGGGAAAAGTGGGTGAAAAGTTACTGTAGCACATTTCGTTGTTATTTGGTAAAATTTGTCCAACCATAAACTAATTAGGCTCAAAAGATTCGTCTCGACATTTACAGACAAACTATGCAATTAGTTATTTTTTTTACCTACATTTAATGCTCCATACATGCGTTTAAAGATTTGATGTGATGGGTGGAAGAGGAAATATTTTGGGTTCGCATGTGAAGTAAACGGGCCCTTGGTTGAATTTCCATGCTTGGAACCACTGCTCTGCATGGATAGCCTACGGACTTTATTACTAGGTGCTGGCATCATACAGTGGCCACCAACAACAGTAACAAAATTCTCTTCACTTGGCTTGGATACGATGTATTCAAGAACCATGTCATGAACCTGAAAGCTTTTTACCTTCCCATGATGCAGTGCTCCACAGGGCGTATTATCCTCGTTCTCATGAGCTGATTAAAGTAGGTTTCTGCAACTTCCTCCTCCGTCAAACCTTGCTTAGCTTCTCACTAACAAAACCTTCAGCTATCCATTGTCGGTGTTAGAATATACATGTATATGTGCTGTGCGTTGCGTGTATGGTGGGCATGTGCATGGTATAGCCGGCCTGCCCCGCCCCTATATTTGGTTAGAGAGATATGAGGAGATCTCTGTTGGTTCTGTTTCTATAAGCCACAAGATCTCCTCTTCCCTATATATATGTACATAGGACTCTCCAATCAATCTAATCCAATATTCCACGCAATCTCTATTGCTTTCATGGTATCACGAGTCTAGGGTTCCCTTCCGCTCCTGCTCGCCGCCAATTCGCGTGCGCATCCTCTGCAGCACCAATCATGGCCGGCGATCATTCACCCCCTGCTCCACAGCCGCACGCTCCGCAGCCCTCGAGCGCAGCCTCCGGCGTCCTCACCGACGCCTCTGGTGCTGCAGCCATCGCTGCCCAGGAGAAGCGCGCCCGTGCCGACGCTGCTCCCCTCGCCAAGGAGGAACGCGAGCGCGTGGCCCAGGCTCACCACGCCGCTGCCCTTGCCCGCGTGGCTGAGGCTGACCGCGTGGCTGCTGCAGCGCAGGCTGAGCGCGACGCCGCCGACACTCGCCTCCGCGCTGCCCTAGCTCGCGCCGCCCTCGAGCGTGCTGCGACCCAACCCCTCCCTGGAAGTGACGACGGTTCCGGCGGCAAAGACTCCGACGCCGGCGACGATCCCCTCCAGGATGCTCTCCTCCAGCACGAGGCCGCCGCCTTGATCAATCTGCATGCCCAAGCCGTGGCTGTGCAGAACATCCGTCTCCTCGTGCCGCTCGTCCTCGACGTCTCTTCGACGTTCTACGGGCGCTGGCGCGAGTCCTTCCTCCACGTCGTCGGCCGCTACTCTCTGGAGAGTCACGTTCTCTCCGACGTGTCCACTCCCACCTCGCCGGATTGGGTACGCATGGACTACGTCGTTCGGACTTGGCTCGGCGGCACCATCACCGACGCCCTCGCCGAGACCGCCATCGAACCGGGCAACACTGCCCGTGTCTCATGGCTCGCCATCGAGTCACAGTTCCGTGCGAATCGCGAAACCCGTGCCCTCCACCTCGACGCGGAATTCCGCAACTTCAAGCAAGGCGGTCAAGACATCACCACCTACTGTAGGAAGCTCAAGGGCATGGCTGATGCTCTCCGCGACCTTGGCGAGCCCGTTCTGGACCGCACGCTTGTGCTCAACCTCATCCGCGGTCTCAATGGCCGCTTTGAAGCCATTGGTCTCCACCTTCGTCGCGGGCATCCCTTCCCTTCTTTTTTGCAGGCCCGCAATGATCTTCTCCTTGAAGAACTCACCATGGAGGCGACTGCGCCGGCTACTGCTCTCCATGTCGGGGCTGCAGCCCCCTCCAGCGGCACGCGGCCGCAGTCTGCTCCTCCAGCACCTCCAGCCGCGCCTCCACAGCAGCGGCCGCCGGGTCAGCAACAGCCCTCCAACGGTGGGGGGGCAAGCGCTCCCGGCGCGGCAAGCGCGGTGGTGGTGGCCGTGGCCAAGTGGCCAACAGTGGGCAGCAATCGGCGCCTTGGCCTAATCTTCATCAACCATGGACCGGGTCCATCAACATGTGGCCTGGACCCCGGCCATCGACGCTCCCGCACCCTCACGCTCTCCTCGCCGGCGTACAGCAGCCTCCAGTCGGACAGCAGATGCCTCATGCACTGCTGGCCGGCGCACAGCAGGGCTGGGGTGTCCACCCGGGCATGCAGCAGTGGGCACTGCCCCCAGCGGGCCTCTACAGCCCAGCTGTTGGCGCCCCAGGCTGGGATGCAGCGAGCTTGGCTGCCAACTTCCAAACGATGTCGCTGCAGCAGCCCCCATCCAGCAACTGGTACTTCGACTCCGGCGCCTCCAACCATATGACTTCTGATGCTGGTACAGTCACTGCTCCCTTCACTCCACCTTCATCATCACCATCCCATATTGTTGTCGGTAATGGGCACCTTCTTCCCGTTACTTCCGCTGGCATTACCAATTTTCCTCATAACCTTCATCTTAATAATGTCCTTGTTTCTCCTGGCCTTATTAAGAATCTTATTTCGGTATGCCAGTTTACTTCCGATAACAATTGTTCTGTGGAGTTTGACCCTCTTGGCTGTTCTGTGAAGGATCTACATTCTCGGAGAGAGATCATCAGGTGTGACAGCTCCGGTCCTCTTTACCCACTACAGTTCCAGGAGCCTGCCTCTACTCTGATCGCCACTTCCAGTCCTTCGCTTTGGCACCAGCGTCTTGGTCATCCCGGTCATGAAGTCTTGTCTAGGCTAGCACAATCGTCTGCTATTCCATGTAATAATAGTGCTAGTCAAACATTATGTCATGCTTGTCAGTTGGGGCGTCATACTCGTTTGCCATTTCATGCGTCCAATTCCAGAACCAATCATATTTTCCAATTAATACATTGTGATTTGTGGACCTCGCCTATTCCAAGTGTTGCTGGATGCAAGTATTATCTTGTCATTCTTGATGACTTTTCGCACTACCTCTGGACTTTTCCACTTCGGTTAAAGTCAGACACCTTTTCGACCCTGTCTAACTTCTTTGCATATGTTGCTACACAGTTCCGTGTCCCCATTCAGGGTATTCAGTGCGACAATGGACGCGAGTTCGACAATCATACTTCTCGTGCCTTCTTCCTCTCTCATGGCGTGCAGCTACGCATGTCTTGTCCATACACCTCCTCCCAAAACGGTAAAGCTGAACGCATTATTCGTACCATCAATAATGTTGTTCGCTCCCTCATGTTCCAGGCTAGTGTCCCTCCAGCCTATTGGGTTGAGGCCCTCTCCACCGCCACACTGCTCCTTAACATTCTTCCTACCAAGACACTCAATTTCTCCACCCCTCACATGGTACTATACGGGTCTCCACCCTCTTATGAGCATCTTCGTGTTTTTGGGTGCCGTTGCTATCCCAACCTTTCAGCCACCGCTCCCCACAAACTCGCCCCCCGTTCCTCCTTGTGTGTCTTTCTTGGCTATTCCCCTCATCACAAAGGCTACTGCTGTCTTGACCGGTCATCCAACCGGATCATCATATCCCGGCATGTCGTCTTTGATGAGACATCCTTTCCCTTCTCCGAGGATTCCGCTCGTCCTACACCCCAGGATTTCGAGTTCTTGGACTCTACTGACCCTGTGATGGCTTCACCAGTGCCGTCATTTTTTATGCCTGCAGGTTCTCCCGGCGCCACTGCTGCACAGCCACGTGCGGCTGTGTTTCCAGGGAGCAGCGCCCCATGGCTTGCTGCTGCTCCCGGCGCGTCATCTACAGCAGGCCCTCCTGCACCAGCCGGTCATGCACCACCAGCAGCTAGCTCCTCCATCAGCCAGCCGGCTGGTCTGGGCAGTCAGGCACGTGCACCACCAGCTGCTGGCCCCTCAAGCAGCCAGCCGGCTGGTCCTCCACCCGGTTTCCAGCGCTGGGATGGGCAGGCTGCTACGGCGCCAGTCCCACCAGTTCAGGTGACATACAGCCGTCGCCCGCAGGCTCCTCCGTCCGACCTGGCTGTTACGGCGCCAGTACCCCCAGTTCGGCTGACATACAGCCGTCGCCCACGGCCTCCATCTGCAACTGCTCCACCACCACCGGCTGCTGCTGCTGTTCGCCTTCCACCTGGGGCAGTTTCCATCGTCCCTGTGGCCAATCAGCATGCCATGAGGACACGTGGGAAAGCCGGTTTCCGACAGCCGGCGGCACTTCAGACGACCTCCCTGTCGCCGATCCCGCGGACGTATCGCGCCGCTCTTGCTGACCCCCATTGGCGTGCAGCTATGCAGGAGGAGTTCTCAGCTCTGCTTGCCAACCACACTTGGGATCTAGTTCTGCGACCACCGCGCTCCAATGTGGTGACTGGCAAGTGGGTCTTCAAACACAAGTTCAAGGCAGACGGTTCTCTCGAGCGCTACAAGGCGCGCTGGGTTCTTCGTGGATTCACCCAGCGCCCAGGTATTGACTACGATGAGACTTTCAGCCCTGTTGTGAAGCCCGCTACTGTTCGCACAGTTCTCTCGTTGGCTGTCTCCCGCAGTTGGCCAGTTCATCAGCTTGATGTGAAAAATGCATTTCTCCATGGGACCCTCTCCGAGACAGTCTACTGCGCCCAGCCAGCAGGATTTGAGGACACCTCTCGCCCGGATTTTGTCTGCCGCTTGAATAGGTCCTTATACGGACTGAAACAGGCGCCCCGTGCTTGGTATAGCAGGTTCGCCACGTTCCTTCTCCAGTTGGGCTTTGCTGAGGCCAAGTCGGATACGTCCTTATTTGTTTATCGTCGGGGTTCTGAGACTGCATATCTCCTGCTGTATGTTGATGATATTGTGTTGACTGCTTCCTCAGCGGATCTGCGCCAGCGCATTATTGCAGCGCTACAGCGGGAATTTTCTATGAAGGATTTGGGAGAACTCCATCATTTTCTGGGCATGCAGGTTCAGCGCACCAGCTGTGGTCTTTTCCTATCTCAACATCAGTATATGTTGGACATCTTAGATCGTGCTGGTATGGCAGATTGCAAGCCCTGCTCTACTCCGGTTGATATCAACCCGAAGCTCTCAGCTGATGGCACCCCCATTGCAGATCCTACGGATTTTCGCAGCCTAGCAGGAGCTCTGCAGTATCTCACCTTCACACGGCCGGACATTGCTTATGCCGTGCAGCAAGTGTGTCTTCATATGCATGATCCGCGAGAGCCTCACCTTGCAGCTTTGAAGCGCATATTGCGCTATGTTCGTGGCACTTTGGAGTTGGGGTTACACATTCGAGCCTCCAGTCAGCTTGATCTTGTTGTCTACTCCGATGCCGACTGGGCCGGCTGTCCTGACACTCGTAAGTCCACCTCGGGCTACGCGGTGTTTCTCGGTGACACTTTGATTTCCTGGTCCTCCAAGCGCCAGAACACGGTCTCTCGCTCCAGTGCTGAAGCTGAGTATCGTGCGGTCGCCAATGCCGTCGCCGAAGCTTCTTGGTTGCGCCAGTTGTTGTCTGAGCTGCATACACCCCTGCGCCATGCCACATTGGTCTACTGCGACAATGTCAGCACCGTGTACATGTCTTCTAACCCCGTTCAGCATCAGCGTACCAAGCACATTGAGATTGATCTTCACTTCGTCCGAGAACGAGTGGCTCTTGGTGCTGTCCGCGTTCTTCACGTCCCGACGACGTCCCAGTTCGCCGACATTTTTACCAAAGGCTTGCCTACTGCTGTCTTCACGGAGTTTCGGTCCAGTCTCAACGTTCGACCCATCGATGCTGTGACTGCGGGGGCGTGTTAGAATATACATGTATATGTGCTGTGCGTTGCGTGTATGGTGGGCATGTGCATGGTATAGCCGGCCTGCCCCGCCCCTATATTTGGTTAGAGAGATATGAGGAGATCTCTGTTGGTTCTGTTTCTATAAGCCACAAGATCTCCTCTTCCCTATATATATGTACATAGGACTCTCCAATCAATCTAATCCAATATTCCACGCAATCTCTATTGCTTTCAGTCGGGTCAAACGCTTCCTGCTAATTTTCCAACCCTTTGGAAATATGCTCAAATACAATGTGCAGGTCTTGAGATCTCCAGGCAAATCATTGTAGCAACAATCAAGTATCCTCGAAACACCATCCAGAGTAAGACGGTCTACTGCAGGAAATAGTGATTTACAAACTTCACTCTTACTTGGATTGCAAGCGACAAGACCAGCAATGGTGACTATGGCCAGAGGCAACCCCCCACATATTTTCCATATCTCCTCAGGGACTTGGTCCTCCACTTTCTCGCCATGTCTGTTGCTTCGGGATTCAGAAACACTTTGATCAAACAACCTCTTCGAGTCATCAACATTGAGAAAATCAACTGTATGCAGAAGATCAATTCCGTCTCTTTGCCCCTTTGCGAGCACGTCGCACCAACAGCCTGAAATCTTGTTGTCACTATTATTCTACTGCCTTTATTATTTTCTGGCAAACAAATCCTGATACTCTCCCATGTTTTTGCAGACCATATATCATCAATTAAGAGGAGATACCTATAAAGAACAAGAGAAAATGAATATGAGAAAAAACAGACTAATCCAAGTTTCCTTATAAAGTAAAAATTATGAAGATGATTCCACTTTAAATGCATTTATCCATTATACAACTAATAATGTCAAGTGGTGGTACCATGTTTGTATAAGGTACAGGAATACAAACAATAATCATGAAAAAAAGGAATAAGTAATTGTCATCTTAGTACATGACTGTTAGCAATGGAGGTAGAAGGCTCACACACACAAATTCTGAGAAATTGACTTCCTCTATTGCATATATACACATACAGAGGGGCAGTTGTATAACTGCCAGGCATGGTGCCTATTTTAGTCTCCTGTTGCTAGATCCACCTACTACCTACTGCATGCCTACTAGCAAGGTAAGCCTGCTACTGTATCATGTATTTACTTAACTATAAGCATGCTACTGTATCATGTATTTACTTAACTGTATAGGCAGCATTGACTAAACCAGCAGACAGATAACAAAAGTGATCAGAAATTCCACTTCAATGGCAATTGTGAAGGATCATGTAATCAGTTATCAAATAAGCAATGAAATAATTCTAGTATACCTCCTTTCAGTCAGGCGCCTTTTCAGTTCTTCAACAAGTTGATCATGGTCCATTGTTTCTGGCTTGATTTGCTTTGTCTCAGAACTCCTGTAATTGCCTTGCAGACTGTACACTCTGGTCAGTGGCACAGTTCGCTTCAATCTGCTTCTAATCTGTGCAGCTAGGTTCTTCTCCTCCAAGTTTTCTATCCCAGTGCCATGCTGCTCATGACCTCTGTCCTGTGGCATGACTTGATTCAGCATACTCTTGAGGACTGCATCCTGGTCATAATTCTGGGAGAGTAACAAATGCCCGGCAGTCAAATATATTACTGACTTTGCGGTACAGTGCTGTGGCAATGGTGGTCTTCCCCACACCCCCAAATCCGACAATGGACAGAACTGCCCGCCCTGCATGAGGTTTGTTTACCCACTTCTCAAGATTCTCCATGTCAGTTATCAACCCCACAGGATCCTTCATACCGATCAGCTGACGGCTAGCAAGCTGATGCTCAGCAATGTCATATGTAGCCGCACGAGCTCCAGAGCTGCTGTCATTGGCATTGCTTGGGTTGTTCACTCCGTATCTACTGCGTCTTTCAGCAATTTGTTGCGCCCGTACCTTGAGGTCTGCAATATTGGAAGCAATTGCACGGCGTGTCCACCATGACAAGATTTCATTTATTCTTCGGGCTATGAAGGAACACCTGACATCACTGAAGGAATCATCAGGGAGGCGGTGAGCAAAGTTATCTATGCAGTCTTCACAGTCGTAGGCGATGTCACGGATTTGCTTCATCCAGTCCTTCATCCGGTTGTCTTGGCCATCGGGTGCACTGCTAAGGTCACGAAGGAAGGCCTGCATACTGGAAAGCTCATCGGTGATGTACTGGATGTCACGACGAACCCCCCTGATCAGAGTATACTCCTGGGCAAGAAGGGCACCCAGCTTGCCCAGGAGAGATTTCATGGTAGCTTCTGAAGCACCTACCACCAATTCCATCTTCTTGTTCTCTGTGCTCTTTAGTACAATAATTTCTCAATTACCTAAAGGATTTTTCCTAAAAAAAAATAATTTCTCAAGCAAAGATCAGCCTTTGTTACAAGTGCAAGGAAGTAGTATGAGTGGACAGTTCAGACACAGCTGTTGATTGTATGCGCAGTAGTGGTGAACCTACAGGTTAAGATGCAAAGAGGGAAAAAGAATAGTAAGGTCACCGTGAAGTGATATATGTGGCAAGCTGAACATGGTGCAGTACAAACACAATTCTATACATTATTTTTTTTCTCGAAAACACAGGAGAGCTGCGCATCATTAAATTAAAAAGATAAAAAAGGGTCAAGAGCCCAGACAGCACAAAAATTCAAAACCACACACACTCTCTGCTGCTCCTCTTAGGAAACACTCGCGCCTGCAAAAGAAACTAAAAATGACCAAAAAAACAAAGGGCGCTAACCACCTGCAGCAATGGCAGCTAAGAGGGATAAACCTCGAGCGCCTGCCTTAACATATCACCAACAGTATTGCTCACCATTTCCCACCACAAATGGAATAATTTTATACATTAATCCAACAAATCCCATTTAAATTATTGTGAACAATAAATTTTAGTCCAATCTAGAACATATGAAGATGTAGTACCAGTTTTGCGCTGAAATTACTCTGGCATGACTTGATTTTTGGACAAAATCTGACTGAATGTGAACTAAATATAAAAAAATTAATAAATATTCATCCAAATCCAAACCATCGTGGCTCCTTCAAAAATGAAAAACCTCTGGGAACTCAGAAAGACCGGTAATCACAGGTTTTCCACAAAATTTATTTCACTGGCATGCATATACTACTATCAAACAGCTGAAATTATTCCCAAGAATGGATGTGCCCATATTATACCCGCGACAGGTGCACCCAACATTCCTCCTGTGAACAATAAATTCTAGAACCTACATAAATGTATAACAAGCAGTACTGAAATTTTCGCTCACAGCCTAATTAGAAGAGGGATTTGCTTTAGCAGTTAGCAAGTACTATTTAGATCCACATTCGGGTAACAATTCTCGCTGGTTCCAGCCATTCCGGTCAGTCCTGGGCGGAACCATGCTGCTACAGTGCTACTTGATTCTGGCACCGGCTGATGGAGGCCACCAAAATCAGAAATTGTGTATTTCGCATAACACAGAAATCACAGCACTACAACTACCGAAATCTTAAAATCGTAGATTCTATTTATGAAAATCGTAGAACCAAGACTGTTAATCAAAATCCTAAAGCCATAAAACTGAAGAATAAATAATCGCCATTTCGACAACACCACGCTGTACGCACCGTTACGGTCGGAGCTCGTGCAGCACCATCTATCCGCCCGCCAGGAGGAAGCCGCCACGCCGCCCGCAATCTGAAGCGGCCGGACGCAGCGGCGGCCGCCGCCTGGCGTCACCGATTGACACTCCGCCCCTGACCAAGATCCGGATTCTCCGGGCACGGTGGACGCGACGCGATCCGGCCGCTTCAATCTGCCACCAACATGAGAGTGAGTCTCCACTATCCGCCGCCTACCAGCACTAACTAGCTCTGCTTTCCAGAAGTGGAATTGTGGGAGTCGTTGTGACGGAAGGGGATGACTGGATCCGATTTGTGAAGAAGACTCAGATCTTTCACAAGACTAGAAAAGACAACCACACAGTAGTCAAGTCAACGAGCAGATAAGATCAGTCCAATGCTACAAACTTGAGGGTTTCAGCTGTGTGCCATTATAAAAGTTTGTAATCACTCACGAGACATTAAAAAGTTTGAGCAGTCATATGTGCTATTGGTCGGAACTTCCTCGTCCTCCACGCCGTTCCGTCCACCTTGGGTTAGGATTTCGCCGTTTACTAGCCCTGCCATATGTAGCCTCCCTGCGTCCAGGAGCAGCGATGGCGAGGGCCTCGTCATCACCACCAGGCGGCTCGACTGCGTCATGTCCGTCGACACCGCGGCCGGGGACGTGACAGTGGAAAGCAGCGTTACCCTACGGGACCTCGTCGCGCCGTCGCGACTCGTGGATGCCACCAAGGCCGCGCTCGCGCTGCCCTACGCGCCCTACTGGTGGGGTCTCAACGTTGGCGGCATGCTCGCTGCAGTGGAGGAGGGGCATGGGGAGGCGGCATCAGCGGCGCGCGGGTGAGCTCCACCGGGCGCGCGAGACGGCGGCTGCGGCGAGCTCTACCGGGGTGCGTGCAAGACGATGGCCGCCTCGAGCACAGCTGGGAGCTGCGCCTGTGGAGGGCCATCCAGGCCGGTGGCGGCAGCATAGTCGGGCACGATGCGATGCTCGGCAGCGGCCGCGTCGGTGCAGCGTGAAGCAGTGAACATGCGCTTCGGCAACGGTGTTGGCAGCGGCGCGATGTCGCCGGGGTCAGCAGCGTGGGCAGCAGCGCGATGCCTTCTCGTGCAGGCCTACCCGTACGGCCGTACCTGATGGAGGAGGGGGGCTGCGACGACATGGCTTGTGACGGCGAGCAGGTGGTCACCATCTCCGGGTACGAGGATGTGGCGGCCAACGACGAGCAGGCGCTGCTCAAGGCGTCCGGGAGGCACTTCCAGTTCTACAGCGGGGTACATACACGTAACCATTACCAATCTCGATCCATTCAGCCGCCATTGCAATGCTCGGCATGCCCTCATGGTGGTGGCCGCCGCGCATGTCATGCCTGAGCCTGATGAACGCGCGTTCGGGTAGATGGCCAGAGCATGGTCGCCGCGCGTGTCGTGCCTGAGTCTGATGAACGCGTGTTCGGGCGGATGGCCAGAACACTGCGACGACCACGGTGGTCCACTGACGGCTCGTCGGGACGTGCTTGCCCGTATCCAGTGGCTTAGCTGACTTGCTCTCTTCTTGTGGGTTCGAAATTGGTTTTCAAATGGTCAATGAGAGAATTATACTATTTCAGCAGTCAGCAATATGAGAGTGGGGCAGAGTTTTGGCCAAGTGAAGTGTTCATGGGTGAAGTTTTTCACTTTTTCCTTCTTCGGCAAGGTTAATTATTCTGAAAAATCATGTGTGAACACTAAGAAAATAGTAAAAATCAAATATAAGTTGCTTCACTGTCCATAAATAATTCTCTCATGGTTCTCGTGTTAGGATGCTATAAGAATTTATATCTTATGTCCTGCTGCTAACAACACGAAATCAGCGGTTCCTTGCTATTTAAACTGTTTTATGATTTTTAAGAAAACACTTGCACAGGTATATTTTTGTAAGAAAACAAAATACAGTGTTGCTCTATGTGAAACTTTCTTCCTTTATATATTTTTTCTGTGGCAGGTCAGTGGCATCAGAGAAATGATGAACTTTTGCATGGTGTTTAGGCTTGAGGGCATTTTAGACTTTTTCCAACGCAGTTTGACACTGTTAGAGACAAAAATTGGATGGAATGGCGTGAAGGGCAAAGAAGTTCCGACTAGTGGCACCTGTGACCGCTTAAACTTTTTAATGGCTTGTGAGTAATTACAAACTTTTATAATGGCACACAAGTAAAACCCTCTAGAAACTTCTATATCTATTTAATTTGTGTGGATAAAAATTATATATTTTTTACTGTACCTTCTTTTATCTAATCACGTACCTTCTCTCTCATCTGTGTACTTATCAAGCTAACTTTTTTAATAGTGCTAACTTTAGCACGTAGCTTTTAACATGGATAGCCCCGTATAAAACTCTCATGTAACCTTAAAGTGTGCGTAAGAGTTTAACTCTCGACCAAGAGATAACTTTTCTCTCTCTTTTAGAAAAAATACTTGAGATAGCTTTTCTCTCTTTGGTTATCTCTCTTTCGTTAAAGCTGCCCTTAGACCACGGGGACCAAGAATGCTGACATGGGCACGTAATAAATGAGGAAAGCGAGTAGAATTAACCGTGCACGAAACCGGGTCGTCCCAACCTCCAACGCGCAAAGAAACCGTGATTTTTGCGTTAGAGCACGGCAGCATCGTTTCCTCACTACCTTTTGTGGGGCCACGATGAGACGTGTGTGGTGCTCGCCACTCGCCAGGCCTCCGCTCGGCCAGCACGCGCTCACATGTGTTGGTCATTATTTTGTGAGGACTTGCATAGACACATGCACAGATGCACTGAGAGATGTAGTGATAATACTATACGATATTGTGTCAAGAAACTATTCTTTCTAATAAAAGATTTTCTACATCATAGGACATAAATAGTGATAGAAACCATGTTTGCTCTCCTAACGCAGTTACAAGTAGTTTCTTGTCCATTGATAACCATAAGGACACTCACAGTACAAAAATTATCGAGCAGTTTCTATGCCACGAGACACCACTTGTAGAAACTATACACCCAATGCAATATTTTTTAAGGGTCCAACAAAAGAATCAGACCAGGCATCTCTTCGCTCCCCTGTTACTCTGGATCTTTGTGCGGGCAGCTGTGGGTGCGGCTCCGAGCGGAAGGATGAGCTCGCCGCCGTGCCTCGGCACTCCTTCAATCGCGGTGAGGCGGTGCCCGCGCGAGGCTCCATGGCGCCGGCGCTTCAGCGGCAGGGGTGCAAGGCGAAGGATCACATCCACGATGGCTTGCCCCTACGGCCTACCCAGTAGTGGCTCTAGAAACTTGAGAGAGTAGAGCACGCACATGTGACAGCGGAGAAACGACCAACCGGATGAACGAGGCCGCGGCTCGAGCAGGAACGTCTGGCAGTGGCTATCCACACAGCATGCGCAAGCTCCCGACAGCGGCCATGCGAGGCCCAAGTCGCGACCCCAAGCGCTCAGCCGGCAGCGGCAGCGGCACCTATCGGATCACCTATAATACCTGCGGCCTCCTTGCAGAGCTTCATCGCATCCTTGGAGCTGCCACTGGAGGAACCGCTGATCGCATCCTCCCCGTGCCGTCGTGTATCGCGTCTTGATGACTCCGTGTTCGTCCCAAGGCACAGTGACAGGTTAGCTGCCAAGTCCATCCACTGCAACCCCAACCCGAAGAAGCAGGCAAAGCGCGTCCTTTTCAACAAGTGGAGACGCGAGCCGACAAAACGGGTCACAGACGCTGGATCCGGCCATTGCGGCAAAGTTCCGTGAAACGTTTGCCGGGCCGCTTTCCGCCTCCAAGCAGGCTACCATGCGTGAGCTGTTCCCGATGGCTGGAGCGCGCACGGGAATGGTGCTGCCCGATATTGAGCATGCCTAGTGGGCAGTGCTGACTCGTCACTTTGGTCGCACAATTAGTTTTTTAGTTAATCAAATCAGTGTGCGTTCCATCGCCCTGCGGTGCCTTTTGTTTGTGTTCAACCACATCACTAACGACATCTCGTTGTGATGTGATATAGGGCGTGTATGTTTCTAAACTTCTTCTTAATGAAACACACGCTAAGCATGTTCTAGAAAAAAAAGATTTATTTTGACTCCAGGCCCTAATAAACTTAGGACCGGGTCTGGCCTCCATGGCCGAGAGGTTTAGTGGAGATAAATAAACTGAAAGTTCTAATCTTTCCATTCTCACTAGAAACATCTTTTTTTTGGTGTGTGCTTAGCACGTATTTCATTAAGGAGAAGTTAGAAAGTTTGAATACACTCCTGACACTGCTAGTTGGCGAGATGCTGCCTAGCAATGGGGCAAACACACGATACAAAAAGGAACAAGAAAAAGATAAAAAGCGTCTGCCCTCAACACCCGAAAACCTACCAACTGAGCATGCAAGAAAAGGATACAACATCACAATGGTTGCCTACAAACTAGACCACGCCTTGGGTGGCAAAGCATCCACCCAAAGAAGAGCGACAGTGAAGCATCCGTCAGAGATTTCACCAATGACCAACCAAAGCGCCAACACAATCTGGGCAACGAACGTGCCAGAGAGGGGGCCAAAGCGCCAACAGCGGCAACTCCGCTGGAGTAGAAGCGACAACAGTAGCAAAGTATCCGCCAGAGGAACCAGCAATAGCGGCAAAGCATCCACTATGATCAACGACGACGGCATGGTCAATAGCTGTAGGACAAACCATCGTGAGTAAACATAAGCACATACAGGCACAGTGAGGGACTCCACCAAAAGCCGACGGAAGGAGCCACGGAAGACGGCGACCACACGGGGCAAGGGATGGGCTCACGCCCGAAATTGGACGCCGTCGGCGGGAGGCATGGGGTTCATCAACGACGCCTCCAAGGAGGTAAGTGGCGCCCGAGGCATCACAGTCGTCGGCCCGGCCAGAGCCGAGCTGAGCTTTCGCCCAGAACTCCAAGCCACGACGCCACGCGAGGCAGCGAGGTAGACACCTAGGGCCAAGGCCGTGGATCCAGCGCCGGTCAACGTGAGCGCGAGCCAGCCGGTGCCAGCCGGCCGCAGGCCGCTGAGGGTGCAAGCCGGCCGCTCAGCCCAGGGGGGCCGAAGGCCTGCTGCCGCCCCAGAGGCGCGGAACACGGAGGTGGCCAGGAGCTCGCGCGCGCCCCGGCCACCACGCAGCGAGGCCCATGGCAACGCGAAGCCCCGCGACGCGGCCCAAGCAGCCGGAGAAGGCAAGCAAGACGTGCAGGTCACCGCCGGGGAATCGGGCCCCGCTGATGGGGACGTGGCTGCTGCCACTATAGCCCCTGGACGGCACCGGCGATGCGGATCCAAGGCCATGGCCGACCACAGCAGGCCAGTCGGACCACCGCCACACACAGCGCACGGTGCGCGGCCGCCGGACCACAAGCACCAATGGGCGGACGCGGCCGCCAGAACCAGCCACCACTGGCCAGTGGGCAGGCGCAGCCGCCGGAACTGCAAGGGGGCGGGCGCAGATGCCGGATCTGGCCGCCAACGGCCGAGGGGGCAGGCACGGCCACCACCCGGCCGCCGGATCCGGTTGCCAATAGACAGCACCACCAAAATCGGCCCCCAAGAGCGGCGCTAGCAGAGGGGGAGCTCGGGGAGCACGAGGGGGTGGGGGAAAGAGAGGGGGAGGAAGATGCGGCCGCTGCCTGTTAGAGCAGCGCCACCGCGGGCCACCATCACCGCAAGCTGGAGGAGCGGCGATGGCGGCTGGAGGGCCAGCCCCTAGGGGCCCCGAGGGGGCGGCGGCGGGAGGCCCCCGAGTCGCCTCACAGGCGACGCGAGGGCGAGGGAAAAAGGGATGATTGGTCTAAAAAAATAATAACGAGTAGCAGCCACTAGAAACATCTTCATACACCCATCCATCGCTCCCGCCGCCGCCTCACAGGCGACGCGAGGGCGAGGGAAAAAGGGATGATTGGTCTAAAAAAATAATAACGAGTAGCAGCCACTAGAAACATCTTCATACACCCATCCATCGTTCGTGTAGTTTCGCGTGCGTCATTCCAATTTCCACTACAAGCGGAAGGCCTGGGTGGGCCGATGGACACAGTTCGCTGCCTGCAGACTGCACTTGGGATTATCCAGATCCCAATTAACCTGGTGCAGGCACACAAGATACAGAATACCTAACCCAACTACGGAATGGCCTGGAAGAAATCAAGAATGATCTCGAAATGATGATCGATGAGGACATGGCGAACTACGAGGAGCTGAAGCTGCGCGAATTGGCTTATGATGTCGAGGACTTTGCCCAAAGTCTCTGGATCCCAAGAGCATCTGGCCCCATTCTCTCGGCGTTCGCAATGAATCCTGTTCCAGAGTACCTGGAGAAGTGTAACACTTCAAGGATAGGATCGACAGATTGAACAGGCAGCAATCATTGTCGGGCAAAGGCGCAGGTAGTAGTGGTGATATGTCCTGCTCTGAACCTCGTTACACTCCAGCTGCTGATCTCGTAGGAATTGCCGAGCCCAAAATGAAGTTTCTGGAGTTGCTCGAGCCAGCTGAGGGGGAAGAGGCAGGGCAGCTGCTGAAGGTGATCTCCATCGTTGGATGCCCAGGCGTGGGGAAGACTGCCCTTGCAAGGGCAGTCTACGACCACTTAGGTGAGGAAGGCTGCACCATGGATTTCGACTGCGTCGCTTGGGTTGTAGCATCAGGTTGCCACAACAAGATGGCCCTTTTAGGCGAGGTTCTCAACGCTGTTCGAGACAAAGCTGATTGTGCCGCCTCCTCCGCGGATCTCCATGCCCTTCTGGCCGACAAGAGGTGGTCACTCACTGATTAATCTTTTTTTGTTTGGCCGCTATTTGCTTGATCTATTTTACATCCCACTTTACCACTTCGAAGTTCATTTATAGGAGAATTACTCTGCTTTTAAGAAAGCAAATAAGTCTGATACTACAAAGCTGGGCTACTAGCGTTGGAAAGCACAAAAACACAGTAAAAGGACTCAACTCAGCCACCTAGTCCTACATTTCCCAAATATCCAAAACCACCGTGGTCATATCTCCCAGAGTCTTCTGATCCTTCTCATTCAGCATGTTCTTCCACTTCGTTTGTTTATTTGTTTGTTTTTTGAGAAAGATGTTCTTCCACTTCTTCAGTAAAGAAAGAGCGGAGTAAATTATTTCACCAGAGCTTTTAGGGATTTTTTTTCCTGGATAGCCATGCAATTCCTATTCTTCCGGATCGCCAAGCAAAACCTGCAAAGAAAAAGCTATGGGTGTGGTTTTCATATTTCTTATTATTTATTATATACATATGCATGTATTTTTTTGGATAAAGGAAATAGCAACCGGCTTCATGCTCTTATTAAAAGAACCAGACCAAGCTTATTACAAGGTTTACCATACAGAAGGACACATAATTCTCAAACATCTTGCGAACACAAGGTTGAAATGTGGCCTTGTGTTTCATTTTTGTGATGAGTGATTGTCAATGTGATCCACGAAGAAGGTTGAGTGGTGACTAACCCTACCATGGAGAAAGCTATGTGTGCGATATGTCTCTTGGCTTGTGTGTGTGCAGGTGTGGAGCTCGGAGGTGGTGGTCGACGGCGGGGTGAAGGTCAAGTAGAGACATGACGTGCCGATGGACCGGGAGTGGTGAAGGGCGGACGTGAGGTTTGGACCAAGGGACCAGGAGGCCGGGTGACCAGCCGCGGTGGCTGACATCTGAGACATCAACAAGCGCAAGTGTACATGGGAGTAACCGTGTTCATCGAGTCAAGACGGAGGACGTGCAAGTCGAGCGGGGCTCAGAGGACTTGGCGGCCGGCCGGTCGAGGACGGCGGTGACACGCGTTGAGGCGGGGGACGTGTATGGAGTACGCTACTCGCGAGCGGGTTCGGTGGTTTGGGCTTCAAAACCATCGGTGACGGGTTTACAGGTTTGGGCTTCAAAACCTGGGTAGAGGTTCCGAGGAGGAACGGACGGCACGTGGCGGCATCGGGGAGTTCACGTCGAGGCAAAGCTACTGATGAGGAGGCGCAGTGGCCGTCAGATGAAGATGACACCGGGTTGGACCATAACGCCCTTGGGCTAAGTGGGTTAACTCATTTGTATCCAGAGGCAAAACTGGGATTGTGTAATAGCCCTGTTAAATAGGATGAGAGAGCCCCCATCTGCCTCACTTCCTCCATTTGCATTTTCTTTCATCCTTTGTTAGGGTTTCCCCTCCCTTTAGGTGCTTGTGAGAGAGAGGTCCACTAATCCATGTGTTTAGTGTAAGAACCAAGAATTCAAGTGGGAAAGGAGGTCCTGAATCATCCTTGTGTCCTCCGGGATTTGGAAGAAGTTTTGTTCTTATGACTTGTGATGTGTTCTTCGCGTTCTTCTTCTTCCTCCTCTCGTTCTTGAGCCAATTCTTCGTTTCAAGACCATTTTGGTTCGTTTTTGTTGCCTTGATTTGAGCTATGACATGAGTTGAGCCTTTCCACCGAAGGAAATCAACCAATTCCTCACGATCTCGCAGATCGGGTGATTTCTTGGTCTAGGTCTCAAGAACCGGTGTTTTTTTGTTCTTCTTGGATTTCTCATGTTAGGCTTTAAATTGGGTGTTGATGTCTTGAAGATATCTTCTCAACACTCACAAGAATCTATCTATAAAGTTTCAAGTCAATCCGAGTTGTTTTGATCGAGTTTTGACCCGTTCTTCCGTGGTTCGTGTTGCTGTTTCTGGACAGCGCGGAGCCTCTGCGAAAAAACACAGAGCCTCCGCACCTGCCTACTGAAAACTTGTGTTTGGTCTCTCCGAGTGCTCGTTTTGAGATCCGTCTTTTGCATTGATTTTCTAGCATCTCCAGGATCTTTTTCTAAGTACTCTTGTCACCTGTTGCCATGGGTACTTTGGGTTGAGAACTCGCTTCCTCTCCATAGGAGTTGAGTATCTCTTTCTTGTCCCTCAGTTTAGTTCTTGTTCCGTGCTTATTTGAGGTGTCCCGCTATGTTCCTAGGGAACATCCACCCACTAGTTGGGTCATGGACATCACGGTGTTTTGTTTGCGCATTTGGTGGTAATTTTGGGATAGTAGCCGATTCTTCTGGAAAGAAATTTTTTGCTCCCATTCACCTCCTCTGGTCACCGTTTCAATCCTTCAATTGGTATCGGAGCCGGTTAAGGATCATTCCACCCTAATCGGTCCATGCTCTATGAAGGCGACATGGAGTGTGGTTCCGGCAAACCACCTTTCTTTGATGAGTCAAACTACCCCTATTGGAAGATCCGCATGTCCGCGCATCTTCAGGGGATAGATTGGCTTGTCTGGGAGATTTGCAAGGATGCTACCTATGTTGTGCTTGAACCCCATGCTCGTGTCATGCAAGATCAAAAAGATTGGCACAACGCTAATAGCAGAGTTCTTGCAGTTCTTTTCTCGAGTCTTTCGCTTCTAGAGTTCGAGAGAGTCTCCGATTGTACTACCGCTCGGGAGATCTAGGTGAGGCTTCAGAGCTATCATGAGGGGACCGCATAGGTCAAAACTAGACTCTACGAGACATACAAGAGGGAGTACAAGAACTTCACCCAGCTTGATGGCAAGTCCATCAATACCATGTTTTCTCGCTTTCAGACCATCGTTAACAAGATGCGAGCAAACAAGGCACAATTACCTTATGACGATCATGAGAGGGCACTCAAGCTTCTATATGCCCTAGATCGGAAGGTATGGGATGTGAAGGTGACCGCCATCATTGAGTCTTCGGGGTATGAGACCCTCATTGTGGATGAGCTTTTTAGCAAGCTCAAGTCCACCGAGATCGACTACCAGACCCAAGCCAAGCTCAAGAATCCCTCTGCACCGACTATGGCTTTGGTCTCAGGTAATGGCTCAAGTTCTTTGGCTAACCCCTCACAGATGTCGTTTGCCCTGTCTTCTTTGGCGTCTGTCACAGAGGAGCAATTGGAGACCCTTGGGGACGACGAGCTGGCATTGATCATCAGCCGGTTCTCGCGGTTTCACAATAACCGCTTGAATCGTCGGCGTGGTGGTGGTCCGAAGGAAGGATGCTATGGCTATGGAGATCCCGACCACTTCATCGCCCACTACCCCAAGAAGAACAAGCACTCCTTCTGATGAGGACATCACTCCTTCACATACACACAATGATCCACTGCTGGACACTCAAGGTCCAATCACTAGAGCTCGCGCGCGTCAATTAAATTTAGAGGTGAGCTCGTTCCTAAGTAACTCTTTATATGATTCTGAGAATAGATTGCTACCTAATGATTATATTGTTCTTAGGTATGAAGGAGAGGTCCAGGAGACACATGGAGGAGGGCTTGGAGGCATGGAGGACCAGCGAGGGCGTCCAGATAAAGATGGAGGACCAAACCAAGTTGAGTTCGAGTCTGCCTCGCAGTTCAGGATCAGTTTGCCTTAAACTGGTCACCCAGGACGCGTACGGACTCCGTTTTCGATGATCCATATATGGATGGAAAGCTTATTTGATAAGAAAGCCAACCCAAGTAGTCCCATATCAAAAGCTGTTCGGAATCAACGGGAATCGTCAAAACAAGTCACCGTCCAGAATCTGTTAGGGCGCTGTGTCACCGTCTTTTGGGCCGTTTGGGCCTTGTAACGTGTCGGCGCTCCCCAGGGACACGAATAGGGGTCCTTGGACGTCCCTTAGGCTATATAATCAGTAGTTGCCACTTACATTAGGGTTGGGTTTTGCTTAGATTATTCTGTTGATAACAGTTTCGCCGCCGTTGTCGGTTTGTGAGACCCCAACTTTGTGAGATTAATCATTCATCTGCAATTTGGTTGCATTCCTTTGTGTTCTTGTGTGTGTTCTCGATTCGCAAGCAAGGACTTAGCCTTCTTGGCGAGGTCGACCGTGCAACGTCGGTCGATAACCAGAGGAGTCGTGGTGCTGCGATTGCGGGGTTCAGAGCCGAGTTGTTCGGAAGCCAGATCGAATTGTGTCGTGACTCAACCAAATCGAGAGTTATCAGAACCTTTCGGAAGATCGGAAACCCTAGTTCACATCAATTGGTAATCAGAGCTTCAGGTATACCGTTAGGTTCAATTTTACCCTAGTTTAGTTTGATTTCGCCTTTGTCCTAGAGTCCACAGAAAAGCCAAAAAAATAGTGTTAGGTTTTTCCCTTATCCCAGAAACCACGTTTAGCCTTTTGTATAATTCTTTTCAGATTCCGTCGTGTTGAGTTTGTGTCCTGATCAAGGGTTTGTTGCTGGTTAGGTTGTGTTAGAGTCCAGTTTGTGTGTTTTCCCCATCGTTTCCTTCAAACCCTAGCCACCGTGACCACTTTTGTACGCATTGTTCCAGTTTTGTCCTCTAATTCGGAGTCCAAACTTGAAACTGGTCCAGTTTTCGCGTACGAACTCGGATTTCGACGTTCCAGATATCAAAATCGATCAGCAAAAAATTTCGGATCCGTTCATCCCCGGCTTCAAAAATTTTATTTTGGCCAAAAACTGGTCACAAGATCCTCTTTTCGTGGTCACAAGCTTTTCCTCAATTTTGGACCCATCTTCTGAATTTTTCACAGGCCACGTCTTTCACTTGTTTGAGCTCAAATTTTTTGTGGTTACTTCTTGTGTGCTCGTAAGTGAAGAAAAAATCTCAAAAAAATAAAAAGAAAAAGTCAAAGATTCCCAAAAAAACAACGACAGCAAAAAAAATAGAAAAATTGAGAGGGGCAAAAGAGGAACAATATTTAGAGGAGCACATAGAGGAGACAGTTTGTTATAATTGTGGGCGTGTGCTATCTTGTGTTTGTTTCTTATCACTCTTGCTATCCATCATGCTTGTTTCTCCATTTTTGTTATCACACATCTGGTATTTGGAACACGTTAGACCAGCAACGGGAGCAAGTATTTGGGACTATAATTCAGCATTACTTTCTGTTTTTGAATTGTGTTCCACTCGCATATTTGTCCTGCCTGCCTTAACTCCACATACTTCTTCTGGACAGTATAAGTTTTGATCCCTGTAATCGCAGTGCTACGTCTTCCAGATATCCTTGACCTTGCTGGTAAGGACCTTGTAAGAGCTTGAGAAGGGGTCTCCTTTCGCTGTGATCTTGAGAGGCACTGCTCCACCTACGTAGTAGATTATTAGGGATAACTTTCACTGTTTGTTCCTGTTTTGTGTCTACAATGCCAGGTGACGGTGAGGATACGGCGCCCAAAGACTGGTCGGAGTGCGTCAGCCAAGACCAACTACAATCTGTTGTAGATAATGCTCAGAGGGAGATGACTGAGGCAATAGCCAAGGCTGTCACCGACGCGCTCATTGACCTCAAGCTCGGCAACACCCTTGAGAGATTGGACAAACGTTTGTCCGCACTAACCGACAGGGTAGCTGCCTTGGAAGTGCAGCCACCACCCGTCCAAGAAGTCCATGATGGCAGCAACACCGAAGGACTCGATGATGCAGTATATGACACCGATGGTAATGTTGATCAAGCAACAACAAGACAAAAAAGATTGCGCCATCGTCTACGCACAAACGCCACAGGTATGGGTGGCGCTCAACATTTCAACCGCCACCAAGGTAATCGTAATCGTGCTCCCGATGATCCTTATGCTAAGGTTAAATTTAAAATACCCTCCTTTTCGGGCCATTATGATGCTGAGGGATACCTTGATTGGGAGATGATAGTCGAGCAGAAATTTAGTTCCCACCTAGTGCCTGAGGAACATAGGGTTAGACAAGCCACTAGTGAGTTTACAGATTTTGCTATCATTTGGTGGACTGGTTTAGCTGCAGACAATGTGACACCTAATACATGGGAAGAGCTTAAGGTTGCTATGCGTGATAGATTTGTGCCACCATCATATCATAGAGACCTCCGTAAGAAACTGATGCGCTTAGAACAGGGAGATAAAGCTGTACAGGATTACTATGGTGACCTTCAGAAAGGATTGATGCGTTGTGGCATAGTGGAGGGGCCCGAGGATTCTATTGTTCGTTTTTATTCGGGTTTGAGGCGAGAAATTCAGGACATAGTTGATTATAAGGAATTTAGCACTGTCAACCAGTTGTTTCAGTTTGCTATGCTTGCAGAGAAGGAGTTGCAGGGGCGTGATTTGCAGGGCAAGAACAAGGTTGGCACCACATACACACCACGATCTTTGGGGCTTCCCAAGGCATCTTCCTATCGGGTGCACCCAACCGCGAGCAAGGATAAGTCTGGAGTCAAATCGTCTTCTCCACGACCTTTCGGTTCAGGAAAAATTCTGTGCAGGAACCTTCGAAGAGTGCATCCTCCGTCACCTCAACGGGACGCACTCCTGGCGTTCAGTGCCACCGCTGCCATGGATTTGGGCATATGCAGCGAGAGTGCCCTAGTCAGCGAGCATACATTGTTACAGACGATGGGTACATCAGCACCTCTGACATTAAAGATGATGAGGATCAAGAACAAGCTGTTCAGGAGGACGGCGAAGTTTTTGGTAGCGATGACACGGCCGCCTATATGAACATCATTGTGCAGCGAGTGCTTAGCGCACAGGTACAACAACCTGAGAAGCTGCAACGCCACAATTTATTCCAGATTTTCTTCGTTATCAACAATCGACGAGCACGTGTCATCATTGATGGAGGTAGCTGCAATAACTTGGTGAGTACAGATTTGGTCAAGAAGCTTGGCTTGACCACACGACCACACCCCCATCCATACCATATTCAGTGGTTGAATGATTCAGGTAAAGCTAAGGTAACACAAACTTGCAGAGTCTCTTTTTCCATTGGTACCTATGTTGATTCTGTTGATTGTGATGTAGTACCTATGGAAGCTTGTTCACTTTTATTGGGTCATCCTTGGAATTTGATAAAGATGCTACACACCATGGTAGAAGTAATACATACACTTTTGTGCATAAAGGAAAGAAAGTTACTTTGGTTCCCATGACCCCAGCTGAAATTGTACAACATGATAAAGCACGAACTGCTAGTTTGCATGAGGTTAAATCTAAAAATCAGCAAGTAGCAAATTCTATTTACCCACCTAAACAGGAGAAGTTACCACCTAATGTTCAGGCTCAGGGAATTAAATTGAAGGGTGCTGTTATGCTTGCAAGAAAAAGTGACCTTGCTGAAATTTCTGATGACGATGTATGCTATACTTTGGTTTGCAAACGAACCTTGTTTTCTCTTGATGATGATATTAGCTCTGATACCAATTGATGTGAACTAGGGTTCCCGATCTTCCGAAAGGTTCTGATAACTCTCGATTTGGTGGAGTCACGACACAATTCGATCCGGCTTCCGAACAACTCGGCTCTGAACCCCGCAATCGCAGCACCACGACTCCTCTGGTTATCGACCGGTGTTGCACGGTCGACCTCGCCAAGAAGGCTAAGTCCTTGCCTGCGAATCGAGAACACACGCAAGAACACAAAGGAATGCAACCAAATTGCAGAGGAATGATTAATCTCACAAAGTTGGGGTCTCACAAACCGACAACGGCGGCGAAACTGTTATCAACAGAATAATCTAAGCAAAACCCAACCCTAATGTAAGCGGCAACTACTGATTATATAGCCTAAGGGACGTCCAAGGACCCCTATTCACGTCCCTGGGGAGCGCCGACACGTTACAAGGTCCAAACGGCCCAAAAGACGGCGACATAGCGCCATGACAAATTCTGGACGGTGACAGATTGTAGAGCCATTAATAATATTACCATTCGATATCGTCACCCTATTCCTAGGCTTGATGACATGCTTGATGAATTATGTGGCTCTGTAATTTTCACAAAGATTGACTTGCGTAGTGGCTACCACCAAATTAGAATGAAACTTGGAGATGAATGGAAGATAGCTTTCAAAACTAAATTCGGATTGTATGAATGGTTAGTAATGCCTTTTGGGTTGACTAATGCACCTAGTACATTCATGCGCCTAATGAATGAGGTTTTAAGAGCTTTCATTGGTCGATTTGTGGTAGTTTACTTTGATGATATCTTAATTTATAGCAAGTCTTTGGATGAACATATGGATCACTTACGTGCTGTTTTTAATGCCTTACGCGCGGCACGTTTATTTGGTAACCTTAAGAAGTGCATATTTTGCACGGATCGAGTCTCTTTTCTTGGCTATGTTGTTACTCCACAGAGAATTAAGGTGGATGAAGCAAAGATTGAAGCCATTAAGAGCTGGCCGGTTCCCCAATCCATCACACAGGTGAGGAGTTTTCTTGGTCTTGCAGGATTTTACCGCCGCTTCGTCAAGGATTTCAGCACCATTGCTGCCCCTTTACACGAGTTGACAAAGAAGGGTGTGGTGTTTCATTGGGGAAGGGCACAAGAGGCGTCCTTAGACACTTTGAAGGACAAGCTTACACACGCACCATTGCTGCAACTTCTAAATTTTGGTAAGACTTTTGAGCTAGAATGTGATGCTAGTGGAGTTGGCATTGGAGGTGTTTTGATGCAAGATGGTAAGCCCATTGCATACTTTAGCGAAAAATTGCATAGCCCTATTTTGAATTACTCCACGTATGATAAGGAATTGTATGCTCTTGTACGTTCTTTAGAGACGTGGCGTCATTATTTGTGGCCTAAAGAATTTGTTATTCATTCGGATCATGAATCACTTAAGTATCTTCGTTCACAACATACTCTGAATCATAGACATGCTAAGTGAGTTGAATTTATTGAATTTTTTCCTTATGTTTTCAAACACAAGAAAGGGAAGGATAATGTGATTGCAGATGCTTTGTCTAGGCGATACACTTTGCTGTCCCAACTTGAATGTCGAATTTTTGGACTTGAAACACTAAAAGAACAATATGCGCTTGATCCTGATTTTAAAGATGTGTTGCTGAATTGCAAAGGGGACGTTCATGGAACAAGTTTGTGGTCAATGATGGATTTGTGTTTAGAGCTAACCGCTTATGCATTCCAGTAGGATCCGTTCGTCTTTTGTTGATGCAGGAAGCGCATGGAGGAGGGTTGATGGGACATTTTGGTGCTAAGAAGACGGAGGATGTTTTGTCCACACACTTATTTTGGCCAAAGATGAAGAGAGATGTTGAGCGATTCATGGCACGCTGTACCACATGTCAAAAAGCTAAGTCTCGCTTGAATCCACATGGTTTGTATATGCCTCTTCCTGTTCCTTCTATTCCTTGAGCAGATATTTCTATGGACTTTGTTTTGGGATTGCCTAAGACTAAGAGGGGGAGGGATAGCATTTTTTTTGTGGTGGATCGATTTTCTAAGATGGCACACTTTATACCATGTCATAAAAGTGAGGATGCTATTCATATTGCTGACCTCTTTTTCAAAGAGATTGTTCGTTTGCATGGTATGCCTTCTACTATTATTTCAGATCGCGACGCTAAATTTCTGAGTCACTTTTGGCGCACTCTATGGAATAAGTTGGGTACAAAACTGTTGTTTTCTACAACTTGTCACCCACAAACCGATGGGCAAACAGAGGTAGTTAACCGCACTCTAGGTGCCATGTTGAGAGCTATTCTGAAGAAAAATTTGAAGATGTGGGAAGAATGTTTGCCTCATATGGAGTTTGCTTACAATCGGGCAACACATTCTACCACTAAGGTAAGTCCTTTTCAGGTAGTGTATGGATTCAATCCCCGTGCTCCAATTGATATTTTGCCTCTGCCTACTAGTGATAGAATTCATGTTGATGCTAAGGAACGTGCTGATTTTATTTTGCAAATGCATGAAACAACTAAGCACAACATTGAAAAAATGACTGAAAAGTATAGAATTGCTAGTAGTAAAGGTAGACAAGAAGTAAAGCTTGAACCGGGTGATTTGGTTTGGTTGCACTTGAGAAAGGATAGATTTCTAGATTTGAGAAAGTCTAAGTTGATGCCTAGAGCTGATGGTCCATTTAAAATTGTTGAAAAGATTAATGATAATGCATATAAGCTTGAGTTACCCCCCGAATTTGGGGTTAGTCCCACCTTTAACATTTCAGATTTGAAGCCATACTTGGGAGATGAAGATGAGTTGGTGTCGAGGACGACTCCAATTCAAGAGGGGGAGGATGATGAGGACATCACTCCTTCACATACACACAATGATCCACTGCTGGACACTCAAGGTCCAATCACTAGAGCTCACGCGCGTCAATTAAATTTAGAGGTGAGCTCGTTCCTAAGTAACTCTTTATATGATTCTGAGAATAGATTGCTACCTAATGATTATATTGTGCTTAGGTATGAAGGAGAGGTCCAGGAGACACATGGAGGAGGGCTTGGAGGCGTGGAGGACCAGCGAGGGCGTCCGGATAAAGATGGAGGACCAAACCAAGTTGAGTTCGAGTCTGCCTCGCAGTTCAGGACCAATTTGCCTTGAACTGGTCACCCAGGACGCGTACGGACTCCGTTTTTGATGATCCATATATGGATGGAAAGCTTATTTGATAAAAAAGCCAACCCAAGTGGTCCCATATCAAAAGCTGTTCGGAATCAACTGGAATCATCGAAACAAGTCACCGTCCAGAATCTATCAGGGCGCTGTGTCGCCGTCTTTTGGGCCGTTTGGGCCTTGTAACGTGTCAGCGCTCCCCAGAGACGCGAATAGGGGTCCTTGGACGTCCCTTAGGCTATATAATCAGTAGTTGCCACTTACATTAGGGTTGGGTTTTGCTTAGATTATTCTGTTGATAACAGTTTCGCCACCGTTGTCGGTTTGTGAGACCCCAACTTTGTGAGATTAATCATTCATCTGCAATTTGGTTGCATTCTTTTGTGTTCTTGCCTGTGTTCTTGATTCGCAGGCAAGGACTTAGCCTTCTTGGCGAGGTCGACCGTGCAACGCCGGTCGATAACCAGAGGAGTCGTGGTGCTGCGATTGCGGGGTTCAGAGCCGAGTTGTTTAGAAGCCGGATCGAATTGTGTCGTGACTCCACCAAATCGAGAGTTATCAGAACCTTTCGGAAGATCAGGAACCCTAGTTCACATCACCTTCGACAAGTACGACTCTAGCAAGCGCAAGAACAAGTGTGAGTACACCTCCAAGCACAAGTCGAAGGGAGGATTCGACAAGGAGGCGCTAAAGAAGAAATACTTCAAGAAGGCCAATGCCTAAGAGCGTGCCTTCCTCGCCTCCCTCAGCGACCTTGACAACGACACCGACAACGACCGGTCTTCTTCTTCTCCCTCGAGCAATGATGAGTCCGAGAAGAGACATGTGGACAAGTTGACCAAGCTTTGTTTCGTCGCTAAGCCCATCCACGGAGGCTACTGCACCATGGCCGTGGATGAAGGGGTGAAGCCCAACAAGGACGTGCTTCCCGGCGATGACGACTCTACCAAGGTAAAACCCACCGTCGATGCTCTTATTGCCGAGCTTGATATCATGACTGATACTTTGATGAGTCAAGATAAGCTGCTAAAATGTGCTGCTCATGAGAGGAAAGAGTTTAAGGAGAAGCTAGAAGTTGTGGAGAAGGAGCTTGAGGAAGCTAAGAAGCTTGTCGTTCATGTGTCTGACGAGGTTGAGTGTGATGAATGTGCTGTTCATATGACCAACTTTTCTGAGTTGCAATCTAAGTATGCTATTTTGTTAGATGAGAACGATGAGCTGAAGGCTAGGTCTAGCTTGTTGGGTGCGTGCAAGTCTTGTTCGGGCTTGCAATCTGAGCTGGCAGAGAAGAATGCCAAGATCCTTGCTCTTGAGAAAGCTAGTTCAGATAGCATGGTTGTTGAGTGTGCACGTTGTGAGAGCTTAGTGTTGGAGCTTGAGTCTTGCAGGCAGGACAAGATGAGATCCGAGGAAGACAACACATACCTTCAGTCCATCTTGAATTGGGTGTCTTGTAGTGAGCCGCTATTGGGCATGATGATGAGCCAGTTCAGGCGGGGAACTAGGACATCGGGAGTAGGCTTTGCTCTAGGTGGGAAGGGTGAACATGTCTATGGCAAGGTTGGTGAGTTCAGTGGTTTGAGCCCAAGTGAGAAACCTCTCACTACTCCTAAATTGATCAAGATCACTCCACCAAAGCCTATTGAGCCCACTATCAAAGATGGAGTGTTTGAAGAACCTCCAAGAGCTCCACCCCAAAAATAAGTTTGGGTTCCAAAACCAAACCATCTCAGGAACCCACTTGACACTTTACCGAACATCTCTGAGGATCCCCTTCCTAAAGCCAAAAAGCTACCAAGAGTGACACATACCCACAAGAAAGTGAGCCAACAACCATCCAAGAGAGAGGTGAGGTATCACTGTGACTATTGCCATAGGGATGGTCACCTTGTTGAGTTTTGCTTTAGGAGGAAGAGAGATGAGCAGCCAGAGTACGAGTTGAACAACCAGAACATGTACCGCCCGCCCCATGGCGTACATGTGCTGCCTGTTCAGAGGCGCAGTGCTAGACCAAGAGGTGCAATGCCTCAAGGTGCTAGGCCTCAGGTTGCGAGACCACGCGGTGGTCATGGTGCTCATGCCCGGCGTGGTTCAGGTCGTGAGCAATATGGCTTTGGATCTCACGCTGGTGGCTTTCAGTCCTACAGTTCTAGCGGACCACATTTTCCCCCACATGGTGCCCGCTTTCCTCAAATGGGACATGGCATGTTTGGTGTTTTTTCTAACACTTTTCCAGGGCAAATGAGCCAACACTGGTATCCTTCATAGTTTACTAACCCTAGTGTTGCACCATTTGCTCATCCCATATCTTTCTACTGATGTAGGACGGAGGCCTAGAGAACACGTGGCTCATCGATTCTGGTTGTTCGTGCCACATGACCGGAAGTTCAAAATGGTTCTCCAGACTCGACCGCATGTAATATAAGGAGTACATCACATTCAGGGACAATAGCAAAGGTAAGGTGCTTTCTCATGGGACCATTCGGGTCAACGAGAGTTTTGTCTTGAAGGATGTTGCTTTGGTTTCGAATTTGCATTTCAATTTGCTTTCTGTTTCGCAACTCCTTCAAGATGGCTTTGAAGTGCGCTTTAAGACTGGCTTGTCTCGAGTTCTTGATTCTCAAGGAAATCTTGTTTGTCAGATTGCCCTTTTGGCCGTGTCTTTCGAGCTGAATTTTCTCACTCCTTTGGCTCTTCTCGATGTTTGGTGGCCGGATCCTCCTCTGAGCTTTGGAAGTGGCATAGGAGACTTGGTCACTTGAGCTTTGACTTACTAGCTAGGTTGAACTCACTTGATCTAATCCAAGGATTGCCCAAGTTAAAATTTGAGAAGGATTTGGTGTGTCACCCTTGTCGCCATGGAAAGATGGTTGCCACTTCTCACCCACCTGTGAACCAAGTCATGACCAAGGAACCCGGCGAGCTACTTCACATGGACACAGTTGGTCCAGCTCGGGTTCGGTCAGATGGTGGGAAGTGGTACGTTCTAGTGATCGTAGACAATTTTTATTGCTACTCTTGGGTGTTTTTCATGGAGGGTAAGGATGAGGCTTTTTCACATGCTTAGGATTTGATTCTTCGGTTGCAAAATGAGTTCAATCAGAATGCCATGAGAGCGATTCGTAGTGACAATGGCACAGAATTCAAGAATACTAATTTTGATACCTTTTGTGCTTCTTTAGGCCTCGAGCATTAGTTTTCCTCTCCCTATGTCCCTCAACAAAATGGTGTTGTTGAGCGCAAGAATCGGACCCTTGTTGAGATGGCCAGGACGATGCTCGATGAGCATAGGTGTTGATGCAAAAGTGGGTCTGCAAACACAAAGGGCTAATACCCGAATCGATATCCAAAGCGTGCCAGTCGATTTGACCTGTTAATCGACAAGGATGAAGATACGAGCACTTTGGTCCTGACAACAGCGATACGCCCGGAAGTCACGGCCAAGAGGTACTCACGCAGAACTCAAGAATCATCGAAGGTCGCACTGAAGCGATGCAGCTCGCCGAATCAATGAGAACTCGTAAAAAGGAAAAATGTGCAAATTGACGAAGTCGCCGAAAAGTAAGTAGATGCAAATAAGAGTAAAAATTGGTTTTGATATTGATTGATCTTGTCTATTACATTGCCCCTCAATCTATATTTATACCCTGATCTAAGGAGACATAACCAAATACGACTAGGACACCAAGTCCATATCTAAGGAAACACGTGACTCTTACATGAATCATACTCTAGCAAATATAGAAAAGGAAATCAACTCCTATCTATTTCCCTGTCCGCCTCAATTACGATGGAATTCTCATCGACCTCCTCTCCATCGGCATACTTCCTGTTTCATTGGTAGTAGTCTTCAAGCCTTCCTTCATCGGCATCGACAATAACATCTCCAACCTTATTGGCAACGCCTGAGTCTAAATCAACCTTTCCATCGATCACCGCCATTCATCGGCAACCATCTTTACAAGCTGATTTTCATCGGCTATCAGCGTATACAGTAACTTTCCTCCTGCCGATTAGCCATCTCTGATCATTTTGACACGTGCAAAAAATGGTGTCAACACATGCCCCCCAATTTCGGAGTATAAAACCATTAATGCTCCGAAAATTTACTCCAGATAACATTTGCCTTCGCCCAATTACCATAACTCATCCTTCAAGCAAAACTTGAACTGTTATCAAATCTAATCAAATCTAGTTCTGATTCATGCACCTCAGTAAGTATCGCACAATTTCCAACCATTCTTGCCCCGATTATGGTTAAGATACCGAAACAATAACCCATCGGCAAGATCCTAGCATAATAACGCCGCCACTTTTAGAACTAAAATATCCTGTACCGAGATCTCTTCCAAGTCATAATTACTTGCCATCAAATCTTCTGTACAATCCCTTGATTATTGTATGAACAGTTACCACATCCATCTGAACCACCTCGACCCACATGCGCGCGGCATAGAGATAAGTCCAGAATACCCCTACTCCAAGCGGCCTATAAATAGATTTCTCTGGAACGCTCGTCTTCTACCCTCAGACTCCAACCTTTGGCATTCTCTCTTTCCGGCGGCGACTCCGATGAACAACCGCGTGACCTTAACCAAGAAGAACTCCTTCTAGCGTCAACCTCGAATCCCCAGCTCGTGCCCCCATCTTCCTCAAGACAATGGCAATCAACTTCGATGTCCCTGCAGTTCATTCCACTTCCGTTACTTTTTACCTTGATTCCTCTGGCCTTTCAAGTTCATACAGTTGGTAATTTTTCCTCTTTTTTATATTCTTTTGATCCTCCAAACTTAGGAACTATGCAACAAGCTAGTTATTCCAACCGATCAGCCGCACTTTCAATGCCTAGGTCCAATGGGCAACCCAGATCCAACTGATCTAATCAACGCCGAGGTTAATAGAATCCCTTTTAGAGCCTAGAATTTTTCTCTGAATCTATGGAAAGACACATTCTGATCCTGGCCAAAACCACCAAAGGGTGGAAAAGATTGGTATTTGAGGGTCAACAGGTCGATGCAAGTACACTGGGCAGAACGAAAGCTAGACCAATGTATTAGGCTATCCATTGCCGATATGCAAAAGAATGAGTCAATGATGATTGCAGCTGCTTACTTCTGGTCAGACACGACAAACACTTTTATGTTTGGACATGGCCCAGCTACTCCCACACTTGCCGATGTCTACATGCTCACAAGCTTGGACATTTCAACTGCCGATGAAGGCTCCATCTATGGCAGGAAACCTGAATATAGGGTGAATACCCGCAACATCAGCGGTTGGACGGGATATATTCAAGAATGCCAGAGGACCGGGACAGTTAACCAGAGGGAACATGCCACATTCTTGAATATGTGGTTAGAAAAATTTATCTTCTGTGGTCGATCAGTAGGACCAACCAACGCCTTCCTCCCCGTGGCTGAACTCTTGGCCAATGGTGTAAGGTTCCCTCTTGGCCGATACCTTCTGAGCTTCACTTATCATCTTCTTCATCAAGTGTCTCAGAAACTTTTGCTTGGCGAACCCATCGGCAACTTAGGAGGCCCGTGGTGGTTTATCAACATGTGGCTGAATGCCCATATGCACAAACGCTTGCAATGAGACTTCTTTGCCCAACAATTCCCATGAGAAATTGCTGAAGACCACGTGCTTGGGGATGAGGAATCGGCAATGCGCTCACCCCTCAATTTTGGTGAAGCCATAATTGTCCTCCCTGGAACAGAGGCCAATGAAGACCAGATCGGCAGATTCTTTCAAAGCTTCTACAATGGTCTTTCACGTGATCATAGGGCCTGAGTACCTTATATTGATGAAGAAAACAGATTCCCCCTTCTTTTCAACTTTGCCGATGACACCCTGAACCAGGATAATGAACTCATGATGGTCATTATTACTCCCAGGGCAATCCCTGTAAACACATTCAGTAGCGGGAAAAACACCAATATCACGTATGAATTTTACAATCCATTGGCAGTATCCCGTCAATTGGCTTTTGGGCAACTGCCAATCAAACTTTGTTTTGCTGATGTGATCAAATCCAGAGAAACAATCACCTGCGGAACAGATTGGAGCAGGGTAGTGCGACTCTCCCCCGATGCCGATACTACAGATATCGATCTATCCATCTGGACGTCAGCATCTTTCATCACCGAATCATATAAGCAATGGTGGCGAGAGTGGAGGGAACAACTGTTTGCAACATCTGCTCACACATATCGGCACATGATCGACCCTGAATACGCCATTCCCGATGACATAGTAAGTTTCTTTTAACTCCCTTCTGCTTTTTCCTTTCATATATCGGTAACTAACTTTCTCGTGACAGGTCAACAACCCAGCACCATCTATGAGCAAGAGTGGAAAACCCTTCGATCTTCGGCCTATTTCCCCGATATCACTGATCGGCTACAACGCCCCCACCTTAGCTTCTTTGACTCACCAGAAGACCCGTGCCAAGACCATCACCTCCAAGTCCAAATTGGCTACAGCTAGGGCCACTCCATTGGCTGCTGCTACAACCCTGATCAAGGCATTCAAGGTAACAACCCTGTTTATTTCTACTCATGCCGATCACAAACTGTATTAACATTAATCATCAGGGTGTAAGAGCCGCCGCTGGATCGTCATCGGCAATTCCTCCGACATCAAGCACCACTACCTCCGACAAACATTCAGAGGTATTCCTTTGATTTTACATTTTATCTGTTAAATATCATACCTTACACTTGTTTTGCAGCAACAAATGGGTACATCGGCAAGCGTACCAGATGTTCAACCTCCACAACCAACAAGTGCCGATGCCCCCCAGCCAACTGTTGCCGAGGCCCAAGCAAAGCATAAAGCCTTAACAGATGCTGAGGCACAGCAAAAACGACAGAAGTCCATGTTGATCCCCACATCTGCCCCAACATCTGCAAGCCAGTCAGTCGATGTAACTGAGCAAGCAGTTAATCTTCCTGTACAGGACGTACCATTGGCCATCATACCCCAAGAGCCAACCACCAATGAAGCTATAGAGGATATCCCATCGGCAAACTTAGTCGATCCTCCACACGGCATACTCCAGGCCGCTCCCTCCAGCCAAGCACAGGAAATTGCCTTGAAACAGGTAAGCCGATTGACCTAATCGATTTATAATATTCATACCTATCCTTAACTGACTTCTTTTCTTCTTCCCAGGAACAAGACTCCCCAAACAACTTATTTTCCTTTGCCATTGATATTTCCGATGATGATGGAGAGGAAGCAAGCTCTTCCCTGGCATTGGGAACAATATCGGTAGAAATCTACGCCAAGTTGGAAGCTCTCCTGGACTTGTTACAAGAGGATACTGCCCAATTGGTAAATGATTCAGATCCTGCAAAGGCAATTTTCAAAACAATCCATGGCCATGTTCCCGCCGATATTGAAGAAACACTCTTCCCAGCAGTCCATCTAGAGAGCCAACAATTGCAATACCAACAGGCTGCTCACCGTATTGCCGATAGAGCAGCTCAAGCCCAGCTCAAGGAAGAGATGCTGCAGCTAAAATAGATTGCCGATGAGAAGCACAAGAGTATCGGCAACTTGTAGACCTCGAGTGCCGATCTTAAGCAGAAAATTTTGGATCTATAGGCAAAGAGGACAGCTCTACTAACTGAATTGAAGGAAGTTGAAGCAGCCCTAACTCATGCCAAACAAGAAGAAAGCCAGCTACCCGATGCCATCAAGGCCCTTCAGCAAGAAAGAGACATCCAAGCTCGCAAAGCCTTGGCCATGAAGAAAAAACTCAAGCCTGTGGAGGGTGCTGCCGATGAAGACATCAAAGAAATGAAGGAAGCCGACCAGATTCGCCTGCGTGCGATATCGGCTATCTAATCCTTGTTAAACTTGTAAATCTTGTCTATTGCATCAGCACTTTATGAGACATTAACATCCTTGTATAATTCTAGCCGATAGGACTGTTATCGGCACTTATACTTTTAAGCATCTATCTAGATACTTAGATAATATTTCTTTAAATATTTTCCATTTAATGCTCTGGGAAACACAACCCCTTCGAGGGTTTCTAGAATATATGCGTTACCAGGAACAGACTGATTTATTCGATATGGACCCTCCCAATTAGGAGACCACTTTCCAAACTTTAAACTTTTAGTCCCAATCGGTAAAATCAACTTCCAGACCAGATCTCCATCGGCAAACTCCTTTACCTTGACCTTCTTGTCATACCATCTGGCTACTCTTTTTTTATTTTCTTCGATGCTAACTAAAGCCCTTAACCGATGACCTACCACATCTTCCAACTCATCCTTCATAAGAATATCATAGTCATCGGCTGTCAGTTGATCTTGGGAACGTATTCGCCTAGAGCCAGTTTTAATTTCCCAAGGCAATACTACGTCATGTCCATATACTAACTGATAAGGTGTTACTTTGGTTGCACCATGACATGACATCCGATATGACCACAAGGCTTCATTTAATATTGTATGCCACCTCTTAGGATTTTCTTCAATTTTGCGCTTAATGAGTTTGATAATCCCTTTGTTAGAAGCTTCAGCCTGACCATTAGCTTGAGCATAATAGGGAGAAGAATTTAAAACTTTAATTCCCATACCAATAGCAAACTCATCAAATTCTCCCGATGTAAACATAGTACCCTAATCGGTAGTGATAGTTTGAGGAATACCAAATCGGTAAACAATATGCTCTTTCACAAAATCGATCATATTAGCCGATGTCACCTTTTTCAAAGGAATTGCCTCAACCCATTTTGTGAAATAATCGATAGCAACCAGAATAAATTTATGTCCTTTGCTCGATGGCGAATAAATCTGACCGATAAGATCGATAGCCCATCCCCGGAACGGCCAAGGTTTAATTATAGGGTTCATAGCCGATGCAGGCGCTCTTTGAATATTACCAAACTTCTGACACCTCTGACATCCTTTAAAATATTTAAAACAATCTTCAAGAATAGTCAGCCAATAGTATCCATTTCTTCTGATCATCCACTTCATCTTGAAAGCCGATTGATGTGCTCCACACACTCCTTCATGAATTTTACCCATCAAGCTTTTTGATTCATCACTGCTAATACATCTGAGTAAAACTCCATCTATAGTCCGATAATATAATTCATCTTCAAGGAGCACATACTTGGTGGCTTGGAATCTTATACGCCTTTAAACCTTTTTAGATGGATCCTTTAAATAATCGACAATCTCCTTTCTCCAGTCATCGGTATCAACTGCCGATGTTAGCACTTCCTGAATAGGCTGATACCCTGAAGCATGCTGAGCTAGTCGATTGGCCTCTTCATTATGCAGTCGAGAAATATGTTCAAGATGAAAATCTCTAAACCCTTTCAACAATTGTAAATATCTTTCATAATACGAAATTAAAACTTCACTTCGGCATTCATAAATCCCAGCCAATTGATTTATAACTAGCATAGAATCACCAAAGATTTCAACAGCATCGGCACGTATCTCCTTAAGCAATTCTAACCTTTTTATCAAGGCTTGGTATTCAGCCTGATTGTTTGTCGATGTAGCAACAATCGGTAATGAAAACTCATACTTCCTTCCTTGAGGTGAAATCAACACAATGCCGATACCTGCTCCTTCACCACATGTGGACCCATCGAAGAAAAGTGTCCAAGGAGCAAACTCCAGAGAGTCCACTGTATTGCAATGTTGAGTGACAAAATCAGCCATAACCTGCCCCTTAACTGCCTTAGCCGAATCGTAACGTAGGTCAAACTCTGATAATGCCAAAATCCACTTGCCGATTCTCCCACTTAATATTGGCATCGACAGCATATACTTGACCACGTCGTCTTTGCATATAACAGTACATTCGGCAGATAACAAATAATGTCTTAATTTGATACAAGAAAAGTATAGACACAGACATAATTTTTCGATGGCCGAATACCTTGTCTCAACATCCACTAATCTTCTGCTCAAATAATAAATAACACGTTCTTTCCCTTCAAATTCTTGAATAAGAGCTGAACCAATAACGGTATCATCCGTTGACAAATACAACCTGAAAGGTTTCCCGTGTTGAGGTGAAACTAGCACTGGAGGATTTGTTAAATATTTCTTAATTTCATCTAGGGCTAACTGCTGCTCAGCTCCCCATACAAATTCCTGATCGGCTTTCAATTTAAGCAATGGACTGAAAGCCTTGATCCTACCCGACAGATTAGATATGAATCTTCTAATGAAATTAATCTTGCCGATCAAAGATTGCAATTCAGTTTTATTGGCAGGAGCAACCACCTTGTTAATTGCATCAATAGACTTCCTACTGATTTCAATGCCCCGCTGATGCACCATAAAACCCAAGAATTGACCTGTCGATACACCAAATGCACATTTATTAGGATTCATCTTCAATCCATGCTTCCTTGTGCACTCCAGTATCTTTCGTAGATCAGCTAGATGTTTTGTGATATCTCCAGACTTGATCACTACATCATCAATGTAGATCTCCACTAATGTGCTGATATATTCATAAAAAATAAAGTTCATAGCTCTTTGATAAGTAGCACCGGCATTTTTCAAACCAAACGTCATGACTATCCACTCAAACAATCCCACATGACCTGGACATCTGAAAGCAGTCTTGGAAATATCTTCTTCAGCCATGAATATTTGATTGTAACCTGCATTACCATCCATGAAGCTGATAATTTGATGTCCGACTGCAGCATCAATCAACAAATCAGCAATCGGTATTGGATAACCATCCATCGGTGTGGCTTTGTTGAGATTCCTGAAATCAATACAAACCCGAAGTTTCCCATTTTTCTTATAAACAGGAACCACATTAGAAATCCACTCTGCATATCGACACTGCCGAATAAACTTTGCCTCAATTAATTTAGTTATTTCGGCCTTAATGTCAGGAAGTATATTAGGGTTGCATCGGCGCGCTGGCTACTGATGTGGCCGGAATCCAGATTTGATAGGTAACCGATGTTCAACTATCGATCGGTCTAATCCAGGCATTTTAGTATAATCCCAAGCAAAACAATCTTTATACTCTTTTAACAAATCAGTTATTTGCTGCTTACACTTAGAATCTTACTTAGCACTAATAAAAGTAGGTCTTGGCCTATCGCCATCACCAATATCTACTTCTACTAAATCATCTGCCGATGTGAACCCTTGACCTAATTTTCCATCATCGGCAAACCTATCCATTAAAACTCTTCTTCAGAACCGACTGCTTGGATCGGTGGAATTTCATAATCAGCAACTCTATGGAACTCTTTTTCCCAAACTTCTCCTGATATGCATTTGGTTCGCTCATAAGTATCTGATTCTGCCGATGTGACGATATAAGAAGAATCACCAGGGACAACCTCAATCTTATCCCCAATCCACTGTACAAGGTATTGATGCATTGTAGAAGGAACACAACAATTAGCATGAATCCAATCCCTCCCTAGAAGCAGATTATATGCACCCTTGTCATTAATAACAAAGAACGTCGTCGGCAAGGTTTTGCTGCCGATGGTCAATTCAACGCATACTGCCCCTTTAGCCGGTGACACATTGCCTTCAAAATCTTTCAGCATCATATCGGTTTTGGTCAAGTCTTGATCTCCCTTACCAAGTTTCTAATACATCACATAAGGCATAATATTAATTGCAGCCCCTCTGTCGATAAGTATCTTGGATACAGGCTACCTATTAACTCTGCCTTTCACAAACAAAGCCTTAAGATGCTGTCTCTCGTCATCGGTAGGCTTCTCAAAAACAGCCATCATTGGATCTAGTACCAGTTGAGCTACTTGGTCGGAAAGAACAACTTCTTCCTCATCATCAGAAAGTGCCGAAAACTCCATCGGCAACATAAATACCATATTAACATCTGCCAACAGGCCCTTATCTTTTTGTTTCACCTACCACTGCTGATTGCCCGATTTCTCATTGGAGGATTTTTCTTCTCGGTATAGATCCTCCTGACGCTCACGCTGCATTCTCCTTTTCTGTGTCTTTGTCAGACCCTCAGGGCACCATCGAGGAAACTTAATTTTTGAAACCGGCTGATAACAGGTCTCAGTTGATTCTACATGACGTATATTAGGGTCCCTATAGAATATTTCTTCATCGGGAACTCTTGCGTTTGCCATCTCCTCAAGCTCCTCTTGATTCCTTGAAAAATATCCAGCGCGTTTACCAAGCCTTTCATGTATGCTAAGTCTGCCCCCCAGCCGATCATGCACTGATGCTCTACCTCTGATCAGCTCATTGATAGATAATCCTTGATTGCCAGGTTGAAACCTCCTTTCTAGCCGATTGACTCCATAATAACCATTGCACTCAGGGCAATTTTCAACAGTTGGTAATTTAATACCTTCTTCCCAGCAGTGGATGAAAAACGGGCACCTCCAATGATCCTTATGCCAATACCATTCTTCTCGACGTCTCTCTTCTTGCTGCTGTCGATATAGGTCACTTCGCTGACGCCAACCCTCCTGCTGCCTTCGATGGGTAATCACAATGCCAGGTCGAGGGGGTTTTTCGGAACTATTACTTTCTCCCAGCAGACCCTTACTTTTTGCATCATCGGTAGTTATCCGATGCTGGGGATCCACTGATGCGTTTTTCTCAGCAGCCTCTGATGTCAACACCTTGGTCTTACCCTTGGCATCCAACACATTTGCTGGAAAAGGGTGTTGATCAATTTTCATCAGCTTCTGGGTCTTGGAATTACCAAACTTAATTCTCCCAGATTCAATAGCCAATTGTAACTATTGCCTAAACACTTTGCACTCATTTGTACTGTGTGAAGTTGCATTGTGCCATTTGCGGTACAGGATTTTCTTCAACTCTTCTGCCGATGGGATCACATGATTAGGTGACAGCTTAATCTGGCCCTCTTGAAGCAAAAGATCAAATATCTTGTCGGTTTTGGTGATGTCAAAGGTAAACTTCTCTGGTTCTTTCTGACCAAAAGGACAAGATATTGGCTTTTTATTCTTAACCCACTCAGCTAAGCCGATAACTTGTTCTTCATCTGAATCCGAATCTTCTACCTCCCCAACAAATGATACTTTCTTGCTCCAATTCTTTTTAGGCTCAAAAACCCTAGTATCTTGATCAGAGATCCTTTGCACAAGACGACTCAGGCTTTCAAACTCCTGAGAAGCATATCTGTCTTTAAGATGTGGCAATAATCCTTGGAAAGCCAGATCGGCAAGCTGCCGATCATCCAGCACCAGGCTATAGCACTTATTTTTTACATCTCGTAGCCTTTGCACAAAGCTTTCTACCGATTCATCATTACGCTGTCTCAATTTTACCAAATCGGTAAGCCTCTTTTCATAGATTCCAGCAAAGAAATATTTATGAAATTGCTTTTTTAGATCAGCCCAAGTAATAATAGAATTTGGCGGTAATGAAATAAACCATGTGAATGCTGATCCAGACAAAGATGATGAAAATAATCGAACTCTTAATTCATCTCTGCTAGCTGCCTCTCCACACTGAATAATGAAGCGATTAACGTGTTCCATTGTTGATGTATCATCTTGCCCAGAGAATTTAGTGAAATCTGGTACCTTGTACCGATTTGGGAGAGGAATTAAATCATATGCAGGAGGGTATGGAGTCCGATAAGAATAAGTATTGACCTTGGGCTTTATCCCAAACTGATCCCTCATAATTTCTGCTATCTTATCGGCCCAAAAAGCATCAGCCTCCTGCTGACGAACTGGCTGAATTTCTACAGGAGGTGCCTGCTGATATCCTTCCATGTATCTTTGTGGCCCACGATCTCCAGCAATCGGCATATTTGTTGTTACTTGTGGTCCATTAACCTGCTGGAAAGGATTCATCGGCTGAGCTGCCGATGCTTGATTCTGGAAACCAGCTTGCATATGACCTTGTTGAATCCCTGTAACCTGCTGATTTTGCTGAACTGTATGTTGAACAGGTAACTATCCTGACCAACCATTATTAGAACTCATCGGTACACAACTTACCGATGGCTGGTAATTTGCTGACATTGTTGGATAATTATAACCAGCTTGAGGCATGAACTGAACCCCAGGTTGACTCATAGCAGGGGCTTTCTGCTGCATCGGCAGTAAGCTTGCCGATGGACTTGAATTGGGTGTTTGAACCAAAGGCATCTGGAAACCTCTTGGAGTTGGTTGCACAGTAGTTGCTGTAGCATATTGAGGCACTTGAGCCATCGGTGAACCAGCCGATGGTATAGGAGCCTTTCCTGCTGCATCAAACACTTGAGGTAACCTAGGATTGAAAGTAGATGACTCCAGAGGCATACCATATCCCCACCAATTAGCAGGAATCTGGCTATACTGAGACACAGGGCCTGACATAGCTGATGCCAATAGATCTGTATTAAGCTGAACTCGTCCTCCTGATAGTACCGGATCTGATCGTATCGGTGTAGATTGAATATTAGGTAAGCCTACCGATACTGGAAGGGAAGTAACTTCTGTACCCACAACGGCCGAGGGAGCTGATGGAGTATTGACAGATGCCGGCTCTGGTTGATGATAAGCAGGCCCAACGTAATGCAGTGACGCTTGTCCTTCTTTGAGAGTTCGAACCACAACATTATGAATAGTATTGGACAGCACATTGGAGTGATTAATCAAAGCATGATTTACTGCAGAATTAACCATCTCTTGAAGTTACCAGGATTGGAGTCAAAGGTAACCTGCCGAGGCAACGACAAATCTTGCTTCTAGATGACTTGTCCACTCTTGTTCAGGCTGAACAATTTCAGGCAAAACTGCCTGTATTCTACTATAGCCTTTTTCATAGCCTGCTTCTGCTCTTCCTTAAGATCTTCTTTTGATACCGCGATGATGTTCCCCGAATCGATCTCAGGATTGAACATATTGATCAGATTGATTGTGTCCCACTGGGCGTGCCAAAAGATGTGTTGATGCAAAAGTGGATCTACAAATACAAAGGGCTAATACCTGAATCGATATCCAAAGCGTGCCAGTCGATTTGACCTGTTAATCGACAAGGATGAAGATACGAGCACTTTGGTCCTGACAACAGCGATACGCCCGGAAGTCACGGCCAAGAGGTACTCATGCGGAACTCGAGAATCGTCGAAGGTCACACTGAAGCGATGCAGCTCGCCGAATCAATGAGAACTCGTAAAAAGGAAAAATATGCAAATTGACGAAGTCGCCGAAAAGTAAGTAGATGCAAATAGGAGTAAAAATTGGTTTTGATATTGATTGATCTTGTCTATTACATTGCCCCTCAATCTATATTTATACCCTGATCTAAGGAGACATAACCAAATACGACTAGGACACCAAGTCCATATCTAAGGAAACACGTGACTCTTACATGAATCATACTCTAACAAATATAGAAAAGGAAATCAACTCCTATCTATTTCCCTGTCCACCTCAATTACGATGGAATTCTCATCGACCTCCTCTCCATCGGCATACTTCCTGTTTCATCGGCAGTAGTCTTCAAGTCTTCCTTCATCGGCATCGATAATAACATCTCCAACCTTATTGGCAACGCCTGAGTCTAAATCAACCTTTCCATCGATCACCGCCATTCATCGGCAACCATCTTTACAAGCTGATTTTCATCGGCTGTCAGCGTATACAGTAACTTTCCTCCTGCCGATTAGCCCTCTCTGATCATTTTGACACGTGCAAAAAATGGTGTCAACAATAGGACTCCTAGGAGATATTGGGCCGAAGCGATCAACACCGTGTGCCATGTTTCCAATCGCATTTCCCTTCGAGCTTTCTTGAAGAAGACTTCTTATGAGTTGCGATTCGGATGATCACCCAAGGTAAGCCATTTTAGAGTGTTTGGATGCAAGTGCTTCATTCTGAAACAAGGTAATTTAGACAAATTTGAGTCTCGATCCTCCGATGGTATTTTTCTCAGTTATGCTTCACATTCTCATGCTTATCGTGTACTTAACCTTGAAACTAACCAAGTTGTAGAGACCTGTGAGGTTACCTTCGACGAGACCATGCCTTGTTCTGTTCCTGTCTTTGAAAGTGCAGGTGATCAGGAGATCGGTGAGAGCATCTTTGTTGAGGAGAATGAGGAAGATGCTGATTGGGGAGATGCCGAGCCGACCTCTTCGGCTGCTCCAGTTGAGTCTGCGACGACTACTTCGGCTCACGGCCTTGACCCGTCTTCTTCCACTACTTAGAGTCCGCACGAGCCGTCTCCTCAGCCTACGCTGGCTGTTCCTAAGGAGGCCCCAGCTGTTGTTGAGGGGGAGGCGACTTCTTTGAGAGAAGCACCTCGGCACATTCAGCATCGTCACCCACCTCAGACCATGATCGACGACATCGACTAGCAGGTCACGCGGTTCGGGTCACATCAGATCTCACACTTCACTCACTCTGCTTTCGTAGCTTCTTTTGAGCCTCGAGATATTGGACACACTCTATTTAATGCCGATTGGGTCAATGCTATGCACGAGGAGTTAGAGAACTTTGAGCGGAACCAAGTGTGGGTTTTAGTTCCACCTCCACCAGATTGCCACCCCATAGGTACAAAGTAGGTTTACAAGAACAAACAGAGTGATGATGGGGTGGTAGTGAGAAACAAGGCTAGATTGGTGGCTTAGGGTTTTTGCCAAAAATAGGGAATAGACTATGAAGAAACCTTTGTTCCTGTTGCCCGTCTATAAGCCATTAGGATCCTTTTAGCATTTGCAGCTTTGAAAGGGTTCAAGCTGTATCAGATGGATGTGAAGAGTGCCTTCTTGAACGGGTACATAGAGGAAGAGGTTTATGTGAGGCAACCCCCTGGCTTTGAAAATCCTAAGTTCCCCAACCATGTCTTTAAACTCCACAAAGCCTTGTATGGTTTGAAACAAGCCCCGAGAGCCTGTATGAGCGTTTGAAAGCTTTCTTGCTTGATAAGGGTTTTAGGATGGGATCCATAGATAAGACTTTATTCCTCCTCAAGCAAGGCACTGACATCCTTTTGGTTCAGATATACGTGGATGATATAATCTTTGGTGGCTCTTCTCATGCTCTTGTTGCTAAGTTTTCAGATACTATGAGCAGGGAATTTGTGATGAGCATGATGGGCGAATTGACTTTCTTTCTCGGGCTGCAAATTAAGCAAACTTGTGAGGGGACGTTCGTGCACCAAGGCAAGTACACCAAGGACGTGCTCAAGAAATTTGATATGAGTGAGGCCAAGCCTCTTTCGACGCCCATGTCGACCACGACGGCCCTAGATGGGGACAAGGAGGGAGAAGCCGTGGACCAGAAGGAATACCGAAGCATGATCGGATCCATGCTGTACCTGACGGTGATGAGACCAGACATCCAGTTCGCGGTCTACTTGTGCGCACGCTTTCAATCTTTGCGACACACGTCGCATCGTCAAGCCGTCAAGCGGATCCTCAGGTACCTTTGTTTCACACCCGAGTTTGGTCTTTGGTTTTCGGCCTCCTCCTCTCTTTCTCTTTGCGGGTATTCCGATGCGGATTATGCTGGTTGTCATGTTGAGAGGAAGTCCACTTCGGGGACTTGTCAATTCCTTGGATCTTCTCTTGTGTCTTGGTCTTCTCGCAAGCAGTCTAGCATCGCCCAATCCACCATAGAAGCTGAGTATGTTGCTGTTGCTGCTTGTTGCTCCCAGTTGCTTTGGATGATAGCTACTTTGAGAGACTTTGGGTTAGAGTTTAGGCGAGTGCCTTTGTTTTGTGACAGCACCAGTGCCACAATTGTAGCCAAAAACCCAGTCCTCCACTCAAAGACAAAGCACATAGAAGTCCGCTTTCACTTCTTGCGTGACCACTATGAGATAGGTGATATTGATCTGCACTACATTGATACCCAAAACCAGCTCACAGATATCTTCACCAAACCACTTGACCAAGCCCAGTTTGCTCGCTTGCAAGGGGAGCTTGGAGTTTGTTTTCCTTTTTAGAGGAGGGGAACTTTGGTTGTTGTATTCTAGTTTTGCTTTTCTTTGTAGTTTAGCTTTTGTTTTTGTTTTTGTATCACACTTGCATATCATATCATCAAGTATCATATTGCATCTTGAGCTTCATCCTTATAGTAGCTAGATTGACACTATGCTCTTGTTGGGGATGTTATGGATATACATGATGTGCTTTTGGCTGACATCTGGGACATCGACAAGCGCAAGTGTACATGGGAGTGACCGTGTTGACCGAGTCAAGACGGAGGACGAGCAAGTCGAGCGGGGCTCAGAGGACTTGGCGGCCGGCCGGTCGAGGACGGTGGTGACATGCGTCGAGGCGGGGGACATGTATGGAGTACGCTACTCATGAGCGGGTTTGGTGGTTTGGGCCTCAAAACCATCGGTGGCGGGTTTACGTGTTTTGGCCTCAAAACCCGAGCGGAGGTTCCGAGGAGGAACGGACGGCACGTGGCGGCATCGGGGAGTTCGCGTCGAGGCGAAGCAACTGATGAGGAGGCGCGGTGGCCGTCGGATGAAGATGACACCGGGTTGGACCATAACGCCCTTGGGCTAAGTGGGTTGACTCATTTGTATCCAGGGGTAAAACTGGGATTGTATAATAGCCCTGTTAAATAGGATGAGGGAGCCCCCATCTCCCTCACCTCCTCCATTTGTATTTTCTTTCATCCTTTGTTAGGGTTTCCCCTCCCTTTAGGTGCTTGTGAGAGAGAGGTCCACTAATCCATGTGTTTAGTGTAAGAACCAAGAATTCAAGTGGGAAAGGAGGTCCCGAATCCTCCTTTGTGTCCTCTGGGATTTGGAAGAAGTTTTGTTATTGTGATTTGTGATGTGTTCTTCGCGTTCTTCTTCTTCCTCCTCTCGTTCTTTGGCCGATTCTTCATTTCTAGACCATTTTGGTTTGTTTTTTTTGCCTTGATTTGAGCTATGACGTGAGTTGAGCCTTTCCACCAAAGGAAATCAACCAATTCCTCACGATCTCGCTTGCGATTTCTTGGTCTAGGTCTTAAGAATTGGTGTTTTTTTTGTTCTTCTTCGATTTCTCGTGTTAGGCTTTAAATTGGGTCTTGATGTCTTGAAGATATCTTCTCAACACTCACAAGAACCTACCTACAAAGTTTCAAGTCAATCCGAGTTGTTTTGATCGAGTTTTGACCCGTTCTTCCCTGGTTTGTGCTACTGTTTCTGGACAGCGCGGATCTTCCGTGAAAAAACGTGGAGCCTCCGCATCTGCCTGCTGAAAACTTGTGTTTGGTCTCTCCGAGTGCTCATTTTGAGATCCGTCTTTTGCATTGATTTTCTAGCGTCTCAAGGATCTTTTTTTGAGAACTCACTTCCCCTCCATAGGAGTTGAGTATTTCTTTTTCGTCCCTCGGTTTAGTTCTTATTCCGTGCTTGTTTGTGGTGTCCCGGTATACTCCTAGGGAACATCCACCCACTAGTTGGGTCGTGGACATCATGCTGTGTTTGTTCGCGCATTAGGTTGTGATTTTGGGACAGTAGCCGATTATTTTGGAAAGAAATTTTCGGCTCCCATTCACCTCCCCCTCTAGTCGCTGTTTTCGATCCTTCACATCTTTTGCTGAAATCCAAGCCTAAAAGTAAAGGGTCATCCATGGGAAGCAAAGAAGGCCATCGCTGCAGACTCTAGTTTCATGCATTTAGCGTGTAAGTAAAATTTATTGATGGATATGTTTGCTTTCCCTGAAAATTGTGTTTTGAATTTTCTTCTGCCAGGTCCTTGGTCGTTATTGACGATGTGCTGGAAGCAAAATTGTGGAGAGGTACAGTACGTGATTTCCCTGAAACTAGCAACAGTAGCAGGCCCATTGTCACCACGAGAGTTCATTCAGTGGCCAATGTCTGCAGCTCTGGCAGTTATGTCTACAGAATGCAATGTCTTCCGCAAACTGAATCAGCAGATCTATTACGTAGAAAGGTTTATGACTGACAAATGTATCCTGCAGGAAATGCCCTGCCTAAAGGTTCAGAAAGGATAATCAGCAAATGCGATGGTTTACCACTGGGACTGATTACAGTGGGTGATCATATGAGCCTAATACAAAAGAATCTAGACACAAAAGAATGTGTAAGGCTCGGTGAACAACTTGGCAGACACTTGGTAGCTGGTAAAAAGGGGGAGGGTATATATAGGGAGCTTAGAATATCGCTTGAGCAATGCTACGACAGCTTTGCATGAGTATGACCATAAGACCTGTATGCTTTCTCTAAGCACATTCCCCAGGGGCCATCCCATTAAGAGAAAGTGTCTAGCCAGGAGATTAATATGTGAAGGGTTGGTTAGCATTGATGGCCGTGAAAGTTCCGATGAGATGATCAGGTTGATAAACCATGCCCAATCGTGTTTGGATGAGTTGACCAACCGATGTATTGTTGAGCCAGTACAGATTTGCAGCAATTCCAATGATGTTAAGAGTTGTCAAGTTAAAGGTTTAATGCTGGAGTTCATCATCCATAAGTCACAGTCCACAAACATGGTCATCCTCATACGCGAGAAGGACGTCTTGCGTAATACGAAGGGTGGCCGAATCCGTCGACTCTCAGTTCAGTCCAGCACTAAAGACAAGGTGGACGAAGTTGCAAGGAATAATATGTTGTCAGATACTGTAAGGTCGCTAACCATCATTCCGTCAAGCAAAAGAGATGACCTTTTTGGGATGAAGGACTGTAAGTTTCTGCGACTTCTGGATCTGGAAGGTTGCCAAGGGCTTGACAAACTTCTTGACGGCATATATGCACTGCATTACCTCAAGTATCTCATCCTAAGAAACACCGATGTCAAGAAGATTTCACCAAGCATAAAAAATGTGCAGTGTTTACAGACTCTGGATATCCGAGGTACAATGGAGATTGAATTGCCTGTCGAAGTCATCTTGCTGCCAAAGCTTAGCATTCTTGTTTGGCCTGTTTTTGCTGCCTGGGATGTCCAAGGACACCAAGGAATTCTTGTCAACGCAAAGTGAACTGCACACACTAGCTGGATTTGTAGTCGGAGAAGTGCGGGGTTTGGAACAGATTATACTTGAGGCCAGAAATTGGAAGAAGGTTAAAGTATGGTGCAGAGATGCTTGTCCTAACAAGTCACAAAAGTCGTTACTTTCTCGTTTTCCAAAAGCCTCAAACACCAATCTGGATGCGCCTCAGCAAAGCACCAACAACGATTTTCTCTTGTCTCTTCAGAAGCACTTCACCACTCTTGAGTCTGTGTCCATCCATTCCAGTCAACTGAGCCAAGACATCCTGACTTCTCTAGAGAAGGGGCCCTGCGCAATCACTTGCATGAAACTGTGGGGACAAGTGCACAAGTTGCCTGAAATAGCCACGTTAGTCCAGTTAAATTCTCTCAGCAGGCTGCAGCTCTCCTACACTCGACTTACCAGCGAAGATTTATCAATCCTACAACACATATCTTGCTTAGAATACCTGAAGTTGCAAGAGAACCAACCTGATTTTTGGGTTGGAAGCTTTGTTGTTGATGAAGGTGGATTCGAAAGCCTTCGGCGCCTGTGCTTTCAGCTTCAAAGCTACCGAAATTGCAATTCCGAAGGGAATCAATGAAAAAACTTATCTCTCTTGTCCTTCTTTGCCCAGATATTTCTCAGAGGAATGTGGCTATGGAAACCGGTAACAGCATCTCACATATTACTAGTCTCAACGAGCTGATACTCCATGGTTGTGCTACCAAAGAAACAGTTGAAACTTGGGTAGAGGCGACAAATGGCAACGCAAATAGGCCTTCCGTGAAGAAGCAAGAAGCCATCAACACGAATGAGCACAGTGTCATGGCTGGTAGCAGCAGCATAAGTTTGTAGCTTTAATGTAGTGTTAATTTGCAACCACATTCATCACTGCATTTTACTTTTCTGTTAGTTCTTTCACCTTCATGAGTTCGATCTTTTTGTCCATGTGCGAAAATTGCATTACTGGTTAGGTGCTGGTGCTCTATGCTCTGGAGTCATCATCTTGGTCGTTCCGTTTTGTTGATATACATGAACCTCTAGTGATGCAAGAACGTGTTAAGTTGTCAGCGTTATTCATCAGCATGGCAAAATTTGAGGCTACTGGTAACCTGGCTTGCTATACTTTGCCTCTGTTAATTGTTGGATGATTGTCAGCTCGCACAGACGACAAGAGGAGCAGTCTTACATGGGGGCTGGGTACATGTACAGCAGACTAAGGCCCTGTTTGGCACAACTACTGCACCAGCTCCTAAAGCCATTTGGAGTCTTTTTGCACCAACCAGGGTAAAACCAAACAACTTTATTTAAGGAGCTCTTTATATCGTGCTCTCACAAAGGATATGTGGAGGTTGATGCCGAAAATAGTGGTTTCACCTCGACTTGGTGGGCCCTGTATGAGATTCTTTGGGAGCATGTTTTAAGGAACTCTACATGGGGAGCTGTTTTACCAAACGGTTTAACAAAATGGCTCCAGCTCCACCGATAAAATGATTCACGGAGCTAAAGCTCTAAAAAACAGATTCACTAGTGTAGTGGAGTCATACCAAGCGGAGCCTAATTCTTTCCCTGCAATGTCTATTATTGCCTTTGCGGTGCACGACCGATGACCCAGGTCCATGGTCTCTTCTTCTCGGCCCATGACTAACCTTTAAAATCTAGCGCGAATCAAGGAAGTCTGAACAATACAGTATTCATCATGGGCATGGTCGGCTTTTGGATCAGGCTGTGGTATGCGGTATCAAGTTGGCCAGTCATCTTCACGCTTTGATTCTGTCAATTGGGCTCAAGTTTCTTGTTTGACTTAGATTCTGTTAATTGGCATCTTCATTAGTGAGCTAGTCGTTTTTTTTCTTTGATCGGGTACAACTTGAACGTACATAATCCACACACTCATACACACGCGTGCGCGTTCATACACATGCAAAGAAAAGACTGGGAGGCTCTCTAGCCTCTAGGAAACGAGCGGTACCACCGAACGCGCACGCGTGCGCCCTGAATTTTCTGAAAAAAATTTCAGAAAAAGGTGCGACACCAGGGTTTGAACCTTGGTGGGTAGCGTCTCACTGGACAGCCCTACCACTAGACCACGGGCCCATTGAGCTAGACGTTTGGCGCCATGGCTAACAACAGACATCTTGAAATTGGCACCATATCAAATTCTGAAGCATCTTGGTTAGGTGCTCTATCCTTGAGAGTCTCTAGGTCGTTCCATTTTATTGATACATCAACCTCTAGTGATGGCAAAATTTAGTGCTACTAATACTCCGGTGGTTTGTTAGACTTTGTCTTAATTATTGGACAGTGTTGGCTCTCACAAATCGACAAGACGTATTGGTAGCAATACTAACGTCCATTTGAGCAAAGCATCTTGGTTAATTAGGTGCGTAGTAGGTGTCAACTTGTGAGGTCAAGATCGGTGACTAATTTTTAATTTTAATTATAAATAAAGGCAGCAGTTGATGTATTGAAAGCTAAAAAGGACAGTCCCGTTTTGCGGTTACATACGGGCAGTTCTGAAAGAAAAGAAAGCAAACAGAGATAGTAGGAAATAAAAGGAGTGGGCTTACATGGGCCGCCAGAATTTGGCCTGTCCTAGATACGGCAGAGGGCAGACACTACCCCCATTTCGGGGGCTCAAGGGTCTTCCTGCCAAGCCTGCATACATTTTGCTCAAAGAAAAAAAAACAAGTATGCTTACATGTCGATTATTCATCGCTGCTCATACTGAAGTACGTACATCAACGTCCAGTGATGCAACAACGTACCGTGTTAAGTTGGCGTTATTCATCAGCATGGCAAAATTTAATGCTGCTACTAGTACCCCGGCTTGCTTGACTTTGCCTCTATTAATTATTTGGAGAGTGTTGGCTCGCACAATCAACAAGATGTACTGGTAACAATACTTTAACGTCCAATTGGCAGAGCAGAGCATCTTGTTTTAGGTGCTCTATGCTGGAGTCATCTAGGTTGTTCATTACTGATACATCATCAAACGTCTACTAGTGGTGTGGAAGAACACGTGTTAGGTCGGCGTTTTCTACTAGTAACCCGGCTTGCTTGACGTTAATTAGTTAATAACATTGTCAGCTCGCACGATCAACATGCCGTATTTTGCTTAATAATAATACCCGAACTTCGATTTGGCAGAGCAAAACACATTGGTTAGGCATGTATTTGGTGTAGACATGTGAGGTCAAGATCGGTGAGTAATTTTTTTTATTTTTTTTAAAATAGAGGCAGCAGTTGATGTTTTTGAAAACTATTAGAAAGGACAGTCCCCGTTTTGGGGTTACTACATACATGGGCAGTTGTAAAAGAAAAGAAAGCAAACCGAGGTAGGAAATAAAAGGAGTGGGCTTACATGGGCCGCCAAAATTTGGCCTCCTCCGAGATACGGCTAACACTACCCTCATTTCGTGGAGTCAAGGGTCTTCCTGCTAACATGTACTTTCTCCGTTCTAAATTATAAGTCGCTTTGAGTTTTTTGGTATATCAATTTTACAATGCATCTTGATATGTCTAGATAAATAGCAAATTATATGTGCCAAAAAAGTCAAAGTGACTTATAATTTGGAACATAGAGAGTACTATATTTTGGCGCTCGCCTGACGCGGCTAATTTGATATCTGCTGCGAAGGCTCAAGGTCATCAATGATTTGGTTCCACTGCTACAATAAACTTAACGGAGGCGGTTGTTTTTCATTTTCGGAGGCGGGCAAACCCAACCGCCACCAACAAAAGGTCATGGTTAATAGGTGAATAATGGAGGCGGTCGGCTTGCCCGCCTCCGTTAATGAATTAAAAAAAATAAAAAAGCCCGAAGCCCACCGGTGAGCCCGTTTCAGAGCCCACCGGTGAGCTTACCTACTCCGCGCCGCCGCCGTCAGGTGCGAGATTCATGCCGCCGGCCAGATCCGCATCTGGACGCTGCCACCGAGCGCCGCCACCACGCCACCGAGTTCCGCCACCGCGCCCCTGAGATCTGACGGGGGTGGGGGGGCGCCACCGAGCCCGAATCTGGCGCCGGGGGGGGGGAGGGGAGGCAGCCCCACTGAGCCGCCGGAGCCCAACGGGAGGCCATGCCTCCGAGATCTGGAGGAAGGCGGCGCCACCAAGCCCCCAGAGCCTGGATCTGCCGTCGGGAGAGGAGGGGAGGGGGCGTCGCCAGGATAGGGACGGGAGGCCGCGCCATCGAGCCCCGCCACCGAGCCACCGGAGACCGACGGGAGGCCGCACCAGCGGATCTGGTGCCGGGAGGGGAGGGGAGGGGACGCCGCGACCGCCATGGGGAGGGGAAGGGGAGGGGAAGAGGAGGGGAGAGCAGCGGGAGAGGGAGGGGAGGCGGGCGTCGGGTTGGGGGAGTGGCTGAGTGTTGAGAGCGGCTGAGTGTTGGGGAGGTGTCAGTGAATGAGAGAGATTTCCAAACCCTAGCTTTCGCATTATATAGTGCGAGTAGTTTCTGGGCCTGGTCTGGGTTGTCTGGGCCTCGGCCTTTTTTCCGAGGCGATTGCTTATAAGAGACCCACCTCTGAAAATGAGGTCATTTTTGGAGGCAGGCCCCTTATAAGCAACCGCCTCGGTTAATCGATTTTGCGAGGCGGGTGCTTATGACCGCCTTGGTTAATAAAAAGTGACCGTCTCGGTTAATCGAGGCATTAACCGAGGCGGTTTGGAGTGCTGCCTGCCTCCTAAAATAATTCGGAAACGCCTCGCAAAAGATTTTTTTTAGTAGTGTTCACATGTGTAACTTTGATGGCAGGCACAGGGCTCAAGAGGAGATGGAGCTTGCACGATCCATGTACACCACGGGCTCTATTCTAGGATCTCAACTGCCCATGTGCATCACCTCTAGGGTGCAACGACCAACGGCCCAAGTCTGTCGTCTCTTCTTCTTCGCCCATGCATAACCAGCTGTTAATTAGACAGATGCAGCCCAAATCAAGGAAGCCTGAGAGACTACCAGTAGGAAAATATATTGCACTGAACAATATTCAGCATTCATTATGGGCTCTGATGGCTAACAGATTGACCGGGTGCGTGTCACTGTATTTTTGAGCACTTGCATGGTGCTAAAGCTAACAAGGTGCAGTCGCGTTGCGTTCCGTTCCTTCTCTTTCTTTAAAAAAAAGTGCACATGGTGGTGCATGCAATGATCAGTATCGTCTTGAACACTTGCTGCCTGTGCCTGGTGCTAATGAGATGATTTTCTCGAGGATTGCTGAGGTGTAGTGCAGGTGCTGACATCCGTTACGCAACTTTGAACGACGACCTGGGAGGTTAATATGTATTTCTTTTGTATATACGTGACTTGTACGTCAAGCTGGCCCGACCAATCAGTTAATAATAATCATTCGAGACATCGTACAGCTAGTCAGACTCAGAGCGAACGTAACGCCAATCTAGATAGATGATGCCAATGCCTCCCAGGCACGAATTCCTGATCAGCAATTGTGCTGAGGACCCGGCAAAAGGGGCAGGAGCTGAGATGCCAATGCTGCCATGCGCATTTGGAACAGACTGAATCAATGCATTTCGCTTTGATGCGGTCCTGGGCCTGCCAGCCGTAAGCCTTCCTCCTGAATTGACCCGGCCCAGTTAAAACGCATCTGTGTTGCTGCTGGTAGCGGCCAGGAGCCCAGGACCACATATATAAACTGTTTTGGGCTTCTAGCTGCGATAAACGTACTTTTTTTTTTTGAAAAACAGACGGGGGGAGAGCTTCCCCACCAGATTTCATTCTCAAAGATGTGACTCCAGGAAGCGGGAGAGTGTTACAGAATTACAAGAGAGAAAGTAGCTACGCCAGTCGTTCAGACTGTTTACAAACTCATTTCGAAAGGCGCTTTCGCCATATTACAAAGTCGTCACAGATTTGGGTTATAACCAACCGGCTGTCGGCGTGCTCACCACGGAAAACTTGACCGTTCCTTGCATCCCAAAACCTTCAAAGTATAGTGAGAAGAACAAATGGCCACAGCTTCACATTCAGACCTGGGGGGACAATGCTCCAGATTTCTTCATCAGTCATGGCCGAGACGTTGCTGAAGCCGAGCATCTGCCATACACCAGCATAAACGTACATATACATGGCCACATGGAAAGCTAGGTCTGCTAGCGCTGTTGTCACTGTTCATCATGGGAGGCTGAGCAGTGGGCTTGCAGATATGAGTTCACTCGGTGTAGCCTACAGCTATTCTTGGCCCAGGAAGAAGAAAGTGCACAGGTCCAAGCATCAATTGGGCCGACACACTAACAGAATAATTCAGTGAGGAAAAGCAAACTTTCACGAAAGTTGAGGAAGGTAACGTGGACTTTTTCCTACTTTCTTCCATTTTGTGCTGCCGAAACCATGAATCAGTCCACACCTTTCAAGCTGCCAATAAATTTCCATCTTGTCCCCTCAAATAAAAAACCGTCTTGTTGTAAATTAAAACCAGTTTACTAGTCCGTATTTTAATAACCTATCCAATTTTATACGTACGTGCAAACAGATTTTTCACTTTGCACCACCCTAACGTATACCTTTACGGCTTTACCAAGCTTTGGTGGTCATCGTTCTAGCTTCCTTGTCACCGCATTTAACTTCTGAATTTCTAGGGCTATTGATTTATGCTATCATTACTATTAATTATGATGGATGCATGTGGAAGATGCGAACATAGAAATTCACGTGAAGATACGCATACGATGGTCGATGGAGGGCATGCAAGTCGTAGCTAGCTGCAGAAGGCTGACGACGAGATGGCATGAAACGGGCTGGGCTGAATTCCTTTTATGGTCATAGAGCGAGACTGGGCCGGGCAGGCGTATGTAAAAGGGCTTCTCTCTGTTGGACCGGCCCAGATGGTTCTCTTAACGACGTTGTCCCTTAAAATTTCGTTTTTCTTGGACACATCGCTAGTAGTAGTTTTTTTTGTTTTTTTTTTCAAAATCAGCCCTGAAATTTATTCCCCGAGGCATTTCACGAGCTACAGTGCTCCTCTGTAAAAAGGATCTGTGCGGTAGTGCATGTGTGTTACCTCTGCCGTCCTCCCACAGTATTTTGGTACTTTTAGCGACCCACCTCCAATGCTGTTTTTGGGTTGTAGTGTAGTAATTGTGCAATAAAATGGCAAATACAAATGTTCCAAAGTCAAATGCACCTTCGCTTGCTAGGATGCACAGCCAAATTACCTGCTACAATGACTGATACAAACTGATACATTTCTGTTCAGTCCTGTTGCACGATCGCATTGCTTTGTCTCCTTTTTGCTACCAGATACATTTTTCCTCCAATATAAAGTTCCCACTTTATCTAGCTATATTTTGTGTTACCAAAATTACAGCTAGCACGCTCGTGTCTTATCTTATAAAAAAAAAAGAAAACAACTATCACGCTCATCTCGATCTTTATCTCTACTCTCTCCTCTTCTCTATCTCTATCTCTAATCTCTAATATCTAATCTATTCTCTAACCCTAATAAACCACCTATTAGAATTATCCTAGATCCACCCTGCTTCACAGAGATGACCTTTACTCCATCGACACCCACAAGTGCACCTAGAAAATGCAACACCATAGAAACGGATGCACCAGATCATCTCTCAGGCGTTCTCTCTCCTTACTCAACCAAATCCAACGGTCATCGTTCATTGTGTCTGCCTTCAATTGTGCGATACGACCCCTCCCGCCAGGGTTCTCAATACCGGCCGAAAATCAGTGAAAACCGGTCAATATCGGTCCTACCAGTCCCCTCCGGTATTGGCCAGTTGCAGCTGGTATCGGATAATATTTGTAAATTTTGATTATAGTTTGGTCAAATTTTGAAACTTTCGGCCGAAAATCAGCCTACCGGCCTTACCGGCCCCCTCTAGTATTTTTGCTTATATCAAAATCCAAAACACTGCCTCCCGCGGACCTACGGCATCCGATCGTCCTCCCGCGGACCTACAGCGCGCATGCAGGTCAGGTCGCGTAGCTTCGGTTTTGCCGTGCTAGCGGCTGTGTGCGCAGATCGCTACATCGCCTCTTCCTCTTCCCTGGCGGCAGCACCCGCGGGTGCAGCGCCAGCCCCTGCCGGGGGCTGTGCACGTGGATGCGGCAGTCGGCCTTGCCGGCGGCTGCGGCTCCATGGCCACCAAGCTCCAATCCAGGTCTAGTATCTCCTCCCTCCCTTCCTCTCTCTCCCGCTCGTGGCCTGTTCGTGAAACCCCTCTTGGCTCCAGTTGATGCATTTCTGAATCTGCGCCAGTCATGAGTTTTGGTTCATTCATGTATAATGTGGGATTACGCCATGTTCACATTATTCTGAATGTCTGAAGATGGAATACTGCCTTTGCTCTCCTGAAACTAAACAGGCTGCACATCAAGCTGCCCAGCATTTTGGAAGGGTTGGTGCTCATCATGTCAAAGTCGGGCACAAGAATGGCCATGTTCAGCATGGGTGAGTTGAATGCTCAGTGCCTTGTATATATATTGGGGATCGGAGGGATATGAAACATTGGTTTAAGTTGTGTTGTGATGCATAACAGTGAGTGGAAAATTTCTTTTCTCTGAACATTTTTTACTATTTTTGTTGGTGTGTTTTCCTCTCAAGTAAGGATTTTTCTCCCTCAGATCTCGATTCCCTGATGGGAGTCCTGCGCTGTGTGCTGCAGGGGACAAGGGAGGACGTCATGTCCATTGCCACGGGGCTCAGCGGGAGGAGCTGTAGGCCGAGCTCTAGGTGAGATGGTCTGGACGTCTGGTCCTTGGCTCAGTTGGGGTGGAATGTGTAATTATTGTGGAAATTACTTGTATAATTATTTGTGGTTTCAAAGGCTAGCTCTGACCATACATCTACTGACAGGATTCAATTGCTGGACGTGGTCCTGAGGATATGCAATCTATAAAGAGGGGTAATAACCATATAATATTTGGTGGCACTAAAATACTACAATTTTTAGATTAGTAAATACAGATAAGGTAATTATTTTGTTACAATCTTTTGTAGTTCCGTTCAGAGTTTTGGGGTTCCTGTCACAACAATGAGCATGTTGCTCTCTCCACCAAGATCCATTTTTTCTCACATAGAATGTGTTGGGAAATCCTCCTCATGAGTGGGCCATGGAGAGAGTAATTACTCCTAGTGAGCAGGCCCACATGTCATAGGTGCAACTCAAGGAAGTGGACCAAACTTGTGTGCATCTAGTATTTTGCCTCTTGGCTTACAAGAGAAGGAAGGGGAGAAGTATCTGGACATCAGCTCAGAAAAGAGAGAGTGGCAGCACAGTACCCATTCTAGCCCCTTCCTGAGCACTCCTCCAAGAGAGAGAGAGAGAGAAAAGAGAGGAAGAAGAGTGAGATTAGAGAGATCTTACAGTAGATCAAGAAGGATTCATCCCCAAGGTTGTGAAGCTTCAGATCCACATCCTTGGTACGCCTCTAATCTGAGTTCCACCACCATTTGGTGAGGTCTTTCAAATCCCTAAGTAGCAGCCCCAAATCTTATTGTGTTATCCAAGATCTGCGAATCTTGATGTATGATTGCCTCTAGTGCTATCTAGAGATGAACCTGTTGTAATCCCACAAGCACATAGTGGAAGAAGATTTGGCTAGCTTGGTCCCATGATTTTTACCCCGATTTTGGGGTTTTCCATGTTAAATCTGGTGTCTTATTATTGCTGTGAGTTTGACTGCAACTAATTGCGACTGTAGTTGCAAGTGATTTGCCACAACTAGTTGTGCTTGCTGTTGGTACTATTGCGATCAGTTGCAACTGCGATTGATGTGAATACAACTGATTGGGACTAGTTGGGACTGCATGCTATTTCCTCCATATATATATGTGTGATGCATATGTTTCCTTCCGTTAATAGGTGACGATCTACGGTGATTTCGTATTGTGGTGAAATTAAGTGTTTCCGCTGTCACTAACAAGTGTGTTAGTGTGGTTATCCCAACATAAACTAGTATCAAAGCCATAATTAATTGTTGGAGGTGATATTCCTCACTTTGGCAATGGAGGACAACAACACTCCAAGTGGCATGATCAAGCTTGATGCTACAAATTATTCTCTATGGAAGCCTATGATGGAGGATCTGCTTTATTGCAAGGATTTGTATGAGCCAATTGTGAGAGACAAAGTACCCACCGGAGTCACAGAAGAAGAATGGAGAGTATTGAATCGAAAGACAGTAGGTATGATCTGTTTCACATCAACCATAATATTTTTCACCATGTTGCTAATGATAAAGTTGCGTTTGAGTTGTGGAAAAAATTGGAGTCCATGTATGAGCGGAAGACAGCAGTTAATAAGGCCTCGGTGATAAAGCAGCTTGCGTAGATAGAGTACCGAGATGGCAGCAGTGTTATTGAACACTTGAATGTCTTCCAAGGCCACATAAATTAGCTGACAGCAATGAAGATAAACCTTGATGATGAGGTGCAGGCACTGCTATTATTGAGCTCATTGCCAGATAGCTGGAACACGCTTGTTGTATCACTTAGCAACTCAGCTCTAGATGGGAAGCTGACCCCTGATATGGTGAAGAATAGCATGCTGAATGAGGAAGCCAGAAGAAAAGCAAAGGGCAGCCATCAGCCATCTTCTAATGCATATGTGGCTGAAAAGAAAGATGAAAATCGAGGTCGTAGCCACGAGAAACCTCAGAGTGGCAGAAGTAAATCCAGGGAGAGATCACAGTCAAGTTCAAGCATGAAGATTATTTGCTTTCATTGCAAGAAGGAAGGCCACAAGAAATCAGTGCAAAATTTATACAAGAGAGCTTGCACAAGCAAAGCAAGGCAAGAATACCGAGCAAAAGGGTGAAGCCTCAGTTGTAACTGCAGCTAGTGAGGATTATCTCATTGTCGATGATGACAGTTGTCTTAGTGCTGTTACTGGTGATGATTTGAGTTGGTAGTGGACTCGAGAGCCTCTTTCCATCTAACATCACACAGAGAGTATTTCACATCCTACACTAGTGGTGATTTTGGCTATGTGAGGATGGGAAATAGAGATATGTCAACCATTGTTGGCAAGGGCACTGTATGTATTGAGACAGGCACAGGTTGCAAGTTGACACTTGAGAATGTGAGGCATGTCCCTAACATTAGACTAAACTTGTTGTTAGTTGGAAGGCTCGATGATATTGGCCTTGGCAGTTACTTTGCTGAAGGAAAATGGAAGCTCACCAAAGGTTCCTTGATTCTGGCTCGTGGTGCCAAGCAAGGGTGTCTTTATGTGACAAAGACAAAGTTGTGCAAGACAAATATGAACATTGTTGAGAGGGATTCCAGCATTGAGTTGTGGCACAAGACTTGGACATATGAGTGAGAAGGGGCTGCACTCCCTTGCTCGCAAGGACTTCCTCCCTGAGTTGAAAGGTATGACCTTGAGATCCTGTGTTGATTGTTTAGCTGGTAAACAACACAAGATTGCTTTTCGTACATCCACTGTTCCACATCGTGCTAAGAATATTCTTGATCTTGTGCATACTGATGTTTGTTCAATGACAGAGAGTTTCCTTAGTAGTGCATTATATTTTGTCATATTTATTGATGACCACTCTCGGAAGGATGCTTTTAAAGAGTTCCATGCCAAGGTTGAAAGAGAAACTGGCAGGAAGTTGAAGTGCATCAGATCAGACAATGTTGGTGAGTATAGAGGACCATTTGAGATGAACTGTAGGTTGTATGGAATCCAGCAACAGAACATAGTGCCGAAGACCGCTCAGCAAAATGGCCGCGCAGAGAGAATGAATAGGACACTCACAGAGAGGGTCACAACTATGCTCTCTCATGCAAAGTTACCAAATCAGTTTTGGGCTGAAGCATTGATGATTGCAGTATATGTGCTCACCTTGTCTCCATGTCTTCCACTTGATGGTGATATTCCTCAGAAGGTATGGTCAGGAAAGGAGGTATCATACAAGCATATGAAAATCTTTGGGTGCAGGGCATTTGTGCATGTTCCTAGAGATGAGAGGTCAAAACTTGACAGGAAGACCAAGCAGTGTGTATTGCTGGGCCACTAATGAGGACATCACTCCTTTGGATGCCCCCGCTGATCCTACAGTCATTATGCAAGGTCTAATGATCCGAGCTCGAATGCGACAACTAAATTTAGAGGTGAGCTCGTTCTTGAGTGATCCTTTTTATACTTTTGAGAATAGATTGCTACCTAATGATGTTATATTGCTTAGGAACATTAGAGAGGGTCATAAGGAAATTAGAGGAAGAGGTGGAGGTGAAGATGACCAGCAAGGACGTCCAACACAAGCCGGAGGCCTGGTCCAACCTGATTTCGAGTCTGCCTCGGCCTCCAGGACCAGTCTGCCTTAAACTGGTCACCCAGGACGCATTCGGACTCCGTTTTTGATGATCCACATATGGATGGAAAACTTATTTGATAAGAAAGCCAATGGAAGTGGTCCCACATCAAAATCCCATTAGAATATACAGAAATTGTCAAAATAAGTTAGCATCCAGAATCTGTCACGGTGCTGCATCACCATATTTGGTCCAATGGGCCGTGTATCGTCTTTTAGCCCATTAGGGGGGGCGTGCCTAGGGCAGGCAATGACATTAGGCTTGGGGTTTTGGTTAGATCAATCTATCATTGACAATTGTCATCTATCGGTTTGTGGAACCCCAACTCGTGTGCTTAATCATTCATCTGCAGTTTGTCCCAAATCTTAAGCTGCGTTCTTTTGAGTTCTTGCTTGTGTTCTTCGTTTTGCAGGCAGGGATTAGCCTTCGTTGCGAGGTCAACCGGTTGGAGACACGGTTGATAACTAGAGGAGTTGTGGTGCTAAGATTGCAGGGTTCGGGTCTTTCGATCGGAAGCCAGATCGGTGTGTTGTGCTCCACCTAAAACGATAGTTATCATCATCCTGATGGAAGATCAAGAATAATGTGCCGATCAAGTGGTATTCAGAGCTAAGGTATACTGTCAGGTTTGCATTTGTCCCCTAGTTTTGAGTGTTTCGCATTCGTCCCATAGTCCACTGCCATACTCGTTTTCCCTGTCCTAGGACCTTTCTGCGCCATAGCCTTTGCATATTTCAGTTTTAGAATCCGTCGTGTTGAGTTTGTGTCCTGGTCGAGGTCTTGTTGCTGGTTACGTCGTGTTAGAGTCCAGTTCGTGTGTTTTCCCCCATTATTTTCCATCAAACCCTAGCCACCGTGACCAATTTTGTGCACATTGTTCCCGTTTTGTCCTCTAATTCAGAGTCCGTTCTTAAAGTGGTCATAACTTTCGCATACGAACTCCGATTGAGACGTTCTTTATATCAAAATCGATCAGCAAAAAATTTTGGAACCATTTGTCCCCTGCTTTGTTGGGTTTGGTGAATTTTATTTTCCCTAAAAACTGGTCACACGATTGTCTTTTCGAGCCCGGAAGCTTTTTGACAATTTGGAGCACATCTTCTAAATTTTTCACAGGCGACGTCTTTCACCTGTTTAAGCTCAAATTTTCTGTGGTTACTTCTTGTGTGCTCCTAAGTCAAGAAAAAATAAAGAAATAAAAATAAAAAGTTGAAGTTGAAGTTTCCCAAAAAAAACATCGATAGCCCAAAAAATTAGAAAAAAGAGGGGCAAAAGAGGAACAATATCTAGAGGAGCACATAGAGAAGGCCTAATTGAGTTGTGTTAGCGGGTGCTGTCTTGTGCTTTGTTCCTGTTGCTCTTGCTATCCATCATACTTGTTTCTCCATACTTGTTGTCACACACTTGGTACTCAGAACACGTTAGGCCAGCAACGAGAACAAATATTTGGGACTATAATTCAACATTACTATCTGTTACTGACTTGTGTGCCACATATACATATTTTTTCTCTTTGTGTGCCTTCCAAGCTCCACATATTCTTTAGATCGGTATAGAAAAAGACCTTGCAATCGCGGTGCCACTTCTTCACAGGTATCACAACTAAGCCGCCGGTTGCCATCCTCTGTTCACGTTGGTAAGAACTTGGTAAGACTTGTGTGATGGTTTGATTCCACCAATGAACCAACCCATAAATAGTTGATAGGGCTTTTTGTTTTATAGCTAACCATGCCAGGCGATGAGCCTGTTTTGAAAAGTGATTTGCAGGAGCTGAAGGATTTCATGCAACAACACTTCGAGACAATAACAAATGACATTAGAAACGTCAGTCATGATGTTGAGAGTGTGGACAAGCGAGTGTCCACGCTGATAGGGAGGATTCAATAGCTTGAGACCAATCCTCCTAAGGCTGACGACCATAAAGAAGAGGAGGAAGACGACGATGGTTTTCTAGAATTGGAGGAAGATGTTGTTTATGGTTCTGATGGGTTGCCTGACAACATTAAGACCAACGTGAACCGTCTGCGTAGGAGGAGACTCCACAAGAATAGAGCAGGTATGGGAGGCAATAGAAACTGGCACAATCAAGGTAACGATGATCCTTATGCTAAAATTAAATTTACCATTCCATCTTTTCCTAGGAAATATGATGCTGAGGAATATCTAGATTGGGAGATGACAGTAGAATAAAATTTTGCTTCCCATCTTGTGCCTGATCGCCATAAAGTTAGACAAGCCACTAGTGAATTTAAAGATTTTGCGCTAACCTGGTGGGCTTCTTTGCAACAAAAACCTAATTCAAGGGAAGACCTCAAAAACAGAATGCGTGATAGATTTGTACATGTTTCATATAAGCGAGATTTGCGTAAGAAATTACAACGCTTAGAGCAGGGAGATATGTCTATTCAGGAATATTTTGCAGGGCTCCAAAAGGGCATGATTCATTGTGGGATAGAGGAGCATCCGGAGGATAAAGTGTGTCGTTTCTATGGTGGTTTAAGACGTGAAATTCAGGATATTGTTGATTATAAAGATTTTAACACTACCAACCAGTTGTTTTAGCTTGCTATGCTTGCAGAAAAAGAATTGCAGGGACGACAGCAGCAGCAGCCACCAAGGAGCAGGAGCAACTACGGCAGCTCCTACACGCCCAAGGTAATCATGCTGCCACCCACCAAGTCGTCGGGTGCATCTCCTTCAGCGCCATCTGCAAGCACACGGTCTTCTCCACTAGTGAGCACATGTTCAGCACCACCAGCAACTTCCCCTTCGGGCGCTGGTAAGACTCGTTTGCAGGATCCGGCTAAGAGTGCCTCATCTGTGGCTTCCACCAGACGCTCTTTGGCCATTCAGTGGCACTGCTACCAGGGACTTAGGCATGTGGCAAGGGAATGTCCTAGCAAGTGCGCATACATTGCTACAAAAGATGGAGGCTATGTTAGCACTTCTGATGTAGAGGAAGACATCAAGGAGTTTCTTTGGGCTCAGATGATGCAAGAAACCAGAAGATTTATATTGTGCAGCGTGTCCTCAGTACACAAATGGAGGAAGCAGAGAAGCAGCAGCACCATAACTTGTTCCAGATTTTATTTGTGATTAAAGATCGACGTGCACAGGTAATTATTGATGGAGAAAGCTGCAACAACTTGGTAAGTGCTGATTTGGTCAAGAATGTTTGTTTGACGACACGCCCTCATAAACATCCATATCACATTCAATGGCTAAACGATTCAGGTAAGGCCAAGGTAACTCAAACAGCCCGGGTGCATTTTTCTCTTGGTCCCTATTCTGATTTTGTAGATTGCGATGTGGTACCCATGCAAGCTTGCTCTCTTTTGTTGGTTCAACCATGGGAATATGATAATGATGCTATCCACCATGGTAGAAGTAATACATATACTATTATGCATAACGGACAAAAAATTACTTTGCAACCCATGACTCCTGCTCAAATTGTACAAGTTGAAAAAGAGAGATTAGCTTGTGGGACTACACAAGTGTTGCTAAAACTAGAAATCAGCAAACAATTAAATTGAAAAATCCAGTGATGTTTGCTACTAAACTTGATCTAGCAGAGATTGATGATGTATGCTATGCTTTAGTATGCAAAGATGCTTTCTTTTCAACGGATGATATTTCTAGCACTTTGCCACCTTCTGTCACTAACCTTTTGCAGGAATATAGTGACGTGTTTCCAACTGAGATACATCCAGGGCTTCCACCTATTCGAGGGATTGAGCACCAAATTGATTTGATTCCTAGAGCAACCTTGCAAACCGAGCTGCTTATAGAGCCAACCACGAGTATGTGTGTAGATTGTAGAGCCATCAACAATATCACGATAAGGTACCATCATCCTATTCCTAGGTTAGACGACATGCTTGATGAGTTAAGTGGTTCTATAATTTTTTCTAAGGTTGATTTGAGAAGTGGCTACCACCAAATAAGAATGAAATTAGGTGATGAATGGAAAACTTCTTTCAAAACCAAGTTTGGCCTGTATGAGTGGTTAGTAATGCCTTTTGGGTTAACTAATGCACCTAGCAGTTTCATGAGATTAATGAATGAGGTTTTACATCTTTTCATTGGCAAATTTGTGGTGGTTTATTTTTTATGATATCTTGATATACAGCAAGTCTTTAACTGAACATCTTAATCATCTACGTGCTATTTTTTATGCTTTGTGGGCTGCACGTTTATTTGGTAACCTCGAGAAGTGCACTTTTTGCACCGAACGAGTATCGTTTCTTGGCTATGTTGTGACCTCGCAGGGATTTGAGGTAGATGAAGCCAAGGTGCAGGCCATACAGAGTTGGCCAACGCTCACAATGGTGACACAAGTGCGGAGCTTTCATGGACTTGCAGGATTTTACAGCCGCTTTGTGAAGGATTTCAGCACCATTGCAGCCTCATTGAATGAGTTGTTCCATTGGGGAGAAGAGCAAGAAGCGTCCTTTGCTCTTTTGAAGGACAAGCTCACTCACGTGTCATTGCTGCAACTTCCTGATTTTGGTAAGACATTTGAGCTAGAATGTGATGCTAGTGGAGTTGGCATTGGTGGTGTCTTAATGCAAGAAGGTAAACCCGTTGCTTACTTTAGTGAGAAATCGAATGGGCCTATTCTTAATTATTCCACATATGACAAAGAATTATATGCTCTTGTTCGCACATTAGAAACGTGGCAGCATTATTTATGGCCTAAGGAGTTTGTCATTCACTTAGATCATGAATCACTAAAACATCTTTGAACTCAAAACAAAATGAACCGTAGACATGCTAAGTGGGCTGAATTTATTGAATCTTTTCCTTATGTCATCAAACACAAGAAAGGGAAGGATAATATTATTGCTGATGCTTTGTCTCAACAATATGCTATGCTGTCCCAACTTGATTGTCATATCTTTGGGCTTGAAACGATTAAGGAACAATATGTTAATGATGTTGAATTTAAAGATGTGATTGAACATTGTAAAGAGGGACATGCATGGAACAAATATATGCTGCATGACGGGTTATTGTTGAGAGCTAACCGCCTATGCATTCCAGTTGGTTCCATTCATCTTTTGTTGTTGCAGGAGGCACATGGAGGCGGATTGATGGGACATTTTGGTGCCAAGAAGATAGAGGAGGTGCTGTCCACACACTTCTTTTGGCCTAGGATGAGGTGAGATGTCGAGCGGTTTGTGGCTTGATGCACCATGTGTCAAAAAGCTAAGTCGAGGTTGAACCCACATGGTTTGTACATGCCTCTTCCCGTTCCTTCTATTCCTTGGGCTGATATTTCTATGGATTTTGTTTTGGGATTGCCAAGGACTAAGAGGGGGAGGGATAGTATTTTTGTGGTGGTTGATCGTTTTTCTAAGATGGCACATTTTATTCCTTGTCATAAAAGTGATGATGTTGTTCATATTGCTGACCTATTCTTTCAAGAGATCGTTCGCTTGCATGGTATGCCGTCTACTATTGTTTCAGATCGCGATGCAAAATTCTTGAGTCATTTTTGGCGCATTTTGTGGAACAAATTGGGGACAAAGCTGTTGTTTTCTACAACTTGTCATCCCTAAACTGATGGGCAAACTGAGGTAGTGAATTGAACATTGTCCACCATGTTGAGAGCCATTTTGAAGCGCAACTTGAAGATGTGGGAAGAGTGTTTGCCGCATGTGGAGTTTGCATATAACAGGGCGGAAAACTCCACCACCAAGGTAAGTCCCTTCCAGGTAGTGTATGGTTTGAACCCCCATGCTCCTATTGATTTTTTGCCTTTACCTACCACTGAGAGGACACATAATGATGCTAGCGCGCGTGCTAATTTTATTCATAAGTTGCATGAAACAACTAAAGCAAATATTGAAAAGATGAATGAAAAGTATAGAATTGCTGGAAGTGAAGGTAGAAAAGAAATTAAACTTGAACCGGGTGATTTGGTTTGGTTACATTTGCGAAAAGATAGATTTCTAGAGCTGCATAAGTCTAAATTAATGCCAAGAGCTACTGGTCCTTATAAGATAATTGAGAAAATAAATGATAATGCATACAAACTTGAGTTGCCACCCGAGTTCGGGGTTAGTTCCACTTTTAACATTGCAGATTTGAAAACTTATTTGGGAGAAGAAGATGAGCTTGAGTCAAGGACGACTCCATTTCAAGAGGGGGAGGATGATGAGGACATCACTCCTTTGGATGCACCCGCTGATTCTTCAGCCATTATGCAAGGTCCAATGACCCGAGCTCGAATGTGACAACTAAATTTAGAGGTGAGCTCGTTCCTAAGTGATCCTTTTCATACTTTTGAGAGTAGATTGCTACCTAATGATGTTATATTGCTTAGGAGCATTGGAGAGGGTCCTGAGGAACTTATAGGAAGAGGTGGAGGCGAAGATGACTAGCAAGGACGTCCAACACAAGTTGGAGGCCCGGTCCAACCTGATTTCGAGTCTGCCTCGGCCTCCAGGACCAGTCTGCCTTAAACTGGTCACTAAGGACGCATCTAGACTCCGTTTTTGACGATCCACATATGGATGGAAAGCTTATTTGATAAGGAAGCCAATGGAAGTGGTCCCACATCAAAATTCCATCGGAATATACAGAAATCGTCGAAACAACTTAGCATCCAAAATCTGACAGGGTGCTGCGTCACCATATTTGGTCCAATGGGCCGTGTATCGTCTTTGAGCCCGTTAGGGGGGCGCGCCCAGGCTAGGCGATGACCCTAAGACCTCTATATTCATTAGCCGCCACTGTCATTAGGCTTGGGGTTTTGCTTAGATCAATCTGTCATTAACAGTCGCTATCTATCAGTTTGTGGAACCCCAACTCGTGTGCTTAATCATTCATCTGCAGTTTGTCCCAAATCTTGAGCTGCGTTCTTTCGAGTTCTTGCTTGTGTTCTTCGTTTCGTAGGTAGGGATTAGCCTTCGTGGTGAGGTCAACTGGTTGGAGACACGGTTGATAACCAGAGGAGTCGTGGTGCTAAGATTGCAGGGTTTGGGTCTTTCGATCTGAAGCCAGATCGGTGTATCGTGCTCCACCTAAAACGATAGTTATCATCATCCTGACAGAAGGTCGGGAATCATGTTCCCATCGGCCACCCTAATGAGCAGTTTGGCTATAGGCTGTGGGATCCAATTAACAAGAAAATTATGAGAAGCTGAGATGTAGTGTTGTTTGAAGATGAGACAATAGAAGATATTGTGAAGCCTAAGAAGCCATCCACTACACCTCAAGTTGTTGATATGGATCAAATTCCTTCTCCAGCTGTGCATGGCAATCATGGGGGAGATGATGGCATTGAAAATGCAAGTTCAAGCCAGGGTGATGATCAGTCATCAGAGGATGATGATGTTGATGATACTCCAGAAGAACCACAATAGGAGCAGTTGAGAAGAACTAGCAAAGTTTGTAGGCCCTCTAGCAGATAACCACCACATGAGTAGTTGTTGTTGATAGATGTAGGTTATCCCTCATGCTATGAGGAGTGTATGTCTGATGAGCACAAGAATCAGTGTTTGGAAGCCATGAAGGATGAGATGAGTTCCCTTCATAAGAACAACACATTTGAGTTGGTGAAGTTGCCAAAGGGCAAGAAAGCACTGAAGAACAAATGGGTGTACATGCTGAAGTCTGAAGAGAACAGCTCACAACCAAGGTACAAGGCAAGATTGATTGTGAAAGGCTTTGCTCAGAAGCAGGGTATTGACTTCGATGAGATATTCTCTCAAGTGGTCAAGATGTCTTCAATCTGAGTTGTGCTTGGTATGGCTGCCACCATGGACTTGGAAGTTGAACAACTTGATGTGAAGACAACATTCTTGCATGGTGACCTAGAGGAGGAGATTTATATGGAGCAACCAGAAGGGTTTGCGATTGCAGGCAAAGAGCACTTGGTTTGCAAATTGAACAAGAGCTTGTATGGCTTGAAGCAAGCTCCTCGACAGTGGTACAAGAAGTTTGAGTCTTTTATAACTAACCTTGGATACCATAAAGCATAGTCTGATCATTATGCCTTTATGAAGAAGTTTGCCGAGGGTGATTTTATTATCCTCTTGCTTTATGTTGATGATATGTTGATTGTAGGAAACAACACAGAAAGAATTGCTCTCCTGAAGAAGGCGTTGGGCAAGTCATTTGCCATGAAGGATTTGGGTTCGGCAAAACAAATACTTGGCATGAGGATCTCCCGTGATAGAGTGAACAAGAAGATTTGTCTATCACAGGAAGAATATATTCAGAAGGTACTTGAAAGGTTTAATATGCAAAATGCAAAACCAGTTAACTCTCCACTTGCAGGACATCACAAATTGAGTAAAGATCAGTGTCCTACAAGCAAAAAAGAGAAAGAAGCAATGAAGAAAGTACCTTACTAATCTGCTATGGGTAGTTTGATGTATGCCATGGTGTGCACTAGGCCTAATCTTGCCTATGCAGTTGGGGTTGTTAGCCAGTTCATGAGTAATCTAGGAGAAGCACATTGGGCTGCAGTAAAGTGGATTCTCAGGTATCTCAGATGAACTTCCAAAATGCGTTTATATTTTGTAAATGGTGATCCTGTATTGCAGGGCTATACCGATGCAGATTATGCTGGAGATGAGGACTCCAGAAAGTCCACATCAGGATACCTGATGACATTTGCAGGGGGAGCAATGTCATGGTAATCAAGGCTATAGAAGTGTGTTTCATTATCAACAACAGAGGCTGAGTACATTGCAGCGGTCGAAGCTTGCAAGGAAGTGTTGTGGATGAAAAGCTTCTTGCAAGAGTTGGGACACAAGCAAGAGAAGTACAATCTATTTTGTGACAACCAAAGTGCCATTCATCTTTCCAAGAATTCAAGCTTTCACTCTCGAACCAAGCTAATTGATGTGTGGTACCATTGGATTCGAGAAGTGGTGAGTTCCAAGTTGATGCAACTTGAGAAAATCCATACTGACCATAATGGTGCCGAAATCATGACCAAAGTGCTACCGAAGGAGAAGCTGCAAGTGTGCAATGAGGTAGCGGGCATGATGGTGCCCCCCTCATGAGTTGGAGGGGGAGATACGTTGGGAAATCCTCCTCATGAGTGGGCCATGGGGAGAGTAATTGCTCCTAGTGAGCAAGCCCACATGTCATAGGTGCAGCTCAAGGAAGTGGACCAAACTTGTGTGCATCTAGTATTTTGCCTCTTGGCTTAAAAGAGAAGGAAGGGGAGAAGTATGTGGACATCAGCTCAGAAAAGAGAGAGCGGCAGCACAGTACCCATTCTAGCCCCTTCGTGAGCACCAGAGAGTTCCTCCAAGAGAGAGAGAGAGAAAAGAGAAGGAGAAGAGTGAGATTAGAGAGGAGATCTTGCACTAGATCAAGAAGGATGCATCCCCAAGGTTGTGAAGCTTCGGATCCATATCCTTCGTGCCTCTAATCTGAGCTCCACCATCATTTGGTGAGGTCTTTCCACTCCATAAGTAGCAGCCCCAAATCTTATTGTGTTATCCAAGATCTACGAATCTTGATGTATGATTGCCTCTAGTGCTATCTAGAGATGAACTTGTTGTAATCCCATAAGCACATAGTGGAAGAAGATTTGGCTGGCTTGGTCCCGTGGTTTTTACTCCGATTTGGTGGTTTTCTACGTTAAATCTGGTGTCTTATTATTGCTGTGAGTTTGGCTACAACTAGTTGTGACTGCAGTTGCAAGTGATTAGCCGCAACTAGTTGTGCTTCTGTTTGCGGTTGATGTGAATGCAACTGATTGGGATTAGTTATGACTGCCTGCTATTTCCTCCATATATATGTGTGATGCATATGTTTCCTTCCGTGAATAGGTGACGATCTGGGCTGATTTCGCATTGTGGTGAAATTAAGTGCTTCTACTGTCACTAACAAGTGTGTTAGTGTGGTTATTCCAACAGAATGTATATTCACCACTTGTCCACCTCCTTTCTCAAATCAGCAGAAAGGCAAATCATGGACTTTCTTTCCTTAGGGATTAGTTGTTTATGTTCATGCAAATCAATGAGGGGCTGTGGGTTTTGTATTTGTGTTGGAGAGTAGCAACAAATTCCAGCAAGTTCAAGTGATGTTCAGGTTTCTAGGTTTTTGAAAGTTCAATCTTCACTCTTTCAGTATTGTTGAAAACAGTCTGTGTCTGGCTTTGTTGCTGCGCGCTACTGCTGCTTCCAATCAGATTGGAAGGATGGAAAGGAGGCAGTGGACCTCATAGGACCAGGGGCTGTAGCTCTGTCCTCCTCTATGTGATCGCTGGTAACAACTTGTCTAAATCTTGCTATTTATGTGATTGCCGGCATATCAATGAGGCGGTGGCAGCGACTTGGCATGGCCCTAGCAGCGATGGAAGCAACGACTAAGAGATGTTGGCAATAAGGAGGCTAGCTGCGCATAGGCTCTGGTGGCCTACGGCGGCGGAAATGCTGGTGAGAGCAAGCCATTCGCCTTCCTTCACAAAATATGAATCAGGCTCCCCTCCACCACAGCCAGTCAGAATCAAAGTCAAATCAATGACACCAACTCAGATCAAAGAAGTTCTGGTACTTTCAACACGAAATCCTTTTGTTTTCCTATTTATTGCAGATCCTAGATGAAATTGAAATTGAAGGTTGCCATTGTGTTATTTGATCTTGCCGAGTGGAACAACTCTCTTGATCTCGCTGAAAACAAAGAAGCACAACTTGCTTCTTGTTACTGATGCTCAGAGCTACACTGTTGTAGCATTCATCCTATCGATAGGTACGTAGGTAGCCTTTGCTACACTACGCTCGCACCACTCTGATAGATGGGCTCATCTTTCGCATCCATCATCAATCAACCTCACGTGCCACCATTGTAGGTGATGACGACTTTCTATGTTGCTATTCCTATAGCTGACCTAGATCTCTTCCACTTCTAGTTCCCACACTTCTCCCAAGTGCCTGTCGTGAAGGCATGGGCTGTGAGGCTATTGTGTCCACAGTCGCCATGATGCTTCTACCTTAGCCCACCGAGCTAGCACCATGAGTTCATCACACTCTCACTACTCTAAATCTATAAGAGAGAACAATCAAAAGGTTCCATCGAAGACTTCAAGCATTCAAAGAAAACTCTATAGAGTTGTACAACTATATCCACACGGTGACCAAGGGATGAACCTCCATACCCTTGCCCGAGTAAGGGTTGCGTAAAGGTTCTAACCTTTTTTAGTTTGGCCTTCCAAGGTACGTTTTCGTGAGCTACCCCATGCTACATCCCGAGCAGAATCCATGTGATTGTCAAGTCACTAATAAGTACTCAGCTTACTGCTCTCATATGCGACGTGTGGTCAGTTCAGGGGGTTACTCAAACTTACTATCCTAGAGGACAGTCCTTAACTACTCTGGTAAGCTACGCCACTCTAGATCTGACACTCGCAGTGACCTTTCCCCTTGCCAAGTTGGAGTTCACATCAAATTCACAATTGAGTCCAGTTAAAGGATGATCCTTAAGAAAATTACTAGTCTAAGTCAAGTTAGATCCAATTGCATGTTTTAGTGTTGATTTACCCCGATGAACCAAGCGTTAGAGTGAGTTCCCATTCACACTTGGCTTCTACTAGTTCTAGCTAGCTAAGCATGTTAAATGTCCCAAAACCAATTATAGGACAAGGGCTATCTTTTCTTAAGTGAGTTGATCTTACTATAGTGAGTCATACTTAGTTGATTAAGCAATATTAGAATCGAATGCAACACTTCATGAATATATATGAGTATCCAAAGTAGGGTTATTAGTAGTGGTGCCTACCTACCATGAAATCCTAGTGATCAAGGGTGATCATGACAACTCATACACATATCTACACCATTGCCTAACCTGCAGGAGATGTTTTGAGAGATTTAAGTTGAGATTGCTCAAGGAGGTCGATGAACTTGAGTGATAACAGATACCAACTTGTGATCTAAGTTAGAGAGCTCGTTGGATGAATCAAAGGCTGAATTAGTGTTGTACTAGTAGGTATCTAAATATGTGCTAGGGTGGTTGTGTTTAGGGTCAAGGGTTTGTAGAAATAAAATATTCATGATTTTTTACCTGACAGGGTGCAATCCCGAAGGAAGGGTTGTTCCCTTGGTTGGGGGCTCAATGTTCCCGTGGATGTCCCAAGGTTCCTCCAGATGCTCTGTGCAAACATCAAATAGTTCAAGGAAACCATCCAAGCATGCACTTGAGTTGTGCTGGCTGTGGGTCATCCCAAAGATGGTCTAGAGTTCTCTCGGATAGTCCATCAGAACGTCGATAGAACCTATGTGGTTTATGTGTTCTTGGTGTTCTTGAGTTTGGAGCTAGGCTTTGTGGGTGATGTTTCCCAGGGATGTGTTGTGACAATCTAGGAGTGTTTGGGTGAGGTACTAGGGTTGTGCAACTTAAGGTTTGGCCTTCGATTGGAGGATGAAGCTTGTGATTAAGGATTAAATCAAACTTGAATAAAAAGGGAGAAGTTCATGAACTTGAATATTTGCAACATAACTTTGATGGATGAGTGACCATTGGGCCACCATGACCATGCTCATGTCTTTTTTCCTTCTTGCTTCCAAGTGAGAGATGGATTTGAGTAGAATCAAAATTTCCTTGCAAAAACACATACACCACCATTTATATTGAAATTTGAGAAATTCATGAGATGATGGAGAGTGAGAGGGAGGTAGAGCTTACACTTGAGATGGATTGAGCAGCTAGCAACCTTCGTCTTCAACTCATGCAAGGTGAAACCAAAGACTAGGGTTTGGGTTGGCATTTGGGAAGAATAGAGAAGGGTATTTCTTGAACTCACCCAAGGATGAAGATGAAGGTGGTGATCTGCATCTTCGCGTTGAGATGGTGGTGCGTGATCTTCTTCTCTTCTTTTTCTTTTCCTTCTCTTCCTTTCTCTGTGTAGTTCTTGTTTTCTTCACCTTGGAGAGAGAGAGAGGGAGGATCAGAGTGAGTGAGTGAGGTGGGGAGAGAGATGAACTAGGCATCTGGAAACTCTGTTTCGAGCTAATAGGTGGGGCCAAGGGAGGTTGAAGAGGATAGATCATCTAAATTACTTCTGCTCTCTCACTATTCTAGCAAATAGTCCCTCAAGTCACTAGACAGTCTAGCAGAACATGAATTTTGGGATCTTGGATTTGGAGAGGAGAGATTGGAATTGGGGCCTTTAATATATTTTGTAAGTTTTATAGAAACCTTCTAATATCACTTCCCAGGTGATGATCTTTAGAATATTGTCTAAGTCAGCCATCCAATTGACCAAGGTTGACACTGCTTGACTTGGTTTGACTAGAGTACATCATGGGGTTTAAGGGTCGAATTTGGGGTTCTTGTCCTTCAAGAGATAGATGTAATGGTTTCATTAAGTTGATAAGGTTGTCCATTGCTAGAGAAGAGCTAAAAGAGCCTATGGCCTCGTGACACGGTTGATGAAGACTCGTAATCCAAGTGCATTGTGATATGTAGCAGGGGTTTTGGTTAAGGTTCAAGGAAGAGTTGGTTAGAGTTTCAGGCTTCAAGGGGTGTTTTTGGAAAGTTCAAGATGGAACCACTGTTGGGTCATGACAGTTGTGACATCGACAAGCACAGGCATGCCCACATAGCATGTGTACCCAGCACATGACCATGCTGGCCCTCAACATGCTCGACGGATTGCTATGGCGTGCCTTCTCTGGAACCCTCCTCCATATTACTCATGCCCTGTCGTGGGGGTTAGTGGATGCACTTGCATCAAGACGGTAGCAAAGACATGTTGTTGATGGTTGTTGCCTCTACCATAGCAGTTACTAATGGAATGCTCCCTTCTTATTCTGTACGACCTTGTCCGCCCTCGACATGTTGGATAGATTGTCATGTTGGGGGTTCTTGAGAACTCCTCATCTTGATCCCTCTCATTGGCTTTTTTGCAGGTTATGCCGTGTATATGATCATGTAAGTAAACCAACTAGTGCATGTTGCCATTGCCCCTGTCGACACAAGTACAGAAGTGGGCATACACTTCTTTCTTCATTACTATCGTAGCAGCTGCCTCCATCGGGTGACCACTAGCTGCCAATTGGTTTAGATTGCACTCGCGTGCTATGTGTTGAGATTTATTTGTTGCTCCTTCTTTTTTTTTTACCGTTTTCATGTTGTTCTGACTTTTTAATAGGTCGCAATATTAACTGATAGTAGAGCATTATCAGCATGACAACCAAGCTGTGAATTTTCTTTCATTCTCCTTTTGAGTGTGGTGTCAAATATTCTGATCATGATTAAACCATCATTCTTTGTGCAGTCGTGCAATGAAATTTTGCAAGACATTGTTTACCAGAAAATGTTGGTGAGTGTGTCAAGTTGACTGGAGATTTTTTTTTTGACTGACTTCCTTCTTTGCTTAAATAGTATGATCTTTCATACATCACCATCCGCAGTATGGAATTTTTCATACTTCTCTATCCGAAGCATGTATTTTTTCATACATCATATGTATAGTACAATACTTCGTATATCACCGTCCTCACTACGAAAACTTTCATAAATTATCATCTGCAGTATGATTTTTTTTTTTGTAAATCTCTTGCTGGCTTCCATTTTAGCACACTAACACTGAGTCACAAAGTAATTCGTACATCAGCAAGTCTTTTTATGGACTGTTCTCTAACCTGAACGTGTCAGATGACATCGTTAACCAAGAGGAGTTCAGCTTTCCCCTGAACTTAGTCCAAAAACCTTACTTCCTCCTGAGCCTAGTTCCAGTCCATGTGCGAACCATATTCTGCCTCAAGTCTGCACATGAACAAACAAACCATGTGCGAGCAGCCGAGCACAAGTATACAATTTAACTCAGCATCTGTCCATGCAACAATTCCTACACATGCACATAAATAAATGCAATTATGCTTATCATTTTGCAGTGCCAATCTCGTTACAAACCAATTTTTGATCACAAATGATATTAGAAATACAACATTTGTATACATTACAAAAATACAAAGTAATATAATGCACCATATACTCAGAGTTCAATACGCAGCCTCACAAATTATTGAATGCAAATACCGACCATATCCATGAAAACGAAGATCAGAAAATAGAACAGAATAATTAAACAAAAGAGATGAACATGTGCTGCTAGCACGACAACATATATGATGCTGTATTGATAGTTTATTCCCCTTGCCTCTTCACACGCGGCCTGTTAGGGTTCTCGTTGGCTACTGTTTCCCAATCTTTCTGCATAGAACTGTTATGCATCACCTCAGCGAGACTTGCAAGATGTGGGATGCCCTCAACGGTTTCGGATGGTTGCTTCTTGGAATTTGGACAAAGAAGGTGAAGGGAGGTCAGACATTCCATAGATCCTTCTTTGAATTGCATTCTGGGAAGCATGGGGGCCTCGATGCACAGTGTGTTTAGGCTTTCGAATCCCTTTTTCTCCACAATGAAAATGCCACTGCAAAATATATCACTATGCTCTACCAGCTTCAGATATTCCAAGCCACGCAAGTATTGCAAGACAGATAGTTCTTTGATCGTGAGACCAGGTGAGAAGAGTTGCAGCTTCTTAATTCTACCAAGCTCACTTAACTTGTCAGAAGCCGGCAGTCTGTCTAAATTTCCCCGCAGTTTGATAGACCTGATGCTGCATGGTCCCTCAAGAGAGCCCAGGAAGTCTTGGCAAAGTCCACTAGAAACCATGGAAACAGACTCTAGAGTTTTGGAGCGCTCAAGAATCCTGATAAAATCAAAGTTCGCCTCATTTCGACGGTTATGTTCCATTCTTTTTGTACACCACATTATTTTACTTTGTGAACGGTTTGAAGAATGCTTAGGAACAGAAATGCATACTGGGGAATCAGCAGTAGTTGTATCGTTGCACCATACTTTAACATTCTTCAGCTTTCTGGAGAAGAGTATGACATGTTCCAGACCATGTCTCTTGTTGGCAACAAATGCAGAAAGAGTCTGCAGTACACTTTTGTTTTGCAAGAAGTCCGAAAGCTTGTTTATTTCTGCTTGGCTGTTGGGAACGTCCAATAGCTGAAACTTCCCAAACAGGTAAGCAAGCTTCGGCATCATGATGACCTTCATGGACAATTTTTGCACATTTGTATCTCGGATGTCGAGCGTCTCCAAACATTCAAGTTTCTCTATTTGTCGGGGAAGCTCGTCAATGTCTGTTTTCCTGAGGCTGAGATACCTGAGAAGGAGCAATTTACAGATGCCCTGAAGAAATCTATTGTCAATCCCAGTGCAACCTTCAAGATCAAGGACTCGCATCATCTTGCAGCTCCGTAAATCAAAAGGCTCACTATTGAAAATGCTTAACGACCTTAAAGAAGCGGATCCGTCTTCAAGTTCATGAAATCTTTCTTTGGTGCTTGACTGAACAGAGAGTCGGCGGACAGGGGCCCCTGTTTTTCCTTTAAGCAGGGTCTCAGGCTCTTGAATCAGAGTGACCACATTTTTATCTAATGACTTTTGAATGATATACTCCTGCACAAGGTCGTGAACTTGACAGCTTTTGACAACTACAGAATTGTTGAAAATCTGCACAGGCTTAATGATACACCGGTCAATCAACTCATCGAAACATTTACAGCCTTCATTGATGACCAACCGTTCAGCTTTTAATCTTCTCACTAGGTTCTTCCTCTTAATCTGATGGCCCCTGGGAAATATACTCAGGTACAGCAAGAAGAACCTGTGGTCATAGTCTGGCAGGTTATCATAGCATTGCCTAAGCACTCTTCTCATTCCCTTAAAGATGCTCATGGCTGCATTGTTGTTACTTAGCAGGTAGTCTTTGCCAAGGTTTTGTCCTACATCTTCAAAGTGCCGACTTTTCAGATCATTCCCTTTCAGATATAAATGTTTGGCTACAGTAGTCAGTGCCAGTGGTAAACCACCACATTTTTGAATGATGCTTACTGAAGCATCTGCAAAGGTAAGGGGAGGTTCCCTTTGTTTGCCATAAACATTTCTCCAAAACAAGCTATCTGAGTCTTTATCGCTAAGACATTCCATGCCGTACATGTAACTGCCAGAGCTGCAGGCTGTGGCCACTGAGCGAACACTTGTTGTCACAATTATTCTGCTTTTGCTGCCAATTAGTGGGCAGGCATCTACTGTTTCTTTCCACATTTGTAGTTGCTGTACATCATCAATAAAGACCAAGCACCTAGAAAAGAAAAGGTTGGATAACAAAATTTCAATAAAACATGCATATATATATATATACATATATATATATATATATATATATATATATATATATATATATATATATATATATATATATATATATATATATTACCCTACAGCTGGCTACAAAATAACTTATTCTGTAGCCACTTTGAGTTACGATAATTGTTATGCTAATTTACGAGATTATAGTAACTCGTTACTATGTGATTTACTATAATATTATAGTAAATATCCCCATGTGTTATAGTAATTCAACTATCGTAAATATATACTAACTTTGTCGTAAATTAGTATATAAAATTATCGTAAATAGAGGTGGATACAAAATAACTTATTTTGTAGCTAGCTATAGAGTATACTCTCCCTATATATATATATATATATATATATATATATATATATATATATATATATATATATATATATATATATATATATATATATATCAAACTTATTTTGAAGTTGCCTACTTTTTCATTTGAAATAATTTAATACCTAGAAATTCTGTTTTAACTTTTCAAAATTTAAAATTTGATCTTTTAATTTTTCAAAGTGCCTCATACCGAGAAATGACCTAGACCAAAGGTGTAGTACTCGAAATGGATGTACAACTTGGTAGTTGTTGACCATTTCTTTTGAAATCATTTAGTGCCTGGAACCTATGTTATATGTTTTCAGATTTTAATTCATATTTTTTTGAATTTTTCAAATGACCTCGGTTGGAGAAAACATCTAACTAAATTTGTAATACTCTAAGAAATCTAAAATTTTTCAGTTCAAACTTTTTTATTTAAATTTATTTATGATCTCAAATATGCATTACACAATATTTGGTGAAACGAATACAAAATGATTATTTCAGTTACTTTGTCACAACTGACTCTAAGGTGCAATGTAAGGAAACAGTGCACAAGATTTGAGGTTGGGAGTTGGTCCCCCGTGTCCACACAAGGGTGAAAAAATGTGACTTTTGACTTGCGACCACGAGTAGTTGGCTAGTAGGCCTCTCCCAAGGTTAAAACAACTTTTCTACTGGCCCAATTCAAAAAATTTGAAAAATGATTTGTAAAGATGCCTGGGTTTTCAGTCTACATCTAAAAATCAATCTGTATGTCGCCTCTTCAAATGATTTTCAGTTGCCTCCACAAAAAGTTAACTGTCGTGGTGTTTTTTTGCATCCGCGGTGTTTTTTGCACCCGCATCCTTCTTACTGAAGTGCAAGGAAACTGACCTGATGTGAACCATGCATATGAATGTTCTTGTGGCTTTAGTATAATGCCCAAACTCTAATTGTTTTTGTCCTCTGTGCATATGAATTTTTAGTTCCCATTGCCATTATTAAAAGCGAGGTTCAACTAATTATATAACTTACTCCACCTTGTCACAAAACCTTGTCCCTCAAAACACCATGTGGTCACTACTTGGTCTTAGCGCCTAGGAGCGACTCGAGAAAGTTTCCTTGTGGCGACTAGGGTTTCCCTTCCTTCCCACTCTCGTTCTGAGTTCCTCATCTTGATCTAATCTAAAGTCCACATCCCAGTCCCATGTTCATGTCCACATCAACCTCTCTAGTAGGAGTCCAAACAAAGATTTGCTAGCCTGTTATCATTTTCATGGTTGTCGTCGTCTAGGGTTCTTGAGCTTTGGCGGCGAGTTGGCAAAGAGGATGGATTCGAGGGCAAACAAGGTGATCGATCTGTTGGGGAATATAAATTTGTTGGAGATGGACAAGACAAGAATCAATCTAGGCGATGTTCAGGTGGGGATCAGTAGGTGAGGAGATCCTTAGGCAGTCGAGAAGGTCCTGGCGGAGAAACTGGTGAGGGCAGAGTCTTTGGAACTTTCTCTAGGCAGGATCTGGTGTCCCCTGAAGGGAGTTGAATGCAAGGATTTGGGTGAGAACTGGTTCATTTCACCTTCCTTCAAGGATCAGGGAAGAAAAGGGCTTTGGAGGATGGTCCATGGATGTTTGGCAAAGATTTGGTGATCTTGGCAGAATATTATGGAGACAAGACGATTGATGAGATTGAATTCACCTCTATCCCAATTTGGGTGAGGATAACCAAGATGCCTCTAGGTTTTATGAATAAGGCGGCAGGTGAAGCTATAGGAGATATGATTGGTGATGTGCTGGAGGTGGAAGTGGATGATGATGATTCAGCTAAATCATCAAACAACCGTGTTCCCAAGCATGTTTGGATTGTTTCAATGGTGCGTTGGAGGTTTGTAAACTACATGACTTGGGCTTTATGGGGGATGTGTTCACCTAGAGAAATAAACAGACTAAAGGAAGCACTCACATCAGGGAGGGACATGATAGGGTGGTGGCAAATGCCGATTGGAGGGTGAAAAGTTCTCGCTGGTCCAAGTGAGGAATGGTGATCCAAATTACTCAGATCATGGGCCCGTGATCATCAATATAGAGCTTGTACAGGTTGGGGTATCAGGTGGTGCTCATGCGAACGCCTTTAAGTTTGAAGCCAACTGGTTGCAGGAGGAGACCTACCGAATGTAGTGGAGGAGGCTTGGGTTGTGAGTGCTGGTGTAGGTGGTAGTCTATAGGAGAATTTAAGTGGAGTTGCTGCGAGTTTGAAAGATTGGAGTGTCAATGCCCTTGGTGATTTAGTGAAGAGGTTGAGGAAAGCTAAGGAGTTGGAGAAATGGTGGAGGGAGCTGATTAGTGATGATTCAGTTGGGAGGGAGGTGGTATGGAGTTTTAAAGTGGATAGCCTAGAGGAGCAAATGGACTTGTAGTGGAAACAGTGGACTCACGTGAACTGGCTCCGTTGTGGTGACCGCAATACAAAGTACTTTCACACTGCATGCTAGTAGGAGAAATAGAATAGGGAGGAGGTTGATCTCAGATAACATCCTTATCGCATATGAACTTACCCATTACCTGCTAAATAAGAGATAGGGATTTGGCATATGCAGCTTTGAAGCTTGACATGTGTATGGTGTATGATAGAGTGGAGTGGAGCTTTTTAGAGATCATGATTATAAAGTGGGTTTCAATCAGCTCTGGATTACTACTGTGAAGTATAGAGTGAAAGTGATTGGGGATCCACATCAGAGATTTTTGCACCGCAGGGAGGACTGAGGCAGGATGACCCTCTATCACCCTATCTCTTTTTATTATGTGTTAAATCTTTTTCCACTTTGCTAAAGATGGGGGAGAGAGATGGTCTAATAGCTAGAGTGAAAATCTATTAGAACGCGCCAACATATCTCACCTTTTGTTCGCCGATGACTCATTAATTTTGATTCTAGTGATCGAATGGGATTGCAGATAATTGCAGACTATACTTCAACTCTATGAACAATTTTCATGACAAATGATTAACAAGGCGAAATTAGCAGTGCTTTTTAGCCGAAACACAAAACCTCAGCAAAAGCATGTGGTGTGTGATACGCTTCAGGTTACAAAGGTACAATGAATGAAAGATATTTGTGCTTGCCGGTGCAATTGGGGACGTCCAAGACAGGAACGTTTGCATATTCGAAAGATTGGATATGGAAGAGGATGGAAGCTAGGATGGAATGAGAAGTTCCTATCCTAGGAAGGAAAGGAGATCTTAATGAAAGCTATTGCTCAAGTGATTTTGACCTTTGCCATGGGTTGCTTTGATCTATCTAAAGCTTTGTGTGACCAAATAAGCGCGATGATCTGTTGTTTATGGTGGAACTAACAAGGAGGCAAGCACAAGATTCACTGGTTGAGTAGGGACCAGCTCATGCTATCAAAGGAGGAAGGAGGTCTCAGTTTCAGAGATCTAGCGATGCTTGAGAAGCAGGGTTTGTGGTTGTGGAAAAACCCGGATTCACTATGTGCTTATGTTTTGAAGGCAAAATACTTTGCCAACTCTTTGTTCCTAGAGGCTAAAACAAAGGCAGGTGTGTCTTATTCTTGGCAGAGCATTTTGTGAGGGTTGGAGGTAGTCAAATAAGGTATGATATGGAGAGTCGAAGATGGGCACAATCTGAATATATGGAACGACCCCTGGCTGCCAAGGGGCCTTTCAAGATGACCGATCACACCCAAGGGACCTTGCCTCCTGACTCAAGTGGCCGAGCTCATAAAGTTTGTTATGCTGATTTTCTATGGAATATATAGAAGTCGATCCGAAGCACAAGGTGGCAGCAGCAATGCGTCTGACTCCATTTGGAAGAAAATTTGGCAGCTGAAGTGCCCAAGTAAAGTTAAGTATTTCTTTGGCGCATGTCTCATAATAGTCATCATCTAAGAGGTAATCTTGCACATTTCGGCATGAGAATTGAGGTAAAGTGTCCAGACTATGAGAAGGACGAGGAAGATGGAGGGCACTTATTCTTCAAATGCAAAATGGTCAAAGATATATGGGGATTCCTAAACTTGGAGAGGGAGCGGGTGGCGTTGGCTGATACACTACAAGTCCGGGATGCAATTGAGTTCATCCTGAAAACAAAGGAGGACTGGAGGATCCTGATGATCACTGCACTTTGGTTCACATGGACTGAACAGAATCTAATCAGAGAGGAGGGGTGGAGGAGGAGTGCAGAGTTCATAGAATGGTGCATCAGATGATATGTTGCTGAAAACGCACAAGTCTTGGGTGGGGGAGTGGGAACAGGCAGCTGGATTCCTAGGCAAAAGGAGAAATGGAGCAAACCACCACCAGGTTTCCTAAAACTTAACTGTGATGCGTCTTTCCTGCCTAGTTCATCGTCAGGCAGCTCGTGTTTCTTGATCTGGGACTGTGATGGAGATGTGGTCGTATCCGGATTGGTAAAGATAGATCATCTAGTGAATGCTTTCCACGTCATGCTCATCGCCTCCCTCCAAGCAATACAGAAGGCAATTGATTTGGGTATTGGACGCCTACTTGTTGAGACAAATGCAAAGTTGATAGTTCAAGCAATCACAACCAATGACTTTGATATGATGCTATGGTGGGCCTTTTGATAGCTGAGCTAAAGACACTAGTGTCTTCTTGTTTTATTAGTTTTAAGTGCCTGTTTAAAGGCTAAGATTGTAACCAAGCCGCTCATGACTTGGCTGCGCTGGGTCATTTGTGTGTTTAGGGAGAGGAGCAATTCACAAGCTCCATTCCTGAAAGCGTATGTGTAATTGTTGCTAACGATTTGTTAGCAATTGAGTAATGAGACTACACCCAGTTTCAAAGAAAACACACTATGTGGTAAAATATTTCAAACCTCAAACATCGACAACAACTATGTTATTTAGTTTGAAAACATGTGACTTATTTGTGTAGATTCATAATCAAAAGACATACCAAATTTCTTATAATTGAAGAGCGGCAGATTTCAAGTGTAACTAGAATTATAATGGTATGATTCAAAATAGGTGAGTAATAGTGGCATACTCAAAACTATCAAAGTTACAATGGCACCATTCCAATTGACTCTTACTTTACCTACAATACAATACATTTTTTAGTTGCACATAGCTTTTATTTACAAAGGCAGTTTTCGCAACTGCCTCTACCCAAAAGCTTCAGAAATAGGGGCGCTTGGTAATGTTGCCTGCCCATAAAAAATATTTCTAGGGTTTTATCACAAGTGAAATGATTTATCACTGCCCATAGAAATAGGGCAGTTGGCATGCATTTCATTCAAATCCTAACATCAAGTCTCATATGAGCCATAACTACGCCAAAAAAAATTCGACGGTGCCCTGTCCTTATGGTAGAGGCGTCAAAATGAAAAACTTCTAGAAATGATTCTAGAGATACCTTGCCTCTAATAATCGATTGTAAGAGGTGGTTGATGTTTCATATGCCTCTATAAATACCCTCTATTTTCAAAGGCAGTTAGAAAGACATGTGACTTGCCACATGTAGCTATGGTGGGCTTCTCTCAAGCTTAAGATTTTACTTTTCCTATTTTTTGGCTCATTTGTAATTTCTAGAAAAGGATTTCTATAGGCACATCACTATCATGGGTTTGTAACCACAACAGTGATTAGTTATTCGATAGATGGGTCAATGTGTGGGACTCGGTGGTTTAGCACTCAACACATAAATGGTTTATCCTGGTTTGCGTATCTAACCCCTATATCTAGCAGTAAGTTCATCATGTTAGAATGCTTATTTGAGTTCTTACAATAGGGGGAGGGAGAGAGGTGGTAGGAGAGCGCTAGCTCATGGTGATCTAGGGGTTTTCGGATTTGTATGGTGTCTGATCCCCTCCATAGGTGCCCCTGCCTTGCCTTATATGCCGGAGGAGAGAGGACTATAAGGAAAAAATGTTCTAGAGGCTGCCATGGCCTACCAGATTGCTAGGGTTTTGTATCCTCATCTTTGAACTGCTAGCGGTGTCAGGCATCGTCCTCTTCTGGTGGTCATGGTTGACTGTGCCAAAATGCTCCTGACACCGCCTGCAAGAGCATGGAGCTGACCGTCAAAGGAAAAAAGTTGTCGGCATGCCACACCTGGGCTCTTCATCTTTGTGGCATCTGTAGAACTCCAAGATTACAAGCATGTGCTTAAGAGATGCTAGTTTGCAGGCCCCTCCCATCATCATGTGGAGGCAGCATGCACATTCTCATCGCATTGCATCATGCCCTGGGTGTGACTCTGAGCCGGGAGTCGCTGACACGCCTACATGGGGGAGAGGAAACAGAGCCATGACATGACCTGGAGCCCTAACGCTCTATCTACATGGTAGGCTGTTAGCTTCTATCAGTGCCTAGAGCAACATCCCCCATCCACCCTTAGTGATCGATTCTTTAGGACGACATGTAGGGAGCACACTATTCCTGGCCTCACTTTGTCGACACGACTATGGGCTTGCCTTGATTAGTCTCATTCAGACCACCTCGGGCCGCACAGAAAGTAGGGGGGGTCTTAGGCCCGATGGGTTGTTTGTGTTATTCGGTGCGTGCATATGAGCACATGCGCAAGGTATAGCCCCTAAGCCCCTGGCTGATTAATGAAATCAGCTAGGTGATTGATCATGCTATCATGGCGCTAATATGGGGGTTTAAGTTACCCCTCTCTTAGAAACTCAATTGGTTCCCCTGAGCCCCTCGCAGCCTCCCGAGCCACCATAGGGATGGTAACGAGTGGATCAATCCCTTTCTCCTGACCGTTTGCTCACCCATGCATGGGCCCCTAGGTTGGGTTTGGTGCCCATCTAAGGATGTGAGGGATGCTGTCATGACTTCTCAGTCTGGTAACATCCTTAGTGAGCTCAAACCAATTCATCTTGAGAAGGCACCCGATCAATCGATTGGAAGGTGACTAGCCCGAGATAGCTTGAGATGCTCTGCTTACCCAGCTTGTTGTGGTCCAAGCAACTTGGCTCGATGATGGTTCATAGCTTGGTGTCCCACCTGAACTGAGGGGTTTAGTGGGAGGTTCATGCAACATGTTACACGATGGTCGGGGCATTCGGCACGACTAGGCTAAGACCTATAATGGGCCTATCATGTTGTGCCCGTCACTCGCTTGTTCCCCGTGTCAAACCTTTGTTAGTGGGTGAAGTGTGGTTTCTCACACGGTTTGTCTAATGGCGTGAAATCGTTAGATAGCCCTTGATCTACAATGCCTGCTGGGCACGGACAGGTTGATGATGCACGGTGCTTTAGGTTCCATGTGGAGCCCCCTCTTTGGGTTTGAGGAGGCGCATGGCTCCTTCCATGGTTCCAATTCACTTGCAATTGGCCCCTGTTGGAGTTGGCAAGCCATAAGACACTAGCCTGGAGGACAGGAACGCCTTGCTTGAGGTACTGATGTGTAAGTCCATAGGAGGGCGAGTCACATTTCTTGACCGAGCCACTTGTTTGCTACTGAACTCGATTGTCTGATATCAGGAGCTCATGTCTCCCTTCGGTGGGTCACCTCAAGTGGCTTCAAGGTCAACATGGACATCGCTTGTTTGCCATTCTAGATATTTTGGAGTGCTCAATTTTGTTTGCTAGGGTCCATCTATGAGTGTCCCTCACTCTTTATTTAGTCTTGAGCAACCTTGAAGCCTTCTCACACCGGTCTAAGAACCCTCAACTGAGTTTGTTGGGGTGTGGTTGATCTAGCGATTGGGCGATTCATGTAAAAAAATTGAGTTCTAAGACTCCTTTAGTTGTCTCAATTTGCTCATGGTTAGTTCCTGTCGATGGATAGGGTGAGCTGTGTGACACTGACCTAGCACCTAGGATGTCAGGAGCACCGCTCTTGAGCTACAAATGGGTAAGTTCATGTGAGCCTTGAACATTTGATCAGTCAGTTCCTAGTCTAGTGCTCCAAACAGAAGGTGACTCACTGTTTCATTATCGATCCACTTGTTCGGTTCCTGACCTTTGTTGGACATGTTCGGGTCTTGTTCTTTGCCTTCGGGTCTTGTTCTTTGCCACCCTTCGTTGGCTCACCTCAAGCAACTTGACATTAATTTGGACATCACTCATTTGGCTTCTAGGCTGTTTTGAAGTGCCTAACATTGAGTGCTTGGGACCTTCTAGGAGCATCCCTCGCTCTTAATTTGTTTTGGGTGACCTTGAAGTCTTCTCAGGCCGGTCTAAGAACCCTCGACTGAGTTTTTCAGCGCGGTCGACCAAGCAACCAGTCTATTAATGCCGATCTTCTATCACTGTATTAAGTAAGGACAAAAAGGTACAAACAAAGAGCAACTAGGTCTAGAAGTGAAGTAGTTGTTCTAGGTTTTGAGCATTAGTGTACTCGTTGCCGTCGATGTTAGCAAGAAACCATCTCTCTTCCCCATAGTAGATTTGGTGGCCACGCCCACGAGCTCCTGCTTTGTTTGGGGTGTCTCATGCCCGAGCATGTGGATGAGCACCTCCTCGTGGTGCCGTAGGTGAAGGTGTGGATCACATCGGCACCGGTGACGTTGGGGAGATCATTGCACTTTCGAGAGAAATGTTGTATGTACTCTTGGAGTGTCTTATTGAGCTTCTGCCTACAATTGCAAAGATCCCATGAGTTTTTAGGGCAAAGCATAGGTACCTTGGGAGTGTCCCTCAAAGATCACACTTAGGTCAGCCTTGCCACTAATGTAGCCAGGGTCAAGCTGTTTGTGTCATGCCCATGCCAAACTTGATAGTAATGGAAGGTACTAGACCGCGAAGTCATCGTAAGCCCCTCTGACCCTTATCACAAACTAATAGTCTTCAAGACAGTGGTTGGGGTCAATCTAGCCGTCGTACTTGCCATGGTGGCCCAAAGGTCGGAACCGCTTGGGGTAGCGAGCCACATGGATCCTAGAGCTATACATCTGAGGACCAAAGTGGTCTTGTCTTAGGCTCTTGTCCCTTTGATTGGGCCATCGATCATCCCGATGGACGTCTGGTTCACTAGGACGCGAGGCTGATGACCTAGCTCGAGTGCATCACCTTGCCACGATGTTGTCCCACGGATCCCAATTCTCTCCAATCCAATCACGAATGGGTTGGCGGCAAGGGTCGTTCTGGCCTAGATAGTTGCAGCAGGGATCTATGCTATGTGCCCTTGGTTGGTCGGAGTTGTTGGTGGAGCTGTTGTAACTGTTGTCATAATGTGGTGTGTGGCTTTCGGAGGTCTCGCTCTCCGGCAATGGTCCTCACTGAGAAGGCCATGAGTTCACATTGTTACGACATCGAGATGAATGGAACTCTTCGCCTACTCCTAAAAAATGATGCTAGCTCTTGGCCTAGTGCAATTTCTGTTTGGTTGTCAGAGTCGGTGTCTCCAGGATATCGCAAAAGTAGCACGTGACTGCAGCCATGTTTTGCATCGCACGTGGGAAGCTAGGGACTTCAGGACCCCTCGTGTCGTTGTCGATGTTGTTCTAGATGTTGCAAGCGCGGCCAAGAGTGCAGCTCGCCTATTGGGGCTCCATGTTCTCATGCCTTCAGTCGAGTTCTTGACGTTCGGCCTCAAGGTCAGCCTATCTTACCTTAAGGCGCTCCACCTTCTCCTGGAGATAGGCAGCCCTACTACTAGGGGTTAGATCCGGCAGCGTGACATAGGTGCCGTCGTCATCGATTGGATCCCACTTGACGTAGATGCACTCGTGCTCTGGGTAGTAGCTTTTGGCCTCGTCGGAGTCATCCTCCAAGGCTGCCACCAAGGCGATGTCAGTTCGAGTGGCGCCCGTGAGGATGTTGTCGTAGGTCGCTCCTCTTCTCATCAACTACGCAAGCTCCAACTGAATGATGGTTGTCGCATTTAGGGGGCGTAAGGGAGATACAGGAAGGTGCACCAGAATCCCCACAAGCGATCTTGCTCGGGATGTCACATTGGGAGCGCGAGGTTCTTAGCATGCCTTGGTCTATTAAGGTTAAACGAAATGGGGGGAGGGGGCTTCCAGGCTAACTTATCAATTCCGTTTCGGTGACCATTCCGGTTTAGCGTTTGGAATGAGATGTTTCGGTACCGGTGTATTCCATCGTACCGTTCCAGATTTATTATTTTAGATTTATTTGATATATTATAGCATTTTCCCCTCTATAAATAAAAGTACACAAAATTTAACCTTCCATAAAAATAAAAGAAATCACATGTACATATTTATAGGCCATTGGGCCGGCCTGGTGGTAGACAATGGGCCTGTGCCCTAGCCCAAGCATATATGTCACGCATGCAGGAACTCAAGAAGACACGGAGAGAATCTGAGAGGCACGCCGCCGCCGCCACCTGCCTTCGTTCTCCAAGCTGCACATGCACAGGCACCATCACCATCTCCCATCTGAGAATACGAGCTAGGAGAAAATCCAGAAGACACCGGTGATAGAGATTAGAGAAAACGAGAGGAAGGAGCCCACTGTGGTTGGCTGAGAACGTGGTCACCTGCTCTAGTGCTGCAGAGGAAGTTTGTGCAGAGATGGCCGGACGGCTGGGAGCATCGCGGAGGTCCGCATCGCCTGGGAGCGCGGGGCCGATGTTCGTGGGCTCACCGGTACCGGCACAGACGGAACTTCGATTCCGGCCGGAACGGCCGGAAGGAGCCGAGATGACCGGAATTCTCGCTGGTACGGGATTTGGCCTCTTGCGTACCGGTGCAGGCAGCGGCATGAGTCATTCCGGCCGGAATGACCAATTCCGGAACGGAATTTACAACTATGCTCCAGGCCCTCAGGCGCGGTGGCACGAGTTTGGGTCTGCCTCAATTTGTCTTGTTAAGGCCTCAGGCCACCCAGGAAGTGGGCTGAGTTAGGCACGATGTGTGCGTGCAAGCGCACACGTCGAGTGTCCCATAAGCCCCTGGCTGATTAATGAAATCACTCAGGTGGGTTTTAAGTAACCTCCTAGTTTTTTTTTATAAAAGTAACCCCCTTGTTAGGTACTCAAGTGTCACCTTTCTTAACATCTCTAGAATAGATTTCTAGGGGTGGTACATGCTCCTAGAAGTAAATGATTTCTAGAGACACAAGTGTATGATAAGTAGGCATGGCAATCACCTCTATAAACCGATTTTGACCATCTCAACACATTAGTTCCATAGTAGTGCTTCTTCCCGTTATACACTTGTACGGAAATATATTTACATGAGTCTACTATTTTTTCAAGGGCGTTCAATTAAGTAAACCATCACTGAAAATATATTTATTTTCAGAAGCGGTTGGTTGAATAGAACTGCCTCTGAAAATATGATTTTTAGGTATGCTTGCTTATGTCATCAGTCTCTGAAAATGCTGAAAATGGGTGATTTTTGGGGCGGTTTGGTTAAGTCCAACATCCTTAGAAATTGATTTTCAATATCCTTGAAAATAGGTGGGACACAAGTAAATTCAAAAAAAAAAAGATGAAATCAGATGAATACAAAATCTACATCAACTTTGTAATTGGAAAAAAGTTTATTTGATATTGTCTAGGGGTCTACAGATAAATATTAATTTCTCAAATTTTGAATTTCAAATTTTCAAATGATCATGGATGGAGACATGCTCTAAGTCAAAGATGTAGTGCTGGACAAGATCTAAAACTTTATAGTTGAAAATTTTCCCTATAAGGTCATTTACAAGTTGCATATTAATAAAAATGACAACGTCATATATGTAGTCACACGTAACTTTTATGGTGTGGTGGTATGAGGTTGTACACGTGAGTCCAAATTTCATAGGTTTCAATACCCACGGCTGCAATTGTGAGTAAGAAGCTAAAATAAAATCTTATGATTAGTGATCAAACCTATAGGCCTCTCTCCACATTGAAAAAAATTTGTATTGTTTTACAACATCTAAATGATTTTAAAAAAGTTGAAAATCCTTTTTACGTACTATTGACTTAGCAAAATCGATCCTGAAAATAGATTTTTAGGAGTTTTAGATCAAGCTGACACTACAATATGTGGCGTGTGTGTCTGAGTTTTTTTTAAGATTAAAAATTTTTATTTCAAAATATTAGAACATAAAAATTTATATTGATGCCACTCAACAATCTTGAAAGAAATAAGTTGCCATCTATAAAGTTTAAAATTCGTCTATTCTATAATTTTTATATAAACTTTGTCTTTATCTGACTTCACTTTAAAATGTTATAAATTTATTCATAAAACCTATTTATGGACACTGTCCATGTTATCTACCATGGCTGAAAGTTCATTTCTAGAGGCAGTTCCTAGAAATTGAATTTCAGGAGTTGTATGTTTATAGGGCTCCTCTAGAGGCGGTTGCTAGAAGTAGAATTACACTGCCTATGAAAAACAAGGCACCTCTAGAAATCAATTCTGTAGAGTACTTAGAGAAAATTGAAGAGTAGCCGAAACAGGAAAAATGGACTGAGAGACAGACCTCTTGTTCAACAAAATGTCATGGAGATTTGTTGTCGAAGCAACTTCAGCTTGAACAGTAACATTTTCATTCTCCATTCTGATTTCAAAGGCCGCCCAAGATAGTTTTATTAGTTTTAGTATGAAAAAAATTTACCTATTGAGTACTCCACTCCACTCCACTTCACAATAATGAAATTAGAAGAGTAGACAGAACGGGAAAAATGGACCGAGAGACAGACCTCTTGTTCAACAAAATATCCTGGATATTTGTGGCAGAAGCGCCTTGAGCTTCCATGGTAACATTTTCATTATACACCCTGCTTTCAAGGCCCGCCAAAGATAATTTTATTAGTGATGGTACGATGAGAATTTTTTACATATTGAGTACTTGACAATATTGATAATAGAAGAGTAGCAAATTGAGAGACAGACCTCTGCATGTTCAACGAAATGTCCTGGAGCTTTGTGGTCAAAGCACGTACAGCTTCCGTGGTAATATTTTCCATCTCCCTCGTGCTCTCAAGAGCCGCTCGAACACTTTCGAGAATCTTGTCCAGAAGGGCCTTTTTATTGTCACATCCCGACGCCACAACCCAAGCAACACAGTCAAAATCTTGTGAGGCAGAGCGACGACGATCCTCGTAGACAGCTCTTGCGAGGGTAGTCTTCCCCACGCCGTGGCATCCCACGATGGAGACCACCCGGAGCTGCTGCCTCTCGGCTGGTGACGGAGACAGCAGCTCAAGGATCTCCCTTTTGGCCCCGTCGATGCCCTGAAGCTGCACAGGCTGTGAATCTTCATCCGGGGGCGGGGCTGAAGTACCATCGACCACATCTGTATCTTCGCCCTCACTTGATTCAGCAATCTTCTTCCACTCATCTTTCAAAGAAGTGATTTTCTTCTGAAACATGCCGATTCTTTCAAGCTGTGGAGGACGCAGGTCCATCCCCAGAGCCACGCGGACGCAACCGTACTTGCCTGGTTCCCAGAGACCTTCAACGAAGTCCTCGATATCGTACGCCAACTCCTGCAGCTGCCGAATCATTATCTCCTGCATGGCTCCTCGGGGCTCCTTCTCCTTTATCAGGGCTTCCACCAGCTCCATCTCATCCATGATGGATTTGAGGCCGCCGTAGAGTTTCTCATGGCGCTCAGCGTCTTTCTCCATGACGCGGCAGACCTCGCCCACCGCAGAGAAAACGAGGCGCACAACTGAAGTCATTATTATTTTCTGGCGAAATGTTGGCAGTCAAGTGGGCGAGAGGTTCAGTGTGCACAAAGGATGGTTCTGCGTTTTATAGTCACAAGACGGGTGGACAAGGTCCAACAAGCCAACCACCCCACAAGTCTTACACTTCGGTACCCATGGAATTGATATATTTGTTGGGAAAGCAATACTCCTAACCCACCCACAGCTTGTTATCGGCAGCAGAAGTAACACTAACATAATCTGAATTTGTTCAGATCTATAGGGTAATAAGCTGTATTTTAAAACAGCGGGTATACGTAGTAGGTTAACTGTTACCAGAGAGATATTGGAGTTGCCCTCTAGACTTGCAGTTTTGTGTCTCCCTTATAAAGAGACCAACTCATACCCAGATGTAGGCATTCATATCCTTCCGAACCAGTCAAACTAATCCTTCGTGTTGTGTGAGCCGGGCGGAGAGATCATGGAGGGTACTATGGTGTGCTATTCGATGGGGGCAATCAACTTACTTATAGCGAAGATCACCCCACTAATTGAGAACCATCCCATGATCATGGACTTGCTGCAAGATATCAAGAGCCTTAGAGATGATCTCATGACCAAATTTGCCGGTGCTCGGTCGACGGGTAAGCAAGTCAAGGTGTGGATGAAGCAGTCCCGGGAGATGATCTACGATATAGAAGACTGGATTGATCTGAAGCAGGGGGTCACCAATCTTGGCGAGTCGGACAAGAAGCAAATCGACCAATTCAAGGGCCAGATCAAGAAAGCTCGTGACCGCTGTGAAAGGTACGAGCTCGAGCTCCTCATGGAAGCCCCTAAGTCTGATGCAGAACCTTTTTATCCTGGATCCAGCCAAGTCACCAGGCGTAGGTTGTTCTGGGAGGAGAAGATTTCGCTCGTTGGTATCGATGGTCCAAAAGCAGACCTTCTGAATCATCTGAAGAATGAGCAGGAGGAGCTGATGGTGCTTTCCATACACGGAAAAGAAGGCCATGGCAAGACTGCTCTTGCCAAGGAGATATACGGAGACATCTATATTAAAGCGCAGTTCAAGTGTCGTGCTTTTGTCTCTGCCGGCCACACCACATCAATGAGAACCACCCTGATCGAAATACTCCGCCAAGTGAAGTTCGAGGAGGAGGAGGATTGGGAATCCTGGAGCTACAATGAAATCATCACTAAACTTTGGCAATTATTACGCGCAAAGAGGTATTTGAGTTGGATTTATTTTTTAATGTAATTTGAGTTGGATTAATTTTACATCCACTTTCTTCTAACTTGCTGAATACTTTGCACAGTGACATGACTAAATTTGATGCATCTATGGTTATTGTGTGATACAATTATATAACTCCAGAAATAATATAGCTTAAAAAAGGTCAATATAGCCCATGCAATTTCATTCGTATTGTTTTGCATGGGGTATCTTGGTCTATGAATGTTCTTTTTAGATGAGTATGTTATGGTTTCTGTTTGTTTTTGCTTTCTGAATTAATGGAAAATGTTGTGACATAGATATCCCGGATGCATTTATTGTACGTTACCCGTCGAAAATGTTGTACTATTTTTATTGGGAACCCAATATTCATCTCGGTTACATTGGATGACCAATGGAGTACCAAACTTCCTACCTATCATGGAGCCTCCAGCCCATTCAACTTAATTAGAGAATCATGTTATTGCTAAATTAATGTTTCTTGTTTTGCCACTCCGTGCTTTTCGTTTTCATGGGATGTAAGGCTGTGTTCAGATCCGAAATATTTGGGGGAAAAATTCCTGTAGCACTTTCGTTGTTATTTGGCAAAATTTATCCAACCATGAATTAATTAGGCTCAAAAGATTCATCTCGATCTTTACAGACAAACTGTACAATTAGTTATTTTTTTTACCTAGATTTAATGATCCATGCATGCGTCCAAAGATTCGATGTGACAGGTGACAGAGGAAATATTTTGGGAAGTGAACAGGGCCTAAGTACTAAATAGGATGGGAATCCTTGCATGGAAACTTTTTTTCAATTATGTAGCAAATCAAAACAAACTTGCTGGATCTTGTTCTTTTATTGAGAGAAATTATTAGTCTGTACTATTAAGTTTATAAAAATGATGTTGTAGCTGTAACCTTGATGTTTACTTACTGTTTTACCTACTTACCATTTTGCTTTCAATGCTAGGTACTTCATCTGCATCGATGATATAGGAGTACACAGGATTCAGAGGCTATTATTTGTGCTTTACCTGATAATAATCTTGGAAGTCGGATATTGACTACAGCTTGCACGAAGGATATTGCCAAATCTTGCTCTAGCCGTCCCAATGATGTTGTTTATCAGATGAATGCTCTTGGTCAGACTGATTCCAAAAGCTTATTTTGTAATAGTGTATATGTTCAGGAAACAGAATGGCCAGATCATTTCAAAGAATCTTCAAATAAAATTGTGGAACTTTGTGCTGGCGTGCCAATGGCCATAATTATTACAGCTGGTTTTTTAGGCTGGACATCGGAAGAATTGTCAGTACAGTGAAAAAAGCTTCACGAATCACAAACGATGACAAAGTTACTGGACATTAGTTATGCTGATCTACCCCTTCCTGTTAGATCTTGTTTGCTGTACTTAACTGCTTTTCAGGAAATTATGACATCAAGAAAGATCGTCTGATACGAAGATGGTTAGCCGAAGGGCTTATCCCAGAAAGGAATGGGAAGGTCTCATGGGACACTGCAGAGAGCTACTTTGAAGAGCTTATCAGTAGGCGGTTGATCCAACCGACCTTTGATGACAATGATGATCAGCCAACTGGTTGCACAGTTCATGGTGTTGTATTTGATTTCTTGAAGTCCCGGTCAAAAGAAGAAAACTTTGTTACAGCAGGTGCAGAGTTGGAGTCTGAAATATCTCCGTATGACAAGGTTCGGCGAGTCAGCCTGGACTATGGTGATGATGACGAAGGTGACACCTTGATTTTCAACACGTATTGTCTTCTAGAGGACAAGAGTTGGGTGGCGTCTAGCAGTGACAGAGATGAAGCAATTTCTTTGCACCTATCAAGGGTACGATCCCTTGCATTTTCTGGACATGCTGGAAGGATCCCTGATCTTTCGGCCTTCAGGCATGTGCGGGTGCTGGATCTTGAGGATACCAAGGACTTGGAGAACAAACAACTGGAAAGCATCGAACATCTGTCTCTGCTGAGGTACCTGGGACTTGGCGGCACCAATGTCACCTGGCTGCCTGGAAAAATTATGGCACTTGAGGAACTGACTACCTTAAATTTAAGGAAAAACAGAGTGAATGCATTACCACAATTTAGAGGCACGAAGCTGGTATCCCTGCTGGCCGATCAGTTGATTATACCAGATGGGATGGGACAAATGAAAGAGTTGGAGGAATTATCAAAGGTCCTTCTAGGCCCTAATGGCTCACCTGCTGAACATATGGCAGGGCTTGTTCATGAATTGAGGAGGCTGAGGAGTCTTGGTGTAAGATTTAGTCATCTGCATGGCAAGAATGACAAGGATCGACATGGACTGAAGCATTTCCTGGAGGAGGTGGCAAATTCAAAACTGCAGTCTCTGTTTCTTGATAATTACCAGCATCACCTTCTTGACATACTGATTGATTCCTGGGCGAATAAGGAGTTCGACTACCTGCACAAATTTGAGATCAGAATAGGCGACCGCCTCAAACATCTTCCACATGAGATAGCCTCCCTGGTAGCTCTCACTCACTTGCATATCGATGTTGAAGCCGTAGAAGAACAAGTTATCAGTGCCCTGGGGAAATTGCCTGTCTTGGCCGTGCTAAAACTACATTCCTATACCAGTCCAAGTTTCACCGTGAGTAGCAAGGATGGCTTTCAGCGCCTCAAGGTGTTGTGGTATAACAGTCAGTATGGTGGTGGGATGGGTCTGCATTTTGTCACAGGAGCCATGCCGCAGCTTCGAAGGCTCCGGGTAGATCTTGATGCCCGTGGAACATTGTCCAAATATGACGATTTCGATATTGGTATCCAGCACCTCCCTTGTCTCGTTCATGTCCATGCAACTATTGACTGGATGAGTACTACTCTAACACCTTCTGAGGTGGATGCCGTGGAGGACGAGATCAGAAACAAAGTATCTCTTTACCCCAACAATCCAGTACTGGAACTGAACAGAAAAATGCAGCGCCCTGTTCGGAAGGCAGCGGAGGAGCTGGTGATCGCAGTCCACAACCTGGAAGAGTGGAGCAAAAAGATCGACCCCAGCAAGCTAGTGGTGATTCACTTCACCACGGGGTGGTGCAAAGCATCACGCAAAATGGCCCCAGTTTTTGCTAATCTTGCAGGGAAGTTCAGAAATGTCGTTTTCCTAAAGGTTGATATTGAGGCTAATGATGAAATGAGCCATATTGCTGAGCAGTTAGATGTCGATGGCGTGCCAACCTTCCTGTTCATGAAGGGGGGCTACGACATTGACAGGGTTGTTGGTGCAGATGAGGAAGAGCTTGAGGAAAAGCTCTTCCAACTGTGATAAGATTATTAGTGCTCGGCATCTCTATTGTGTATCGTATCGACAGTGCCCTTTATGCATCATAAGTTCACATGTTTAGTTTGTGTGTCATTCTTACTACCATGATACGCTAGAAAAAAAAAGAGGACAACTGAGCATTACCACTAGTTTATATCATTTCTTTCGGTAGTCAAGCTCCAAGCTTCATAACTGTCTTTTGATATGAACCACAAGAGAGGCCTTCTCTCCACAGTTTGGAAACAGCTTCACCCCTCTGCCCCCACAAATTATATTAATTCTCCAAAATTCATTTCTTCATTCGACAAAGTGGTTGTAAACATTGTTCAAAATTTACATATCTCTCACATTGTTCAAAATTTGCATATCTCTCATATAGTTTCATAAACAATAAGAGAGATGTAAATTTTAAACAATGTTTACTATCACTTTGTCAAATAAAGAAATGACCAAAATAAAAGTTGTAGATCTTAATCAGTTCTACAACTTTTATGTTTATGACTTTCCCAGCTGAATTCATTTACTATTTTAAATGCTGTTTGAAGTTGCCATTTTTTGAGAATCAAATTTTGAATTGATAAAACAAAGTCACATGAAAAGATGACCAAAATGAAATTAGTAAGAACACAATAGATTGATAGAGCATGATTTTAAAAAATTTTAGGAAAAAAATCATCAAATTTGAAGTTAGTACGACAGAGAAGACTAGTTACAAGTTTTAGCAAGAGATTAAAAAGAGAAATCAGACTTCTTTAAAAATTTAATTTCAAACAGAATTTCAAAATAATAGATGATTTCAAATGAAAAAGTTGTCAACCACAAAGTTACATAACTTTCGAGATCTACAACTTTCGTTTTGGTTGTTTCTCCATCTGAGGACATTTTAAAAATTTAAATTTTAAATTTGAGAAATTCAATCATAGTTCTCCTTGACAAAATGATTTCAAATGAAAAAGTTATCAACTACAAATTTGTATAACTTTTCGAGATCTACAATTTTCATTTTGTCATTTCTCCATCCAAGGTCGGTTGAAAATTTGAAAATGAGACGCATGCGACATCGAAAACAACAATAAAAAACTTAGAGAACCTTAGAATAAATATTTGGGCTACATAAAAATTACATATACGATAACAAAGACCTATCAATAAAACTACATATATGATAACAAAGACCTTTCTCTGAATAAGTCAATGTTACAATCAAAGTGTACCAACATATTATAAAATAACCAAACATTCTTCTACCACCAATGTAGGGTCAAATAGGTGTCAGAGGATGCCAGAGGTGGATGATGAACTACGGCTATTTGGAGACGAGGGGGCAATTGCGCAAGCTCCGATTAACCCATGCCTTGAATGGACAGACACCCCGGCTTGGATGGATCCATCAACTTGCAGACAGCCCATTCATGCCTTGCATGGACAGACAGTCCGCAGACAGTCCAGAGCACACCGCAGAGGATGGATCCATTAACGTAGCAGACAGCCCATGCAACAATTACATTGCACGGGTGTCACACCCAGCTTCTCTAGGCTTCGGCGTTGCTCCATCTTCAAAAACATTCTTCTAGTACCTCTTGGGTGCATCATTGCTAACTACGCATAATAAAAATTTGTATGTGGAGGGCTCTCTCCCACAGAGAGGCCATATATGTGGATAGGAAATTGGGCAAACAACAACATATGGATAGGGATCGAATTGGGCACAACAGAACATTGCATGTCGTGGGAGATCAATCGCGTCCGCAGTGGCCGGTTTTATAAGCGTGAGCAGCGGTGGTTGGTTGGAGGAGTGGTGATCGCGCACGGTGATAGGTGGGAGCAGTGGTCGGCGTGGTAGGTGAGGGACTATTAGTCCCGGTTTATAACAAAAACCGGGATTAAAGGGTACCTTTAATCCCGGTTTGTAGTACAATCCGGGACTATAAGGTCATTTTTTGGAGCACTGTACCTTTATTCCCCTGTGTTTATTATTCCAATTTGTTTTTTTGCAGTTTACTCAAACATCTATTCGGGCAAAAATACTTATAACTATAATATCCATACAAACATAATTAAAATATCCATACAAAGAAACCTAATTAAAAATTACCCTTGGAATAAACCTAATTAAACATAACAATATGAATAAACCTAATTACCACATGAACCTTACAAATCGGCCACAACTCTAGATTGTCTCCATTGCCAGTCGTTTATGTCTCAGATTATGTAACCATGGTCATTTTCTATATGTAGCATCTGGTTTTAAGAACAAAATCAGATACACACCATATACGAGCCCAGGAAGTCAAATCACACATATAGCTACAAATAGAGGTAATATCAATAGACAATGCTTAATATATAATGTACTTAACACAAAAAATACAACCTTAGATAGTAGACAGCGGAAAGACACTCCGTTCTTTAGGCAAAAGCTCTAAATCCATAGGGACAATTGACTGTTTGATCACAAGCTTAACTCCTCCGAACTCTAGCAACTGGTACCCATCCGGGATTTTTCCAAAGTATATAAAAGTAAAACAAGGGTAAGTACATGTCGTACTCAACAAATATAATATAGGGTTCATGAGGCTCAAAAGGCTAACACTGGTTTAACTGTGATTAGCTTTTGGTGAGCGACAATTTTAGCATAAGCCCATAATAACAACATGATCATGTAAATAAGAATAATGTATAGAAATAGTAATAATCATTAGTGTTCATCTATTTCATAAGGGTCCAAGGCCACTCGTGTCCGTGAGCACGACTGATATACCAATTTTACACTCTGCAGAGGTTGTACACTTTCACCATGAGCCGAGATTTACCCTTTCCCCCAAGGCGGCCAACCTCTGGACCCACTTCCAAGGAAGGTTGGCAGGGTTCACAATGAAGTCTTTCAAAGGTTCGTCTAACAAGTGTAGCCCTCTAAGAATTTTCCATCAACTAGTAAGATCCCTCCCCCAAGGTGTGACTAACAAAAAGTCAAAGAAACCAAAGTGCATTCCCTTGGCAGGCCGTGGGATCAAACCAATCAGACCCCCTCTTGTGCCTTTCGGTAAGTTACTACGAGCTAGAAAAGTTCCTCATACTTAACTAAAGCCAGAGCCATATAGCACTCATGGTTGTACTGTAAGTCCCGGATGATCGCTTATAGATAAGTCCTTAGGGAGAGAAACTAAAGCATTTGGAAAGTAGCCAAATACTCCAGCCCCCTTTATCCAAGTTTCTAAAAAGCATGTTTTAACATTTATTGCATATACCATTAGTCAAGTTATAGATCATGGTTATTGAATTAGAGCACAAGCATCATACTACCCAATGCAAATATCCCACAGATGTCAAGGTACAAGATATAAAAGCTAGGATATCCTTATAGTCACAAGGTAGACACATGCACATGAACTAAGTGACATTAAAGTGAATAGGTAACCAGAATGATCCCATGCTATACTTGCCTTAAAAATTCAGATCCTCAGTTGGTCCTAGCCTTTAAAGAACTTCTTTCTTCTTGATCACCAACGCAAAGCTCACTGACTGGACATAATCATAGAACACCACAAAAGCATCCATGCAATCATATACGAAGCAAACAATAGAACTAAATTAGAATAGTACACCAAACATATAAAACAACAAGTGAAAAGATTTTAAAGATGTTCTACACGTTGCTACTTAAACACAGGCACGAAGAGCATGCTAATCGGAGCTACGGTTGAAAGAAACGGCTACAAGGAGATTCGCTTTATATGAAAAAAAAACTTTAGGCTTCATTTATTTTAATAATTATATAAAACATCTATAAGATAATACAGAGAAATGTCTAAATTGGATTAAGTCAAATTTATATTTGAACTAGAAAACTAGTAAAGTAAAATTAATCATATTTTATTAATAAATCTAGTTGCATAATCATTATTCAAGTTAGGATTTAAACCATGAAATTCCAGAGCTAGGGACATGGTAAACATTGTTACTAATGAGTAGATTTCGTCATTATGAATCTAACGCAAATTGAACGGGTCAAAACGGAGCTAAAATGAAGATTCTACACTTAAACCATTGTCAGTGGCAGTTTTGTTAATACTGAGTTGGATTTTTGAATTAAAATAAACAAAAATGGATTTTGAATCTGGACAGGGACTGTGGGTTCTAAAATGAAGAAGAGCAGGGGTTTAGTGCAAAGATGCAGCGGCTGTCGGCTGACCACATCGTGGGGCACATGGTGATGCGGTATTGACCGGAGATGGTGGACCGGCCGTGGACCAAGTAGTGGACCCTGTCCACGACTGTAGCGGTGGATCGAAATGGTATGGGGAGGTTCTCGGCCAGAACAGAGACTCCGGTGTGATGGAGCACCATTGCCGGCGGCGAGGAGTTCACCGGCGAGCACGAAAAATGGGCTAGTGCCTCGGTTCGACTTGGTGAAAGCACCGGGATGTAGAGGAGAGAACGCCGACCTCACCTCGGTACTTTCTGCGGACAAAGACGGAGCGGGGGCGGCATGGGGCTCTGCGGGGCGGCGACGACATTCCTGCGAACAACGACGGCCGTGCGTGAGAAACACGGGGCGAGACAGAGAGGAAGAAAAGCGCCTTTAGCTTCGTCAACTTGAGGCGGGACTCAGCAACGGGCTAGGCACGACGGCAGGGCAGCGAAGGGCATCAACAGCGGCGGCGGCTTCGTTGGCTCATCGGCGATATCTAGCGACGAGTGCAGGGAGAAGCTAGGGCTTGTGAAGCGGCGCATAGTTCCGAAAACAGGGGTGCGAAGGGAGTCGCGGAGCTTTATAGGGGCGCTAGGTGTAGGGATTATGAAGGATCCCGAAAGAATCGGATCCGGGCGGTGGCGTTTCCATGGACGGAGTCCGTCTCCTATACGACGCGAATAAGGAGAAGACCGGCTGCCAAGTGGGCTCCACCTGGCAGTGACTGAGGACGCGGGGTTCGTGTGGCAGAGGAGAAAATGATGGAGGGCGCTGGGCTCCTTGGTTGGGCCGGCCTGCAGTTGTGGGCCGTGGGAGCACACTGGGCTTGTGGAAGCAAGAGCGAGCTGGGCTACGGGTGCGGGAGAAAGTGGGCTGGCGGCTGAGGTAGCAGACCAGCAGGCCGAAAAGAGAGGGGGAGAGAGTATCTCTTTTCATTTTATTTTTCTTTTATTTTAAAGCCAATTTCTAAACATTTCAAAACATTTGAAATCATTTTGAATTTAGATCAAAGCTACTCAGTACATTAAACCATATGCACAAGCATGTATGCACAACAATGTTGCTAACTTCCTATGGTGAATTTAAATTTTATTAAAATTTTTATTTTCCTATGTTTCATGAGCACATTTATATCTATTTCAAAAGGAGCAAATTTTAGGGTGTTACAATTCTACCCACCTTAAGATGAATCTTGTCCTCGAGATTCGAAAGATGGTGATCAAAGAGATATGGATACTCTGCCTTTATTTGATCCTCATTTTCTTAAATTACATCTTTCATTAAGAGTCAGTAGGCAATTTCTAAAATCCTGGCTGGCTAATCTTAGCGTGACCGTCTCTCGTATTGAGCTCCTCCAAAGGTGTTTGTTCCTCTACATTGGCATCTAAAAACTCACAGTCCACTTTACTATCCTCAGTGTACACATATTCTAATAGGTCATTCTCGTATTCCTCAGGGGCAGGTTGAATACCCTCATACTCAACTCTTTCTCCTGACGGTGTTGTGAGAAGCACCGAACGTTGAGCATACTTAATCACTTCTCTACAAGCAGATGACCATCTCATTCCAAGGATAACATCAATGTCCATTAACTCCAAAACAATAAAGGTTTGCCTCAAAGTTTACCCCCATAATGTCAAGACGAACTTTTGGGCATATGTGGTCTGCCTTCGCTTCACCTCCTAGAGAGTTAACTATCATGGGTTTCCTCATTGGAAGCATCATTATCTTATGATGTTCTACATATGCTCTAGAGATAAATGAATGTCATGCACTAGGGTCAAACAAAACCATGGTAGGGGCTGAGCTTACTGGAATCAAACCACACATGACCTCCTTAGCTACATGAGTGGTCATCATATCCACATTGTTCAACCTGCCTTGGATATAGTTTCGCTTTACTTTATTTCCTTGCACCTGCTTCCTTTGGACATTCTGTTCTGGCTCGTGCTGCTGTTGATTCTGACTTTGCAAACTTCTCAAGGCAATCATAACCTTCCTCACTAGTAGGAGTGTTGGTCTTCATCAAGGTGATAGTAGGAGGTGCTAGACATGTCTCATGAGAGTTGAAGTGTTGTACTTTATCATTGGGTTGCTGATACCAATGGAGTTCCTAAGGAGGATCAAGATTCCACTAACCAGTTAATTCTTGGCACCTTTGTTGGAATTCTTGTGTGGGAGTGTAACGGGGCCATGTGTGAGGAACACAGGTTGAGACAAAGGAAGAAAAGCACCTTCAGCTTCATCACCTTGAGACAGAACTTAGCAATGAGGTAGGCAGACGGCAGGGCAGCGAAGGGCATCAACAGCGGCGGCGGCTTTGTCGGCTCGTCGGTGAGATCCAGCGGCGAGCGCAGGGAGAAGCTATGGCTTGAGAGGTGGCACATAGATATGAAAACGGGGGTGCGAAGGGAGTCATGGAGCTTTATAGTGGCGCTAGGTGTAGGGATTACGCAGGATCCCAGAAGAATCGAATTCAGGCGGTGGCGTTTCCATGGACGGAGTCTGACTCCTATACGACGCGAGGAATGAGAAGACCAGCTGCCAAGTAGGCTCCGCCTGGCAGCGACTGAGGATGCGGGGTCCATGCGGCAGAGGAAGAAAGTGATGGAGGGTGCTAGGCTCCTTGGTTGGGCCAGCCTGTAGTTACGGGATGTGGGAGCACACTGGGCTTGCGGAAGCAAGAGCGAGCTAGGCTGAGAGTATCTGTTTTCATTTTCTTTTTCTTTTATTTCAAAGCCAATTTCTAAACATTTCGAAAGCATTTGAAATCATTTTGAATTTAGATCAAAGCCACTCAGTACATTAAACCATATGCACAAGCATGTATGCATAACAATGTTGCTAACTTCCTATGGTGAATTTTAATTTTATGAAAATTTTTATTTTCCAATGTTTCATGAGCACAAAAATTGATAATCAACCCAATTTATATCTATTTCAAAAGGAGCAAATTTTAGGATGTTACAATTCTACCCCACTTAAGATGAATCTCGTCCTCGAGATTTGAAAGATGGTGATCAAAGAGAAATTGATACTCTGCCTTTATTTGATCCTCATTTTCCCAAATTTCATCTTTCATTAAGAGTCATCGGGCAGTTTCTAAAATCCTGGCTCGCTAATCTAAGCGTGACCGTCTCTCGTATTGAGCTCCTCCAAAGGTGTTTGTTCCTCTACATTGGCATCTGAAAACTCACAGTCCACTTTACTATCCTCAGTGTACACATATTTTAATAGGTCATTCTCGTATTCCTCAGGTGCAGGTTGAATACCCTCATACTCAACTCTTTCTCCTGACACTATTGTGAGAAGCACCAAATGTTGGGCATACTTAATCACTGCTTTACAAGTAGACAACCATCCCATTACAAGGATGACATCAATGTCCATTAACTCCAAAACAATAAGGTTTTCCTCAAAGTTTACCCCCTTTATGTCAAGGCGAACTTTTGGGCATATACGGTCTGCCTTCACCTCACCTCCTAGAGAGTTAACTATCATGGGTTTCCTCATTGGAAGCATCATTATCTTATGATGTTCTACACATGCGCTAGAGGTAAACGAATGTGACACACTAGGGTCAAACAAAACCATGGCAGGGGCTGAGCTTACTGGAATCAAACCACACACGACCTCCTTAGCTCCATGAGTGGTAACCGTATCCACATTGTTCAACCTGCCTTGGATGTAGTTTCGCTTTACTTTATTTCCTTGCACCTGCTTCTTTTGGACATTTTGTTCTAGCTCGTGCTACTGTTGATTCTGACTTTGATTACTCTCAGCAAACTTCTCAAGACAATCGTTCTCATAATGTTCAATCTCACCACAATCATAACCTTCCTCACTAGTAGGAGTGTTGGTCTTTATCAAGGTGATAGTAGGAGGTGACAGACATGTCTCATGAGAGTTGAAGTGTTGTACTTTATCATTGGGTTGCTGATACCGATGGAGTTCCTTAAGAGGATCAAGATTCCACTAACCAATTAATTCTTGGCACCTTTGTTGGAATTCTTGTGTGGGAGTGTAATGGGGCCGTGTCTGAGGAACACAGGGCGAAACAGAGGAAGAAAAGCGCCTTCAGCTTCGTCACCTTGAGGCAGAACTCGGCAATGGGGTAGGCACGACGGCAAGGCAGCGATGGGCATCAACAGCGGCGACAGCTTCATTGGCTCGTCGGCGAGATCCAGCGGCGAGCATAGGGAGAAGCTATGGCTTGAGAGTCGGCGCATAGATACAAAAATAGGGGTGCGAAGGGAGTCACAGAGCTTTATAGGGGCACTAGGCGTAGGTGAAGGGTCGAGATGGTGGACTAGAGGGGGGTGAATAGTCCTTTCTAAAACCTAATTGCGTTGGCTAACCGAAACAAGTGCGGAATTAAATCTATCGGTCTAGCCATGACTACACCCCTCTATCTATAACTCTAGCACCTTACAAAAGATCCTAATCAATCAAATAAGGTGCCTTCCTAGCAAGAGCTCACCTAATCAATTCTAGAGCAAGGTCACACAAACCTATGCACTAGTACTTTGCCAACTGGGGGAGCTCCTACACAACTAGTAAGCAAAAGCACAAAGCTCCTAGGCTCACTAGCAATGCTCAATAACAAGGCAACCAATGCCAAATTAGAGAGCGCAAATTACTTAGCTACACAAACTAAGCAATGTGACTAACAAGGTTACACAAACCAAATTAGCCACGCAAAGGGGATACTTCTAGCTACACAAGCAAGAAGATATCTAGCTAGTTACACAAACACAACTAGATATGAGAGCAACTACACAAGCACAATATATATATGTGAAAGTAATACAAGCTTGTGTTTCAGAGATTGCAAACCAACGGGATGAACAAGGTTGACACGATGATTTTTATCTTGAGGTTCACATGTTTGCCAACACGCTAGTCCCCGTTGAGACAAGCTCCAAGGTTGCCGCCAGTCCTCTTGCTCTCCTCGTTGTGGCGATGCACCCACTTGTTGGATCGTGAGCTAATTGACTATCAAGAGTCAAACCCTCAGCGGGTGCCGCACATCCACTCACAAGATGGGGATCCTCCAAGCCACAAGCTCTAGCACTTGACCCGGCCGGACCACTTGTCGCCCTTCATGTCTCACTTTACTAGAGTTGCTCTTCGCGGCTCCCGCGGGGCGAGCATAATGCCCCTCACAAAGCTTCTCCGGAGCCTCGCACAATCTTCTTCTGAGCTTCGACGGAGCCACAAGCCACCAAGCCATCTAGGAGGTGGCAACCTCCAAGAGTAACAAGCACCACCGGCTTGCAACTCGAACACCTAGTGCCACTCGATGCAATCCTCACGATGCAACGCACTAGAATCACACTCACTCACAATCGATTCGCACTCTTGCAAGCTCAAGTGAGTAGGAGGGCTCTCAAGCACTCTCAAGCATGGACACAAAGTACCCTTAGGTGCTCAACCCCAGCCAAGGCCGGCCACCACTTCTATTTATAGCCCCACAAACGAATATAGCCGTTGCCCCTTCACTGGGCGTTTTTTTGGGGTCACCAGATGCGTCTGTCGCCATTGCAACAGACGCGGTAGGCCACGTCCGATGCTCGTCGTGCCGCCACATGTCACTAGCCATTCGAAAGCCAATGGTTACTTCGCTGATCAACAGACGCGTCTGACGCTCTGTTAGCTTCTGTGTTCGACGATCATCAGACGCAGTCTAGTAAGCTCCAAAGACTAGTTTCTGGCCACCTGACGCGTCCGACGAGAGGGCAACAGACGCACTCCGCGTCTGTCGCTGCTGAGGCTGTCGAGACAGCTGACGTCAACTTCATCAGAAGCTGACGTCTAGCATCAGACGCTCAACCACCGCCGGGTCCGATGCCGCTTGACGTCCCGCGATGGACCCCAAACCCCTCTCAACCGCTCAAACTCCACTGCCTTCGCAAATGTGCCAACACCAAAAAGTGTTCACCACCTTGTGCACATGTGTTAGCATTTTCACAATCATTTTCTTCAAAGGAGTTAGGCACTCAACTTGCCATGCCACTCGATCCTAGCACGTATGCAAAGTTAGATCGCTCAAGTGGCACTAGATGAACGATATGCAAACAAGTTTGCCCCTCTTAATAGTACGGCCAACTATCCTAAACCCAGTCATCAACTTCTCTACACACCTATGACCGGTGATATGGAAATGCCCTAGGTTATACCTTTGCCTTGCGCATTCCACTCCATCTCCTCCGATGTTGATGCAACACATGCACCAACCATATCACAAATGATATGATCCACTTCATATCATCATGTGACCTTGTTGGTCCATCGATCTTGACCTCACTTGCTCTTCACCGTTGCGTCAGTCCATCAGCGCCAAGTCTTGCTCAAGCTTCACCGCCCCGCGGTCCATCGCTCCAAAGCCTCCGACTTGCCCTTCACACTTGCAACCGGTCCATCAAGCCAAGCCTCATCTTGATCTTCGCCACCTTGGTCACATGACTCCATGTCATGTCTCATATGCAATGAGCTCCTTCATGACACAATCACCTATGGACTAATTCCCTGTGTATCTCACATAAAACACAATTAGTCCACCTAAGTTGTCACTCAATTACCAAAACCAAACAAGGACCTTTCAGTAGGGAATACGCTGGATCCCAGAAGAATCAGATTCGGGCGATGGCGTTTCCATGGATGGAGTCTGTATCCTATATCCTATACGACACGTGGAAGGAGAAGACCAGCTACCAAGTGGGCTCCGCCTGGCAGTGACTGAGGACACGGGGTCTGTGCGGTAGATGGAGAAAGTGATGGAGGGCGTTGGGCTCCTTGGTTGGGCCGGCCTGCAGTTGCGGGCCGTGGGAGCGCACTGGGCCTGCGGAAGCAAGAGCGAGCTAGGCTGCTGGTGTGGGAGAAAGTGGGCCGAAGGCTGAGGGAGCAGGCAGCAGGCTGAAAAGAGAGGGAGAGAGAGTATCTCTTTTCATTTTCTTTTTCTTTTATTTCAATGCCAATTTCCAAACATTTCAAAAGCATTTGAAATCATTTTGAATTTAGATCAAAGCCACTCAGTACATTAAACCATATGCACAAGCATATATACACAACAATGTTGCTAACTTCCTATGGTGAATTTTAATTTTATGAAAAATTTTATTTTCCTATGTTTCATGAGCATAAAAATTCATAATCAACCCAATTTATATGTATTTAAAAAGTAGCAAATTTTAGGGTGTTACACTATATGTAATGCAAGGCCCTGCACGATCCGCGTGTGTCGCACATGATGCTACTCAAGCGGATACTGCGGTACGTTCATGGAACGACATCGCACGGTCTTCTTCTTCGAGCCTCCAACGACTACAGCATCACCATGTATTCGGACGCGGACTAGGCAGGCTGCCCAGACACAAGATGGTCGACATCCGGCTTCTGCATCTACCTCGGGGACTCTCTTGTCTCGTGGTCATCCAAGCGCCAACCGACAGTCTCACGTTCCAGCGCTGAAGCTGAGTACCGTGCAGTGGCAAACGCGGCCGCGGAGTGCATCTGGCTTCGTCAACTTCTCGGCGAGCTCCACCTCAACGTTGCCAAGGCCACGGTCATCTTCTGCGACAACATTTTGGCCATCTACCTGTCATCCAATCTGGTGCATCACAAGCGTACCAAGCACATAGAACTCGACATCCACTTCGTTCGGGAGCGAGTTCAGCTGGGCGCCTTGCGAGTTCTACACGTTCCCACTGGTGAACAGTTCGTGGACGTCTTGACGAAGGGACTTCCGACCGCGACGTTTGAGCACTTTCGTTCCAGTCTTTGTGTGTCTCCGATCACCCATCAGACTGCGGGGGGGGGGGTGATGAGGTATAGCGTCACGTAGGGAACGGCAACTGTCCTTGACCGAGTCTGACCTGAGTCACGCGCGTTGTGCGTGCCCACGATGTAACATAGAGCCGGTTGCCAAGGCTGCAACCCTAGTGTACACATACATCGTTGTGTGATCAATACAGAAACAGGTTGGCTGTAATTATCTTTCTTCAATATATAAAATGTGTAAGCATATACATCAGTTTAATCTGTCATGCACGATCTTGGAAGCCAAAATTATCAGAACGGACTACTCCCAGGATTTACAGCAAAAACCGGTTCAGCCGGAATCCTAAACTAGCTAAGCCGATTTTGGAACTTCTCAAAATGCGTAATAGACTTCACCATTGTGTTTCTCTCATTGAGATGATCGAAAAACATACATAGAACATTCAATTTGGAGGCTGTTTGAAGAAAGTGCAACTTCCAAAACTACTTCCCTTCAACAAGCAAAAACGGCCTGAGTCGGTTTTCAAACAGGCCTAGGCCAGTTTTTCAATTGGATCAATCTGTAAGTTGGACTTCATCATTGCGTTCCTTTCGCCCCTCTAGTTGGGATGATTGAAATACATATATAAAACGTCAAATTTGTTGTCCGGATGAAGAAATCACGCTCTCATGAAGTTTTAGCCTAAAAAAACCGGCACATGCAGTTTTTGGTGTTGTTCAAACAAGCTCAGTCCATTTTTAGCTATCAAAACCAGTTTAGCACCACTCCAAAAGGATTTTAGGACTCCTCATTTGATTTACGGAGGCGAGCAAAAAAATGACCGTGTCTGCTAAAATACACAACGATTTAAGGCGGCAGGTAGACCATTTTAGGAGGCATCTCACAAACTACCTGCCTACGTAAATTAATTAATAGTGTGGGCCCTCTTAATGGGCCCGTATGTGAAATTGTATGCTATTTTCAAAGGCAGGCCTCTTAAGTGTTCTGCCTCTATCAATGACGCTGAGCACACTAGCAGTCCACGTGGCCAAGTTAGGCCATTATCAGATCACAGTATATAACCTCAGAAACCGTAAATCCTCATCCTCTCTCCCTCACCCGAGCGACATTAGTGAAAGGTCCTAAAGGGCTAGAGGAGGGATGAATAGCCTAAATAAAAATCTACAAATTCACTAGAGCAAATGGTTAGATGACAATAAGACAATAATACGGTTTTGCTCTAGCTCTACAAAGTGCTATGCAAGCCACCTACCACAAGCTAGTTGCTATGATCTCTAAGTATATATCACACAATCAAACTAGCTTTGTCACTACTTCTTCAACTAGTGAGCTAGCAAGAGACTAGACACAACTAAATACAACTATGCTACTCAACTAGCAAGAAGAGCTACTACTACACAAGATGATATGAAGTATGAAATACAAGTGTAGTAGAGAGTGATACCGAACCGGGCAAGTGTCCAATGAGAAATCCAATAAGAAATCCAATGAGATAACGAGACACAATATCTATCCCATGGTTCGGTTACTTGCTGGCAACTTAGTCCACGTTGTGACAATGCACTCACATGGTGGCTCACAAGCTAATAGGCATCACACGCCTAGCCTAATAGTTGGGCGCCATAAGATCGAGCCAACAAAAGAGAGGGGACTCAATGCGACGAGCAATTTACTAGAGTTGCCTTTTGCGCTCCAGCAGGGAATAGGCACAAGATCCCCTCACAAATCACCATGATCAGAGCCGGAGACAAGCACCACCCTCCGCTCAATGATCCTGATTCTCCAAGACGTCTAGGTGGTGGCAACCACCAAGAGTAACAAGAATCCCATAGCTCAAACGATCACTAGTGCCACTAGATGCTCAAACTCTAAGCAAATGCAGTAAGATCACTCCCAATCTCACTTTGGATGATCAGATCATGAACTAGATGAACAAGGTGTATCAATGAGTTAGAGAGCCAAGAGAGTGAGAAAGAGCCGGCCAAGTCCTTTTATAGAGCCCCCAAGCCTCACATAGCTGTTAGTTCCCACACTGCACTTTTCACAGGGCATCAGATGCTACCCTGTAGCCATCGAACATGACGGTCCGAGCATATGATACACTGTGTGCTGCCACGTGTACTAGCCATTTGAAGAGAGCCGTTGGTGCCCAACGGTCGCCTCCGCTACTCAGCGTCCGATGCTACATTGGACATGACACTGCGCAACGTCTGATGTGTTCCAGAGAGGAGCCAGAGCCGTCCAAGCCACATCGGATGCGTCACCCATCAGACATGACACAATTTGTGAAGAATTATTTTCCAAGACAGAGACTGCCCAAATCACATCGGACATGTCCGATGCACTTATGTCCAATGCCTTCATCAGCGTCCGATGTCACTTTGACTCCATGGTTAGCAAGTGAACGGTGTCTCCAATGCGATGCATTTCTCGCAAGCGTTCGGTGCAGCGTCCGATGCTCCTACTGCTGCTGCCTGAGGCTAGGGTTTGACATCGGACACAGCTCCTCAGCATCCGATGCACTTGTCTTCGGTGTCCGATGCAGGCAGAGAGCTGCTTCACTTCATTCCTTCATCCCTTGTGCAAATGTTCTAGCTCCAAAATATTTCTAATACTTGTTCACGTGAGTTAGCCTCTTCAAACAAGTTTTCAAGGGATGGTAGTACTCACTAGATCCTAATGCACATGCATGGAGTCTATTCACCTTGTGGCACTAGATAACCTTAATCACTATGAGAGTTCGCCTCTTAATAGTACGACTATCTATCCTAAACCCAATCACACACTCTATTGCATCTTGATTGGCAAAACAAAAATCCCTATTTATACGTTTGCCTTGATCTCCATTGGGTTTTGTTTTTCTCTTTCTTCTTTTCCAAGTTTGAGCACTAAAACACGATCTTTTGGCCATCTCCATCATATGAGTGCCATTTAGCTCCATCACTGGGACTTTGACCAACCTATCTCATAGTGACATTTTGGCATAGGGTTAGTCCAATAGGTTTCATCAATTAGCCAAAACCAAACTAGGGCTTTCAATTAGGTGCCACCCCCATCCTCACCTCTCTCTTTTGTCGTCCATTCGATCCCAACCTCGTAGTCCCTCTCTCTCCTCATCCCCTCTCTCCGGTGGTGGCTAGGGTGGCAGCACGCATGCACGGGTCCCCTCCCGGCCACTTCGAGGCAGCATGCACGGCCCTCTTTCTCCCCTGTCCTCTCTATCTGATGATAGCGGGAGCAGTGGCAGTGCTGCGTCCATGGGGTTTACACATGGATTCGCTTGGAGTGGGCGGAAGCTAGCTGGTGGAGACTAGCGTGGATTCCACAGTGATTCCTCTCTATCTGATGATAGCGGGAGCAGTGGCAGTGCTGCGTCCATGGGGTTTACACATGGATTCGCTTGGAGTGGGCGGAAGCTAGCTGGTGGAGACTAGCGTGGATTCCACAGTGATTGCGCAGGGCCCCAACCCTTTAGCTGCGGTGGGCAGGCCCGCTCAAACCTCGTGATGGTAGCTCGACTAGGTGTGGTGGCGGGCTGGAGGTGGATGGCATGGAGAGAGAAGGTGGATCGGCGGGCCTTGTCTATGGGCTCAGCACGCCCATCAATGGGCTCACTTTTTTTTAATTTATTTACACAGACGGGCATATGGCCATCTCTATAAATGCTCATTAACACAGTCATGAAATTAGGGGCAGATGTCGTGCCTGCCTTTGCAAATCCTTTCTCAGAGTGCAGAAATGGATATTGTAGTAGAGTCGGTCAGTTTTTGCAATATATGAACAAGTCTCAACTGTTTTTCCCTATGTTTTCTCACATGTTTTACCTGGGATCTCAGCCCCTCACAAGATAAGACATCCCCCTCATAAATATATGGGGACCATAGCTGATAGAGCTACCCAACACACAATCGAACAAAAAAATCTACTTTGTTTCTCTCTTTTGCCCGAATCTGTTCCAACCGTTATGTTGCTATTCATCTCGTGATCCAACAACCAAGGGTGGCACCCTAGGTCAACCCACCGATGCCATTGACCCAACAGGTCCCTCCCTGATGAGAGCTTCGAGGACTACTTTGCTAGTTTGCCTAGAGTCTAGCCTTTCTCATCACATAAGCGTGATTAGTTACCCTTTGTTGGTTTTTTGTAAACCTTACCATTTTTCGCAAAATAAGCATGAAATTTACAGCTCTTAGCCATTTCTAGGAAAACCTAGGAAAATTGTCCAGGCCGATTCCTGAGATCAAACAAGTTTCCATTGATACTGGCTTGAAACCATTCGGGATTGTCAAAACCTGGATGGGTTGGTTTCAAAACCATCTTAGCCCAGTTTTCATAACCTCAGGCACCAACCAGCCAAAACCGCCTTGGGTCGTCTCTTCTATTGCCACCAGTGATTAGCACAAACCGGTCTGGGTCGATTTCTAAGCTGGCTTGGGCAAGTTTTTCAGGGTTGCCCAATTTTATCAATTTAAAAGTAATCTTATCTGAATTTGATTGGTTGGGTCCAAAATTTGTGTTCTCGACCATATTTTCCTGTGAAGCATATGCGAGATTAAAACACATGATAGCAATATCAACAATGTAAGTCCATGGGCTATTTAATCTAAGGGTGTTGTACTCATTAGCTGTTTGGCATAATAAATCTAATCACGCCTAAGAAGGTAGGGGCCAATTTTTGCTCCCAATGGTCAACTCCATTGAATGAAGCAACTCCCATTGCTAGAATAATCTCTCCTCCTCTGACTCCATTGATCATCATGCTAGTCTTGATGAGCTCCTTATCGAGACCTCCTAGCTTCTTGTATAGTGAGTATGACATTTAGTTCATACTTTCTCCACTATCCACAAACTTTTGATTGTCCATGAAGCCTTCTGGCTTCTGAAAAAATAGCTTCATGGCTTGAGGTGGTTCATGAAGTCTTCTGGCTTCTGGAAAAATAGCACTTCAATTTGTAAAAAACTGAGTTGTGTTACTCCACCTTCCACGAAATTGCAGTCAGACAACACATATACATCATCGACGTCCATCCTTTATGAAGAAGGCTTGCAATCCACCACTCTTCATCTCTATTGTCCTTCGATACCTCTAGAAATGTCAGAGCTGCGGGGCTGTCCTCAGAAGTCGAATCATCATAGGAGGGATCAACCAACTCTAGAACTAGGAAAACCATCTCAGGCCGGTTTTTGCTGACTCTCATAGTCTCCAAATGTTTTTTACAATGTGACCGATGTGTATCTCCACCTAGTTTAACTTGCACATCCAATTTTGGCTCTATTGATTTCCTATACCAATAAAAGATTCACGAATATTAGATTGGGAGGCATTACATAGAGCCTGAGGAAAAGGGATCATTCTTGGTGACTTTGGAGGGCTAGGCAACACCATAATATGGGGCAAAGAAATACGTGGTGTTGCCGCCTCATCGCTTGAGCCAAATTTGGTGTGTATGTGACAATAGAAAGTGTAGTGCTACCTTTCCAAAAATTGGCCCCACCAGGTTTAGGTACTGAAGAGCCCAATTTGGATTTATTAGCATATACATATATGTTATGATTGTCATGACAATTGAACGACATCCCATAATGAGGTTGACTAGCAGCTAGGACTGATGCACTAGACCACTAGTAGATGCATCATGAGGCAAAGTAGTAATAGTAGTATAAATCCTTTACCCTCCAATCTATCAAATTGTGACATGATCATATCAACATCATGACAAAAAGGAGAACCATGAATTATTACATTTATATTTACCCTAGATTTAAATGTAGATGTAAGAACTCCAAAGACAGGATGTTTAAATTTAGTAAAAATTCCCTGCTGAGTAAATCGAAAGAGTGGCTTTCAGATTGGTTGCGTACCTCTCCTACAGCTGGTTGCCAAGTTTCTCCTACATCATCATGGATGATGTTCTCCTGATTTCTTTTTGCTAATCTTTACAATGATAGTAGTAACACATAGACCAACAACAAGCAGGACCTTAGGTGATGAACACCAGATGTGATCGGCCTTTCAGACTAGATGCAACAGTGATGGTGAACTTAAGTGCGAAGATCAATTAAGAATTTTGGTAGGGAGACATATCATCTATAAGATAAAGCTGAAACAATAATGTCTGCAGCGGAGTCGCCAAAAAGTGTTGATGCCTAGATCTGTCTCACACCACAAGGAGCTAGAATGCTCGGATTGCAGATATATCAGAGTTGGTGTAGAATAGGCCTAGCTGACTTTCAAATTGACTGTCACCTAAAAGCATGTTTGCACACAAACACTTCACCTTTTGCCTCCATGGATTACGGAATGCGCAAGACACATTATTAGAGGAACCTCTTCAGGAGCACGATGTGCAAGACACGTCGGCGAGGTCTCTTGAAACCTGAAATCCCACATGCCTTAGAGGAACCCTTTAGGGCATATGGCAACTATGGGCCACCCTACCCAACCTTACAACCCTGGAGCTTTGTCATCGTTTAACCAATACCCATTAGTAGCAACAAGAAATGAGAAGCAATAATAATTGGAAAAATAGAGTGGAGGGTAAAAGTAAGGTAGATTGGTTTTTTTCGATTGTGTTGGGCACCTCAATCGGTCATAATACTCTCATACATATAAAGTGGTGTGGTCTTATCCCAATAGGAAACTTATTCGACACATAAATTTCCCACTAGAACGGATGAGTTTCCAATGAGATTGGCACAAAACCCTCTCGGACAGGCCAAACCGGCCATGGCTGTTTTCCCAGTCTTGGGCAGCCAACCCGCCAAAACTGGTCTAGGCCAGTTTCTTTTTCCGCCAGTGGTCATCCAGAACCGGCTTTGGCTGATTTTTTCATGGTTTGCTAAATTTTGTAAATTTAAACCTAATTTAATCCGAATTTGATTCCTTTTGATCAAACAAAATTTGTCTCGCTGACCAGATTTTGCTTTCACAAAAGCCATTACCATCTACAACCTAGCCCTCAGATACAAAGGAAGGGCTGGGCGTCCCGTTCTCCTCGCTAAATAACTTCAACCTCCATAACTCCTTTAGCTCCCTCGCTTATCCCAGTTGCAAACATTGAGCTTTTGTGATGAGGACATCGCTACGCTGGACACACTGACGCTATGGTCTTCTCCAAGTTGCAATTCGTCCCCAACTCAGCTGCCACGTCACCCTCGGATTCAGCAGACACGTCGTCACTGTTTTGGTCATAACTCTCGCATACGACATCGAAACGGGGCGTTCTTGGATGCGTTGGAAAGGGGACGACGACGCCGTCGTTTTGGATCTTGTCCCAGCTCGAGAAGGTCCGTGGATCATTCTGTGTGACCATAACAAGGTGCTGCGTCACCTATTTGGGCCAACTTGGCCATGTATCGTGTCGGGCCTTAAGCCCAAGTTGTGGGCGCCCAACCCCTGGCCGTCCTCAACCCTAGGTCGAGTCTTAGACTATAAAAATAGCCGCCGCCGCTGCTAGACAATTGGGTTTTGTTTAGAGTTTAGTTTTCCATCGAGAAACTGAATCGTTCATTGTAATTGTGGTGACAAATCCTTTTACAGTGATCCAGGGCCCCTGTTATTGATCTCCTCCACTGTGTCGATTAGTCCTTTGGAACCGAGTTCTTGAACCCTCTATTGATATTCGCATCATTCATATTTGCAATTTCAGATTGCGTGTTTTACCCTCTTGCTTGTGTTCTTCGATTCGCTTGCAGGAAAAGCCTTCTTGGCGAGGTCAATCAAGTTGTGCTTGGTTGATAACCAACGGAGCAGTGGTGTAACGGTTGCAGGGTTTGAATCATGTCTGATTTGAAGCTGGATCGCCAACGTCGAGATCTCCACAAGTCGAACTTACCGGTTACCTCTCGGAAGATCTGGCCTGTATCTCATCAATTGGTATCAGAGATTTTAGGTTTACCGCGAGGTATATTCTCGTTTGCCTTAGATTCATATTTGTTCATTACCTAGAGTCCACAAAAAGCCCAAAAATATTTCAATTTCCGCTGTCCTATCACCTTTTGTGCCTTTGCAATTTCGTTTCAGATTCGTGTTGTTGAGTTTGTGTCCGTGGTCGAGTCTTGTTGCTGGTTTAGGATTGTGTTCGTGGTCGTAATTCAATCACCCGTTGCTGTGATTTTTGTTTTCCGCCGCTATCCCATCCACCGTTCCCAAACAACAAGTCAAAGCCACCACATTACTCGACTTGCCCCCGCTAGCCGCCTTGTGTAACTTCTCGCCGCCGCGCAAACCCTAGATAGGTTGCAAGCCGCTCTTATTTTACCTGCATCTTATCCCTCCTTACATCATCAGGCAAATACCTACTGTCGCTGTTGGAGTCACAGGGATGATCTTGTGATCGGTGTTGGAGTTTAGGGACGCTTTGCCCTAACTGTCGCTGCCGTGTTGTGTCTACCGGAAAACATAACTTGAGATACCTTCGGTAAAACAGGCATAACTTTTCGCTCGTTTATCAGAAAAATCTGAAATTTTTACAGCAGCTTCTTGACACCGTTTGGAGCCGACCCAAGCTAGGCTTCGCCCTGTTTGGTTTCGTCAAAATTGCCAAAAAAATTCAGGAAATTAAAGAAAAAAAATTGTCAAAGCTTTTGCACGCTTTTTAGAGAACGTGCTGTATTTCTGTAGACCACATCCCACCTCAGTTGTCGGTGCCAATTTTTGTGGTTGCATCTTTTGTGATCCTTGTTCAGAGAAAAATATAAAAAAAATAGTGAAAAAATAAAAAAGTTTGATTCCTACTAGTGCCTTTTGGAAAAATCAGGGAAAAATTCAGGAAAAAGAAAAAATCCGGGTTATTTGCTTGTTCTGTGCGTTCTTTCCATCGTCCTTTGTTTTCACCTTGTTGCGCTACGTCTCGACACGTCTTAGCCAGCAGCTGTGATTTGTACTTTGGATCCGGATTGAACAATCGCTAATCTGCATTCGTTAATTGCTAATCCTTGCTGTCATATTGTGAGCCTACCCATAGCTCCACATATTTTTCTGTCAGCACAGGTTCATCTTGCAACTGTTACCCACGCTCAACAACAGATTGCTTCGCTACGTTGGTTTTGCTCTTGTTTGGTGTTGATAAGAATACAGGCAAGACGGTGGTAAGCCGTTTCTGATTTTGCATTCCACTTTCACCACCATCACCGCCCCTTGTTTCCTTTTAGTTGATAGGGATAACACTTTGGTGTTGTCTTTTTCTATCTTCTAACCATGGCAGGATCTCCGACGGACTTCAATGAGTGCGTGTCCAAGGGCGAGCTTACAATGTTCATGACTGAACAACGTAATCTTATGACCGAGCTGACGCGCAATGTGAACAATCTGGTCACCCGCATTGAACAACTCGAGCAATGTCCTCCACCTCATCGTGCTGCTGAAGACAATGCCGATGATTTTGGTGATGACGATGCGGATGCTGACGGTTATGCCCGTCGCCGCCTCAACTTCAACCGTCGCGGTATGGGAGGTAATAATCATGGTAATAATGATCCTTTTGCTAAAATTAAATTTAGCCTTCCTCCTTTTGCTGGTAATGTTGATCCTGAGGCTTATTTAGATTGGGAGCTTGCTGTTCAACAAAAATTTGATTCTCATGATGTTCCTGCTGAGCATAGAGTTAGACTTGCTAATAGTGAGTTTACTAATTTTGCTTTGTTCTGGTGGAGTGATCTTTGCAATATAATAATGCTGCTGCTGTGCCTCAAACTTGAAATGTTTTAAAGCAACGTATGAAATCTCGTTTTGTTCCTCCTTATTACCAACGTGATTTACGTTTGAAACTGCAAACTTTAAAACAAGGTGATAAAGGAGTAGAAGTTTACTATCAAGAATTGCTTATTGGTTTAGCCCGTTGTGGTATAAATGAAGATGATAATGATGCTAGTGCTAGATTTTTTGGTGGTTTAAATCATGATATACAGAACATACTTGATTACAAAGATTGGTGTAATTTTTCCCAATTGTATCATCTTGCTATTAAGGCCGAACGTGAAGTACAGGGACGCAAACAACACCAGCCTTTTAGGTCTAATAATGGGAGGAATTTTTAGCAACGTTCAGAGTCAGATACGCCCAAGATTCCTGTTGCCTCACAGCCATCGACACCTCCATTTTCTTCTGGGTAAGTAAATTATCTAATGTGCAGAAGAAAGGTGCCACTCCGGGTGCTTCTACTAGCTCCTCCTCGTCCAGTGCTAAAATCATTTGCCACCGATGCAAAGGCATGGGACATGTCATGAAGGATTGCCCCAGTCGTCGTGCTTTCATTGCTACTGAGGATGGATATGTAAGTACTAGTGATGTTGAAGATGATTTAGCTCTTGCTGCTAACATTGATGCAGATTCCACCGAGAACGATCAAGACAAGGAGGCCATCATCATTGACTCTGTGGCTGCTGCCGCGGACTACCCTAGCCTTCTTGTGCAGCGTGTGTTGAGTACACGTGTAGGACATGAAGAAGAGATGAAGATCCAACGAAACAATTTGTTCTACATGTATTTCATTGTGCAGGGTTGCCGTGTTCTCACTATCATTGATAGCGGAAGTTGCAATAACTTGGTGAGTTCAGATTTGGTTGAGAAGCTTGGTTTGCCCACACGACAACATTCGTATCCATATAAACTTCAATGGTTCAATAATAGTGGTAAGACTAAGGTAACTAAATCAGCACGCATTAGCTTTTTCACAGGTTCTTATCATGATACTGCTGATTTTGATGTTGTTCCTATGCAAGCTTGTTCTATTTTGTTAGGTCGCCCATGGGAATTTGATAATGACGCTTTACACCATGGTAAAACTAATACATACACTATCATGCATAAGGACAAGAAAATTACATTGCTGCCTTTGTCTCCTACGGAAATTATTAAACATGCTAAAGAGATTAAAAATAAATCTCCAACTGACATTGCTAAAAATAATGGGATTAGGTTAAAAGGAGGTACTTTTCTTGCTACAACTTCTGCTACTGCTGAGTTATGTGATAATCCTGATGCACCATGTTATACTATGTTTTGTCAACCTATTATATCTGGTGCATTGCCTGTTGTCACTAACCTTTTGTAGGAGTTCGCTGATGATGGGATGAAGTCGAGGACGACTCTAATTCTAGGAGGAGGGGATGATGAGGACATCGCCAAGATGGAGTCGAGGACGACTCTAATTCAAGAAGGGGAGGATGATGAGGACATCGCTACGCTGGACACACCGATGCTATGGTCTTCTCCAAGTTGCAATTCGTCCCCAACTCAGCTGCCACGTCACCCTCGGATTCAGCAGACACGTCGTCATTGTTTTGGTCATAACTCTCGCATACGACATCGAAACGGGGCGTTCTTGGATGCGTTGGAAAGGGGACGATGACACCGTCGTTTTAGATCTTGTCCCAGCTTGAGAAGGTCCGTGGATCATTCTGTGTGACCACGACAAGGTGCTGCGTCACCTATTTGGGCCAACTTGGCCATGTATCGTGTCGGGCCTTAAGGCCAAGTTGTGGGCGCCCAACCCCTGGCCGTCCTCAACCCTAGGTCGAGTCTTACACTATAAAAATAGCCGCCGCCACTGCTAGACAATTGAGTTTTGTTTAGAGTTTAGTTTTCCATCGAGAAACTGAATCGTTCATTGTAACTGTGGTGACAAATCCTTTTACAGTGATCCAGGGCCCCTGTTCTTGATCTTCTCCACTGTGTCGATTAGTCCTTTGGAACCGAGTTCTTGAACCCTATATTGATATTCGCATCATTCATATTTGCAATTTCAGATTGTGTGTTTTACCCTCTTGCTTGTGTTCTTCGATTCGCTTGCAGGAAAAGCCTTCTTGGCGAGGTCAATCAAGTTGTGCTTGGTTGATAACCAACGGAGCAGTGGTGTAACGGTTGCAGGGTTCGAATCGTGTCTGATTTGAAGCCGGATCGCCAACGTCGAGATCTCCACAAGTCGAACTTACCGGTTACCTCTCGGAAGATCTGGCCTGTATCTCATCATTTTGGTTCTCATGAGCACGAACAAACTATCACTGTTAGACATAGTCTCGATTGCCTGAACCAGATAATCCATGAACCTCCAAGTACTAAGCCCTCCGATCCAACATACGACCATAAATTTACTAATTGATGGTATGAAACCTCAACAGCCATGCATCCTCAACCGCACCCCATACCGTCGCCCTCGATACTGTGCCGACATTGCCGGGTTGGGGTGGGGAATAATGGTGCCCTCAACCAGCATGGGGAGATGAGTGGAGGGGGTAGCCAGCATGGGGAGAGGTGGTGAGAGAGCTGCTCGAGAATAGAGGGCGAGGCGGTTGAGGGATGCATGCCCCGTGTGGAGGGACAAAACTAGGTTTAGTAGGACGGCGGCTGAGAGGGGTGTGTTGTATATATGTGGAGATAAATGGGCTAGGCTGGACTGTTTTCTAGAGGCAGGCCTTTTAGTTGTTAGCCTCTCATTTTTAGAGGACACCTTAAGAGGCCTGTGCATCTATAAATCAATTATATAGATGGTGGCTATTTGATTGTATTTGTAATTGGGTTGACTGTCTCTGGAATTCACTCGGTATTTTCGGAGAGAAATATATATTCTTGAACTTCCTCTTCAAATATAGAGGTTGTCTCTGAAAATCACTTCCATAGTAGTGAAACCTCCAAGAATATTTTACTGACCTTGTTAATTACTCATCATCTCCACAGTCAAACGAACCTGCAGTATTTCATTTCCCGAGTATACCTATACACCTATCTGACCTTGGTTTAAAATTGTCGGCTATAGCAAATAGCGCCAACTTTTTTTAGGAGCTATAAAGCTAGAGCGCAGCTATCGATAGCGTTTTATAAAATAAAGCATGAAAATATGATTAACTGATTCACAAAAACATGACAAACATGACATTATTGAACAAAAATATGTTTCCATGGTTCTAGGAGTCTAGAAAATTTTTGTAAATACAATATTATAATATAATTCATGAAACTTAGTTGTTCAAGTTTCCAAAAAAAGAAGAAATTTTGAAAAAAAATATAGGTATATAACAACTAGGTTGTCACTATAAAAGCTAAAATTGAAACAGTGGCCCTATTTTAAAGCTACAACTAAGCAATTTAAAGGTGCTAAAGCAAGATAAGTGGTCCAAGCTGACATAGCAGTAAAAATGCCACTAGCTTAGTGTGATGTCTCTCGAGCAGCTATAGCGGAGCCACAGCGCCGTTATAGCCCGCTATTTAAAACCATGTATCTGACTGCTCCATTTTGAACCTTCAGGTACCTCATCATAGTGGATGATGTTTGGCACTGGGAACAATGGCAAGTCTTAAGGAAGTCTCTTCGAAAGAACAATCTGGGCAGTCGGATAATAACAACCACCCGTGTTGATGCATTAGCAAAGAAATATATCACAAACAATGATGCCTTTGTCTATGAAATGGCTGGTCTTTCTATGGATGCTGCTGCAGCTTTATCGGAAGTGGTATTTAAAGGATCTTGTAAGGTGGACAAAGTTACATCTGATAAGCATAACCCGTGCGTTTCTATTGCCAAAATGTCTGGTGGTATGCCATTAGCAGTAATTTGTATGTCGTTGGCGGTAGCAGAGCAGCTAATAACAACAGAAGAGGGACAAGAGCATGATCCAGATACTACATGTGAAAGGTTTCATGTAGCTGAAACTCGAGCACTAGAAGGTTTGGTAAATATCCCATGCTTGAAACCATTGCTAGACAGCCTCTGCCTTGGGTACAATGAACTTCCACCCCATCTGAAGACTTGCCTGCTACAATGCAGCGTGTATCCTCCCTGTCACATCTTGGAGAGGGATGATCTGGCCAGGATGTGGATTGCTGAAGGATTTACTTATGAAGAGGAAGAAGCTCGAAGTTACGCTGATGAGCTTGTCAACAGGGGGTTTATTCAGCGGTGCTCCTCTGCTGCTCTAAAATATGAAATGAACACCTTTATGCTGCACTTCCTTAGGTGCAAATCACAAGAAGATTACTGTGTTACTTCTTCCAACTGTAGAGCTGATACATCATCTCTGCATGGCAGACGAATCCGGCGGCTATCTATCCAGAGCTGTAAGAATAAGGCCGACATTTCAACATTACAGGTGCCTGATACTCACACCCTCCATGTTTTTGATCACGCGTGGAGGGCCCCCTTCAAGTTCTTTGAAAGCCTGCGAGTGCTGGACCTTCACTGCAACCGACTGAAGAATGCTGATCTGGTGGATATTTGTGGGCTGCTGTGGCTGAGATGCCTCAGTCTGAAGGGGTCACTAATCAATCTCCTTCCAAAGGAAATAGGGAGACTGCGGCGATTATGGATTCTGAATATGAGTAACACAGGAATCCTACGCCTCCTCCCTGAAATCGGAGAACTTCAGGAACTGAAGATTTTGGATATAAGTAACACTACGGTCGAAGAGCTTCCTGAGGAAATAGGGAAACTGAAGCGCTTGAAGACTCTGTACGTAAGGAACTCTCGTGTCAGGTTGTTTCCCACCCAAATCAGGGAACTACAGTGTTTGGAGAGGCTTTATGCACGTAACACAGGAATCATATATGTACCAAGTGAAATTAGGGAGCTGCAGCACTTGGAGACACTAGATGTAAGTGACACAAATGTCGCAGAGGTACCCATCGAAATCGGGGCACTGCAACACCTGAAAACTCTAAATATAAGTAACACAAAGATCACGAAGCTACCCATCGAAATCGGAGATGTAGGGGATTTGGAGACACTAGATATAAGTAACACAAGGATCACAGAGCTACCAAGGGAGATAGGAAAGCTGCAGCATTTGACGAGTCTGAATATTTGCAACACTGAGATCAGAGAGCTGCCTTGGGAAGCTGGCAATCGCGTAAACTTGGTCCGTGTGCTGACTGGTGAGAGTGACGCTCCTAAAGCTGTTAGGCTGCTTGAGGGGGTCAATCAAGCTTGCTACGAGGACCTTGGTACCACACCTATCCTATCCATTGCTCTGTTCGATCGTTTCGGTTCAAGCTGGGAACCTCTACATTTCGCGAGGTTCAAGGTTAGCAGTAGGCATATGAGTGTCCCACAGTGTTTCAAAGGTTACCTCAGGGATATTTCTTCCTTAGAGATCAGCCTCTGGAAAATACAGGAGGATGACCTCAAGATTCTGCAGGAGATGCCCAACCTTCAGGTTCTTGCGCTACGGGTTGAAGCTCTTCACAGAAACATCATATTCTTCTCCCGTGCAGGCTTCCAAAGGCTGCAGAGTCTCTGTATCGATTGCCGAGTGCCACGGGTGACCTTCCAGAGAGGAGCATTGCCAGAGCTGAGGTATCTCAACTTCAAGTTCTATGCTTTCCGACCGACTGAAAGAAACGCGAGCATTGAAGACCCTGTGGGCATTACACACCTCCAGAGGCTCCAAAGAATTGTCTTACGGAGTGCCTCGTGGTACAAGAGTGACACTCCTGGCATAAAAATGATTATTGATAAGGTGAGAAAAGAAGCCAGGAAGCACAGCAACCGGATCACCATCTGCATCAACGAAATGAAAGAGGTGTTTCCGGCGAATAAGGTTGCTGCAGATGCCTGTCAAGAAGAAAGCTGTAGTGCTAGTGCTGAGTGATAACAGCAGCGGGGCAAAGGTTATCAAGACAAATCAGTTCAACTTTGACAAAATTAGTATTATTAGATACACCATGAAATATAATTTCATAATGTATTCATTTTCTGTCTTAAATATTGTTGCCCTTATTTTAAATTTGGCCAAACATAAAAAAAGTTTGAATTAAAATAACTCTAGGAATTGGTTTATTAAGAGATGGAGTGAGTAACAAGTAAGGTGGTCCCCACAATTAGGATGGGCAGGTACCTTTTTTTTGGGTGCAACATTTTTCTGCTTGAAAACACAATTTCTAGAAATAGATTTCACTCATTTATTTCACAGTAATTGTCCTCTATTCACTACTGGAAACAGAAATACTCGTGTCATAGAGGCATAAATGGCAGAAAAATACAAATTTTCATGTCGGTCTTGACAAAACACACAAAAATATATAAAAACACTCAGGGAAATTGAGCGTTTCCCTGTCCGGTTAGTAATATTCCCGTTAGTTTTCGTTGATCCCATAGAAAAATTACAATTCAGACAGTGGCAGAAAACATAGCGAGCAGCCAAGCTACATATGGGCCACACCGGCCTTTCAGTCCATCTCACTATCTGAGAGACAGTGCATTGTACTCGCATGCATATAAAAGAAGGGGTGCGCCGCCTAAGGCATCCCTCCCTCCTCTCACTCCTTCTCACAACCGCACTATGCTGCCTCCCTCCTTGCTCCACTCCCCTAGTCGTCTCCCTCTCTTCTTGAGCCGCAAGAGTATAGATACAGTGAGGGAAGCTTGGATCCAGGCGGTCAATGGACACCCCACGCTGTAGCGGGCTCGGGATGCGGTGATGCGGCGTGGGAGGCAACATCTGCAGTGTCCACAAGGTTCCAGGAGGCAATGGCGCAGCCTCGCCATGCGGCAGCGGTGTGGGGCCAGGATGCAGCAGCCCACGTTCGGGAGGCAGTGGCGTGGGCTCAGGAGGGCGCCGGTGGCTTGAGCTATGAGGAGGATGAGGCTAGGGCGGCGGCAGCCACTGCTACAAATGAATATGACCTCTCCACATCACCAACCACCCGAGGTCAACATCGACTATCATCTGAGACCACCCTCTTCCTCGGTCTTCCCTTGTGTACTGTATCTGCTTGTATAGATGCAATCATGACTGAGCTGGCTTAGTCATGGACGTTGGGAACCACCCAAGTGCATGATAATCTACAAAGAAGCAAAGATGAGTATGTATGGAAGAAAAGAACCATCAAAGTGATGTGAGGTCTTATTACCTAGGCAACAGCGGGACTATCATCCTACATGTGCATTGATCCACTTTCATCCTGTGCATATGGTACACCTGCCTATCTCTAGGGTATCATTTTTAGCATGATTCCAACCTTTCTCAAGGCACAACTAACTCTATTGTGTCTAGTGTATGCAAAGTACTAGCAGATCATTGTATCGCTTGCTTTTATGTCATATCCTTCATACATCAACACCGTTGAGGATGGTCTAATGGCCAATAGATCAAGCTCCTTAGAACCAGTCTCATAAACAAATAACTTGTCCTTTAACCAGGTACCAAACTTTTATCTATGTTGTTTTGTGAGCCATGTGTCTGACCTACCACTATTTGCAACTAGTAGTTCTCGCTTATGCATCTCAATATAGGGAGAAAGTACATTTGCCGCTATTGGAGGACGACGTAATGCGCTTGCCTGAAGGCATCAAGGTCAATAACACGTACTGACCTTTTGCCAATCGTCCCCCACTCCCCTTGCCATTTAGCCTTCCCTCATGCCGAGAAACAGGAACAGTAATTCGATTTGGACCCAAATAGTATGTGCAGAACTCGACTGCTGTCGACCATCCTTCCACTATGCACCATTCAGGCTTGTGCCTATTCCAAACATACTTCCTCAAGATGCTCATTAACCTATTAGAAGGAAACATCTGATGCAAGAACATCAGACCAAGTGCTCTTAGTTGGTCAACGAGATGCATTAGGAGATGGATACACATATCAAAAAAATATGTTGGTGGCAAATGCATCTCCAACCTAGTCAAAGTACGGACCACGTCTTTCTGTAGCTTCTCAAGTGTATCTAGATCCAAGACCTTGTGTGAGATTGCATTGACGAATGAGCACAACTTTATGATTGGGTCACAAACCTTCTCTGGTAGAACACCCCTAATTGCAATTGGCAACAGCTGTGTCACGATAACATGGCAATCGTGCACCTTCATTAAGTTCATGTTGAATTTGAAATTTTCATGTTCGTTAGCCTCCAGATAATTGAGCAGTAGCCAGTAGGCACTTTAAGTTCATGGAAGAAACTTAAGAGCTTCTCTTTCTCCTTTGTACCCAAGGTCCATGAGGGGCTACTGGAAGTTTCTTTGTCCCATCAGGTTGAAGTATAGGATGATGCTCCGGCCTAACATTTATCTTTTTCATGTCCAAACGAGTTTGAAGTAAATCATTCCACTTTCCCTTTTCAGCCATTAAGGTGCCAAGAGTGCCTTGCGGCCACGTTTTTACTTATGTTCATTTTTTTTTTGCGATCACGCCGGGGCGCGTTTTTTATTAAGAGGAATAGAATGAGTCTTACAAAAGATCGGTAACCAAAGGTTACCGAGGCCTCCCCCACCAAGATAACACGAGGTTGTAATTACACTTGAACTATTTTGCGACTAAGCACGAAGCCAGCCTACAACCGCACCAGCAACAGCCCTAGGCTCCTGTACCCCGCTGCGCACCAGATGTCCGCCTCATCCTTGATCACAGACACCAACCGAGCAGCAGGGGTGGCCACAACGTCGAACGTCCTGGCGTTGCGTTCTTTCCACAAGAGCCAGCCCACAAGAAAGAAAAAAGTATCGAACCCCTTCCGCAGAGGTTTAGGCAGGCGCCTACGCGACACGAGCCACCACGACATCACCGGCCCTTCGTTGACATCCAAGTAACCCAAAAGATGTAGCTTCGCTGCCCAAGAGTGCCATACCTCCCGGCTGTAAGGGCACCCAAGCAGGATGTGCTCCATTGTCTCCGAGCTCTGATCACAGAAGATACAACGATCATCCGGCTGGAGGCCATGCCGGAACCTGCGGTTGGCCATCCAACAACAGCCATGCATCACCAGCCAAAAGAAAAAGCGGACCCGAGGAGGAGCTGCCGTCTTCCACAGTTGCTTGGCACCAAGCGGCGAAGAGGATCCAAGGAACATGGTCCCATACGCTGAGGCAACAGAATAGTTGTGGTCTGCCGTGAGTGTCCAACCAAAAGTGTCTGGCTGCGCCGTGAGCTGCACCTGCGACAACAAGTCATCTCATCAAGTGCGTGGCTAACAAGCATGAATTGCCAATAAGGTAGTTTCCAGAATACCAATTTCTTTTGAACAAGGAGCCTTTGGGTGCTGGTATGCTTCCTTCACCCTTTCCAAGGATGACTTTAGTTTGTTCACTATTTTAAAGATCTACCTCCCATTTAGAAGCGGAGGACCTGGGCGATGACCAACAGTAAGGTGAGGCATGGCACACCAGACACTCACCCAACTCTGCATATTTGCCACAATACAATATGCAATCATTGGTGCATGCATGAATTTTTTGTACTTCCAGCCCTATTGGACAAATCATTTGCTTTGCCTGATATGTGTTCTCCGGCAGCTCATTTGGCTGTGGAATAATCTTTCCCAAATGAGTTAGCAAATCATCAAATCCTTTGTCGGACAGACCATTCCTTGATTTGAACTCAAGTAACAAAGGGTCAACTTACAACTTTGTCATAGTATAACCAGTGTACAACAGTGTTCTTGCATCCTTTATCATTTGCTCAACTTCTTCAAATTTCTTGCATCAAGGAACTCTAGCTCCCCATCACATGTCATCTTATTCAGAGCATCCAACACTTCAGTATCCAGCAAAGTGTCATGGCATGTTTCATTGATGGTTTCCTGCACGGTTTCATGATCACAGGTATGACCCTCCGTTTCCTGGATAGTTTCCTATAAGTTTTCATTCACTGTCTCCCGCAAGGGCGCCTAGATGGTTTCCTTAGGAAAGTTCTCACCCTGCTCGCCATGTTTGTTCCAAACCTTGTAATTTATCATGAAACCCCTAATTATCAGATGAAATCGTATCTGCTCGATGTTCTTAATCTCGTTTTCATTTTTGCAATCAATACATGGGCAGTGTATGTGTCCTTTACTCCATCCGTACACCATGGCAACAATCACAAAAGAGTTAATGCCTTCGACGAATGTCGCAAACATAGTTTCCATGTACATCCATCCACGATCTATTTGTGAATAACATAACTTTTGTGCCATTCAATTTACAGGATACATACTGGTCGTACGGTAATTTGGTGTGCACGCAACAATTGTTGGGGGAGGACCTGCCTTCTTAGGGCCCCCTCGCCCTCTTTTCGGCATATGCCTCCCTGTTTTTCTTGGCTAGATGTTTTTGTATAGTTGGTGAGAACCTACAACCTTTCGCTCAAAGGCGAAAAGGGAACAAACTTTGGTATCGTGAAGGGTTTTTCGCATCGCCTTCGGTTTTCACAGTCCCGAGAGCGTTTCATGGTAATAGTAATGGTTCCAACGAGTGCTTTCACCCTGTGCAGGTGGTTTCGTCATTCATCTTGATACACTGATGGGAAGCCCATGCGAGCACGGAGGACCAGTGGTCCCACAACGGCTGGCACCAAGGGAAGGTTGCGACCGGGGGAGGTCAGGCTTTCCGGACTGAGCATGTCGTCGCAAATCAGAATATGCTTTGAAATCAAAGTAGTTAGAAGGGCATTTTGGTCTTTCCTAATGTCTACAGACTTGTATAAATAGGGCTCGTGTGGAGCCATGTAAGAGGAGGAGCAATGAAACCCTAATTCTTCCAACTGACTGTAATGATCATTTTGCCGTTTCCTTTTCCTTTCGTTTGTTACTGTTTTTTGGTTACTTGAGCGACAACCCTATGTTCGAAGCTAAGGCCTAGAACAACAACAATCAAGAATCAGAAGTCACCACAAAATCAAGAAGCACTCTAAAAGGAAGAAGGACGATTTTTAGTCATAATTTAACCACAGGAACTAAGCTAGCTACATAAAAAGGCTTGTTAATTAGTTACTAACCTTAGAACATCCTTCAAAAATTGATAGCCTTCACTAGCAAACAATCGCAAAAAATGGTGAGAGGACTGCGGTCGAAGAAGTTGAGTGAGTGAAGAAGATGGGGGAAATGGTGTTTTCTTCCAGCCATTTACCACTGCCAGGTTAAACGTACTGTCGATGGTGATAGCTGTTTTTACCACGGGATCAAAACATGTGGTATTGAGTGTCCAAACAAACCGGCAGTGAAACTTTCTATCTCAGGCGGCATGGCGAATGATGCGGTGTTTCGAATCATTGTGATTTCCACCGCTGGATTTTAAGGTGAACCGACGGTGCTAGCTTGTTTCACCGTCGGCTCTAACAGTGGTGCGTCCTTTCATCTTGAAACTGGCAGTGAAACTTCTCACCTTCGTTGGTTTCTTCGTGCGTCCCACATTGGATGATTAGCCAGTGGTGCTAAAATGATCCACCACCAATTTAGCGTGAAGACTGGCATTGTGTTCATGCCGGATCATATGCCTGGCCGGCGGTGAAAACCATTGATCACCGCCGGTAGGTCACCTAGAAGGGACCCCTCAGGCTATCGACCAGCTGTTATCTCATAACTGGCGGTGAATGTCCCGGTGGTGATTAAACTTTATGTAGTAGTGGTAGTAAAATTACTACCCTTCTCCGTAGTATTAGTTAAACAATGCTAGAAATAATAATAATAATAATAATAATAAAAATAATAACGATAACAATAACAACAATAATAACGATAACAATAATGATGATAATAATAATAATAATAATAATAATAATAATAATAATAATAATAATAATAATAATAATAATAATAATAATAATAATGCATTTATTCCCTGTTTTTCTTAACTTTATGAATTTACCCTTGCCTTTATAAAACAAAGCACCACTTGTCCCTATCTCATCTTCCTCTCCTAACGGTGCTAACTTTTATATACAAGGACAATATCCCCATTTATTTTTGCCCTTAGTTTTTATGAATTTTTGTGATTTTACCCCAATTTGGAATAAGATATTTATGTTGTATTTTAACAAAAAATGATTAGATTTGGTAAAATGTATTTGACACAATTTGCAATTATTTCAAATGACTTCATCCCCCAATAACCTGAACCATGCGGTCTACATCAGGAGCCAATGGGGGTGTGGATGTTTCTAACAAATTTGTCGCATCTTTAAATATAACCATTATCACTTGATAGAGATGATAGTCTCGAACTTATAATGTAGTGATTGCTACTGAAATCCACATTTCCACACAGCCAGCAGCAATACCAGATTCAGCTACTTTGCCGTGTGCCAGGGGCACTCGGCAAAGCCCGAATTAGACTCGGCAAAGGCTTTGTCGGGCTTTGCCGAGTGCCACCCTTGGCATAAGACACTCGCCTAAAGTTTAGTCGGCAAAGAGGTGTTTGCCAAGTGTTTTTTGTCGGGCACTCGGCAAAGGCTTTGCCGAGTGCTAAAAAACACTCGGCAAAGAACGAATCGAAAAAATCCCGAAAAAATAGCAAAATTTTGTTTTTACCTAATCCCACCGGCCAGCGCCCGCCCGTCTCCGTCGAAGTCGCAAGCGGCAAGTTGCGGCATTTTTCGCGTAAAATTCACGGCTATGCGGCCGACGGGATTCGAACCCGCGACCTCTCTCGCGCGCGTAACCTCCTCTACCACTGCACCACACTGTCACTTGTGTTTATATCTTGTTTTGGTTCTATACATTTAATACTAAACCGAGTGTAAATTGCTTGTCTGAGGCCCTAAATGAAATCAAATCAAAAAGTTGTCAACTACAAAGTTTCATAACTTTTCGAGATCTACAACTTTTGTTTTGGTAGTTTCTCCATCCGACGTCATTTATAAAAATTTGAATTTTAAATTTGAGAAATTCAAACGTAGTTTTCATTGACAAAATGATTTCAAATCAAAAAGTTGTCAACTACAAAGTTTCATAACTTTTCGAGATCTACAACTTTTATTTTGGCCGTTTCTCTATTTGAGCTCGTTTGAAAAATTCAAATTTTAAATTTTTTAAATTCAGACGTACTTTTCACTGGCAAAATTAATTCAGATTAAAAAGTGTTCAACTACAAAGTTGTATAACTTCTCAAGATCTACAACTTTTATTTTGGTCATTTGTTCATCCGATATAGTGGTAGCGACATTGTTTACAAAACTTAGAGATCTCTCTTCTTGTTTGCATGAAACTATATATGGAGATATAGATTTTATGAACAACGTTAATATCGCTTTATCGAATGAAGAAATGACCAATACAAAAGTTATAGATTTTGAGAAGTTATACAACTTTGTAGTTGAACACTTTTTAATTTAAAGTCGTTTAGGGCCTTAAAATATGCTTTGTAATTCTTATTTGCCGAGTGTAAAAAAAACACTCGACAAACAGGCTCATTGCCGAGTGTAAAAAAAACACTCAGCAAATAACTTGTTTGCCGAGTGTTTTTTTTGACACTCGGCAAAGAGCCTATTTGCCGAGTGTTTTTTTTGCACTCGGCAAAGCCCGAAAAATTGCACTCGGCAAAGAAGTTGGCACTCGGCAAACAAGGGTTGTCCGGTAGTGCAGGCAACACAGATCGTCATCATTCAACAAACTAATCTTTACAGAAATCATCTACTAGTAGGCAGTACCGAGCATTCATACGAACGGGTCAGCCTAATCTAAACTACAAAGGTCGCAGATCATCATGGCGCCCCTCCGCTTGTGCCTGGCCTGGGGCCGCCCCTCCATCACCGGCAGCTTCAGAGGGAGACCTGTGCCTGCCCTACTGCAGTGGCTCCAGCAGGCTGCTGCTCCTGTCCCACCGCCGCTCCTCCAGCGGGCACTAGGCGATGGCGGCGCGGCAAGAGCAGGAGAGTGAGCCGCTGCGCCGCCGGGCATGGATGCCCCACCTCCACCGCGCAAGGCAGAGCGCGAGCAGGCTGGATCACCTCTGTGCGTGACCTGTTGGAAAAAATAGCAATTTAGTGACGAAGAAATTAATTCCGATAAGGAGAAAAAGAACAGCAGCATGTTTCAGACAATCATAAATTGAAGACACAAGAACTATGATTTGACGAGAACTCAAGCTGCCTAGTGCTAGTAACATAAAGAACGCGAAAACAAATAACGGAGAAAGTAGAGACATTCTTATAGTGGGTTGTTGGTACTACAAGTATAGCAAAAAAGTAGACAGTTGATGGAGACCCACGATCACTGGCGTAGAGGAAGAATTGCTTACCAAAATAGGCCAGCGCAGTTTTCTCGCACCCGCAAAGATGAGGCGAGAATTTGCCTGACCATTCAGGTGCAATGTTGCACCCCACATCCATCGCCCCACCCTGCCCGACCTAGCGAGGCGAGCGAGCGCGTATGTTTCTTTCTTTTCCTCTCCCCAATAGCTTCAACTAGTTGGAGACAACTCAACTATTTAAATTGACCTCACTCCTAGAGTAGAAATGTGAGACTAAAGTCCTCCACCACATCATGCCTTTGATATTTATTTGGAATTATTATTTGGGCCAACCCAAATATTCTAACATGACCGCCCTGCGTCCTCTGCGCGAGGGGCAGCGCAGCCGGTCTCCGCCACCTGCAAAAGAGGCCACCCCGCGTCCTCCCGACGATGGGGTGCACAGCCGGTCCCGTAGGCACCGCCAGGCGACACGGCCTCCGCCACGTGTGCCCTGCGTGTCTGCCGCTGCCGCCGCTGGAATCCGCCTCGGATGTGCCCCCAACGCATCTACTGCCCCACTGCGGTCATTGCTCGCGAGAAAGCCTGCTCGTGCATTTTCCTTCTAGTTGGATGAGGAAGAGGCTGAAGATAAGGACATCCTCATGTAACGGACATCCAAACCGAGGGCACATGGAGGATTCATTTCAAAATAGCAAGAACAAAATCACAAAGTTATAAAAATAGGGGCAAAATCACAATTCAAGTGCTGGACAGGGCAAGAACAAAATGTTCCCTAATAATAGTAGTAGTAGTAGTAATAGTAATAGTAACAGTAACAGTAATAGTAATGGTGATGGTGATGATGATTGAGAAAATATATAGTCCAGCTCAATTAAAATATGAAGTGGATCTTGTCCGGTTCTTGTACGATCTGGCGTGCATGGGACCAATAGCATCAGCAGAAGGAGAAAAAAAAGATCGATACTAGCTAGCTAGTTTATATTAACTATAATGGCATTGCACGCTTGTCCATATGGGCATATGGCATCCGATACGACCCGTTCTGATCCCATCAATATTTATGGGGAGGTTGGAGGAGCCCTCAGTTGAAATCCACAGCACCTACCCCATTTTTACCTAGCAAAGGTTGGTCATCCATGGCGCAGCTGGTGAAGATATTCTGCAAGGAGGACACCGGCTTGAACGTGTCCATTCGCAATAACAGGGTCGTTCTTGCTCCTGCCGACCACACCGACAAGTCACAGGCAAGATAGCTATAAACTCTCATTTATATTTTTTTGTATATGTAGCATTTATAACTAATGTTTTTTTTTCTATTTATTCGTGGTGCAGCAATGGTTCAGGGACTACTCCGCCACCGGGAACGTGACCGATGACGAGTACCAAAGGGCATTTACTCTTTTTTTTTTTCGCGACCGGGGAATATAGCCCGTTTTTCATTAAGAGGAGTGAATTACAGGTCAGCTATGAGAGAACCCTCATAGCACAGATTACAAACCACTAAGATAGTAGTGAGTAACCTGGAATACACATAGGAACATAAAAGGTACATAAGAAAGAAAGAGCGACACCCTCAACACCCTGACGTACAACTGTGCCTGCACTAAACAAAACGCAATGGTTTCCTTTGGAAACGACCAAGCCGCGGTGGCAAAGCATCCACCCAGAGAACAAGCATGCAGAAGCAACGGCGGCAAAGCATCCGTCAACGAACCGAGCGACCACGGCGGCAAAGCATCCTCCAAGGAGCGGGCCAGCACACTCTCGGCAGCAACATCTACTAGAGAGGGGGCCAAATAGCCTATGTCGGCAAAGCATCCGCCAGGGATCCACAGACGGCCAAGCATCCGTCGGGAAAGAAGACGCCCCCTGCAACAAAGCATCCGCAGCGAGCAGCGGCCATCACACTCTAGGCAGCAAAGCATCTACCAAAGAGGAGGCCAGCGACACGACGACAAAGCATCCGTCAACGAAGAAAGCAATAGCGGCAAAGCATCCGCTACAAGCAACGCTGTCGAGGTCAGGTGCGGCAGGACAACCAATGCGGTGAAACATAAGCGCACACAGGCACAGGAGGGAGCTTGATCAGGAGCCGGCTCGACGGCAGGAACAGCGGACTTTGGCGAGAGCGGCGAGAGGTAGGATGCAGTAGTGCTCCGACGTTGCCTTCAGGAAGGACTTTGACAACCGCAGATGCCAACAACGTTGAGAGCACAAGGGTAGGTCTTTCAACCCTGGCTTGCTCCGGCGAACATGAGCCTCGACGACGCCTTCAAGAAGGTAGATGACACGGCTGCGCCACCGTCGCCGGCCCGAAGGAAAACAGGCAGGGTTTTCACCCAGATGCTCGCCGGAGCAGGCCACCCCACTGCACCCATACCAACGACCGCCGGCACCCTGACCCCAGCAGTCGCAGCACCATATCACCACAGCTGGGAGCCCGATCGCGACCTCAACACGCGGGTGTGCGTCACCAAGGCGGGCAGCCGCATGAGCGCAAGGGCCGGCCAGATCCGGTCACCGCGCCCGAAGGCACAGGTTCCGGTCCCCACACAGCCGCCCACCGTCATCCGCCTTGCATCCAGCCAGGGAGGGGGGCGCGGGGCCGGCCCCAGACAACGCGCAAGCCAGGCCCAGCCGCAGCAGGTCCCCAAGGCAGCCTGGAGCGGCACGAGGGGAGCAGCAGTCCCCAGGGCCGACAGATCCACCCCACATCGAAGGGAACCGCCGCCCGGCCGTCAAGCCGCTGCCACCGCAGATCCGTCATGGAGGGAGCCGGATCCGGCTCAGGGGAGCCCGGATCCGAGCCGCCGGCTACCGGACCCGCCGGAGAAGCACCGGAGAAAGCTCATGGTGGTGGAGGAAGGGTAGGGAGAGAGAGAGAGGTGGGGGATGGGGTGGGGAGACTGCAGCGGGTACCGTTGTTAGGGCCGCCGCGGGCCGCCGCCGCTGCACATCGGTGGGCGGCGACGGCGGCCGGAGAGAAGCGCCGGGAGGGGGGGCCGGGGGCGCCGCGGCCGTCGCCCCCGAGTCGCCCCAGAGGAGCGTTCGGGGGAAGGGTGAACAAGGCAACGGGCGAAGCCCTGGTCGCCAAGGAATTACCACCCAGTGATTGGAGCTCTAGCAATCCGGTAAGTGATGACAAGGACGAAGCTGCTAGCATCCCATCCTCCCTCCGTTTGTTTCTTCCGGCCATCAACCATAGTCTTTCTCGAAAACATACATATATGCATCGTAGCTTTGCATCTTGTATCACCGGATTTGCTCCCTCATCCCTCCTTCTTCCTCTCTCTCTCTCTCTCTCTCTCTCTCTCTCTCTCTCATTCTCTCTCATTTCCCTATATATACACACACATACATACATAACTATATATAAACACACACACACACACTTGACATACGTACAGCGCTAGATAGTGCCATATACACCTTAGATCTTGAAATACGTATATGGGAGTAGCTATGCACAAAAGAAGATGAATGGCATGAATTTCCCTACTTATATAACAATGAAAATGTAACCAGGTGTACTTGCATCCTTACAAAGGCGACGAGTTTGTGACTATCTCTATGTTGTGGACGGAGGGCGAAGAGCTGGCCGGCGGCTTTCGCGAAGTTAGAGTGCTGAAAGACATCACCACTACCCTCAACGGACTGGGGGGCAATGTCAAGGATGGAACGCATGTCGGGGTTTTTCCTACAGCTGCGACTTATGCCAATGCCATCTGGAAGATCGTCGACATCAGTGACTTTTAAACAAATGAATCACCATTTTTCTGCCACTCTCGTCGATCGCCTTTATGGTTGTTGTAACAACACATCTTCTTCTACTTGCTACTTTTTTAGATAATAATGGATAAAAGGTTCCAGCCTCTACCTTCCGACACAGCTGATAGTCACAGAAAAAACCATTATCTGATTTGTTAGTTTTCTCACCTGCTGCTTCATTTATGAGATATTTGGTTTGCCGAATGGGAGCTACTCCATTGTCATATTACTCTCTAATTCTTTTATTTGTTTGGGGAAATAAAATAAATTTATCATTTCGCACAAACTAATAATTTATGTTAGTATGAGAAAGTCATTCCACAAAAATTAAGCAATAGACTTGTAACCTTATCTAGAAAGCATTGATCCCCTGAACTAACACCTCATTAGTTTACTACTACTGAGTATAAGTGTGTATCACTTCCTTAATTCACTCATCGTGGTTTGCATTAAAAAAAACTAAGTCGTCTCCTTGAAATTAATTAATAAACAAGTAAAGAAATCTAATGATCTTGTACACAACGCCAGGACTCTACATCACCCTTCATTCGTTCCTCGATGACATCGTCATTGATCACTCTCCAAACAGCCAGCACGTGACAATATTCGTTCCTCGATGCCATCGTCGTTAAGCATTCCAAACAGCCCGCGCGTGACAATGGTCCAGGGCTCCACACTTGTATAACAAATATTTTATAGACAGATATATTTTTTTGTTTTTGAAGAACAATGGGGTGATGAATTATCCCCACCTGATTCATTCATTCCACACATGCCGGACAAGCCGGGAGCTGGAAGAGCGTGGCGCCAATCCAGGTACAATAGGTCCAGAGAAGTACAATGGGGGAGAGAGAGATTACAACAGCGACAGCACCAACAACAACACATAACAGAAACAACAAGAGGAAGAGCTAACACAAGAAATCAAGGATAAGCCTAGACACAAGCCGAAGAGACAGATATATTAAGGTTAGTCTCAGTGTGAATTCCATGAGTGTTTCATCTGCATTTAATACATAGGTATTTTTAATGATATGTCAACGCTTTTAGGAAGGGAGAAGTGAGTTTCATGGTGGTGAAACTCTCTTGGCACATTATCAACACTTTATGAGTAATTATGTTAAATGTCTATGAAACTATAGAATGCAACTTTCCATTGAAAGTGGATGTTTCATTCTACTAGTAGCCTTGCACGTGCGGCCCGACATGCCTAAAAAAAATCTTTGAAATAAAAAAGTGTTATAAAAATAATTTCTTCTATCATACTTTTTCGTAGATTTATATCCAAATTTAGAATAACTACTTATTTATTGAAATGTAAATAATATACAAAAACAAATATGGCATCACGTATTTTCTTGGGTAATTGTATCCTTGCAACAACAAGATATTGCTCAGTAGAGGATATAAAGAATGGGATTTAAGGGGCTTGTTTCTTCCTATCCTTTCTTCTCCCTTTTTCTTCCTCTTTCTTAATTCAACATGTGAAAGAGACATTTACTTGCATATTCTCTCAAGCCCTTTGATGCCTTTTTCCTGCAACCAAAAGGCAATACAAAACCAATGATAAAACTTATCATCCAATCACAAATACCAGGATAACATAATGGAAGTGCCACACATTACAATTCTGAGTATAGATAATAGGTTTAGAGATTATTATAGAGAAGTGCACTGTTGCATCGGCTGATGGAAACAGATAGTGGTCACATATCTATCATGCCAATGCTACTGGTACATCTGCTGATCTGAACATGCAGTGAAGACTAAAGAGAGTTTGGCACTACGCTTGAATGTCACTTGCATGTATATTTTAATTTTGTCAAAATTGCACAAGGTAATAGTAAAGCTGCTAGTATAGTGGTCGCGTAGCTAGTTGATTCTGGACCAAACTGCCATCATAAGGGATCTCACGTAATTGGATCAGAAATCCATTTATTTCAAAGAATTTTGATGACCTCAGAGAGAAAAACCTTTGGATTTTAGAGAAGAATTGTGCGATGAACAAGTAGATTTCGCCTCTCATGATCATTCTGCAATCTGAATCCATTCTATTGCTACAAAATTGAGGTTTGCCTCCAACCAATCCTGCCAGACATGGTATGTACAGTTAGTTGACTCTAAATTTATGGGGCTGCTATGAGGTACTCTTGGCCTCCTTGGAGCTGAAGTAAGACCCTTAGGAAACACTAATTGTTCATGATCAGGAAAGGAAATCATCACTGTCCTGTTCAAATCTTTAGATCACGAAGCTCTTCTTTTTTAGACTGCTATATATATAGCTAAGGTCGGTTTTTGTACTACTTACAGGACCAGGTATGTGCAACCGACGTATCCTCCAACCTTCATTGACAAAATCCCTTCATCAAGCCCCCTAATCACCTGATGCTGCCAGATAGATGTGAGCTACTAAATAAACTAAGAAACACATCTCAAAGCTTCTTAATCACCCATTCACCCTTCTTTTCATAATTTCCTTGTATTTAGCATTAACAAAGATTAAGTCGAGCACTGCAAACATCGGAGGTTTTTTTATATTAAAATCAGTTTTCGTTGAATCACAACTCCAATTTGAGGTATAATTCAGAACTTGAGCAGCAACCCAACATTCATAATTTAATACCTGTCCTGATCCAACTTGGAATGTGATGGTCTTTCTCCAATGAACTGCACAGAGTAGCAAAGCACAATAAGAACCAGAATGGCTTCCATGCCCAAAAATGAAATGCTAAAAGAGCAAATTCTTAGTATGCAACTCTTGAATTGTGAATTTACAACTTATTTATGTTCTTTTGTAAACAAAAACAGATAAAAAATAACTCTTTACATGAACTCATACATCAATGTCCAAATCTCACCTGTCGAATATCTGCCCATTTGGCACCATAGAAACATCGTGATCACTTGATCAACCAGGAGACTAATATTTGGTGGACTTGCTCTTCGTCGACTTTGATATCTCATACTGTAGATCAGCACAGGTTAATGTTGTTATCAACTTTTCATTATGTCCTTTTACCATGCAACTAAAAAAGACAAGTGCCTGATTTAGCACAAATTAATGTTGTTATCAACTTATATTATGTCCTTTCACCAAGCAACTAAAAAAGACAAGTGCCTGATCATACCATGTGTAGATGAAGCCGGATTTTTTATCCTTTATCTAATAGAAACTAAAACAGACAAACCAATAATAATACGCCAATCACAAACCAAGAATAATACACATAGAGACTCAACTTACATTTTTTTACTGTAGATCAGCACGCATCTCCACTACTTTATAATACACCAGTTATGAACTTAGCTAAACCCACCCATAAACAAACAATCACAGTCATAACCTCCACTAAGTGCACCTAAAAAATTACACCCAACAGCATCTAATCTTTCAAATCAAAGGATGAGATTAACTCTAACCTCTGCTTTCTCTCACTCACTCATATCCGACGGCCAGAAACGCTGGGATCAAACTCATCACTCATCTCCTCCTCTCACGAGAGCATCGCGGGTAGGGGCAAGCGCAGCGGCGAGACCGCGCGACTCCCTCTATCCTCCCACGCCTGCTCTCGCGTGACCCCTCGCTCCCCCGACCCCTCCTCTCCCAATCACGGACTCCTCTCCTCTCCGCCAAGGATGAACCTCAGGGCAAGGCGCCGCCGGCCGCCAGCCCGGCAGTCTAGGCTCGACTTCTCTCTCCCACGGGCGACTCCGACTCCTCCTCTCACTTCCCTTCCCACGCGCACCGCCCCAGGCTCGAGACCCTAGCGCGGGGTGCGGCGACGATGCCTGCTGCTGCGGCGCTCCGGCGGACGCGGGCTCCAGGCCGCGAGAGCAAGCGCCGGCGGCGGCACACGCGACTCCGACTCCTCCTCTCCCCTCCTTGCCACATCGCGTCGCGCATGCTGCTCCAGCCCCGCGCGCCTCCCTGGGCTGCTGCTGCGGCACTCCGCCGAGGACTGATGTATCTTGTTTTGTATTTCAAGGAGGCCAAGGAGGAGAAGATTGTCTTGGTGATTTGGTTGCTTTCGTTTCAGGGATTTGGTTGCTGCGTATCAACTTCTGGCCTCAGGTGACACCTGCGATCTGTCTCTAAATGCTTTCAATTTTTTGGCCTGTAGATTCGTCTTAGTTGATGCGCGTGGTTGCTGTGTGTCAACGATTGTGACATCTGTGGCCTTCAGATGCGGAAAGTGGTTTCCCCTAGGATTTTTGTATCTATAATCTGGATGATGATAATGATTTTCTATGAGTACGTAGTGTTACATTTCTCATGCCGATTAGTAAGTACTAATTGGAAAATGTGCTGCAGGTAGATTTTTTTATCCATCCTTGGTGCACCCTGTGTTATTAGTTTTGATTCTAGGTTTGCGATGTGAATTGTTTTTATGCAGACCCAAAACGTCATTTTTTTTTGTCATAATCCTTTGTCACTGTTGAGAATGAACACTGAAATTTGTCTTGTTTCTCCTGAGCAGAGCTTTCACTGTTTCTGAACTTACAAAGAAACTATGAAGTAAGAAGTATCCTTTTTCATACAATTGATGCTTTGACTAAAAATCTTGGCATCAACTAATAATGGCGATAGAATGAAGGAGACGAAATCTTGGCATCAACTAATATATAATTTTTTATTTAAATGTTCTTGCAGGTATATATAAAGGCTTTGACTAAAAATGGTTTTTTTTCACAATAATATTGTTCTAATGGTCGTCCTTCTATCTGCAGTATATATAAAGGCTTTGACTTGAAGAACTACTCCTTCCTATATTCGATACCAGATGAAAACGTGCAAGAGATAAAGATCAGGTTATGTATACCATATTTACTGGGTCAGTTGTTCCATTCTTTAATATTATATGGTGCATTGTGCATAGGATTTTGGTCACTAGGGGTGCATTGTGCATGAGAATTTGGTCGCTGGGGAAGCAATCTTAATGTTATTGTTTATCAGGGAGAGAGAGGGACTCTACAATGTGCCGTCAAGCTGATGAAATGTACTCTTCTGAAGGGAAGATTTTATTTGATGCTCTTGCGACAAGCTATGAATTTGTCCAAATTGATAAATTTTTTTTTGCACGAGATTAAGTGGTCTACAATTGTCAGTAAGCCCATCCCCCCCCCGAGATGGCCATTTGGGGCTCTCTAGTGCTTAAGTGTCTTTTTTATTGATGTAGAATGTTTTGGTGATAACTTCTTTTCTTTTCAGTTGATGAATCTCACATAATGAAAAAGCTCGGTTGCAACCTTGCAACTTTCCTAAAGCGCTATAGTTCTGAATTTCATTTGCAGGTAAACAGTTCGTTCTATCCGATGGTGAAAATCTGTATAGAAGTGTTTTGTAGCCATGCTTTCTCATCTATTTCTTTATCAGTGTACATGAATATTGCAGGGTGGCTATTGCATCCTTGGAACAAAAGTCTTCAGTACAAACTAAAAAGTTACCAGGTCCAGCAACTGCATTGGCGAGTGCAGGTATCATGTTAATCCATTTGAGCAGTTTATACATAATCTAACTGAACCTTCGTGTTTCAGTTTGAAAGAGAGATTTCTGAATCTTCTAGCTCCTTTATGCGAAGTAAAGAATGCATCTCTGAATTGAAACAAAGGGTGTCCTACTTGGAAAAGGTAATTTCTCATGCAGATGATTGCAATATTACTGTTTTGATCTAATCTATTCTCTTTATATTTGGTGATGGAAGGAGTTGTGCTCAATAAAGGATACTGCAGCTGCTAATGAACAACGTCTGGGTGCTGCTTTAGGTCAGTATTAACCTAATCCTTTAGCTAGAATCTGAATTGTTATTAATTCTTCTGCATGGGAGGCTGCCACCCGATTTTTGAAGCTAACTGCTGCTGGCAAAGCTTGTGTAATGGAGCATAGATCTTTGCAAGTTTGCATAATTGCGTCTCCCTGACTCTCTGCTTGTTACGTTTGTTGGTCAGTGGGCACATCTTTCTGTGTCCAAATGACAATTTAACTGAAGCAATCCATACCAAGGACATTGTTTGCTTGAGATTAGGAGGTTGTTGGGTTGCATATGCATGGTCTGTCACTAAATACGTGCAAAATATCTCTGTAGTGATACTAGCTCTAGGAAAAAGTTATGTGCAAAGCTTTTCCCAGTTGGAATAGTTCCATATGCAGTTTTCAAAGATTTTGCCTCATCTTTTAAATTACATTGTTTAATCTTGTTATTTGCTTGTTAATACATGGAGCGGATAATTTGATAAGCACCCTGCAAAGTTTTTGTCACTCTCTCAAAAATAATTGATTGCTCCATCACTTTCTTTTAGTGTTTTCAAAAGTAGGTTCATGGTGGAGGGTTCATGAATAGTCGATGAACTATTCATTACTTTTAATATAATATACATGTGTGTAACTGACATATGCCTGTATACATGTGTGTAACTGACATATAATATACATGCGGGTAGAATATTTCTCTTTGTTTTTCAGTGTGCGGACATCCGTATCGATGCAGTTCTTTCCACGCTTGTTCTTGTTGTATGTTTTGGTTTTCCATATATACTTCTCATATACTTATGGTTTACCAGGCTTCTCATATCTGGCTTTCTCTGGCTTGGTGCTGCTCGTGAAGCAGATGCCCTACTGGTTCAGGATGAGTCTACCAGGAACCAGCAAGGTCAACAAAATGGAATTTCTGACGCAGCTGCCAACAATGCTCTCCAGTATCAAGAGCAAAACCGTCAGCAAGCTGGAAGCACCCCTGCAGGCTCGGGTTCCCTCAACCGGAGGTGGTGCTTCTGATGGCATAGTTTCTTTCTTCTCTATGTTCAGAGATGTCCGTGATCATGTTCAGAGATGTCCGTGATCAGAGTCATCAAAGGATACGCCATGACTTGTGGTATCTCTGGATTTCAGGTGACTGGGAAGCACCGTTTGTGTCCCATCGCCATCGAGGATTAGGGAAAAGTCGCCTGGATTTCAGGTGACCGGGAATCATACGCCATCCGTCTCCTATGGAGAGGTGAAACGGCTTCTCATTTAGAGCACGAATGCACTATTTATGTCAAATTGTAATGCATACTTCATGGAATGCAGATTCCATCCTACCGCCCTTGACAAGAATGACATCAATCAACTTGCTACAGAGCTGTTGAGACTTGAGAGGCACCGACAGACATTCTCTCACAGCTAATTGAGGTAGTGAGGTGTTCACTTGCTTTTTGTTTTAGAGCTCTCAACTTCTTTTCACTCTGATCCATACTTATATTTCCTTTATTCTCAGCCTTGGAAAAGGTGGAGCTTCCGTTCGTAAGTGACAGTGGGTGACAATCTTCTCGCCGTCTGGGGATGGATTGGTCGCTGACAGCCACTCCCACAGCAGTAAGATGGCGTCCTGGAAGAAGCTCCCTTTCCCCGTCGAGAAGAGCAAGATCATGTTGCAGATCATCATTGTTTCTCTACAGGTAATTGTGTTTAATTCCCCTAAATATATTATAGGGTCTATTGTTTTTGTTTTAGCAGATGAGGTCCTCTTCATTTTTTCTGAATTTTATTTGAATGAACTTTGATCTTAATTTAGGGTATGTAGGCATATGATTCATGAATCCTTAAGCAAAGCAACAATACCGATTTATTGATGTAGGTGTTTAATTTTTGCAGTTTTTATGGTAACAATACCAATATTATTTATTTTCTGTAAAGGAGAGACACCGACTCCGCCAGCTTCCCTTCCTGTGCCTCCTTGCTGACTGAAGCTTTTATCAGATTCATTGATAATCAAGGTGTTGCTCTAATTTTGCGTTATGTGCTGCTCTTCTGCAGGTTTTGGTTGTGGCGAGCAATTACAGCGTGGTGTGTACTTGTTGCTGGTCCTCAATCACCTGGTTTTAAGTATGAGGCCTCTCCTGCAGTAGGGCTCCTCTCTTCCTGGCTGTGATGGTGAGTCACAACCTCTCTTACCGCTGCTCTTCTGCTGTAGCTTTCTGATTTCTTCATGCCTTTTCTTCTCCAGTCCTAGAGAGAAGAGCTGACAGTAGACTTGAGCAAAGCGAAGAAATTATATTATTCTGCGCTGCAAGTGTAAACAGTAATGGACCTGATTTTTGCTAGCACAACTCACCTATTGCGAAGACTCCCAGCTGTTTCTTATTGCAGTGTTGGTGTACATGTTGCCAATAACGTCTATGGAGGAATGTAGTTTGTTGAATGGGCTATAATGATTGGTCGACAATCGACAATGAGGTGCACACTTTCATGTTCGTGGAGAGAATCTTCCTCTATACATTTATCCCCTAGATAGGTAGCTCTCTTCTCTTGATGAAACCAATGGCCAAAATTATGCCAATAACACAGATGCTTGTAAGATGGGAGGCCACGAGGCGGAGGATGGTCGGGGTGAGTTGTGGCGCCACCGTTGCCGAGAAACTTGCCTAGGAGGAGACGGATGGCGCCGAGCACCAGGCTGAGTTGGGCTAGGATTGGGACACATGAATTGTCAGTTGTGTGCTGCATTCAGTATGCCGTTGCATTCTGCTTTGGCCAAATTCGTGTTTCGTGATTAACAAAATTCTGCTTGTCTTCATGTAATCTTCAGTTGAACGCTTCTGTGTTTATGTAGCGTTTCTTGGAATCATGGAGCAAAGTAGATCATATTAATTGTCTAATTGATATATCTTGAATTTAATGACGAGCTCAGTAGCCTGATTACCTGATCGTTTATTTTTGTCACAAGGAGCATGTTTTTACTGCAATTTTTTTGTAAGATTTAATTACGGAAGTATCTTTTCTTGGTAGAGATCAAAAGATGGATGGTTCACATTTGTTGTTTTAAATGCATCTCTTAAATAAAACCGTGGCAACGCACGGGCACTATACTTTAATGTTGTTATCAACTTATCATTATGTCCTTCTACCAAGTAACTAAAAAAGACATGTGCCTCATTCTACCTGTAGATGAAGCCGGATTTTTATCCTTTATCTAATAAGAACTAAAAAATACATAAACCAATAATAATACGCCAATCACAAACCAAGAATAATACACATAGAAACTCAACTTACATTTTTCGAGCCACATATAAATACAGATTGACATTAACAGTAGTAGCCAAACAGGATGAAAGGGTGCGTGTACATTATCTAGCATGTAGGTTAAATTTAGTAGGCATAAAAGTGCATACACGGAAGGATAAAATGGTTTTGATTTACATATGAAAATCACATGCTCTTGCAATATATAACACATATAAATACAGATTGACATTAACAGTAGTAGAGATTGACAGAGAACGGAGGGAAAGCCAGTGCAAGTAGTGGTGGCCAAGGAAGCTGAAGGGGACGCCGTTGTTGGGGTTCAGCATCACAGCATAGCCGTCGCCGCTGAGAAGAGATTCCGCACCTATTACTCTCCACGACATTGCTAGAGAAATTAGATGAGTACTCCAAGTCTACAAATCCAGCCGGTTGTAGCAAAATTAGGAAAGGATAAGACAGGAAGGAGTAATCAGTACCTGGAACGTGTTGCCTCAGAAATTGAGGAGGCAGGAACGCAGTTGGGGGGAAAAATTGAGAGTCAGAGAGATGGGACTCGGAGTGCATCCAGTCCCGCAGGGCTGACCATCGTCGTTTCTTGCTCCTGGGTTAAACCAAATAGAGGAAGTGCGTCCAGCCGGCGGCGCACGTACGGGAGAGTTGAGGGTGACCTACCGCAGGAGGACTGGGATCCGTCTCCATGTCCATGGATGTGGGTGGATCCACTGCGGCGCGTTCCATGGGAGGGGATACCGTCTCGCGATGCCCCCGTGGTTCTCGTGACAGCGGGAAGGATTGGGTGATGCGGTTGACGGTGGTGGTGCGGCCCGCGGATATGGGGGTTGTTGCCGTGGTTCTGGGCGGTGGATCGGGGTGAGCTCGGCGGTTTCCTATTTTTCTGGATCGGGGTGAACTCGGCGGTTTCCTAGTGAAAAAGAAAATCCAACGCAAGGCGCATAAGACACAAATACGGCGGAAATGTAAAGAGCTTCAGACCAGTTTCCGACTGGGTCCGCTTGTCAAATCAGGGTAGGAGATCTAGATGCGTTGAATCTGAGTTTAAAGTAGATCTAACGGAGAAGAAACAAGGTGGGTAGAAAATATTTAGGTGAGAGGATATTTCTAATTCGTTCGCTCCTTTATAGTATAGTTATAGGTACGACATATCATGTCAGTTTTGAAAACAACACCATAAAACTCCTCGCTGAGACTGGCGCGCTGACAGTCATATCACCTATGTTAAATGGACTTGAGGTGGCCATCCTGTCTCTGAGTAGCCATCTCTATTAATCTATTTCAGAAAACTAAAAAACAAATACCGGGGTTTCTCAAGAAGCAAACCCAAGACCTGTCTTCTATTGTACTACACACGTATCAATATTTTGTAATCTTTTGTTACATATTTTTTTGCACAAAACGAACTCGAATGGGAAAAGTTTCAACTACAAAGTTTTAAATTTTATCAAGCAATACAACTTTAGAATAGAATGTGTCTCTATCTAAGATTGTTTAAAAATGTCAAAATTTTGAATCTCAAAATATGTGAATTTAAAACAAATCTTTGAGATTGTAAATAACTTCGAATAAAAAACTTATCATCAACAATTTTGTAGATTGGGTGGACACTACAAATTTGGTATGAAAAATGTGAATCTTCATGGTTATTTTGAAATTCTAAATATTGAATTTAAAAATTTAAGAACTTACAATAGATATTTGGGACTCTAAACAATGTTAATTCCAAATATTTTAAAGTATAAGGTTTTAGATTGTATTGAGGACTACAACTTTACTATATACCATATCAACATCTGAGATTTCCTGAAACATTTAAATTCTAAATTTCAAACTCAAAGCACATAAACCAATATTTTGGGACTCTAAATGGTTTCAAATAACAAACTTCTCAAATATAAAGTTGCATACCATGTCGAGAGCTATAGCTTTGACATAAAGTTCGTGTTCAACCTTGTTCATATGAAAAAACTATGAATTATTTTTGGATGCAACTATTTCTAGAGGCGAATCTCTTAAGTTGTCCGCCTCTTTTAAATGATTTCTAGAGGCGGGACATTAGAACACTAGCCTCTGTTAAGTGATTTTTAGAAGCGGGCATTTTAAGATGCCGTCCATGATAATCGATTCATAGAGTGGATGTCCAAAGGCGACTGTCTCTGTTAATTGAGTTGGTCGCCATAGGACACCGGTCTCTTCAAAAAAGATAATGAATATAAATATGAATATAGATTTCGTAGAGAAAATTAATATGTTATAAGTTGCACATTATTAGAACAATATCATATAAGGGACATCACATATAGATAAATGTTATAGGACAATCCGCAATGTGGAAGCAAAGTAGTTTACATGGAATAAAATATTCTTTACCAGCTAGCTGAACCATCATGAAAGTATTCTATATAATAGTTCAAAATAAAAAGTATTCTTATGCATATGTACTACCCATAAGGAATAAAGAAATATTAATTTTTCGCACTGCTCTCTCTCTCTCTTTGGTGGAGGTAGAGGGATGGTTGGATGGAATCTTTTTAGTCCCTGGTAGTAGAACCCACGGACTACTTATTGGATGAATATTATGGGAAAATAATACCAACTATAGATTGTGGCAGGCAGGCCGGGCGGTGGGGATGGTGGCAGGGTGGTTTAGAGTTCCTAGCAGTGGTGGAGGTGGCTGGCTAGGTTGGGGCGGGGCGAACATGGCCATGGAGGTGGTTGGGGAATGGGGGAGGGGTAGCAGGGGATCGCCGTGGGCGTGGTAGGATCTCGTTGGAGCTCCGGGGCGGCGGTAGCGGCCTCGGAGGTCCGGCAAGACCCTACCGTGTGGTGGCGGGGCGGTGGGAGGAGGTGGGCAGCGGTGGTGCGTAAGTCCATTATTCTGTTTGAAACTGTGGTTTGTAAGGTATTAACCAAACCACATTTAGGCAAATATCAAAAATATTATACTGTAAGGTATTTTAGGATAGGATGACATGACCAAATGGACCGATATTTGCCTAAAAGCATCTCCAAGAGTACCCAATATTTTCTTGCTAAAAACATAAAGTTTTACAACTCCTAAAAAAGTATTGGAAGGAACAAAAAAAGGCCATCTCCAAGAGTTTCTAATAATCCACTTCTAAAATATAGAAGCCAATTTTATATTAGGAATTCTATACTATTTCTAAATTATCCCAACCACTTTTATATATATTCATTTTCTCTTGAACATTTGCATCAGGAACCCTCTCCTATTCTTTATTCTTTCCACACCCTTCAACCTTTAGATTGGCCGACAAACACACGCGGGAGAGAAGATACGCGCGACTCGGAAGCGTGTAACTTTACATAGAATAGGGTGACTTTTCCCAAGTTCTAAAAGATTAGGAGGATAAATTAGGAGTTGTTGGAGAGAGGTTTTTTCTCATCTTGCTAAAAACCAAGAATTAGGAAGGGGGGAACTTTTGGAGATGCTCTTTAAGTGTGGTTTCGTTAATACTACATCGCTTTCCTCGAAAATGGAAGTAAAGTTGCCGCTATTCTTTTATTGGATATATAAAGTTTACATGGTGCTGCTTGATGTCTATACCAGGATTTTACATTTCGCTACATATCTCCTATCTCCTATCTCATATCTCCTATCTCGTATATCTAAATAGAAGATCCCCACTAGCACATTTCTCTGCAATCTCATGAAGCCACGTCATCATCCTATTAAGTCAGCAATCTCCTTCCTGTTTATCAAAGCGAATCGGAAACATTCTCGAAGCCACGCGCCATTATGTGCCTCTTGGGCTTCACCTCCTTCACCACTACCTCAGACTCTTGTGTTTCACCTCCTGCACCATTTGAAACGCTCGCCACCCAACGCTGGACCCAGCAGCTCTGCGTTTGAACGGACAATCCAGTCTTCCTTCTATAAAATAACACTTAGTGTCGACTTCACATACTGTGGGCCCTACTGCGTTTGAACGGACAATCCAGTCTTCCCGCAATCTCATGAAACTGAGGTTTTTGCCTAACGAATTATACCAAGTATAATACATCATCAAAAGAACACTTAGTGTCTACTTCACATACTACCGGAGATCGAATATTTTATTTTGTACACCATGTACTACCATTCTACATATTTATATTGTAGGAGCTTGATTCAGTCAACGTGCTACGCTCGGGACTAGATCATCCAAGAAGGACAAATGATCATCTTCTGGGTGGTCGCACCACCTGGTAGCCAGACTTCACCATCAACCAACTGGTCGGAGTGTTCGGCACTCGTTCCTGCTCAGTGTTCGCTCTGCTGCCGACCAGTTGGTTGGACTGCTCGGTGCTCGCCGACCAGTCATTCCGACCAGTTGGTTGGACTGCTCGGTGCTCGCCGACCAGTTATTCCGACCAGTTGGTTGGACTGATCGGTGCTCGCTAACCAGTCATTCCCACCAGTTGCTTGGGCTTCATCGTCAGCTTCACTGGGGGGGCTCGCCAGCTGAGTTGGGGACTCCTTGGCGTTCGTCTTCTTCGTATAAGAGTTTCCAGCTGAGCTGGGAGTTCCCTTGGTGGTCGGGTTTTGCTACATCTTTGCTTCACTTCGATTAGGCTAGTGTGCTATCAGGTTGCTCCACGCTATTCGGATCAGGGTGCTGATCTTAGGGCAGCATATCGGGGCCTTGATAAGTACATTTCAGACTTATTTCCTTTGACCCTACTACAAGATTCATTCTTCATCTTCTAGCAGGCTCGGGGACTACGTGTGTACACGTCATCTTGCGATGAGTGTGCTACTTTTTCTGCAAGTTTCTCTCAGCTGAGCTGGGGACTGGTTTTTAGCTAAGCTGGGGACTGCTACATGGCAGAGCCATTCGTGTGCGTCAGTTTGATGCCTTTTGTCCCACAGCAGAGCTGGGGACTGGGCCCACAACTGAGCTAGGGGTCGCCTTGCAACAGAGCTGGGGGCTGCCACGTGGCAGAGCCATGGGCTGTTTTTAGAGCCCACGACTGAGTTGGGGGACGTCTCGCAACCGAGTTGGGAGTTGCCGCATGGCGGAGTCATGGGTTCTTATCCACGGCAGAGCCAGGGATCGGGTCCATAGCAGAGCTGGGGGCTGGGCCCACAGCAGAGCTAGGGACTGTGCCGTGACAGAGCCACGGTGCTTATTTCTCAACTGAGTTGGGGTTATTCCTTTTTAGACCCTGGCACCATGTGACAGAGTCACCTACTGTCAGGCTCGGGGACTAAGTGGCTACACTTTACCTGGCGGTGAATGTAGTGCTTTCTTCTCCCTCCTTATTGACTAAGTCATGGGGTGATAATCAAACGGAGTCATGGGTGATTATCATTCACCTCAAATGGAGGAGGAAGAGTTCGCGTCGCGTACGGTGGGTGAGGCGCAGCTAGGTGCAAGCCCGCCACCGCGGACTGAGGTGCCTGAGGTGGAGCGCGCGGAGGGGGATGCATCCGTGGCGTCCCTAGGAATCATGGTGATGGCGTAGACTGCCGCTTCTGCCTCTGCCGGAGACGTGGTCTCTGTAGGAGGGCAGCCGCAGGAGGGGTTGGTGCTGCCTGGCGCCGACACGGAGCCGCCCCGGACCTTGGTCTAGGCGGGGGGCAGCTCTGGTTGGGGCGGACACAGGATCAAGTGGGTCGACCCATTGAACCCCACGGCCACGCCATTCGTCCTCAATGACGTCACGGAAGAGAAGGAGTGGGACAGCTTCACTAGGGAGCTCAAAGGCGTGGCTCATTCCCTAAACGTCCTGCTTGCAATTTGAACGATGTCGCCGACCCCTGCCAGGTATGAGGCACGCATGCCTACGATAGAGCGAAGCCAAGAGAAACCTCGGTTCCCTCATCGGTAGAAGGAGGCCTGGGACCTCCTGGTCACGGAGGTGGCCAGCCTTCGGACCTGAGAGGCGGAGGCCCATCAACATGCCGAGGAGGCGCGGAGGATGGTCTCGGACCTATCGGAGAGGGCCCGCAAGGATGGCGAGGAGGCTGCGCAAGTCAAGAAGGAGCGCGATGAGCTGTGTCAGCGAGATACTGAGGCCCGCCAATAGATCCTCAACCTTCAAGGCGAGCTCAAGAAGGAGAAAGGGCTGAAGCTGGCGGCCGAGGAGAAGGTCACCATGTTGGAGGCAAAGGCCCGCCAAGATGCCACGGTGGCCGAGCGGCTCCGCAAGGAGCGAGACGACTTGCGCTAGACCGAGACGAGGCTTCGGAGGGAGCGCAACGGGGCCCGCCGAGAGTGCGACGGCACCCAGCAGCGGGTCAGCTCCCTCCAGAGCGATCTCGAGAGGGAGAGGGTCCAAAAGCTGGAGGCCGAGGGCGTCTCCGCTAGGCTTGCCAAGGACCTGGCCTAGAGTCAGAGGAAGTTGACTGAGGGGAAGGAAACCCTACAAAGGGAGGCCGTGGAATATGACAATGAGTGCCTAGCCACCAACCTAGTCTGCCATGACCTCAGGGTGCCTTAGCCGCCAGAGATGAGCTCTCTTGTGGCCCGCATCATTCTCATCTCAGACCACGTGTGAGAGCTTGAAATAGACACCCTCGAGGCCGGCATCAAACGCACCTTCGCCATCGCTCGCTCCCATTACGCGGAGTCTATCAACCTAGAGGTGATGAGCCAGGGTTACGCGCTTGGCTATGAAGACGAGGAGCTAGACAAGATGGAAAACGATGTGGCTCCCCTCTTGCAAGACCTGGCAAATAAGATTGCAGACGCAGTCCTCCCCTAGAGGGGTAACTGATTAGTTGGGCTTGGGCCAAAGTGCCAAAAGACTTGTAATGACTTTGGACAAGTATTTTGTTTTTGGAGTCGGTCGTATGAACAATTATGTGTTCTTTTCTTTTTAATGTATAAAAGGTCGTTGTAATCTGTTCCTATTTAGTCGTGAAGATCCTGAAGTTTGAGGCGTGGGTGGGAGATCCTGATTACGCTGGTGAACGAAAGTCCCATAGCCGCTGGGGCGTAGGTTTCTCGTAGTCTGACCAGTTTTACTCGGTGTGTCTCTCTGTAACTCTAACTTCCAAATCTTTGACGTAAAAAGGAGTCGGACATGGGGTGCCTTTGTGTGTATATGCTCCTTATCAGCCCCCGAGTAAGGGCCGACCCCAGGCCGTTGCCAGGGTCGAACGTGATCCCTTTATCCATCAGCTCAAGCGCCCACTTCACGATCCTCCCTGTGGCTTCCCGGTTCTAGATGACCTTGCCGAGAGGGTATGATTATACAACCGTTATCGGGTGTGACTCGAAGTAGTGGCGGAGCTTCCTTTTGGTGATCAATACAGCGTATAGGAGCTTCTGGATTTGGGGGTAACGAGTTTTGGTGTCAGACAACACCTCACTAACAAAGTACACCGAGCACTGTACTTTGAGGGTGTGTCCCTCCTATTGCCGTTCTACCACTAGGGCGGCACTGACCACCTGGGTGGTAGCCGCGATGTAGAGCAGCAGTGGCTCCTTCTCGGCTGGCGGGACTAGGATCGAGGCCTTCGTCAAGAGCTCCTTGACCTTGTCAAGTGCCTCCTAAGCCTCGGCTATCCACACGAACTGGTCGGTTTTCTTCAGAAGACAATAGAGTGGGAGACCTCGCTTGCCGAGGCGTGATATGAAGCAACTGAGAGTTGCGAGGCATCCCATGATCCGCTGCACCCCCTTTACATTTTGAATTGGACCCATCCAAGTGATGGCCATGATCTTCTCTGGGTTGGCTTTGATGCCGCACTTAGAGATGATGAACCCGAGTAGCATACCTCTCGGATCCCAAAAATGTATTTTTCAGGGTTCAATTTTATGCCGTTCTCTCAGAGCTTCTTTAAGGTTTTTTTGAGGTCGATCATGAGCTGATCAACCTTTTTGGACTTGACTACGATGTTGTCCATGTAAGCCTCGATGGTCTCTTCGATGAGATCGCCAAAACACTTAAGCATACATCGCTGGTATGTTGCTCCTGCATTTTCCAATCCGAATGGCATGCTGACGTAGCAATATGATCCGAACGGTGTGATGAAAGAAGTCCCAAGCTGGTTGGACTCTTTCATCACGATCTGATGGTAGCTAGATTACGCATCAAGGAAGTAGAGGGTTTCACACCCTGAGGTCGAGTCGACTACTTGATCTATGTGCGGTAAAGGAAACGGATCCTTAGGACACACCTTATTGAGAACAGTATAATCAACACACATTCTCTATTTCCTGCTATTCTTTTTTATAAGAATAGGATTGGCTGACCACTCAGGATGATACACTTCCTTGATGAATCCAGTCGCCAAAAGCTTCGCAATCTCCTCACCGATGGCCCTGCGCTTCTCCTCATCGAAGCGACATAGACGTTGCTGTGCCAGCTTGGAGCCCGGCTTGATCCTCAAGGCGTGCTCGGCGACTTGCCTCGGAATGCCCGGCATATCCGAGGGTTTTCACACAAAAACATCGCTGTTCGCACAGAGGAAGTCGACAAGCACGCTTTCCTATTTGGAGGAAAGGTCGGAGCCGATGCGTAGCACCTTGCTGTTAGAGCTAGTGGGATCGACAGGGACCTCCTTGGTGTTCTCTGTGGGCCACTTGGAGTTGGGCGCCTCCTCGACTGTTGCCACCTTGATGGCGGCGAGCTCCTCGGAGGCGATGGTCGTGGTGGCGAGCTCGTAGCACTCCACTTCGCACTTGTAAGCGCGCTAGAATGAAGTGCTGACGGTGATGACCCCCTTCGGGCCTAGCATCTTGAGCTTGAGATAAGTGTAGTTGGGGACGGCCATGAACTTTGTGTAGCATGGGCATCCCAACATGGCATGGTAGGTTCCATGGAGCCCGACCACCTCAAAGGTGAGAGTTTCTATCTTGTAGCTGGATGGAGTCCCGAAAGTGACGGGTAGGTCGATCTGCCTCAGGGGCTTGGCCTGTTTCCCCGGCACGATGTCATGGAAAGGCGCTCCAGTCGGCCGGATGCGCGTCGGTCGATGCCCATGGCATCGAGTGTCTCCGCGTACATGATGTTGAGGCCACTGCCTCTGTCCATCAGCACTTTAGTGAGCCGCTTCATGCTGACTATCGGGTCGACAATGAGCAGGCACCACCCCGACTGCGGGACATGCTCTGGGTGGTCGGAGCGGTCGAAAGTGATGGAGGAGTCGGACCACTTGAGGTAATTGCACGGTTGCACCTGCCTGTAGATGAAGTTCAGTGCCACAGTTGGCCCGTCGAGTCGGCTCCTGTCAAATAACCCGAGCAACTCTTCCACCTACACCATTTCGGCACTAGACGGCCTTGCCGACCAGCTCTCCTGCTGCTCGGGGATCTGAGCGACGTCACATGCGACGAATGGCTTCTGTTCTTGCTGCACGTAGAACCATTTCTTGTATCAATCCCTTGTGAATGAACTGAGGGGTACATTTAGGTATTCGGCCTTCATCCCATCCCGTAGGTTCAGGTACGCTCCTCCAGCTACCTTGGATCCTCCAGCACCTCCTTTCTTCTTAAGGCAGAAAAAGTGCCACCACAGATTGAAGTGGGGCTGGATGCCAAGATACGACTCACAGAGGGTAATAAAGACAGACACAGCAAGAACAGAGTTAGGGTGCAGATTGCAGATGCTAACCCTATAGTAGTCACACAGCTTTTGCAGAAAGGGATGGCAAGCATTCCCAAATCCACGCCAATAAAAATCTTCAAAGACAACGATTTCGCCAGGACAGGGGTCTGGATAGTTCTCACTGTCAGATGTCCTCCACCCATCGATTGGAGTGGCTAGATCTGGTGGTGTTTGGATCTAGGTTTTGGATTTGTAGGCGCGGCGGCGATGGAACTGGCGGAGAAGGCGGAGCGAGCGGTGTGGAAGACGAACTGACATGAAGTGGATGTAGTGGGAAAAGTGGGGCGCCGCCGCACGGGTATTTATAAGAGCAGAATGACCCTTTGACTTCCAGGGTTTTTGGGTAACCACGCTCGATGCGCCGCTTCCGCTCCCTCAATCATTATCTCCAAGCGGGCCTTGGATGTGGTAAGGACCCCAGAGTGGGCCTGTTTCGCTGCATATGCACCGATTCTCGCGTGCTAGTGCATTTTTAGGCCCCACAGCAAAGCTGGGGACTGCTACGTGGCAGATTTATCTATATGCATCGAATTAATGCTCTTGTTGTCCACGGCTGAGCTGCGGACTGAATCTGTAGTAGAACTGCGGAGTGGGCCCGCAACTGAGTTGGGGGTTGCCTCATAGCAGAGCTGGGGGTGCTGTGTGGTAGAGCCACAGGATGTTTTTGTTTTAGGGCCCGCAACTGAGTTGGGGGACGTCTCGCAGCAGAGCTGGGAGTTGCCGCATGGTAGAGCCATGGGTTTTTATCCATAGCAGAGCTGGGGACTGTGCTGTGACAGAGCCACGGTGCATAATTCTCAGCTGAGCTAGGAATGTGCTATTTAGACCCTGGCACCACATGATCAAGTCACCTACTGTCAGGCTCGGGGACTAAGTGGGCACACTTCACCTTGTGGTGAATGTGCTTATTTGGTTTTGGAATGTGCTATTTACACCCTAGCACCACGTGATCAAGTCACCTGCTGTCAGGCTCGGGGACTAAGTGGGCACACTTCATCATGCGGTGAATGTGCTTAACTTTTTTGCACCCATATTTTCTGCACAGTGCCAGAGGCGTGACCCCTACCATAACACGACTAGATCCTGAGGATCACGTCTCTTGACATTATGGCAGAGTCAATGGTGCCACACATCATTAACTTTCTACAATGAAACTTAAGTGGGCACACTTCACCAAGGATGAACTATTTTTCTTTTTTTTCGGAGCACCATGCATTTTTTTGACAAGGCATTTTTCTGACTGGTGCGGTGGTCAGCTATCAGCTAAACTGGTCCAAAAATGGGAATATTCTTCGTCAGACCACCCTTCTGGTCGGGAGCTTTAGGACTTCAAGCCTCACTGGTCGGAGAAGGTCAAGATGGCGTGCTACTTCAAAATACATAGTGCTTGGGGACTAGCTGTGGGGGTATAGACCCGTATACCCTCGTGGCTACACATGGGCCATGCCAGACAAGGTGGCCCAACTCACCGCAAAGGGCTGCGCGGATCTCCGAACTGCTCGGCGAACCGTGCGGAGCAAGCAGAGTCTACTTGATGATCAAGGAAATAAAGTCGGTTAGAATAGATATCGTATCCTCCGTGGATATAGCAGTTGTAATCGGCTGGCATTAGATTCCCTAGATCTGTAACCTTGCCCCCCGTACTATATAAGGCGGGCAAGGACCCCCCTCAAAACATCTCATCATCATGTACCAATACAATCCATAAAAGACGCAGAACGTAGGGTATTACGTAGTTCGCGGCCCGAACCTGGATAAACCCCGGGTTCATCTCGTGTCACCATCAAGTTTGTTGTCTTGCGCACCTCCATCGATAATCTACTTCCGTGGGCATACACCTTGGAAGACTATCGACCACATCTCGTCGACAGTATCACACGCATCGCGGTTGTCGCCGAGGCGGTCATGCGCCGGGGCCGAGGCAGCTTTCCCGCCGTCGCTGTCGACGAGATGTGGTCGGCAGTCAACCAAGGGGGTATAACCACGATGGTAGATTGATCGGTAGAGGTGCGCGTAATCAGGAACCAGATGGTAACAGAGATACAAGACACAAGATTTATACCGGTTCAGGCTATCAGCATGACGTAAAACCCTACGTCCTGTGTTCTGTTACTTTGTGTTGATTGGGTACACTACAAGAAATGTGTCAGTTTATGACAAAACGTGCGTCATAAACCATGCGCCTTAATCCATGGTTTGTGACGTTTATATGTTCATAGAATGTCATAAAATGGATTGTGGTCCCCAAGTGGGGGATCAATACCCCTGCCCCTCCTTATATACTCTGAAGGGACAGTGTTACAAGTAAAGTATCCTATTTGGTACGATACAATGTCTAGTACAACTTGTAGCTTGTGGTGCACGCTAAACTCTGTAGTGGACCGCAAGTCATCATCTTTTGGGCTGGGCCACCTCCAATAGCACGGCCCATGTGTGGCCATGAGGGTATACGGGTCTATACCCCCATAGCTAGTCCCTGAGTGCCTTGTATCCGCTTGGCGACGCCGTCTTGATCAAGTCCGAGCAGTTTAACATGAAGCCGACTAGTTTAACTGGTAATCCAAGCGGAGATAATTAGCGCCGACCAGTTCAACTGGCGAGCAGAGCGAAGATAATTATTGCCGACCAGTTCAACTGGTTCATAGACCTCGGACTTAACCAAGTAAGACTTGCCAGAAGGATGTAAGGGGCTCAAGATAAAATTTAAAAATTCTCCATCTTAGATGAAGTGTAGCCACTTAGACTCCGTTTGATTATCACCCATGACTTAGTCAATAAGGAGGGCAGAAGAAAGCACTACACTTACCACCAGGTGAAGTGTAGCCACTTAGTCCCCAAGCCTGACAGTAGGTGACTCTGTCACGTGGTGTCAGGGTCAAGAAAAAAGTCCATAGCTCCGCTGTAGATCAAGTGACAGCTCAGCTGACGTAGAGTCCCCAGCTCAGCTGGCTTCATACTGTAGCGAACAAAAATTAGTACAGTCGTCGCAAGACGACGTGTACACAAGTAGTCCCTGAGCCTCCTAGAAGATGAAGAAACATCTTGTAGCAGGGTCAAAAAAAATAAGTCTAAAATGTACTTATCAAGGCCCCTTATGCACTACCCAAGATCGGAGTGAAGCGAAAATGTAGCAAAACCCGACCACCAAGGGAATTCCCAGCTCAGCTAGAAACTCTTGTACGAAGAAGACGGATGCCAAGGAGTCCCCAGCTCAGCTGGCGAGCCCCCCAGTGAAGAAGAAGATTTTCATCAGACAAAAAAGGAAGCAATCAGAATGGACGGAGAGTAGAACCCCGGAACGAAGCAGCAGTGGCGACAAAAGCCCTCGCGTCGGTCGTGGCAGCCGCCCGGCGCCCGCCCCCCACCGCCGGTCCCCGCCGCCGGTCGAGTCCCGTCGAGCTGAATCGGTAAAAAAACCAGAAAACCTCCCTCGCTGATGAGTCCGCGCTCTCCCTCTCCGCGTGGTGACCAGGCGACGCATCCACTGCCTCTACCGCAAACGGTGGGGCAGCCCACAGCAATCCCTGCGGAGCACCCGGTGACGAACCCGGTGGCTGCTCCCCACCTGTTGGTGGTAGAACTTCGACGAGATGCCTGGCGCGTAGAAAATATCAGTAAGTCATCTTCTCCAGGGTGTTGCCTTCAATCTAGTTCGGGGGGTGCCGATGGTTGGGGAGTTGGGGAACTCGCTGCATAGCTCTAGACCTGCCAGTGATGGTGCTCTGATTCCTGGGGAGGTTTGGCCGACGATTGAGCAGGGGATTCGTCAGGGCAGGGGTGCCCAATGACGTTTGACTCTGGCTCCAAACCAACACAGAGATTGGATTGTGGATAGTTCTGGATATCATCCTACTACAAATGGAGGGGAGCGTCGCGTTCGTTTGCAAATTGCTGCAAATATCAAGCACCATTTGTTCTGCGAGGAGTCGACCGCCCATTTGGGGGAATTGGCTGAAGCCTATGACAGATTACAGGCGTCGATGGACAGGATGTTAGCGTTGGGTTTGGAGGATCATGGGGATCGTCCAGAGCTTAACATTCACCGTGTCGCAGGTCCTCCAATGGCAGATTGCTCTGCTGTACCTTCCATGGATCATAAGGTTCTAGAGTATTCTGTTCTACAGGTTGGGGATGACAAGTGGGTACACAACTTGGGCCAGGACCCGCGCTTTGATCAATATTGGGCCACTGATGGGCCTGACCCAGGATGGTATTGGATTCCAAAGGGGAGACTAACGTTGGATATCTGCCATCCTACCCGTCCTGTGGATAGACATCGATTTTCTTCCCGCAAAGTCAGAGCTCTTCCTCCAAACAAAACCCTAACCAAATCTTTTGCCCAAGCAACCAGGATGGCGAGGCCGCCGGGCAAGAGACGACATGAGGAATGGATGGAGGAGGACGACCTCCTTGGGGGAGAGGTGGAGGCACAGGATCTGCGCCGTCAACTTCAAAGGGGCAGTGGCAGAGGTCCTGGAACCGAAGGTGGTGGATTCAGAGGAAGGCGACTGGATCAGTATGATGGTCAGGGTCAATTTCAAGATGGCCATGAGCGATTTGGGGGCAATAGGCAGTACAATCCTAGGAGAAATCAACCACAACAAGGAGGCTGGAATAACTCTCTCCAGGGAGCTTAGAACTACAACAGCCAGGGGATTTGGGCTTCGAATCAACAAGCTGCTGGAAATCGTCCTGGGCCTCGGTTCAGTGAGCCCTGGAGGGAGGTTCAATGGGAGAAAGGTGGTGCAGGTCCTTCAGCAGGTATGAAATCATTAAACTCTGCTGAGGTCAAGTGTTTTCGCTGCCTAGAGAATGGCCGTCACCAGTCTGATTGTACTAAGGAACTAGTATGCTATAAGTGTAAGGTGAAAGGACATATGGCGGTTGATTGCAAAACCTTGAGTCTAAAGAAGTTACAGATGTATGGTTTTGGGATCCCGGGCCAAGGTTTCTACTCTTTCAGCATTCCGGAAGCTAAAGCCAAGGAGGCTGTAGCTATGGGTCTGATCACTATTGTTGAGGGGGAAGCTACCGAGGAGAGACTGGATAAGGAACTGAAACATTTGGTGAAAGAAGATTGGGATTTCAAAGTGAGAAAAATGGATCTACATGATTAGCTGACTGTTTTCCCAGACAAGAATACGCTGGAGACATTCACTAAGCTCTCGGGTTTTGAGATGTCTCTTTTTGGATTGAAAGGCAAGATTGTTAAATCCTTCATGGATCCTGAGACTTCTTCTATCCTGCATACAGTATGGATTAAAATCCATAAGATACCTGATATTGCTAGAGATGTGGAGTCTGTGAAAGAGATAACTAATCTGGTGGCAGAACCCTTGGTGGTTGATGAATTGAGCCTAATCAGAGCTGAACCTGTTAGGGTGAAAGCAAGATGCAGGAATCCTTCAGCCATTAAAGGGGTTATTGAGGTTTTCTTCAATGGTGTGGTGGTATTTCTTAGATTTGAGGTGGAAGAACCTCTGGGTGGGTCCAAAAGAGGGAAAGGAGGCCCCCCACCTGGCCCTGGAAAGCCTGATGATCCTCACAACAAGGATTCTGATAACAACTATAAGGGAGACAAAAGTAAGAAGAGCCTGACTAAATTTGACAGAATGGGAAGAATGGATAGGGAGAAGGACACCAACCATGATGAGTCGATGGAGGAAGATCTAGAGCCTGTTGATAGCAAGATTAACACTGAACAAATGGTGAATACTGCTACTACTCCCTTGGCTGCATTCCATCCTAAGGTGGGGCTGATTGATATGAGATCAAAACCTTCGGTGGGAGAAAAAGCTGAGGGATATGAGACAAGCTGCTATTCTAAGCATGTACAGGCACGTCAGCAGGAACTAAATGAAGAACAAATTATGATTCCTTCTGAATCTCAGGTAGTAGTTCATGGAGTTGATGGGGCTTATTTGATGGAGAAGGATAGGTGGCCTAAGCTGGTATTAGTTTCTAAAGTAATAGACTCTGAACCTGTGGAGTCCCTCACTCAGGAGGATCCCTCTCTGCTTGAGAAAAACCTGTTTTCAGAGCCTGTCTCTAAACAGCTGCCCACCTAAGCTGATCTCAGTAAAAATGATATGGTTGAAGAGGACCTAATGGATAACTTTTCCTGCCAAAGCAAGGACTCTGATATCGATGAAGTGGGCCAAGGGTGGCAAACTTCAAAAAGCAAGAAAAACAAAAGACTAAGAAAGACAAAGATTGTGGTGGCGTCAAGGAGCAGTAGTAGGATCCCCCAGGGACGGCATTCCTATTGCTGAGAAGGCTTCGCTCAGAGCATCTGCAAGGGATAACACACTACAAAAAATCCTTCTTTTTATGACAAATTCCCTTATGACGGGTCCTATTTTTGTCATGTAATGTAATATAATGTGACGGAAAAATATTGGTCGTCATAATTTTATGAGCCCCAGTAGCATTTGTGATGACATCGTATATAGTGTCACAAAAAAGTAACAAATTTCGTCACTAAATGTTAGGCGCAAGGAGACGGTTGACGACTTATTTTTTGTGACGCCATATGCTAGTTTTATGTGACAGTTTGTCGATGTCACTTTATCATCTTTCAAAAAATGACCGGCCCCAACGTCAATATACCCCCTGAAGGTGGACCCTACCTCCTTGCTGTTGACCAATTTCATTTTTTCCATCTCCCCTGACCGAACTGAAGAAGGAGGCGAGCGGAGGGCGGCGAGCCTTTAGCGGTGCGGCAGGCGGCGAGCAGAGGGCGGCGAGCGGTGGTTGGCGTCTGTGCGGAGCACGGCCGTGGTCGAGCAGGCTCTGGGCGAAGCCGGCTCGCCCTCTCCCCAGGTAACGGCGAGGCCGTGGGCTGAGGCAGCGCGAGATCCGCCGCCAGGACAGCCGGCAAGCGCAGATCACCAGTGAACGTCACCACTGCCTCAGGTTGGTAGGTGGTGGCGCATGGTGGGCAGTGTCGCCATCAATCCCCTCCCTATTCGCCTCCATTTGCTCGGCTGTGGCACCCTCATCCCCCTCCCCGTTCCTCTTTCTTCTGCTCATTGCTCTACTGTCAATCCAATGTGCAATTCCTAATCAATTTCTTGTGTATCAATCAGGGCTCATGTCTCAGGCGTCGTCGTCTACCACTTGCACTAGGCGGTCTAGCGTAGCTAGGGTTGCCCTGCAACCCACACCCCTTGTTGTTGTTGCTGCAGCTCCTCTGCCCACGGCCGTCGATCTAGAGACGCTGATTGATGATGTGAGCGGGTTGCCATTGATTATGTGCCTAGATTGCAAGGATGTCAGGGTCTTTGCTGCCAATACCACGTAGTCTGGGTTGAACTTTGGAAAGAGATATTTCAAGTGCCCTAGGAAGAACTATCAAAATGTCAGTGTTATAATCATTTCAATCTTGTTTGAATGAGCATGCTTGAGAATGGTAGTGTTTTTAGCATTCAGTTGATGTAGTGTATTGATTTTAATTTCCCTGTTGTTTAAATTTGGATGCAGGGGACATGTGCTAGGTATTGGTTTGAGGAAGAATATGTGGTGTTCCTTCTTGATAATGGTTATCTACCATCAGCTGCTTCTACCATTGCACCAGCTTCGACAACTGAAGTTCCTGAGCTTGTTGGAAAAATTGATAGCTTAGAGCAGAGTCTGAACAAGGTGAAGGAAATGGTTGGCAAGAACAGGGAAGGCATGGGAAGCTGCATTTTTCTTGTCTGTGGTTGTCTAAATGTAACATTCCTGGTGCTGGCCATTCTTTTGGTTGTAATTGTAATGTTGAAGTAGGCAATGATGATGTAGCAGGACATGCTGTGAAGTGGGTTGGATATGTTTGCCACATTTGATATGCTTTTGGCTATGATGATGAAGTAGGCTAGCTAGGACATGTAGTGAACCTGCTGTCCAGGATGTATTTGTAGTTGGTATGAAAATATGGGCCTTCGTGCTCTTGGACTTCTCTTGTGTAACCTGTACATTTATGATGTATGTTGGAAATAAAGATCCCTTTTGCTTATGATGATTTACTTGTGTGGAATGATTTTTTGGCAGCATGTCTGTAACTTCTAGGCTATACATTTTGTGACAGATTCTATACATTCCATGATAGATTCTGGGCATTACATGACATTATCATGTGTCATGAAAACACAACAATCTGGGCACTATATATAACTTGCATCATGTGAATGAAGTCTGGGCACTATATATAACTTGCATCATGTGAATGAAATCTGGGCACTGTAACTTCCATCCACTGAAAACAGAGTCATTGCATATAAGGTCTTACAATTTCATAATTCAGATATAAATGTAGTAGCATAATGAAGCTCTTGGCTTTGAGGATGCAGCACCAGTGTCATCTAACAAATGAAGCTCTTTTCTTATACCTCTTTCTTCCAAATCTACTCTAGCAGCAATTGTGTCCTTTGTCTTGTTCGGAATATTAAGTAGAGTTGACAAAATGTTTTCACATATGTTTTTCTCTATGTGCATAACATCAAGGTTGTACTGTAGCTTCAATTTTGACCAGTATGGCAAATCATGCAAGCTAACCTTCAGATGCCATACTGGTTCTCCACAACGACGTCATTTTCTTGATTTCGGCTTATCTGGATTCTTGCCAGGAACATAGCAAACTTCATCCAACCTTGCCATAACCTCATCTGCACTAAATTTCCTTGGCTGCTCCCTATTTTCATGGTGGCCATTGAAAGATCTATTTTTCCTCCACGGATGGTTGTTTGGGAGGAAACGTCTATGGCCTATGAATCCAATTTTGTTGGTCAGACATTCGGAGCATGGATTCTCATCACAGTGCACACATGCGAAGTAACCCTTAGTGCTTCTGCCTGACATGGTACCTAATGCAGGGTAGTAATGGATTCCCCATAGAATCGTTGCACGTAGACTGAAGTCTTTGCCTTCATATGCATCATAAGTAGGGACACCATTCCAAAGAGTTAGCATGTCTGCTATCAAAGGCTGCATGAACACATGGAAATCTTTGCCCGGTGATTTTTTGCCAGGAATTAGTAAAGCAAGCATGTAATTGGATTGGTCCATACACATCCATGGTGGAAAATTGTATGGAACCACTATCACTGGCCAGATGCTATATGAATTGGTCATCTGACCAAATGGGTTAAATCCATCAGTAGCAATGGCAAGCAGCTGCTCTGGTCGGCTTGGCTGCAGCAAGCACACGGTCGAGGAGCAGCCGACCGACGACACGCTGGGACCTGAGAGGAGGAGCAGGCATCTAGGCGAGGGAGCAGTCGAGGTCAGCGCGCTGGGACCTGAGAGGAGGAGTAGCTTCACGCGGTCGCCCCCTAGCGCGCGCTCATCGAGCCCTAGCGAGGAGCACGTGGGGTACGGTGTCGCCGGCGAGGAGCAGGTGGGATAGGGATCACCGGCTATGGAGCAGGTGGGGGTGGTCGGCGAGGAGCAGGTGGCCGGCCTCAACACATTTGTGTCTTAGTGGAGCAAACTTTCTATGACAGGTGGGGCCTTCATGGTATTTAGGCCTTCATTGTGCAAAGCTCATTTCTTTTTTTGATCTTTGGCAAAAAATTGTAACTAGTATTACTCCCACATACATGCTCCAAATTTGATGTTTTTTTTCTAAAATTTTCTAAAATCATGATGTATCCATTAGTTGCATTGAGTTTGGTCATATTTGAATGTAACAAAAATTGAACACTAACAACTTTGAATTTCCAAAAAGTGACAAAAACAAACCACATTTAGACACTAAAAAATATTTCAAATGAAAAAGTCATGAATACAAAAATTGAACAACTCATCAACATCTGAAAATTTTGTATAGACCATTTTTTCATATGACAAAGTGATTAAAACTTTGTTCTCAAATTCTACTTATCTCTCTCTTATAGTTCATGAACTATAAGAGAGATAAGTAGAATTTGAGAACAAAGTTTTAATCAGTTTGTCATATGAAAAAATGGTCTATACAAAAGTTTTAGATGTTGATGAGTTATTCAACTTTTGTATTCATGACTTTGTCATTTGGAATTACTTAGTACCTCAAATTTGAGTTTCAAGTTTAAAATTTTCCAAATTCAAAGTTTGAACTCTCTAAACAAAGTCAACTGAAAAAATGTCAGAAATACAAATGGTAGATCTCGATGCGCTGAACAACTTTGTTTCTTACCATTTTTCCAGTTCGAATCATTTAGTACCCCAAAAATGTATTTGATTTCGTAATAATACTGTTTCTATGACTGACATAGGGGCCCCACCGCGCCAGGACAGAACAATGCAAGTGCTGCATTCTGCCACCGACACAGCGGACCCACCGCGTCAGACCAAAATTGGCTACCTCCACCGCCCGCTCTCCTGCGCGTTGGCTGTGACCACAGTCCACTCCCGCGACAGACCAAAATTTCCCCTCCTGCCTTATCCTCTTGGGCACCACAGTCCACTCCCCTCCATCCCCGCACTGCCACACCGCCGCACCGCCGCCTACCAAGCCACCGCACCGCCGGCCATCCCCTCCATCCCTGGCCAGGATCTACTCCTCCTCGCGCATACCATGGCCTCCTCCTCCCTCCCTGAAACCTAACGGCACCCCACCGCCACCCCGACGCCGTCAGCGCCGACGCTGGATCCATTCCCGGACTCCGTCAGCACCGACGCCAGAGGCCGGAACCACCCCGACGCCGGAGGCCAAATCCATAGCTCACGCTGCCCCGACGACATCCACGGCTCATAGGGCACCCGTCCACCACAGGGCGTGTGCTTACTGCTGCGTCTCCGCGCCACGTCGTCTGCCTCGCCGGCTACACGCTGACACTTGGTGAGCCTGCTTGTAGCATCCTTGATACTTTGTCTTCTTTTTATTATTTAACAAAGTACTGATGTGTTAGTTATTTCTTCAACTCCTTTTACAGAAACTGAATCTAGTTTCTGCTCTTTCTACATTTCATCGTACTAAGTAATAGAGGAAATGACAAAAACAAGTTATGAGCAGAAGAGGGATGAGAATGTAAAGCATGTTCAGGAAGTTTTTAAGTCTTTCGGTATTCCAATCTTAGCTCAGTCTATTAGAGAAGTTATATCAAAAAAGGAAAAGGGCAGGGGGAATTCAGAATCTGACAATCCAGAATCTGACATTGAATATGACCCCTCCAATGATGTTGATAAACAATCTGACACTGACGATGGCTATGATGATGACCTCAATAATGAGGTCAATACCGAGGTGAGATGCATTACTAGGCCAACTAACAAGTTTATGGTATATCTATTTCAAACATATAGTTCATTGTACTTAATTATGCTACTTGACACTTCTTTGTTCATTACTAAGATGCATGTTTCTCTTGGCAGGTAGGAGCGATGGTTCCACGAACTCGCCCTCAGAAGAAGCAAAAGGCAGCAACAATGGTGGCTGCCAACCGGCAAGAACTGCAGACGCCAATAAAACTCACTAGGCAAAGTGCAGCCATGCCTTCGCCTAGAGGCCGTCCACCACCTAGGATAAGAAATCCCTTGCCTCCTAAGAACACTTCCAAAGCCAACCCTAAACCTATTGCCATCTCTAGTGCCAGCCAACTGCAAGGCCACCTCACACCAAACACCAGCAACACCACAGAGACTACTAGCACAGTGCCTAGTAATCCAACTAAGACCACAAACAGTCTAGCCATGTCTTCGCCTGGTGCTAACCCTGAGCATACTAGGACCAGTCCAGCCATGTCTATGCCTGCTGCAAAGCCAATGCCTAGTCCTCCTAGATTCACCAGGCAAAGTGCAGCCATGTCTTCGCCTGGTGCTAACCCTAAGCATACTCCTAGACCCACTATTACCATGTCTCAGTCGAGGCAAATGACTCCCGCAACTAGTATTAACCAGCCAATCCCTACAGACACCTCGCCAGGTGGCCAGAGCTCTAGGCAAAGCAATGACATCAATGAGTCAGCTGAGCAATTTGATGCTGCTAATTCAGAGGGTAATACATGTGAAGGAGAACCAAGTGATGACTTAGTTCCAGGTAAACAATACATACTGCCAAGCATTTGTTTCTCCAATCATTATCTACAATTGTTACTGCTTTAATAACACATTTTGATCAATATTTGCTAATGCAGCGCGCCAAAAGAGTGTCCGCAAGAAAACCATGGGTCATGGCTTAGAGAAGATGATAAATAGAGGAAAGAAGTTGGCTATCCAGGTGGCTGAAGGGAAGAAAAGACCTGATGTACCACTTCAGGCAGCGAAGCTGGCATCAGAAACTAGTGTTGCCCTGAGAGACAACCTGCCTATCTTAACATCTTGGAAGCTATATCAAAAAGATGCGGGACCGGCACAAATAACAAAAGTGCTTGAGAAAGTGGCGGTAAGATAGCTATTTCACTCCAAATACTTCCTTTCATTACTCCACTACCATGTCAAAAATTGTGTCTAATATCTCATATGTGTGACTGCAGTCAAGGTTGGATGTGGATATTAAGAATGAGGGACCAAGCAAAGCTGCATGCACTGATATCATCAAGAAGGGAGTAAGGCAGCAGAGGTATCACCTGAAAACGAAGTACTTCGACCCTACACTCACAATGGAACAGCTCTTGGCCAAACAACCTCCACCAAAGATGAAGAAAGAGGAGTGGGTAAAGCTGGTAGAGTACTGGTGTGACCCAAAGAATAAGGTCCATGCCTGAATTATCTCCTTTTGTTATTATGCAATGCAACCTGTGCATGTGAATGACAACTCTTTATTGCATTTGTGGTGCAGGAAAAATCTGCTAAGAATAAAGTTAACCGAGGCCAAGTGCAGCTGCACCAAAAGACTAGAGCTAGGTCATATATTGCCCATCGATACAGCCTGGTACAAATACTATGTCTTTTGTATAATTAGCTTGAAAGATGGGACATTTGTAGCTTAGTAATTACCATGTGCTCGTGGACTATCAAGTTAGCACTTGCTCCACTTATTTCTGAGATGAGCTCTAATTTTGTATTTGATTGTGGCTTTGGCCCTTTGATTTCTGAGATGAGCTCTGATTTTGTAGTTGATTGTGGCTTTGGCCCTATGATTTCTGAGATGAGCTCCCATGTTCATAATATTTGCGCTGTGCTGAGTGAGCTATAATCAGTAGGTGTTTATGCTCCTAATCTCTTAAGTTGACCATTTCAAACTGAAATCTACAATACAAATTGTTATGTCATCAGAGATGCTCATCAACAGTAGTAGTAGGTGTTGATTAGGCCAAGTTATTCTTCTTGATCTATCCAGGTTGGATTGATGCATAATCCTGAGTTGTTTTTCTCCAACTGTCAGAAATTAGTTGACTGTTAGTGATTGTATTTGTTGTTGGCATAAAAAATATAGAGGCAAATACTTAGGCAAAAACTAGTATGATGTCTAGTGCATACATATTTTGGCATCTTGGTGTTTGGCATGTACATATAATTCATGGCTACTCTTATATCTTCTGCTTTTAACATGCTGCAGAGGCCTAAGTACAACAACATGGAACCAGATGCTGTTGATTTCTTTGGGGAGTGCATGACTAGTCGCCAAAGTGGTCGTACTCCTCTTGCAGATGAAATATATGTAAGTTCCTAAATGATTGGATACATCTACTGTACTCAAGTAAATGCCTGCTTCTGTACTGTTCTATGGCCTTGTTATTAACTGCATTCATTTTATGTAGGAACAAATGGTGGCAGAGAAGGAAAGAGAGCCAGAAGAAGGAGAAGCACAAAAGTCTCCCTCCACTATTGTTGCTGAAAGTCTCAGCCACATCAGCCATTCATCCACCTTTCTTCCGAACATTGGTGTCCCTAGACTGTCGAAGACTGGCCAAGCCTCATCGACAGCAGCACAAGCACGCCTTCAAGCTGAGTTTGAGGCAAGACTTCAAGCTGAAAGAGATGAAGCTGCTAGGAAGCAGGAAGAATTGCAAGCACAGCTTCAAGCTCAGCAGGCCGCACTCCAAGAAAACCAAAGTTTGCTGCGCCAGACTCAAGAGGAAGTGAAGGGGATGAATACCAAGTTTGAAGAGACTAATGCACTACTGCGAGCTGTCCTCAAACTTCAGAAAGATTGAGGTAGGTATGAATGCAGTTTCGCAGGATGAGGCTTTTGCCTATGTTATTGCTACCTAGCTAGAACTTACTCTGTGTGGTTGGAACTTTGTCAGTCCAATGTGCTATCTATTTATCTGTTATGTTGGTGACCTGAAACTATGTGGTGGAACAAGTGTGCTGGAACAATGTGTGGTAACCTGCAACCAGAAACTTATATGTATGCATGTTTGTGGATGATAACAATGTGTGGCTGGAACAAGTGTGTATGATTTATGACCTGTGATGTCAATCATGTGGATGATGGCTTCAGTGCATTCTGTGGATGATGGATTGGATGATATATGTGTATTATGCTTTTGTGAGATGTGATGAAAGATCTGTGTCGTCACTGAATATGCATGCCACGCTCGTCATGAATGAAGACAACTTGTGACACCATACAGTCGTCTCAAAATGCATCAAACTACCATCCAAAACAAGACGAAATATAGTTGTCACAAAATATAAAATTGTATATATGACGCTATTATGGCGTCGCAAAAATCCATCCAAACATGTCTTCCACCGAATCATTTGTGATGACGCGTACATAAAGTGACGCGTTGACTATCCAATATGTGACGAGCACAGCCGTCATAAAAGATAACTAATATGTGACGCTGGAAACACACCGTCATAAAAGGTAACCACATTTTGTGACGGTTCTCCATGGTATCGTCACGAGGTACATTATGTGACGGTCGTTATATGACGATCGGCGTGACGCTACCTTTTCGTCATAAGATGCTTTTTATGACAAATTATGTACTAACCGTGACAATTTGCCTTTGTCATACAAAGCCCAAATTTTTGTAGTGACATGTCAGGTATGAACAATACTCTTAATGCTGTGCTGCAATCTGTGATATCTGATTTAGATATTGAAGTAGCTAATGAGGATGCTCAACTGGATGTTTTAAAGCTAGAGGAATTAGCTAGAGCTGCCATTGCAGAAGCCAATTATTGGAAATATCTTGATGACCAGAATGCTAAAACCTCACCACAAAATGATGATGATCTGATGGATTTAACCATGGGGTCATTTCCAATCAGACTAGAGATTACCATGATCCCTTGACCATGGAGGAAAATGGATATGGTGTCAATGAGCCTGATAGTTCTTTAAATCTTGTCTCTGATACATCATGAAAGTTTTTTTCTGGAATGTTAGGGGGTTGGGCACTCCTCATAGAAGAAAATTAATTGCCAAACATGTTTTCCAAGAGGATTTAGACATAGTTGCTATCCAAGAGACTATAAAACAAGACTTTAGGGACAAGGAATTGAAGGAAATGTCTGGGAACAAAGTTTTTGTGTGGCACTGGGTGCCTGCTAGGGGACATTCTGGTGGCTTGGCCATAGGGGTTAATGCTGATTTGTTGGAAATAGAGCAAACTAAGCTTTTGCAGTATAGTATTTGGACTCTTATTAGGCATAAGTTGTCTAACTTTAGATTTTGGGTGGTTAATGTCTATGGTCCTGGTCAGCATAATTTTTCTAATGATTTTATCCTAGAGCTGTCTGAGTCATGTGCACAGGAACATCTTCCTTTAGTGATGGGTGGGGATTTTAATTTGATTAGAAGCAACAAGGATAGGAATAAGGGTCATGGTGACCAAAATTTGATGGACTTGTTTAACAACTTTATAGGACTGTTTCACTTAAGAGAAATTTTCATTAATGGTCCTAGATTCACTTGGTCCAATAAACAGGAAGATCCCATTCTCATCAGACTTGACAGGATTTTGATTACTAAATCATGGGAAATGAACTATCCTACCTGTCATGCATGGTCTAAAGCCAGGGTTGGCTCAGATCATTGTCCTTTAATTCTAAACTCTGGTGAGCATGGTGCTGCCAGACCCAAATATTACTTTTTTAATGAGCAATGGTGGCTTCAGGAAGGGTTTCAATCCCTTATTCAGAACAAATGGAATGAATTAAGCAATTCTTTTCCTTCCCATTCTTATTCATTGGATAAATGGCATGGGTGCCTTCAAAAGCTTAGACAATTTCTGAGAGGTTGGAATTTGAACCTAAAAGGAGAACAGAGGGCTAAAAGAGACTCACTCATTAAAAGGATACAAGAAATAGATCTGATTGCAGAGACAAAACTGCTAACTTTTGTGGAGTGGGAGGAAAGGATCTACCTAGAGGATGAAATTGATAAGTTGGATAGGCTAGAGGAATTGTATTGGAAACAAAGGGCTGGAAAAAATGGACCCTGTTGGGGGACTCTAATACCCACTTTTATCATCAATTTGCTAATGGTAGAAGGAGGAAGAACTCTATTGGTTTTCTTGACTCTGATCAAGGGGAGATCAGGGGCCAACAGGAGATCACTGCTCATATTGTTAATTATTATAAAACTCTTTTTGGGGTTAGTGATCCCTGTCTCATGACTTTAGGAGCTAATTTATGGTCTGAAAATCTTAAGCTCACTGTTGATGTCAGGGAGAATTTGATTAGGGAATTTGAGGAAAGAGAGATTAAGGGGATCATCATGGAGATGGAAACTAACACAACTCCTGGTCCAAATGGCTTTGGGGTTTCTTTCTTTAAAAACTCCTGGGAAACCATAAAAGCAGATATACTTGTCATCTTTAAGGACTTCCATGCTGAGAAGCTAGATATCAAGAGGCTGAATTTTGGTGTGATTACTTTGGTTCCCAAGGTCAAGGAAGCCAACACTATTAAACAATATAGACCCATCTGTCTTTTAAATGTGGACTATAAGTGGATCACTAAAACTCTGACTAACAGGTTAACTCCTATAGCTAAGTCTATTTTTGGGAGAAATCAGACAGGTTTTATCAAGGGTAGAAATATTTTGGAAGGGGTAGTTGTCCTACATGAGGTCCTGCATGAGCTGAGGAAATCTAAGGGTCATGGGCTGATCCTAAAGATTGACTTTGAAAAGGCTTACGATAGGGTAAGATGGAATTTTTTAGAGCAAGTTATGTTGAGCAAAAATTTTCATCCTAAATGGGTTAAATGGGTTATGGATACTGTTAGGGGAGGTAAAGTGTGTATCAATGTTAATGGGGAAAGGAGCAATTACTTTAGCACTCATAGAGGTCTTCGACAGGGTGATCCCCTTTCACCACTTCTCTTCAACCTTGTGGCAGATGTTTTGGGTGTTCTGTTAGAAAAAGCTGTCAATAAGGGTCATATTAAAGGGGTTCTTGACTATCTTATTCCAGGGGGATCTCACATATACAATATGCTGATGATACTGTCATCATGGTTGACGGTTCTGACCAATCCTTAAGGAACCTCAAGCTTATTCTTTATTGCTTTGAAACGTTAACTGGGCTAAAGATTAACTTCCACAAGAGTGAGGTATTTGTCTTAGGTGGCTCTCAACAAGAAAAAGAAAGAAAAGCTAACATGTTGAACTGTGCTCTGGGTTCTTTACCTCTGAAGTATTTAGGCATACCTATTAGTGATACTCATCTGGGCATGGGTGCCTTTTCTCCAATAATCCAGAAAATGATTAACAGATTAGATCCTTGGAAAGGTAAACATATCACCTCTGGGGGGAGGCAAATTTTGACCAATTCTTGTCTTAGCAGCATACCTATCTATTGCATGGGCTTCTACTGGTTGACTGATGGGGTTCATAAGAAGATGGATACTGTGAGAGCTAACTTTTTATGGCAGGGAGCTGATAACAAGTTTAGGTACCACATGGCCAATTGGGAGATGATCATCAGTAGGCCCAAAGACCAAGGAGGTCTAGGCATCATCAACACTAGGGTTATGAATGACTGTTTGATAGTTAAATGGATTTGGAAAATACATCTAGAACCTGATGAATTATGGTTTAAGTTGATTAAAGCCAAATATTTGAATGGATGCAATTTTTTCTCTGCTCCTAGCAAAGGAAGTTCTCAATTTTGGAAAGGGCTCCACAAAGTCAAACATTTATTCAAATGGGGTGCTTTGTTCAAGGTTAGGAATGGTTTGAATTGTAGATTTTGGCAAGACTGTTGGCTGCTAAATGTGCCTTTGAAGGTAGCTTATGACGATTTGTTCAAACTGGTTAGGGATCCTGAGAGTGTGGTGGCTGATCACTGGATGGAGGAGGAGTGGACAATTGAGTTTAAAAGGTCCATATCAGTTAGGGAATTTGACAGGTGGGTCGAGCTCAAGGGAGAGCTTGACAATGTCATCCTGGATGGGGAGACTCCTGACTGTATCGTTTGGGGTTTGGAAAAGAAAGGGCACTTCTCTACTAAATCTTTGTACAATTTCATTACTGATGGTGGGGTGGCTACCTGTGGAAATGTAGAATTCCTTTAAAGATCAAATTTTTTCTTTGGCAAGTGTTCAACAACAAGCTACAGTGTTCTAAAAGTCTTAAAAAGAGAGGCTGGAAAGGATGTGAGAAATGTTGTGTCTGTGGGATAACTGAATCAGTTAATCATATTTTCTTTGACTGTCCAATTGCTAGGATGATATGGGGTTTCTTCAGAGAGATCTTTAAATGGCATGACTGTCCTACATCTATGAAGAGTTTGTCTGAAATGTGGATCCACGGCAAGGGGCCTTTAGCCACTAGCTTAACCCTTTTCATCTTTGCAGGTTTCACTTGGGCTATTTGGAACAATAGAAACAAGATGGCTATTGAGCACAAGTTTCCAAAGTCACCTTCTGACATCATCTATATTGCATTATCCTTCATGCAGAAGTGGAGTTTGCTACTCAAGGAAGATGATCGCCAGCGCATTTTGCAAGTAAAGGATGAAATCATATGCTGGATGAAGAGTTTCAAGCCTAGCCTTCTGATGACCACGGATATCGGCGAGATTTAGTTTCATATACTAGGCTTTCGCTTTGTTGCTTTTGTTGCTTTTGATTTCCTGAGAAACTGGCTTCCCCAGTATTGTATCGACTTTACTTTCTTAAAAGCTGAGGTAAAACTCTTGTTAAAAAAAAAGCCCCCCCAGTGAAGCTGACGATGAAGTGCCTGCCTGCCTGCGCTGAGGAGCTGTGTTCGCCGTAGTTGCCGCACGCCCAAGGCCGCGCGAAACCCCGCACGACGAGCACGTCCAGGCCGTACAAGTTGCCGTCGCCGCCGTACGGCGCGAACTAGCCAGCGACCCTGTGCAGCCAGGGCCCGTGACCGAGCCAAGGTGGACGCCCGCCTTGAGCCGGATCCAAGGCTGGGGTCGCGGGATCCGGCGCCCCGAGGTCGCCGCCGGCCTTCCAAGCATGGAGCCCAGCGCCATGGCTGCTGCGAGAAGGAGCCGAGGAGGACGCGAGAGAGGGCACGGACCAGCAGATCCAGGCGGGGAGGCATCGGATCCGGGCTGGGAGGTCGCGGATCCAGCTTGGTTCAGGCTCTCCAGCCGCCATTAGAGCAGGCGAGCAAGCAACAGGTGGGAGAGAGGAGAGGAGGTGAGAACGAGGAGAGGTATTGCAGGAGCCGTCTCTTTGAGTGCCTGACCGCGGGCCGCCGCCGCTGCCACTCACAGACGGGAAGCGGCGGCGGCCAGGGAGCTCTCGCACAAGGGGCCTCCGGCGGTGGGCAGTGTCGCCCCCCCCCCCCCCCCCCCCCCCCCCGAGTCGCTCCTCGATGGAAGGATATCAGCAAACTCTCTCCTGATTACAGATGCTTACATCACATCGAGTTGGAATCGAATCCTGGAGACACAAACGCGTCCGCACGTATCAAGCACGTACGTGCATAAGCCCGAGGGAGTCTTGCTACTCTGATTACTAGCTTGCATCCCACGGCCCCGTAGATCCAGATGAATACGCACTTCTATATCTCTTCGATTACACCAAGTTAGCTTGTACGGCCAATCAGCATCTTTGGTGGAGTCACTGCTCCACATCGCTTTAACACCGGCTGCCTTTCTTGATGCTGGTCATCGTGATCCATGGCAACGACCTTGTGTATCCGACCGAGTTGCTGTCAACAGAAATCATGCAGACATATATCTAGGAGTATAGCAATATTTAATTAGGAAGCAACTTGACTTAGCTTTCTTAGATTGCTTGGCGCCGCCTTGCACGTATTCCTGATCTTGTTGTCACGTGTTGCATCTATTGGGGGCACGTGGCCAGGCGTTGGACTCCAGTACGTGCGGCCGGTTCGCCGAGCGAGAAGGAATCCGCCAAGTACAAGAAGCGAGTTGCCGCCGAACACGAGTTATCGCCGACGTTGGTTGAAGAACTTCCCATCTGGTTCGCCAAAGGATCAGCACGCATGACCCCTACCTGGCGCGCTACTGTCGACGAGATGTGGTCGGCAGTCCATCAAGGGGTATACCCACGATGGTAGATTGATAGGTAGAGGTGCGCGTAATCAAGAACCGGTTGGTAACAGAGACACAAGACACAAGATTTATACAGGTTCAGGCCGTCAGCGTGACGTAAAACCCTACGTCCTATATTGTATTATTTTGTATTAATTGGGTATGAGATCTGGTGAGGTATTGATCCCCCCACTAGGGGACCCCTGTCCCTCCTTATATACTCTGAAGGGACAGGGTTACAAGTAAAGTATCCTATTTGGTACTATACAATGTCGAGTACAACCTGTAGCTCGCGGTGCACGCTGAACTCTGTAGTGGACCGCAAGTCATCATCTTGTGGGCTGGGTCACCTAGATAGCACGACCCGTGTGCGGCCATGAGGGTATACGGGTCTATACCCCCACAGTCGCGCGCTGGCTAGGGGACGGATGTGGCTTTGCCACGGTCCGCAGCAGGCTTCTCCCTGCCGCGAGAGGGCTAGAGGATGGATGCGTCGTTGTCGTGTCGTGCCGATGGCGCACGCTAGCGGGCATTACATCGTCGAGATGCCGAGCTCTTCGCCTGGTGCACCACCACGCACTCGAGCAGCGTGTGGATCTCGCGCTGCGCCTAGTGTCCCTCAAGCGTCGTGGGCTCTGGGAGCCCTCGGAGTAGAGCCGCCACCGCGGCTATGTTCTGGCTCGCCCGGGTGAAGCGTGGGAGTCCGTCGTCGTCCTCGACGATTCTTCGGCGTGTGTCGCGGGCACACGCGCGCATCTCGTCATGGTGCTATGCGATCTCGTGCTCGAGCGCCGCACGCTCCTCCTCCAGATGGAGTCGCGCGGTTTCAAGCTCTTGCTGTCGCTCCCTCAGCTGGTTCACACGCGGGTAGGGCGGGACTTCTGCATCCGTCGCAGCCCCGCGCCCATCGGCAGGAAGCGGGGGAGCCCCATTCCCCCCATGAGGGGCGCCGTCGTTGGCACTCGCGACGTGTCCCTCGAGGGTCGCCTCACGGTGAGCATCGTCGACGATCTCCGCCATGAAGCATTCGCACGAGGGGTGGTAGCTCCCCTGGCTGGAGGCGGAATCGGAGATTGACTCTGAGTCGCTTGCGAGGAGATCATGGATCGATTCCACGACGTAGTTGGCCATACCGACAAACTCATCATTCGTGGGTGGCAGACGAAAGCGTCGCGCCATATGGCACTCGACAATCTGCGAGGCGTTGCGCAAACCGTAAGGGAACGCTGTCGAGGCGCCCTGGGTCAGAGTGTCTGGGGAGAGCGGCTCTCCGCCGGCGAGCTACATCATAATGTTGACGAAGGAGAAGGTGAGGGCACGCAGGTCTTCCCAGGACGGGTGAGGTCCTAGGTATACGGCGAGCTGGTGCTCCAATCTCCCAAAGTCGAAGTCGAGAGGCTGGTCGTGCCTGGGTGCGCGATCCTCTGAGGCATTTAGCTACAGCTCCTCGAGAGCCTCGACGATCACGTCGAGGCCAGTGGGGGGAGGGGCCTGGACCGGCACGAGAGCCTGCACCAGCTCTCCCTCCATGGTGACAACATAGTCTAGACTCCCGAAGCGCACATGTGCACTCAGGGTCCAATCGATGCCGTGGCTGGCCATCTGAAGCCTGATGAAAGCGATGAGACGCGCAAAAGTCCCCTACTTGGCGCGCCAACTGTCGGTGTTTAGAAACCGTCGACTAGTAAATTTTGTGGATTACGTGTCTAGGCTCGGATGGTGTGCAAAGAGGATACGAGGATGTATACTGGTTCGGGCGGAACGTCCCTACGTCCAATGGCGAGCTGTTCGTGTTACTTGCACTTGAGTTTGCAGTAGGGGTTACAAACAGTCGAGAGAGGGATGAGCTACCAAGTCTATGTGGGTTGAGGGTATATGTGTTGTTTTGTTGTCCCCCCTCCTAGAGACCCTGCTTCCCCTTTTATAGTTTTAAGGGGAATGGCAGGGTACTGCCGAGACAGTAGAGTAGTGAAAGGGTGAAAAAGAGAAAAAAGGAGGATAAGGGGGAAAAGAAACAGGAACTCCGGGGTCGTCATCCTCCTTCCACTCCTTGGTGCGGGCCCCGCTGACCTTATGGATCGTGGTGATGGGGACGTGCGCCATGCATTGCCCTGTTGCTGCTGGTGCCACGCACGGACGTCGTGCGTCAACCGTGGCGTCCCACTCCGTCTGGCAGACGGAGTGGTCAATAGTTGACCCTGACGGATGTCATACAAGAGTTGGTGGCACAGTGATGCCCTGCGCAACGTCATGTGGCGTCGTGGGGTGATTTGATTTCTCGGGGATGGCCCTTCCGTCACTGTTTTCGGCCCATCCCTGGTCGTGCGCCTCCCATCCGTGGTGGTTAGGACCGACACGGGCCCCTACGCGGAGCTTCCGCTACGCCCGAGACTGGGTCCTAGTAGTCAGGCGAGGCGGAAGCTCTCCCCTAGGGGTCGGGCGAGCCGTGACCTTCATCTTCCACGTTTGTTAGATTATACCGTTGCCTTCCAGGGTCGGACGGGGTGGGTCCCACCACACGGGGGTCGGACAAGGCGAGACTCCCCTTGTGGTCGGATGGGACGGGGTCCCACACCAAAGGGTCAGCTAAGTCCGTGATCATGTTCCTGATTTATAGAAAGGCTGGTTTTTAGCGTTGTCTTCGGGTATCGTGATCATTGATACCCGACAGACGCCACACGTGATTCACAGAACGAATCACAAAGAAGAGGCAACCGCCACTTCTAGAGCTGCCTGCAGATGATACAACCCTCGACGGACGTGCACCTCCCTCGCCCCCAAGCGAAAAAAGATAGATAGCAGCGCAGAGCATAGCTGATATCTTGGAAGCCAAGCGAGGTGGTGACCCCGCTCATATGCAGGCACTACGTGAGTTGTTCCTAGTGGATGGAGAGGTAGGCAAGCGCAAGCGCCGCTCCCGCTTGGCAGCTCGTGCATAGGCCTCCTTCCCAGTGCCGCAAATTTGGGTTGTCCAATGTCCAATGCAATAGTCTAGCTTTCAGTATGTTAGAGAGGGTTTTAGCGTCCATGTAAAAGTTTATCGACCCCTAGGACGCTGCTAGGACGTGTTGTAATGAACATTTCCTCTATCTTAATACAAAGACACGCAAACCTTTTGCGTGATGCAGAAAAAAATGCTGTGATGTGTGGTAGCGAAGATGCTTAATCGTAGCAATAATTCACAAGTGAGCGAGCAGACAAGGGGGCCGAGGTCGTCTGTAGACACGTGCAGAGAGTCATTATTTGTCCCGCACGCACCAAACCAAAAGTAAAGGCGTCGGCTAGCTTTTAGGCCCGCATGCAGCACCGTCGACTTGACCTTGACCTCGGTGGTCGTCTTCGCTTGACAGGGCGTTGGCGAACTCATCATATTTTTATTTTAATAACTATTTATATATTAGCGGCGACTTCAATACCGTACTTGAATTGAAGAAATTAGGAAATCAAAAGTTCAAATACGAGATCATAGTTGGAAACGGTCATCAACGATATCACTTTTTATGAAAACGAGCTCTTACAAAATTGAATCTTTCGTTCTCGCTTCCGTCCCTAGCCTCGACCAACTTTTTCTCCATCAGTCGCTTTACTGGCAGTAGCTTTACTATCGAATAGTTTTGGAACAACTTGTCGGTAAAGCCGCATTTACGAGAACTTCGAATAAAGCTACCGCACGTACCACGAAGTTTTTGAAATGGAACAACCTGTCGGTTCATAAAGCATTAAGACAACTTTCAATTTGGTGGTGGGCTATACTATGGAATGATGAAGCATCTTTTTTTGTGAAGCGCGTGGTAAGTACCCGAGGTTTTCGAATACAGCTACAACGTGATCTTTTTTTTAAAAAAGTTCAACTAGACGTCATCATATCAAATAATTAAGGGCAATGTTTGGATTTCCTCTTCTAAACTTTATAAATAAAGCTACAAACAAATGGTCTAAAGGTAGTTCTAAACTTTATCCCACCTCACGTTAGGGCATCCCAAGAAGACGTTTTGTACTAACGATTTGGTGCTCAGAATCTAACATGGAGGAGCGAGAGTGTTGAAAATGAATCGCTAGCGCTTGGGTCATCACCAGTCTCGTACGGTTTTAAAAAATTCTACTGTCTCTGCTGTCTTAGGGCCACTTCACCTGCATTCATTTTTTTTCTATTCTTTTGCAGTGCCCCGTCAGGTAGCGAAGTCTCCAGTGCCACTGTAGACGCCCTTAAACCTTTAGAGGTGAGCTAAAGTGCTCTAAAGCTTTTAGACCTCTAAAGTTTAGACGAGGGAATCCAAACAGGCCCTAAGTACGGTTGTTTGTTTTGTGGAGTTCCTCTGTGTCATCACAAAACAGGTTGCTTGAGATTGACGCGGTGCATCAATCATCTTATCTTACCTAAAGAGAAGAACAAAGGCCCAAGGATTGTGAAGGCCTAGATGTGGCCTGCACATATGGCATGTTTGGTATACGGCTTTGCCTATTCATTCTTCCGGCTCGATGTTGCTCAGTTGCTGAGGTTTCCAGAACCGAGAGTCCAGATAGATTATGCGAGTTGCCTGGCTAAGAAACAATGTGTTTGGTTGGCTGATTTACTTAGCATAGAATCACCTCTACCTTCAATTGGTAAATTTACCCCTTTAAGGACTTTAATCGAACAGGTCAGCGGTGGGTACCTGCGAGCACCTTGGTGAGCATGGCAGCAGGCCACCACTCCGTGCACCCCCTACCGCATGCCACTGCTGCGTGGCCCACCGCCGCGCCCTTGGTGACGAGCCAGCAGGCGCGCCGCCTGCGACACCTATGCCCATGACGGCGTGACACCTTCTCCTGGCTGTTGGGCATGAACGTGACACCTCCGCCCGTGATGGCGCGAGACCTCCGCGCGATTCCTCCTCCGCCGCGCCGCACGAGACATCTGCCGCATGGGACATCCGCTGCCAAAGATCTGGCTTGAGCTCAGGCGGAGGAATGGCTGGCGAGAGCACAGGGTGGAGCTCACGTGGTGGCCTCCGTTCCTTGGCGTGCGCCTCCGCTCCCTTCCATCGTCGTGCTCCGTGGTCGTGGACGTGTGGCAGGGCGAGCTTGGTGGTGGTGGAGGGGCGACGGGGTGAGCACGGGGCAGGGCAACGGTGGTGGACGAGCGGTAGCGCCCAACAACTGGTGGGGGTGGTGCTGTGGCGGGGGCGGGCTCGGTGGTGGTGGAGGTGAGGGGAGCGCTAGCTAAGCCTTGCTAGGTGGCAGCGCCTGCCCCCTCCATTTCCAGCAAGCCTAGCTAAGCGCCCATGGGTGGCTTGCTGGAGCCTAGCTTGGAGGCCTGTTTAGGCAACCAAACAGGTCCAAGTTGGCTCAATGGAGTCTGGCTAGGGGCAAGCTTGGGAACCTAACACTCCCTAATATTCTACACTCAACCGTTACACTCGCGACTGCAGTAGTATTGAGGTCCCGTTTGGTAGAGCTCCACCGGCTCTAGATTCTTTGACGCATGTACTGGTCATGCACAGGAATTTTTTCTCTCATCTCTCCTCTCACAAAGCCGGTGGAGCTAATTTTTTTGGCTTCACCTGGCTTTCACCGCTACGTGAGAGAAGGAGAAGGGAGAGAGGAGAAAGAAAAAGTGCTTTTTGTAAACAATGCATGAACAGTGCATGCATCAGAAAGCTAAAGCCGACAGGAGCTCTACTAAACGGGGCGTTAGTAGTCGCGTATCAGTACATGACTACTAACATGCACTACGCACTGCTACTAAACCATGTTTAGTAGTACTCAATATTTCGTGGTCAGTATTAACTATTGGTTGTATAATACTATTCTAGCCTAAGGTGTAGTATAGGGCTAATTATATGGTCTTAATAAATCTTCACACATGCCTTAAACAAAAAGTATTACTCAGTATTTCGTAGTCAGTATTAACTACATGTTGTAGAATACTATTCTACCCTAAGGTGTAGTATAGTGCTAATTAGATAGTTTTAATAAATCCTCATGCACAAAAATTCACGCTATTTCTCAGTATTTTGTGGTATAACTAGTTTTAATAAATCTACATGCATGCCTTAGATGTTTCTATTAACGTGAGAACTTTTACTATTTATCTTTTTACCTAGCGCGTCTGGTTCTATTTGGGCCTCCAATTACCTAAGCTACAGTATAATGCTAATTATATTATATAGTTTTAATAAATCTACATGCATGCCTTAGATGTTTCTGATTAATGTGAGAATTTCTAGCATTTAACTTTTTTCTAGCGCGTCTGCTGGGAATTAACGTGGAGGCTCCATTGAGGCTTCCAATTAGTAATAGTAATAATAGATTTAGTTTTTTACTTTTTTTATCTATGATAATGACTGAGGTGGGTAATTTTCTAGTAAATAAAATATATCTAATGGTTATGGATCGCAAGACCCTACAGAGAATTCTAGCATTTATCTTTTTTCCTATCACACGCTAGTTTTCAGTATTTCGTGGTCAGTATTAACTACTGATTGTAGAATACTATTCTACCCTAAGGTGTAGTACAGCGCTAATTATAAAATTCACGCTATTTTTTCTACGAAAGCACGCTCTTCACGGTCATGCAGGATCGAACCAACAACCTCAGGCCTCGAGCGTTTGTCCTCTAACAACTCCATCCATACAACACTTGTATCCAATTGGAATATTGGTCCTCCTTATATTATTTTCATCTGATTTTGAAATGAGTATTTATGACTCTAAACAAATACAAATGAAAAAGTTGTCAATTACAAAGTTTATAACTTTTTGAGATCAAAAACTTTGGTTTTGGCCATTTGTCCATTGAGATCGTTTGAAAATTTTTTATTTCAAATGTAAGAAATTCATACTTAATTTTTCATGCATAGATGAATTTAAATAAAAAAGTTGTCAACTACAAAGTTTTATAACTATTCGACACATGCAACTTTTGATTTGATCATTTTCGACGAATCTAGTCAAACTTAATAAAGTTTGACCGACATAAATTCTATAGTGACACATTTTTTTTAGACGGAGGGAGGACCCTGCAACTGCAAGGCCTATTAGAAATCAAACAATATTCACATCATTCGTCTTGTCATGATAGAAGGCTCAATACAAATTTTATAATATGCATACTATTCGTCTTTTGGAATGGCGCCTTCCAGCGCGACCGACCGTGACATAAAGGTCAAAGGACATGACACGTGTGGGACAATAAAACACTGCAGCGAGAGGACAAGCACAGAGCGCCATGACCATCGGGACCTCAGGTTCTCACTTATCACAGTCACTGTCTTAATGACTGATACCTACTACTCACAGGTTACTCCATTACTTAGCAAAGGTTTGTCTAGTCCTCCACACGCACCGCCATTGCAAAGAGAGGGAGCGGGAAAGAAAGAGTGAAGGAGGAGCGAGATCACGTGGACTCTCAAAGAGAAAAAGATGAATAGAATCATATTCGATGTAGCAAGAATAACTTTTCATAAAGAAACATGTTGCATCAGTACGTCAGTACTACTTGCAGCATCTACGTGGTTTTGTGGGTGTGTTACACAATACACCCTATGATAGAATAATATTCTAAACTCAACCCTTACACTGAACCAAATTTCAATAGTATTTAGTAGTCGCGCATCTACTAACATGTACTATCGTATGCCTTAAATAGAAAGTAATATTCCGTATTTTGTGGTCACACAGCCCCGGGATCGAACCCACAACCTCAGGTCTCAAGCGTTGGTCCCCTAACCACTCCACCTAAAAAACCCTGGTGTCCAATTGGAATAATTGTCCTCCTCATGTTATTCTTATCTAATTTTGAAATGAGTATTTAGGACTCTAAATGAATTCAAATAAAAAGTTATCAACTACAAAGTTTATAACTTTTTGAGATCTAAAGCTTTGGTTTTGGTCATTTCTCCATTGAGGTCGTTTGAAAATTTTTAATTTCAAATATAAGAAATTCAAATGTAATCTTCCGTGCATAGATGAACTTAAATGAAAAGGTTGTAAATTACAAAGTTTTATAACTATTCGAGAAGTGCAACATTTGATTTGGTCATTTCTCCATCGAGGACGTTTGAAAAATTCAAATTTCAAATATGAGAAATTCAAACCTAATTTTCCTTGGATAGATGATTTCGAATGAAAAAGTTGTCAACTACAAAGTTGCATAACTTTTTGAGATCTTCAACTTTTGGTTTGGTCATTTCTCCATCTGAGATCATTTGAAAAAAAATCAAATTTTACTATGTAGCTCCTTTTTTTAGAGACGGTTCACATTGATTTCTAGAGGCAGTTGAAAATAGGGGCATTTCTAGAGGCTTTTGAAAAATCGATTCCTAGAGTCAGCAGGTAACAGAGCCGCCTCTAAAAATAGGGGCATTTGTAGAGGAGGCTGTCGCCTCTAAAAATAGGAGCATTTATAGAGGCGGTTGGGAACAACAACCTTGTCTACAAATGTATTTCTCCCATTACCGAAAAACATTTTTGCAGTAGTGACTTAAGCTGATTTCTATGGCAAGATGTGTTGCAGACTTGCGCTCCTCAAATGATCTTTGTAGTATATGTATTTTAAACAGCGGACTATAACATTTAGCTAGTGTATGGTCGTGAGACAAGGTGGAGTGGGTTGGTCATGTCTTTGGTTTTTGGGATGGGATGGACCTATTTTCTGTTTGGCTGAGAAGGGATTAGACTGACCCGTTTTTTGTTTGGCATAGGAACATTAAAAGGTGGGATGTTACAATGACGTACGGTACCCAACTGTCAAATAAGACAATGCCCACAATCCCGTCACACTTGGGATGAATATGTCCCTCGATTTTTTTAGGCAGAGTCATCCCGCATCTAGGGGAATAATTCTTAATGTGATGCCCATGATTCTGAGGATGTTTGGTTGGCCGCCCAAGGCTACCACGCCATGTGTGGCGCCACCCAACTTTTCCCGTCTATGGCTGTGGCCCGCCATGCTGCAGCAACGGCAGCGCCAAAGGTTAGGCAAAGGAGTTCGGCGCCACAGGTGTGGCGTGATTTTGTGCTAGAAGTTGGAGTGGCCGCCTTTCACACGAACCAAGCAGCAGCCGCAGAGCCCGTGGCCGCTGCAGTCTGTGGCAGGCTTGCGTGCGCAGTAAACCAAACACCAGCCTCGCTCTCCGTGGCAGCCAGGTGCATGTGGGCCGGCAACCAAACAGCCACTCTAAACCAAATAACACTAGAATTGGGTTCGTCCTGTCTTGTCCCACCTTGAATAATGTTATACTATCTTAGTGGAGGTCTCTTCTCAGCCGCTATAGCTCTGCTAGAATCCGCTATTTAGTATAACGTTGTTGTTAGGACAGCTAAAGTCGCTATAGCTATGCTATAGCCCGTTATTTAAAACACTGACTATTACCAATAATTAGATTGCAAGGTCTTGTATAAATCAAACAATATTTGCATTAGAGCAAGTATAATAGCAGGATGTAAGCCGGCTGAATGCTTAGGTGGAGGAAAGAGGAGAGGAGAGAGAAGAAAAGCGGGTTATAAGCTTATAGCCGACTTAGACACAGGAACCGAGAAACTTTGTGAGAGAGACAAGTAGGCTATGTATTAATAGTGAAAAGTTAATAACTACTCTATGGGTGGGCTGAGAAAAGGCTGTAAATATCCTTACAGTCTTCATGCCGGCTGTATTATTAGCCTTGCTGTTGCTGCCATGGTGTCTTCCATCGCGATGGTGCCATAAAAGCCAAGGGACATGACATGTGAGGGATAATAAAATGCCGCAGCCAGAGGACAAGCACGCTCCATTATTTAGCAAGGCTGCCTTATCCTTGTCCATACGCACGCACGCACGGCACCACTGCTGAGCGGGCAAGACAGAGTGAAGGGTGAGTGAGATCATGGACCCTACGGGTGCCATGGACTCCCTCCTGAAGAAACTTGGCGATCTCCTCGCTGAGGAGTACACTCGCCTGAAAGGAGTCCGCCGCGAGATCCGCTTCCTCCGGTCTGAGCTAAACAGCATGAATGCCGTTCTCCAAAAGTGTGCTGCAATGGAGAGCCCAGACGTCCAAGTGAAGGCCTGGACAAGAGAGCTGAGGGAGCTGGCATACGACGTCGAAGACTGCGTGGACGAGTTCGTCCACGGAGTTGACACCAAGCAGCGGCGTCACGGTCCAAGAGCAAGAGGCATCAAGGAGTTCTTCCGCGAGTGCGCTCGGCGTCTCAAGGCGCTGGTCACGAGGCACGAGATCGCCGACCAAGTCCAAGAACTGAAAGCACGTGTTGTCGAGGTGGCGGAGCAGCGCGTGAGGTACAAGCTCGATGAAGTTTCCAGCAGCAGTCCCTGCATTCGAGCGACGGATCCTCGCCTCTGCGCTCTATTCCCTGAGGAGTCTCACCTTGTGGGCATCGATGCCCCAAGGGATGACCTTGCGAGCTGGCTCCTGATGGAGGATGAACTTGGTCGTCGCAAGGTGCTGTCCATCTATGGCTTTGGTGGTTTGGGCAAAACCACACTTGCCAACGAGGTCCGGCGTAAGATTGGGAAGCAATTCGACTGTGAGGCTGTTGTGCCGGTCTCGCAAATGCCCGATGACAAGAAAATCCTCTGGAACATACTCGCATAGAGCAGAACCGTACTCTTGTAAATGAAAGAGAGATATGGGACGAGCAAATGATTATATAGAAAAAATAAGAGACCTACTGGAAGATAAGAGGTACTTATTATCCTATTATTCCTATGATCCTATCCAATTTATTTATACTACTAGTCCATGAACATGTGCTTTCTTCATTTTGTGGGTTAAATCTCATCTTAGGACACATCGAAAATAAAACATTATAAATGCCTACAATTCAATATTAGTTGCATGAAATCATTTTCATCAAGTTTGCATTGTTCAATACACAAGTGTATCCGTCCATCCATGGTATAATTGCATCCAAACTAGCTATTAAAACTTTAGCTTTATAAACCTTGTTTGGCTGGGCTCCCACTTGCTTTAGCTTTGTGCTACATTATCACAGGAGCTGGTGCTGGAGGAGCCATAAAACATGTCTTTTTGGGTGTCCTTGTTCATTTTGTGAGGAGAGAAAAATAGCTTATGTGAACATTGTTCCTACGGTTGTTGGTGCAGAATGAGCTAGAGCTGCAAAAAGTTGTGCCAAACAGGCCCAGTGTTTTCCTTTGCTTCATAATATTTTCAGTTAATATTCCTAATTTCTATGTATCTTTGGCAACCTTACAAGATTATTAAGCAATAAAAGCTTAAATTTTATAAGTATACCTGTTGATTATACCACTAAAAAATTGTCCAAATGGTGGTCGCCTTCCCATGCGCTCCATGGCGACCTCTTGCTCTTGCATTGGGAAAGATTATGTGTATTTGTCATTAGTTATGTTGAAATAATTTTAATGGAGAAGTTCATTTGTGACCATCGAACTATCACCTGAGTTTGATTTTAGACGTAAAACTCCAAAACCAAAAGTCTTTGACCTTCCTACAATCAAAATTGTTCACATATATCAATCCAGGTTTTCAAGGTGGTTTTCACTTACCTGGATGACACATTGCAATAGGCGCCCCCCCCCCATGTTAGACCTATGTCCTCACTTTCTCCCTCCTTCTCTCCACCATGTCTCAGGTGCTCTTCCCTGCTGATCCCATGCCGAGCTCCAATGCGAGCCCACGATTCTCCACAACTAATAACCACTCGTTGTGACCAGGCATGGCTTGCGAAGGGCTGACCTAACAGTTGCAATCCCTGCCGTTGGCATTGTTGATGCAAAAGTGGATCTACAAACACAAAGGGCTAATACCCGAATCGATATACAAAGCGTGCCAGTCGATTTGACCTGTTAATCGACAAGGATGAAGATACGAGCACTTTGGTCCTGACAACAGCGATACGCCCGGAAGTCACGGCCAAGAGGTACTCACGCGGAACTCGAGAATCGCCGAAGGTCGCACTGAAGCGATGCAGCTCGTATCTTTTCAGTTAGGAGTAAGGTCGCACTTATCAATAGCAAAAACAACAGCTAGGAGTTCCTTTTCAGTTGTTGCATAATTAAGTTGAGCTCCTGTCAGAGTTTTGCTTGCATAAGCAATTGCGTGATGCTTTCTATCTTTTGTTTGTCCCAAAACTACCCCCACAGCATAGTCACTAGCATCACACATGATTTCAAAAGGTAGAGACCAATCAAGGGGTTGGATGATTGGTGCAGAGATGAGTGCTTCTTTAAGAATGTTAAAAGTTTTCAAATATGCATCATCAAATTCAAAGGGAACATCCTTAGCTAATAGGTTTGTTAGTGGTCTAGCAATATATGAAAAATCTTTTTTGAATCGGCGATAAAAACCACAATGACCTAGAAAACTTTGGATCCCTTTTGATATTTACAGGTGGAGGTAGTCGTTCTATTACTTCAATTTTAGCTCTATCTACCTTAATTCTTCTTTCAGATACTAAGCGTCCTAGCACTATGCCTTCTCTAACCATGAAATAACATTTTCCCAATTAAGGACTAAGTGCTTTTCTCCACATCTTTGCAACACCTTGTCTAAATTTTTAAGACAATCATCAAAAGTTTTTCCATAAACAAAAAAATTATCCATAAAAACTTTCATGATTTCTTCAATCATATTAGAAAATATAGACATCATGCATCTTTAAAAAGAAGCTGGAGCATTACATAATCTAAAAGACATTCTTCGATAAGCATAAGTTCTATATGGACATGTAAAAGTGGTTTTGTTTTGGTCATCTGGGTGGATTGGAATTTGGTGATACCCTGAATATCCATCAAGAAAACAAAATAAAGAATGGTTCGCTAATCGCTCTAACATTTCATCAATGATGGGTAGCGGAAAATGATCTTTCTTAGTTGCCTTGTTTAGTTTCCGGTAGTCTATGCACATATGCCAACCAGTGACAGTTCTTCGGGGGATTAATTCATTTTTTCTCATTTTTAACAACAGTCATTCCCCCTTTTTTAGGTACAACTTGGACAAGGCTTACCCACTCACTATGCGGCACATGATAGATGATCCCGGCGTGCAAGAGTTTCAAAACCTCTTTCGTAGCTACCTTTCTCATCGCATTGTTAAGCCTACGTTGGGGCTCCCTAGAAGGTGTACAATCTAGATCTATAGGGATGCGATGGGTGCAAAGAGCAGGACTAATTCCTTAAAGGTCTTGGAGTGAATAGCCAAAAGCAGAACGATGCTTTCTAGAACAGTTATTAAGCGCAAAGATTCTTCTCGAGAGAGTTTATCACTTATGATTATAGGAGAATTCTGATCATTATTAAGAAAAGCATATCTTAAACCAGAAGGCAAGGGTTTAAGTTCAAAGAAGGGCATAGGTGGTTCTAGCACTTCATCGAGAGGTTCAGGATCAATAGGATCTTCATCCTCTTCATCAATGAAGAACTAAGCATCATCTTCTATATTAAGTTCAATTGGGTCACCAAGAGATGCTACCTTAACCTCTTCTATTGGGTCTAACTCGGGAAGTGGCTCCATCTTAGTATTAAGAGAATGAGTGATAGGCACAGAGAAATCAATGTTTTTCCCAAGTTTAATATTCAATTTCCCTGTTTGTCCTTCTTAGATAAGTCTTTCTATTGGTTGCCCTATCAACAAATCAAATTCCATAACATCAAAGATGTAGAAATTCAACAGGACTTGGGTTCATTTACAAAAATAGGAAGGACACATAAAATTCACAAACTCGGGACAATGTGTCCTGAAAGACTTTTTAGCAACTTAGTAGTTGGGGCTAATGGCATATCTTTTAATAAAGGGAAAATTGGTTTCATAGCATCCAAAGATCATGAGATCCGGAAAATACCACTGAAGTATCACGGCCATGTGAAATACCACCGAAAAAATGATATGTTACCTGAAAGTACCATTTTGTCACGGTTGGAGCTAACGACGTGAGTCCACCGTTGCTTCTCCTTTCTTCCCACGTGAGCACCAGTAGAAATCCCATCCCATTCCTCTTTAGCTCCGACGTAGGTGGTATGGTGGATCCCCTTCCTCTTTGTGGCAAGCTAGAGCTGGCAAGGGTAAGTAAGGTCAAAGAATGACTCCAGGAGGTTGCCGGCATCCTCTGCTCATCTTGCTGCCATTGCTGCTAGTGCTAGGGATGCTGCCCGAGTCCACGCAGCTACAGTCATCGCAGACATGGTCGCTGCTTAAGATCCAGCAGCTGCTCAACTATTAATGATTGTTTTTTCTAAAATTTTCTAAAATCATGCTCTATTAAATTATTGTGTTCTTACAGCTATTATTTTGGTTATCTTTTCATGTGATTGTGTTTTATCAATTTGAAATTTGAATTTCAAAAAATGGCAACTTCAAAGGTCATTTTGAAATATTAAATGATTACAGCTGAAAAAGTCATGAACATAAAAGGTGTAGAACTCATCAGGATCTACAACTTTTGCTTTAGCCATTTCTTCATCCGACGAAGTAGTAGTAACATTGTTTAAAAATTTTACATATCACTCGTTTCATAAAAAACAATAAGAGGGATATGTAAAATTTATGAACAATGTTACTACCATTATGTCAGATCAAAAAATGACCAAAATAAAAGTTGTAGATCTCACAAAGTTATAAAACTTTGTAGTTGACAACTCTTTCATTTGAATTCACTTTGTCAAGGAAAACTGCATTTGAATTTCTCAAATTTGAAATTTAGATTTTTCAGACGAACTCAGATGGAGAAACAACCAAAATGAAAGTTGCAGATCCCAAAAAGTTGTACAACTTCGTAGTTGACAACCTTTTGATTTTAAATCATCTTGTCAAGGAAACTAAGTTGAATTTCCAAAATTTTAGAATTTGAATTTTTTAAACAACCTCGGATGGATAAACAGCAAAAACGAAAGTTATAGATCTCAAAAAGTTATGTAACTTTGTAGTTGACAAATTTTTGATTTGAAATCATCTTGTCAAGCAAAACTATGTTTGAGGTTCTCAAATTTGAAATTTAAATTTTGTAAACGACCTCGGATAGAGAAACTACCAAAATAAAAATTGTAGATCTCGAAAAGTTATACAACTTTGTAGTTGAAAACTTTTTCATTTGAATTCGTTTAAGGTCTCAAACAATCAATTTAAACTTGATTTAGGATAGTATGTGGGGAAAAAAATCTATAATAGACAGAAGTGAATGTGAGGTGCAGTAGTAGAGGAGGGTTCCCACGAGGGCGAGGCCGTGGGTTCAAATCCCAGCGGCCGCAAAGCGTCGTTGCTACAAATATCGAGGAGCCGCCCCTATAAATCATATGTGACGCAATGCTGAGCTTGTGTTGCAAGCATACGTTTCAAGTGTTTCTTATGTTTCGGAGATAAATTGCAAATGTTTCTTATGAATGTTGCATATGTTGCATGGGCTATATACGTTTATTGCAAGTGTGTTGTTTGGATGTTGCATATATTTCACACATATGTTGTGTTTTATCTAGATGTTGCATATGTTTTCGCAATAACTTTTCAAGTGTTTTCAAGTTTTTTTGCAAGTGTTTCATACGCATATTTCAAGTGTTTCATCTGTCTTCAGAAGTATGATGCAAATGTTTGATCTGGATATTTCAAAAGTAGATCGAGTGTTGCACATGTTGCAATGCCATCACTGCCGGTGGACAGCGGCCTAACACAGGGCTTCGGCTCCTACCTCACGTCTTCCTCGCGTGGCGCGCCGCGCTTCGCCCTCTCGTCTCCTCTCCTCCCTTCCCTCCATCTCGCTGCGACAGTTCGAGCTCGGCGGGGAAACGGAGGGGCGCATAGGGCCCAGCGTGTGGGCGGGGTGAGTCATTTAGGCAGCATGGAATCTGAGCTGGTGGGGTGCATGGCAGCTAGCAGGAGCGGAAAACGGAGAGCAAGCACGGGCGTCCAGACGCGCACGCGTATCTCCGGATGTCCGGGCGGTAGGACTACCATATCAGTTTGGATGTTGCAGACTTTCGTCATGTTTCACTAAGAGGCGCACCATATGCAAAACAAATTGTGTGTGCCACGTTAACGTGCAACAGTGCTAGGCAATCTGGCCCAGGAACGTGGTCGCCTGCAGTTGAAGACATCCTGTGGGTTTGGCCGTGCAGCGAGAAAAGGACAGAAATCTTCCTGACCCAACGGCTTACTGCAGGTGGTGCTGCGTGCGAGTTGTGACACCCTAAGATAAGTAATTTATAACTTCACTACACAACTACATAGAGACTACAAAGAGTATATACTTTGCATATTATATGTTACTAGCAAAATTGCCCGTGCGTTGCAACGGGAGTATTTTTTAAAATGCTAAAGTATTTATTTTTAGTCCAAACTTTTAAAAAGTAATATCAGAAAGTGCATCATCAAAATGCAATATCTATATCTATAGAGCCAAATTTCTTATTAATTCAAATTTCCCTTGAATTTATGAAGTGATGGCCTGGCATGACCCAACTGTTTTCTGTATATATGTAACTTTGGCTAGGTTAAACTTCGGCAGCGTGGAGGCCAGAGGCCTTTCTTGTGTCACCAGCTCCGCCAAAGGGCTGAAGGAGTCAGAGTCGCCACACTTGCTAGGATTGAAGAAGGGGGCAATGGAGACTCTAGCCCTCTTGTATGGACTTGAGGACCACCCTATGCTCCACGCTTTTGTAGTCATCATTTGAAACCACCTGTAAATTAGGTACCATAAAGAATTAGCTAGAGAGATGTTAATAATAATAATACTTATTACCTTCGACATGTTGCCGATGTTGATAAGAAGTGGTGACGGTCTCGACGTCCACCTAGGCATCTCCATGGCTGTTGATCGAGCCGTCGGTGTGGACACGGTTGGCCGACGATCCGCTCTGGCTGAGGGCACGACGAGTAGTAGTGGCACTGCATAAGGGTTGCTTCAAACTGCGTTGCCCTATCTAGCTGCTCGGCCCCCACGCCAACCGCTTCCAGAGAGCCTCGTCAGCAACTGGTGGTACTCCAGTAGCGCGTCTAGGCACACCGCAGGGAGGTGGTCGAGATGGATTCACTTTCGCTGAAGTGGAGAACAAGCATGTCGCGCCATGGCAGGAGAGGCACGTTGGCAGCCTGCTAGGCGTTCCGCGGCGGGATGGGCCTATGTACGGTGGTGTAGGTGGCAGGCCCGGTGGTCGAGACAGAGTAGGACATCGAGCGCGCCGCCTATGGCTGCTCGTTGAAGGCCCTGACCACGGAGAGCGCCGACTTGACAGTGCCGATCGGGACACCATGGTTGGTAAGCTGGAAGAAGCCGTACGAGCGTGCTGTGGCACCAATGAGCTTGGCGACGTGAGAGCGCGGGAGGGTGAGGTCGACGGACGGGTGACCAAGGCCTCCGCGGCAACTGCGGAGATCGACGTGGTGTGCATCAGGAACGGCGGCGGCACCTTGGTGACGCCAGACTCGACGAGGCCGTGGATGCCGGCACACGACTCGTGGAAGTCGAACAGGGCCAATGCGTCCTCGTCGTCGTAGTTGTTGACTGCGGCCATCAATTGCTGGATTGATCCCTGGTGGGCGCGTGGCGGAGTGCCTCCACCTGTACTGTATGTTGGCTTTGATCTGTTTCTGATTCCTTGAGAGAAACGAGTCCGAGCAAATCGTGGGTGCTGATTTGATTTGGGCACCAAAAGGATTTAGAGTTGGAGGCGAGGGTGGCAGACGTCTTGTTTTTACACGTTCTCGCAATAACCTTTTTAAAATTCTCAACATCTTGTACATCACATAAAGCAGGTGGCGTGGTGGGATGTGTTTGCCTTTTATTGATAGAGACGCAGGTTCGATTCCTCATATAGATTGGATTTTTGGCCTTTTTTTATCCACGGGAAGACCGGTGCCTAGCCGAAGTGGGCCACCACTGGGCCGGACACGAGCGGGTGCAGCGTGAGTTGAATTGACGCGATCGACTTGGCCGAAAGAGTGAGTGGGCAGCACAGCTACGCCAAATTGAATGGGCTGGACGAAAAAAAACCAGAAATCTCTTATTTTTACTATTTATTTAGAATTCCTATTCATGTTATATGGGATCAGAAAATTCATTTGATTAGAATTAGAGAGAGTTATTCTAACTCGTATAAGCATGAGTTATGTATTATTTGGTAGTTAGAGGAAGATAGACCAAACAAATGGATGGACGAAAAAAAGAGCCTGAAATTTTGCCTCTTTATTATTAGGTATAGAAAAAACGAACCAAGAGAAATCTAGACGCATATGTCTCCTAAGATTATATAGTCAATGCGAGAGCACGGGTTATGGACTAGTGTAGCCAAATGCATGTGTAGAAGAATTTGTATTATCAAAGTATATATCTTAATGCCTATCTAAGTATCTAACACAGCAGAGGATATTGATGAATCTGAGAACAATCCACTCCGTCGAAATAAGTTCTCTCCAGCTGGCGCAAATAGTCATGACTGGTATCATAAGGCTGCATCGATCCTCATTGACCAAAATGACTTTGGATTGAACCCCCAAGTAGTTGTAACAGAAAAGAAAACCAAAACCGAGATGAGTAGA